>CM067335.1:74357500-75557500 GCA_034376525.1 Nicotiana benthamiana
AAGAGTCTTTCCGATCATAGATAAAAGGTGGGATAGTAAGCTTCATAGCCCTTTGCATGCTGCTGGACTTGTTTTGAACCCGGAACTGTTTTATGCCAATGAAGAGAGGATTCTAGGAGATGAACCTTTGTGGACTGGATACTATGAATGCATTGAGAAGTTGGTACCTAAAGAATCTGTGCAAGATAAAATCACAGAGCAATTTAGTATTTATAGGAATGATGAACAACTTTTTGGAAAAACATGGCCATTAGACAAAGAACGACAAAGTCACCAGGTGATCAAGTGCTTATATGTTTTTTATAGTTAATAAGTTATTTCTTTATTGATATTATGTTTTGAAAATTTGTTCTACTTTTACAGTTGAATGGTGGAAGCCATTTGGTCATTCCACTCCAGATTTACAAAAGTTTTCCATCAAAGTTCTAAGTCTAACATGTAGCTCATCCGGGTGTGAAAGGAATTGGAGCGTGTTTGAGCATGTAAGAACTAATAAGAAAGATTTAGTATATTGAGATAATAATATTATCTCAATTGTCCTAATTTTACTAAAAAAATATTATTTACAGATTCATACCAAAAAGTGGAACAAATTAACCTTGAAGCATCTCAATGATCTAGTCTTCAATAAACAATAGAACATTGAGGCGTCGTTACAACGCACGCGATGAAATTGATCAAATTAGTTTGGACAACATCGATGATGCTAATGAATGTCTAACAGGAGTCCTGGAAGATCATGCAGATGAAGAAGTATTTGATGATACTTCTGGTATCACTTGGGGTGATGTTGCGGAGGAGCGTGGAATTGGGGAGAGGATATATGATTTGAGGGGGTACACGGAGAGTACCTCAACTTCAAGTTCACAGAGGAAGGAAAAAGAGGCAGCCACTTCTACTTTGTCCCAAATTGATGAATAATATGATGAGCAATACAATAATGTTACTAGAATACAAGAGTTTGGCAATCTTGTAGAAGAATATGATGCTCATTTTGTGGTTTCATTGATGTTTCTCTTGACAATCTTGAAGAATAGGATGCTTTTTTGTGCTTTAATTGATGCCACTCTTTAGTTTTTAAATTCAAGTATTGAACATTGACTTACAATTACATGTGTTGTCTAGGCCATATTTATTTTAATTTTTTTAAATTCCACTTCACTTCTCGCTTTTCGTGAAATGGGGGTTGTGGCTTTTCCTCACTTTACACTATTTTGAACACTGCTATGAAGAGTTATACATACTAATAGGCAAGATGAAAGAGGAAGGATATGTTCCAGAAATAGATAATGCCCTTCACGGCGTTGAGGAGGAAGATAAAGAAAATCACCTAGTAGTTCATAATGAGAAGCTTGCTATAGTCTTTGCAATTATGAATTCCGCCCCATGTACATCTATTAGAATTACTAAGACTCTATGTGTTTGTGGAGATTGCCACAGTTTTACCAAGCTTATTTCCAAATCGTGCCACGTCTGATTGTTGTTAGGGATACAAATCGCTGTTAGCACTTTCAGAATGGAGTTTGCTCATATAGCGATTATTGGTGACTCTGCCTGGAGGTACATAGGTGTATGCATATTTCAGTTGTTCATGTATGGTGAATTTCTGAGTATCTTATTAGTGAAGTGAAAAAACTCCTAGTAATAGTTCCCTGGTCTCTTAGAACTGTTCTCTTTTACTGTTGAAAGAGTAAGAAACTTGAATAATTTTATTTATATTTTTGAATGTCATATACATGGATTTATATACAAGAAGAGGTTAGAAACAAAATCCTATAAAATCTGGGATTATACAAAATAAAATAAAAGAAAGAATCAAAATTTGATATGGAAATATCTTAGAGAATCAAAACTTGATATGGACAAATCTTAAAGGACCAAATCGTGATATGGAGAATATCTTCTTGGAAATCCTCTATCATTCAACACTGCTCCTCAAGCTGGTGAATGGATATCTTCCATTCCTAGCTTGCTTATCAAGTCTTGAAACACATTGTTTGACAGTCCTTTTGTTAAAACATCAGCCAACTGATCTTTTGTAGATACAAATGTTGTACATATGAGTCCACTATCTAATTTTTCCTTAATGAAGTGTCTATCTACCTCAATACACTTAGTGCGATCATGCTGAACATGATTATGAGCTATATTTATTGTTGATTTATTGTCACAATATAGAGGGTGTTTGGCTAAGCTTATAAGCCGGTCAAACTGGCTTATAAGTACTTTTTGGCTTATCTACGTGTTTGGTAAAATTAAAAGTGCTTGTAAGTTAAGTGCTTATAAGCCAAAAATAAGCGAAAATTCATAAGTTGGTCTCCCCAACTTATCAAATTTCAGCGTATAAGCACTTTAGGTTTGACCAAAATATTTACTACTCTATCTCTAAAATACTTTTTTTTAAAACAAAACTCTTCATATACCCAGTTATTCAACAGCTTATTATTAATTTTAGCACTTTTATTCGAATACATAACTGCTTATTTTTAAAATCAGCTCAGCACTTAAAAATATTTTTCAGCACTTAATGCTTATCAGATACTCTAAATCAACTAAGCCAAACGAGCTCATAGTCTAATAGGTCCTTCCCATCTTATCTTCAAATCGTCAAGGATTATCTTTAACCATAACAACTAACTCCCATCGCCATATATCCGAACTCGAATTCTGCACTTGAGCTGGCCACCACATTCTAATTTTTTACTCCTCCAAGTCACAAGATTCCCTCCTAAAAAGGTACAATATCCATAAGTTGACCTTCGATCCACTAATGAACCAGCATAATCCGCATATGTATAAGCCTCTAAAACCATGTCTTCCCCCCTTATGAATAGTATTCCTTTTTCGGGGCTTCCATTAAGATATTGTAGAATCTTGTTCTCCAGTTGAAGATGCATTTCTTTAGGTTCATGCATAAATTGGCTAACGATACTTATAACAAAAGCAATGGCTGGCCTTGTATGGGACAAGTAGATCAATTTCCCTACAAGCCTTTGATACAAGCCTTTATGTACCACAGAATCTTCTGGAGAATTACACAACCCATGATTATATTCAATTGGTGTGGCCACTGATTTACACCCTAATTGTCTTGTTTCTTTCAACAAATCAAGCACATATTTTTGTTGGGAAATAAAGATTCCTTGTTTAGAATGGCTACTTCAATTCCCAAAAAATACTTTAATTTTCCAAGATATTTGATATCAAATTCCTTGATTAAATAATTCTTCAAATTATGTATCTCCTCTGAATCATCACTTGTTACTATGATATCATCTACATAGACTAGTAAAGCAGTTATCTTTCCTATTTTTGAGTGCCTTATGAACAAGGTGTGGTCTCCTTAACTCGGCCGATAGCCTAGCTTGATCATAACCTTTGTAAATCTTCCAAACCATGCACGAGGTGATTGCTTTAGTCCATATAGTGCCTTCTTCAGTCTACATACCATTCCCTTCTTGCTTTCAAAACCAGGTGGTACCTCCATATAGATCTCCTTATCTAAATCTCCATGTAAAAAAGCATTTATAACATCAAATTGCTGTAGGTTCCAATTAAAATTCGCAGCCAATGACAATAAGATCCTCACTGTATTCATTTTTTCCATTGGGGAAAAAGTCTCCGAATAATCAATTCCATAGGTCTGTGTGTAACCTTTTGCCACCAACGTGCTTTAAATCTTTCTATAGACCTATCAGACTTGTATTTTATGGTAAACACCCATCTACACCCTACCGCCTTTCCCCTTTTGGTAATTCCACCATTTCCCAAGTTTTATTCTTCAACAATGCTTCCATTTCCACCTTTATAGCTTCTTCCCACTCTTTGTTACCTAATGCTTCAGACAGATTTTTTGGAACAAGAATTGTGTGGAGGTTACTGAGAAAATCTTTATGGCTTGGGGATAGGTTTTGATATGTCAAGGAAAGGAACAAAGGGTGTCGTGTGCAGGTTCTGGTTCCTTTTCTAAGTGCAATGGGAAGGTCAAGATCATTTGATTGGTTATGATCTTCATGATCAGTTTGGTTTGATGTTTGTGATGGTTCAACAATTTCAGGATAGGTATTAGGAGCAGGAACATGAGGAGATAATTGTGGTTGAGTAGTTTGATCAGTTAGCCTCTTTCTTCTGGAATAAACCTGCAATGGTGGATTACTTTCTTGAATTTCTTTATCTATATCGAGATTAGAAGATTGAATAGGTTCATTAGGATTTAGAGACTCAGATGAGTTAAGAGATGGTGACTCAGGCAAGGACATAGATAAGGATTTGTCATGGCTAGGAATAGATAAATCAAGTAGTGATAAGTCCAGAAATCCTTTTCCATCCAACGACTCCCCCTGAATGTAAGAATTTTTAAAAAGTGACCGGCTTTCTTCAAATGTGACATCAGCTAAAACAAAAAACTTGTTGATTGATGGTTGGTAACACTTATATCCTTTTTGAGTAGGAGAATATTCAGTGAAAGCACACTTAAGAGCACGCATATCTAATTTGCCTCTATCCTGAGAATAAATATGAACATAGGCAATACTTCCAAAGATTCTAGTAATCAATTTACTGGAATTTTTGAAATCCGGGAAGAAAATCCTAAGAGTATCAAGTGGGCTCTTTAAATTCAAAATTCTTGATGGTATTCTGTTACAAAGATATGTAGCAGTTATGACAGCTTTCCCCCAATACTGATTCGGAACCCTTTTTTGAAACAATAGTGATCTAGTAATGTCAAGTAGAAATCATTTCTTTTCTCTGCTATCCCATTTTGTTGAAGAGTATTGACGCATGAAGATTCGTGAAATAATTCCATTATTTTTGAAGAAAACAAAGAGGTTTTGATTGAAGTAGTCCTTGGCATTATCAGAACAGAATCTTTAATTGTCACATCAAATTAGGTTTAAACCAGATTAAAAAAGGTAGGAAGAACGTGGCTGACATCTGATTTTTTCTTTAAAAAATAGATCCATGTTACTCTTGTACAATCATCAATGAATAACACAAACCATCTAGCACTGGAAATATAAGGAATGGAAGAGGGTCCCCATACATCACTATGAATAAGAGAAAACAGAGTGACATCTTTTGTTGCTTATTGGAAAGGAAACACGTTTATGCTTTACAATTTCACAATCTTCACAACGAAAAGAATCAACAACCAAAATTTTGAATAACGATGGAAATATTAGCTTGATTATATAAAAAGAAGGATGACCTAAGCGACGATGATAGAGCCAAATTCTCTCTTTATTTGACATAACAGATTCAGACAAGAATGAACTAGATAAGGAATTCTTAATTGCATCTCCATCATTGTGAAAATCCAGAAAATAAAGACCACCTTTCTCACTAGCACGCCCAATCATCTCCTTCGTGTTTTGTTTATGAAATGCACAGTATGAAGAGAAAAAGGTTTCTTTGCATTTGGAATCTTTGGTGACTTTGTGGAAAAAAATGAGATTTGTAAATAACTTTGGGACATGAAGAACATTCTTAAGTATCAAAGACTTTCCCAGTTGTATGTCTCCTTGGCTAGCTATAGTAATAACTGAACCATCGGCTATTGTTATTTTTTGATAGCTAGGGCAAGGTGAGTATGATATAAGGAGATGGGAGGAACAAGTCATATGATTAGTTGCCCCGGAATCAACCAACCACATTAGAGAAATTTTTCTCTAACATTAGCAACAAAAGTGAAAGAAATACCTGCAAAGGCCATTGAACAACTACCTGCCGAAGATGATATCTCCAGAGATTCCAGCAATGTCTTCAATTTTTCAATATCTTCTTTGTTGAATTATGGGACTAATGGATTTTTTTATCAACCCGAGGGCTGCTAGCAATGTGTGCCTGCGTTCCATCAAAAGTATTTTTGGTTAAAGGCTTACCATTGAGTTTCCAATATCTCTCTCTCCTGTGCCGATACTTTCTGCAGTAAGTGCAGTAAGGATTGTACCTATTGATAATCGGTTTGAATGAACTTGCGGGCTTGATGGTGCTCTCCAATTGTGAAACTCTGGATTCTTTTTTATTTGTCCCTTTTGTTATAAGAGCCGATCCTTCATTTATTTGTGTTTCAAGCATAACACTCCTCCGTCCTTCCTCTGTCCGTATAATGGACATTGTCTCATCCAATAATGGTAGATCTTCTTTCCCTAAAATTTGCACTCATACAATATCAAGCTCTGCATTTAGCCCTGCAAGAAAATCATAAATTCTTTCTTTTTCAATAAATCTTTTCAAAATTACAATATTGTCTGTGCTACACATTTGAATGCATTGATAGTGATCCATCTCTTACCATAACCCCTATAAAAGGTTAGAATATTCAGTGACAGATCGAGCTCCCTATTTTGTTGTAGATAATTTTTATTTTTATTTCATAGATCCTGGCAGCAGAACTTTAGAGTATGTCTCCTTCACTGCATCCCAAATTTCCTTAGCAGTATTCAGAAACATAACAGTATCACTAATTTCCGGAAGCATGGAGTTCCATAACCATGACATCACTATTGAATCATGTTCATCCCATGCATCAAACTTGAGGTCTTATCTGGATGGTCCTGTACCGAGGAGATGTTCTAATTTTTCTTTTACCTTTTAGAAAGGTATGAACAAGCTGAGACCATTTTAAATAATTTTTCCCATTACCGATAAGAGGTTTGAATATTTTGTAGATCTCCAGTTGAAACTGTAGAGCTACTATACAGTGGCAGATGCATTTTCAGAGACTGGAGTATTCGCAATAGTACTCTCTCCGGACATGGTTTTCAAATGGTTTCAACCATTGGATGGAATAAATAGGACAAATGTGATGAAAAGATGGGTGAATGAAAAAAATTTGTCAATAATAAGCCTAAGGCTCTGATACCATGTGTAAAGAGTAAAAAACTTGAATAATTTCATTCATATTTTTGAATGTCATATGCATGGGTTTATATACAAAAAGGGGTTAGAAACAAAATCCCATAAAATCTAAACAAATCCCATAAAATCTGGGATTATATAAAATAAAATAAAATAAAACAAAGAATCAAAATTTGATATGGAAAGATCTTAGAGAATCAAAACTTGATATGGACAAATCTTAGAGGATCAAATCTTGATATGGAGAATATCTTCTTGGAAATCCTCTATCACTCAACACAGTTATTCATGTATGGTGGATTTCTTAGTATCTTATTAATGAAATGAAAAAGCACCTAGTAACAGTTCCCTGGTCTCTTGGAACTGTTCTCTCTTGCAGTTTTATTTTCATTATCTTTCACTGTCTAGCATTAACAAAAAGAAAAGGTATTCAGTGAAGATAGTTGCGTAATGTGGACTGTGGATGTTGTAGGGGTCATCTTTATCTGCATTCACATTTATGACTACATAAATAAAATATTAAGGTGCATGAAGTTCATTTTGAACATTTTGATTACTGCTAGCAACCTAGTTTCTGAAACATTCTAAAGCTGTGCATTTCAATAATTCTTGTCCATACAATTTCTTTCCCATTATTTTCTTTTTCTTTTTCACTGGAATGTCTCTTACAAGGCTGGCCTTGTTAATACGTTCTTGATACAAGGAGTTCAATATGCCCATTGCATGGATTACCATTGCATATTAATGAAGTCTAAATCTTTCGACTGAAATTTCATTTCAGGGCTTAGAAATTGGAGAAGGAGATGGAGGACATTTGGGCTGCATTTTGCGGGGCATCAGATTGCTCGAACGAAAATGGAAAAGCTTGCAGTACTGATTGGATATCCACATCTCAACCTTCATCCTACATCAATCATGCGTTGATCATTTGTTTTGATGTTATACTCTTGCTGCTGTTCCTATGCACATTGGTTTCTTAGACATCTTTGAAATACACCAATATTCCTGCTTGCTTTTCTGGGTTCTCACGTTTGCAGTTGACTTCTGCTATTTTCAATGGTTTCCTGGGAATACTGTATTTGTCCTTATTCATTTGGGTGCTTGGAGACCAGGCGAAAAACCCCATAGTACATTACCACTGCATTGGTTGTTACCGACCTTGTTTCATGGATTACATGGTTATCAATAAGTTTAACCGCAAGCCTTCGGGAAAACCATATTTCGAAAACCCCTTTGAGCCTCTTGTCAATTTTTCCCTTAGTCTTTGCTGGACTTTTTGATGCTATGTCACTTGTTGCGGCTATTCTTGATAAAGAGGTGACAATTGATAAGTTGGCATTTTGCCAACTTATTCATACCTTTTTCATGGGTTTTAAGGTTCTTTAAGTAAGATTTAATAGCCTGAACTAACTTAATTTTGTTTCTCAGGTAATTGAGCTTAAATGAAATAGGTAACGAAGAATTTGATTAAAAATAATGAAAAGAGATGGAATTTGGTGAGGAGTTTGAATGTTGAAAAGTGCAGAGAAATTGGATCCACGGAGGCAATCACAGTGTTCAAAAGTGTGGACAAAATGACTAAGTATGGAGAAATTGGCTTCACGATTCAGTCCACGAACCAGGCCACGAGCATCAGCGACTCCACGAACAAGGCCATGAACATCAGTGGCTCCATGAACAAGGCCATCAAGTCACCTGAAGCTTAGCCTACAACTAAAGTATTAAAGCAAAACGTGGAGATGATCATCAATCGGCTCCACGATTTGTGACCACAGGACCGTTTTGTCACAGGTTTTCAGACGATAGATTCTTACTAAATTTTGTAGGTCATCTTTCATTCCTTTGAATATTCTAATATTCTACTGAAACCTTTAGCTCTTTTGGAATGATTTGAGGATCTCCATCGTTGTGTTAGAATTTTCTGACTCATTTAGTTTCGAATCATGTTATCTATTCATTTGAACCTGTATTTTTTATTTTTAGCATGAGTAGCTAAGCTTTTATAGCTAGGGTGAATGGGTATTTGATTATCTTGTTTATTATTACTTGGGTTGTGATTATCCGATTGCTTGCATGTTTTAATATTAATTTGGTGGTTGTAAATAGTAGATTGAGTCCTTTATTATCTATTTCTTGCTTGGAAAGGTGAAAATTGAACCGGGTATTTAACAAGTAGTAAGGATTTGAAATTATTAAGGAATTAATGAAGCTTGATTAATGAAATCAAATTAAGAATAAGGAGATTTCTACTTGGGTCATTATAAATGGGGGTTTAATGCATTCCTTAGGTTTGGAAGAACTCTTTAGGGATAAACTTGCTAGAGTTAGAAAATTCTAGTGGATAGCTAGCAATTGGACCATAATCACTAATCCAAAGTATTTAGGCAAGTTAAGTATACCTATGAACTAATTATATCATATTGAGGCTACAACCCGGTCCTTTTCTTACTAGAAAACAAAATAATTTCTACTTGCGTTTTATGTGTTCGATAAAATTTCTAGCTTAGTCTTAGTCTTAATTTTAGACGTAATTGATCATCCACTTTTTGTATGAAGATTACTGTAAGAATTATCAAGTTTACACATATTTGAACACCTTAGCACACCTATTCCATGTGGGTTTTGATCCCAATCTAGCTGGGTTTATTATTGTTAATGACCGTCTATGCTTCAGTTAGAAGTATAGAATTTGATGCCATCAATGTTGGCGGTTGCCGGGGAGTACGCCGTTCTTATACTACTTTGTTATTGTATGTTTTCTTGAGTTTTTATCTTTTCTTTGCAGTAATACTTTATTTGTGTGTGCTTGTTGTAGGCTACTAATGGCAGGGCAGGTAATCATGAACTTGGTGGTTTGACTCTTGGAGCTATTGAGGAAGATATGTAGGTGATTAAGCGGTGTCGGTTCAAGAAAACTGACGTGGTAGAGGGAAAGCCCAAAAGCCACCTACAACACCTCCTCCACTACCACCAGAACCAAATTAACAACATGCCGTGCAAAATAAAGGATATGCAAGTGCAAGTGTTCCTCCTTCTTTTAGGACGATCACTTTTTAAATCACAAATGTCATGCTCACATTGCTTGATCTTCATCGGGGCATCTCATCAAAATGCTTACAAACACTTGAGCGGATTTTTGGATGCTTGTTGAGGAAGTAAGCAAACCCATGTATCCAAGATGCTTTGAAGTTGAGGTTCTTCCCTTTTTCACTAAGGTGAAAGGCCTGTTATTTGTTGGAGCGTTTACCAAATCACTCTATCCTCACTTGAGATAATTTAGTGGCGAAATTCATTACCAAGTTCTTTTCACCTGGACATATAACAATGTTGAGGAATGCGATTTTGCCTTTCAAGTAAGAACCAAACGAGCCACTACATGAGATTTGGAAGCGTTATATAACTATGGTGAAGGAATGTCCTAACAATGACATAAACGAGAATATGTTGCAGCACACCTTCTACCGTGGCATCAATACAACCAATCAATGTATGGTGAACCAATTGGCCGGGGAAACTTCATGACTACAGCCTATTCAGAAGCTTGTGCAATACTTGATAAGATGAAGGAAATGTCATCCGCTTGGAAATACCGAACAAATGTTCCTAAAGAGATCCTAATATGATTCATCTTCACAAGGAGTAGCAAGGGCCAGGCCATTTGTCGAGTTGACTTTATGACTCAACTTTCGAAAGCTCGGCTCCAACAAACTCAAGCTCCGAATCAAGTCATGCAATGGAGGGTGTTCATCTTTTGGGTTCTAAACAAAGGGTCAAGGGTAATCAATATCAACCTCAAGATAAGATGTATTCACAAGATGGGTGCTAGAATCAATAGGGTCCTTATCGAGAGCAAAACGAGAAAGTACAATTTGTGAGCAACTATCAAGGTCAAAGAGGTACTTTTCAAGGGTCTAATCAAGGACAATGGAGACCTAATAATAATCAGGGCAATTGGAACAACAACAATCAGGGCAGTTGGGGGAACAACTAATTGTTGTTCTCGCTATTGCCTTGATTGTTGTTGTTTCAATTGCCTTGATTATTATTAGGCCTCCATTGTCATTGATTACACTCTTGGAAAGTACCTCTTTAACCTTGATAGTTGCTCACAAGTTGCACTTACTCATTTTGCTCTTAATCAGGACCCGTTTGATTCTAGCACCCATTCATCTTGTGAATATATCTCATCTTGAAGTTGATGTATGAACTTGTTTCAGAGCTTGAGTTTGTTGAGAGGAGCTTTGGAAAGTTGAGCCATAGTGGTAGTCAACTCGGCAATTGCTTGACCATGATCTTGTAACTCCTTGTGAAGATGAATCATATTAGAATCTCCTTGAGGTACATTTGTTCGGGACTGACAAGCTGATGATGTTTTTGCTATTTCATCAAGTATTGCACAAGCTTCTGGACATGATGTAGTGATGAGTTCCCCCAACCAATTGGTCCACCACACATTGATTGGTTATATTGATGCCACAATAGAAGGTTTGTTGTATGATATTCTCGGTCATGTCATTTTTAGGACATTCCTTTACCATGGTTCTATAATGCTCCCAAATCTCATGTGGTGGCTCGTTTGGTTCTTGCTTGAAAGCCAATTTCTCATTCCTCAACATTGCTGTATGTTTGGGAAAAAAACTTGGTGGTGAATTCCAAATGCTAGCTTTCCCAAGTATGGATAGAGTGATTTCGTAAATGCTCCAACCAATAAGGTTTTTCCCTTAGTGAAAAAGGGAACAACCTCAACCTCAAAGAATCTTCGGATGTATTGGTTGCTTACTTCCCTATTAAGCGTCAGCAAATTTCTTTAAGTGCTTGTAAGCATTTTGATGAGGTGTCCCTGTGAAGTACCCTCTTTGCTCAAGGAATATGAGCACGACATTTATGATTTGAAAATTAAAGAGACAAGCAGTTCCATAACTAGTAATACTGGGACAAGAAGGTGGAATCTAACAAATAAAGAAACATTTACGTTTGGTAGAAGCTTTTTCTTTGTCCTCGGATGGAGGCCAATCCAAAACCCTCCTGATCTTTACTAGACCCTATATAGAACCACTTTTAATTTGCTGCCAACCCATTTGAATGAGTTCCCCGAAAATGAAAAGATTGAAGAAGAAAACTTCAATCTGCATGCGGCATACTTGTGTAGAGCAAAATATCAATGAAAACAGTAAACATGACTACTCCAGAAAAGCTTAAACAAGCAAAAGAAAGAACCCTAGACAGTAGACATCTGACCATATGAATAATTGTCTACAAACAGTGTGAAAACTCGCCTAAAATTCTTGCTCTTAGCAATTTTGCAACTGTACAAATACAAGCGGATGAGCTTCAGCCGGGGAACTTATGAAAGAGAAAAACAACAACAACAATCCAGTATTGCACAAGCTTCTGGACATGATGTAGTGATGAGTTCCCCCAACCAATTGGTCCACCACACATTGATTGGTTATATTGAAGCCACAATAGAAGGTTTGTTGTAAGATATTCTCGGTCATGTCATTTTTAGGACATTCCTTTACCATCCTTACCCCTATCCTTGGGTAGAGAGGCTGTTTCCAAATAGACCCCCAACATCTTTCCTTCCAAGAATTTAACACCTTGCTCTTGGGAGACTGAACTCACAGCCTCTTAGTTGGAAGTAGGGGTTGCTTACTATAAGAGCAACCCCTCTTGTCAATGACTATGAGAACTTAAACTTAACATTTCTCTCAACAGATCCCTTCAAAAATAACTCAGATTCCACTTAATGTGTATCTATATGAATTGTTGCGAAACTTACTCATTGGAGTTGCTTGAATAACTTCACTTCATTACTTAGTTCATCAATATATGAATTACAATATAGGAGTACAAGTATTCTGTGCCATCAGAATTGAAAACAATCACTCTGTTTAGAGCCCGTTTGGTCATAAATTGCTTTTGAAAATTATTTTTTTGGTCTGAATAATGTGTCTTTTTATTTAATTACGAAATATTTAGAATGGACCGACATGACGATGACACGTGTCCATCCGTTAACTCAAATGGTATTTGTGAGCCAAAAACATTAATGGAAGGACATATTTGGCCCAATAGGTAGATGAAGGGCATTATTGATCCAAATTGTATAGTTCAGGGGCATATCTGACTCTTCTCCGTTGTTAGAATTGGTTCTTGTTTTCTTTCTCAGTTCTGGGAGTAAAGAAGCTAAGTGGAAAGAGGGAAAAATAAGGGCAGAATACATATTCTACCCATCAAACTTAGGACCAAATTCCTGTTACACACTTGTTGAACACGAGTTTTATTTTACACACCAAACCTTTCAAAAGTGTGTCAATTACACACTACTTTTTCTATGGGAGGCGCGTGTTTAACAAATAAAAGTGAGTGCGTCAGATCTATACATGTTTTGTCAACATGCTCATGTGCAGCTTTATTCGAACGGTTCAGATTTAATTAAGTTGATCTGATGGCCTACATAATTCTTTTCGTTTATCCTTTTTCTTTTTACCAAAAAATGTCTCTCCACTCTCTAGCCTCCATTTTCTTTTCTCAAGGTATTGTTCAATCAATCTCATTGGATAAACACAATAAAATCCGGCGAATTTTGTTAAGTTCATAAAGATTTATCACTTTTTAATCTTCATCGATTACCTCTATTCACCTTTTTAGTGGAATATGGAGGACCAACAGTTTTTTTTGCGTTCGATTTGAATAAATTCTCTTGTTAAGAATGCAATGTAAAAGCTATTTTGAGGGTGGATCTTTTAGTAACAGTTCACAAAAAATAGTGTATCAATATTATGTTGAAGGTTGACTAAAATGGCGTTCTTGCGATCAGATTGAAGAATAAACTTGAGAATTAAAAAAAAGTGATGTTTCACTGTTCTTCGCGTGAAACAATAAACAGAGAAAAATAGGTGAAGGTACAAACAGGCCGACCCAAGTCTCAAATTGGCAAGTCGGCAAAACCCCTCATGTCGCTATTGTTTCTTGCTCGGTGCGTGGTAGTTGAAGTAATATTGCAAGTGGCCAACCTCTTCACTTGATAAGTTTGGATGCTTCAATAGTATGGATAGTTGCTTGATTCAATATTTTGTTCTCGTGAGAATTTGCCATGGCTGTTGGAGTTTAGAGAAGAAAGTAGATAGGTATGGGAGGTCAGAAAGTAGATGTGTAAATTTAATTTTTTTTTCTTGAGTTAGGACTAGTGTCATGACCTTATTGGCGCGTGACTTCACACATATTCTGAAAAGCTGGTATAGAAAAAAGTAATGTGTAATGACACACTCTTGAAAGGTTTGGTGTGTAAAATAAAACCCATATTCAATAGGTGTGCAACAAGAATTTGGTCTAAGTTTGATAGGTAGAATATGTATTCTGCCAAAAATAAGCTAAATTTTTCTTTCCCTTGCTTGTTTAAGCTACTAGATATAACGGGGGTGTTGGATAAGGGGAATTTGCAACCGTACCCGTTTTTTATGCCACATTTTAATATGTAGCCACTTTGTCTTTTTGTTTGCATCTGTACTTTTTCACATAACTTCAGCCCACGGGGTTGAAGTGTTTCTTTTGTACTGGAAAACTTCAGCTGAAGTTTTACTTGAGCTCTAAAGCTTAAATTTACTTAAGTCGTTTCCAGCTTAAGTTGTCCAGTTATAAAATAAACACTTAGGCCGTTTCCAACTTAAGTTGTCCAGTTATAAAATAAACACTTGGGCCGTTTCCAGCTTAAGTTGTCCAAACTTAGGCCATTTTCAGCTTATGTTGTCCAGATATAAAATAAATAATTAGGCCGTTTCCAGCTTAAGTTGTCCAGTTATAAAATAAAAACTTAGGCCGTTTCCAGCTTAAGTTGTCCAGTTATAAAATAAACACTTAGGCCATTTCCAGCTTAAGTTGTCCAGTTATAAAATAAACACTTCAGCCGTTTCCAGCTTAAGTTTTCTAGTACAAAAGAAACACTTCAGCCCCGTGGGTTGAAGTTATGTGAAAAAATGGGTACGGATGCAAACAAAAAGATAAAGCGGCTACAGGTTAAAAGGGGGCGCCCTATTGCAATTTTTACGTTGGATAAGAAAAGGGAAATTTACGCCATCTCCAACCTTGTCCCCATCCTTTATAATGGGAAAATGTTTGGGGGAATTAAGCTCCAACCCTCCTCCATTTTTATCCCCAAAATAGGGATGAATAGCGTTCCATCAAATATGGCGTACACCGTATAGGAGTGGGGTGGTCAAAGTGGAGGCTTGCATCAGGAGTCCTGTGTGACAAGAAAGTTCCACACAAACTCAAGGGGAAATTCTATAAAGCCGTGGTTAGACCTGCGATGTTGTATGGGGCGGAGTGCTGGCCCGTGAAGAACTCTCATGTTCAGAGAATGAAGGTTGCGGAGATGAGGATGCTTAGGTGGATGTGCGGACACACCAGGCTAGATAAGATTAAGAATGAAGTTATTCGAGAGAAGGTGGTGGTGGCCCGGTGGATGAGAAGATGCGAGAAGCGAGGCTGAGGTGGTTCGGGCATGTGCGGAGGAGAAGTCCCGATGCCCCGGTAAGGAGCTGCGAGCGGCTGGAGATTGTTGGCGGTCGGCGAGGCAGAGGGAAGCCTAAGAAGTATTGGGGAGAGGTGATTAGGCAGGACATGACTAGAATGCAGGTTTCCGAGGACATGACCCTTGATAGAAAAGTCTGGAGGTCTAGAATCAGGGTTGTAGGATAGGGGCTCCTAGAGTTTTTCGTACGCCTCATCCGGGGTTGGGTGTGGGTCAGCAGGGTTACCCATAGATGATTTGTGTTTTAGCTTATGTCCCCCCTATGGCTGTTAGTTATGGTAATTGCTGTATGATAGTATTGCATGCGATTGTATTTATGGGTCGTATGTTTAGATAATTATTTTACGCTATTTCCGCTATTTCTGCTGGAGTTACTAATGCTCTATTGTTTTTGTTTTTGTCTTTGTTTTGTTTTACTGCTGTTTTTCCTTTTATCCTATGAGCCGGGGGTCGATTGGAAACAGCTTCTCTGCCCTTTTGGGTAGGGGTAAGGCTTGTCTACATACTACCCTCCCCAGACCCCACCTAGTTGGAGTATACTGGGTAGTAGTTGTTGTTGTTGTTGATCTTTTAATTTATCTCTTTATATATACCTAATTGTCTTTATAATATTAATATTATATCTTAATTTTGGTGTATAATTTTGATAAATTAATTTTCGTGCATTTATTATTTTATCGTTATGTAATATATATTTAATTAATCTTGTATCGCAATAATTTCACTTTTATTTGAATGATTAGTTTACCTATAATAATTGCTTATATATTATGTTATTTAAATTTTATGAAATTGTTTTAATTATGGAAACTATAAATTAATAAAAATAGAAGATGTAATTTATTTAATGAAAATTGAAAATAAAAGATAATAATATAATATAGAAGAGAGAGAAAAATATAAAAAAATTTGAGGAAAAAATGGGGAAATGGTTGGAGTAAGTAGTCCCCAAAATGGTGAAATCCCCATTTTGGGGACCAAAAATGAGGTAAATGTTGGAGATGCCCTTACACAAATGTCCCAAATAAATCTCAAACTTATCAATCTCTAGCCATTAATCATAAACTTACTAAAAAGAGGGCAGGTACTTGCAATTTAGTCAGATAGAGCAAATAAATTACTAACATGCTTTTCCTAAGCTAAGCAAGTAGAATCACATATTTTACAGCTAAATACACGAAGAAACACAGTCTAAATAAGTCAAGTAAGGTGAATTTTCAGAAATTAGCACAAGTACACGCCCGTCACCTCGCGCACGAGGCCTTTATACAACAGTTAATATATCCTAAGGGGAGAGATCCCCCGCACAAGGTTAGACAAGCCACTTACCTCGAATTGGTACAAAACCGCTAAAAAACAATGCCCTTGCCACGAGAATCCGACTTCGAGTGACCCAAATCTATTCAAACCAATTACATAACGTAAATAACATCGAAAGTAACTAATTACATTGTTAAAATTAAAGTTAAGGCGCGAAAATAGGTGAAATGACCAAAATGCCCCTCAGGCCAACGTCTCGGAATCGAATAACTTTTACATTTTCAGAATCCTCGTACTCTCACGAGTCTAACCATATGAATATCTCCCAAATCGGAGGTAAAATGCCTCTTTAAATCATCAAAATTAGGTCTAAGAACTTTACCCTAATTTTCATTCAAAAATCGAAATTGAAGGTTGGATTTGAGATTAGATTAATGGGTTTTAGTGATAGAAGAGTAGAGAATCGTTACCCAGTGATTTCCTTTGAAAAGCCTTCGAAATTTCTCCCCCAATCAGAGCTCCTTAACCTTGAGTTTTGGTAAAAAAGGAAGAAATGTTCGTTTTGAAATGTTTATATTGTGCCCGTGATTTGCTTTATGCGATCGCGTGAAATGGAATGCGATCGCGCAGAAGGAATTCTGAAGGCCGTGAAAATGAACTATGCGAACGCATCTAAAGGAGTGCAACCGCAGAGAAGAACCAAACGGGGATATGCGATCATAAAAGGTTTAATGCGATCGTATTGAAGGAAAACAGGCCCAAATCTAAGGACTCTATGCGATCGCAGGAGAGTCTATGCGTTCACATAGAAGGATTTGTAGAAATCTGCAACACTTTAAGTTCCGGAATTGCTCTGTTGAGCATCCGAAACACACTCGAGGCCCCCGGGACCTCAACCAAACCTACGAACACATTCCACAATATCATTTGGACTTGTACGAATCCTTAAACCACCTAAAACAACGCCGGAAACACGAATTAAGCAATGATTTGGACTTAGAAATTTTAAAACTTAACCAAACTCACTTCCGACTTAAAACCTATCCAAAACACGTCTGAATGACCTGAAAACCTATCCAAAACACTTCCGAATGACCTGAAAATTTGCAGACATATCCTAAATCACCTAACGAAGCCGTTGCAACTCTCGTAATTCCATTCCGACCCTCGGATAAAAAATTCACTTTCACACCGGAACTTCAAATGTCTAACTTTTGGCATTCATGGTCTAATTGAGCTACGGACCTCCAAAATATATTTCGAACACGCTCCCCACCCCGAAATCACCTAACGCAACCATCGGTTTTCCATTCCGAGGTCGTCTTGACACAGTAGATCATTTCCAACACTTAAGCTCTCATTTAGGGACTAAGTGTTCCAAAACACTCCGAACTCTATTACCGAATATCCCGGCAAACCAAAATAGCAGAAATGAACTTAGGGGAAGCAGAAAATGGGAAACGGGGCATAAATTCCAAAAACGACCGGCCGGGTCGTCACAAGGAGATGCAGCTTTTAAAAATGAGGGATATCTATTGGCCATTCTGCTTTTTATATCAAAGATCAATGGTACTTCAGAAGCAGGCTAATTGGTCTAAAAGTAAGGTCTTTACTTATATCAGCCTTTTATAAGAAGCAGATAAGATTATCCAATGCAGCTAAGTTGATGCATTCTAGTGGTGAAATCATGAACTATGTAACTGTGGATGCTTATCGAATTGGAGAGTTTCCTTTTTGGTTGCATCAGACCTGGACGACGAGTGTCCAGCTCTGCTTTTCTCTTATCATTCTCTTCCACACAGTTGGACTTGCAACTTTTGCATCCTTGGTAGTGATTATACTCACTGTGCCGTGCAACGCTCCGCTAGCAAAGTTGCAACATAAATTCCAGACCAAGCTAATGGTAGCACAAGATGATAGGCTCAAGGCTACGTCAGAGGCTCTTGTGAATATGAAAGTTCTGAAATTATATGCGTGGGAAACTCATTTTAAGAGTGTAATTGAAAGTTTGAGGAGAGTAGAAGAGAAATGGTTATCAGCCGTTCAGTTGAGTAAGGGATATAATGTCTTCCTTTTGTGGTCCTCACCTGTTTTGGTCTCTGCTGCAACATTTGGGTCTTGTTATTTCCTACGTGTTCCACTGTATGCAAGCAACGTTTTCACCTTTGTAGCAACTTTACGTATTGTTCAGGATCCAATAAGAACCATTCCTGACGTTATTGGTGTGGTGATTCAAGCCAAGGTTTCCTTTGCAAGGATTGTCAAGTTCCTTGAGGCCCCCGAGCTAGAAAATGCAAACGTTGGGCAGGATCACAACTTTGCAAGTACACATAATGCTGTACTTATCAAGTCAGCTAATCTCTCATGGGAGGAGAATCCATCTCGACCTACCCTGAGAAATATTAATTTGGAGGTTAGACCTAGTCAGAGAATTGCTATATGTGGGGACGTGGGCTCAGAAAAGTCAACTCTTCTGGCAGCAATTCTTGGAGAGGTTCCAAGTATCCAAGGAACTGTAAGTTGTACTGTTAGTTACTGTTTTCCTTGTTAGGTAGGAAAATGATACTAAATAGGTTCTCGAAGTTTATTACTGTAAGCACATACGTAATTTACTTCACGTACTGCACAAGAAAATAATTCCATATCCTCAACTTTTATATAGATTCTCTGTGTTCTGCAGGTTCAAGTTAATGGAAGAATTGCCTATGTCTCTCAGTCGGCATGGATTCAGACGGGGTCAATACGAGAAAATATTTTGTTTGGTTCTCCACAGGATAACCAAAGATACCAGCAAACATTGAAAAACTGTTCACTTTTAAAAGACCTTGAGTTGCTACCTTATGGTGATCTTGTTGAGATTTTGCTTAAAAATGAGAAGGGCCATTATCCCACATTGGAAAAATGTTGAAGAGTAGCTTGGAGGCTTGCCTATATAAGGGGGCTTAAGTTATGTTTTCAAATGTACCAAATCGAATGCATTTCTAACACTGTTTCTTAGGAAAATGTACTGAGGTTTATGTGATTGTAAGAATTTTTCACATAGTGGTCGGTTGTTGTCTTTTGACAACTGTTGTGGTTTTTTCCCGGTTTTGGGTTTCCACATTAAATTCTTGTGTTGTTTTTATTTCTCAATTTTTCTCTTTACAAAAGGGGCGGAGATCTCGGGGTTTACGGGAAAGAATCAGTTTTTTTTCCCAATAAGTGGTATCAGAGCGAGGTCGCCTAGCTTGAGGGGGGAATCTTAGTAAGCTCTGGTGTTGCAGCTTTGGCTGATCTTCCACATCAGAAAAGATTTTCTGGTTCAAGAAGCTTGTAGGAGGGGAAGTTGGTGCAATTGGAGTATCGAGGCTTGTGGTGAATTTTGGCGGTTAGAATCAAGTCTGGTAGTGTGGAGGTACATGTCTAGGTAAGCTCTGGCTAGTAAAGACTTGGTAATTAAGTGGTCACGCCGGACCCACCTCTCTTTCCTGGGAACTTACCTGGTGTGCTGTTCATAAGCAAGTGTTTTTCATCCACGGATATTGGTCACCGATACGGTTACAATGGGAAGCATCAAGTTTGATATTGAGAAATTTGATGAAAGAATCAATTTTGGCTTGTGGCAAGTTCAAGTCACGGATATATTGATTCAATCAGGTCTACACAAGGCCCTGAAGGGAAAACCAGAAGCAGGTTCTAGCGATGATTCATCAAGCAAGAGAGATAAAGAATGAGATGATTTGGATTTGAGAGCTGCAAGTGCGATACAGTTATCATTGGCAAAGAATGTCCTTGCAAATGTGCATGGAATTGCGACGGCCAAGGAGCTATGGGAAAAGTTGGAAAAGCTGTATCAAACAAAGGGAGTCTCAAATAGGGTGTACCTGAAGGAACAATTTCATACATTGCGTATGGGTGAGGGTACTAAAATCTCGGATCATTTGAGTGTTCTGAATGGGATTGTCTCTGAGCTTGAAGCTATTGGGGTGAAGATAGATGAGGAGGATCAAGCCTTAAGACTCGTCTGGTCTTTTCCTTCGTCTTTTGCGCACATAAAGCCAATATTGCTCCATGGGAAGGAGCAGGTGGATCTTTCAGAAGTTATCAACACGCTCATCTCTGAAGAAAGCAGACTCAAAGGAGATGGGAGGTATACTTCTTCTGAAGGTGTGTATATGTGCTACGGGAAAGGAAAGGATAAGAGGAACCCCATGAAGCGGAATGTTGTTTGCTGGAAGTGTGGAGAACCTGGACACATGAAGAAGGATTGTCCAGCAGGTGGAGCAGGTTCGGCTACAGGCTCCAAGTCAAGTGATGATGTTAATATGGTCTTTGATAGGGACCCATATGACCTTATATGACCCAAAGACATGTACATCCTTATGGCATGCTGCTATTTGCCATGGTGAAGGATGTGAGATTAATAGCGGAATTACACACGGGCATTGGTTTGGCAGGAATGCAAGGTGTGTGATTAAACAATTATGTCGATAGCTGATGGACTTCCAAGGAGAGCCAATAGTGGAGGTTGCACCATAATAATCAGCAAGGTGTTTTTCGACATGAGCCGAAGTGGAAATTCTTAGAATGGTTTATTCTAAGTGGCGATACTCTTTATGGTGGAGTATGACAGGTGTTCAGCAATGTGGAGTATGGCGGATAGCTGCTGCTATGATCATTTTTAATCAAGGTGGAGTTTGTTGAGATTTTGCTTGATAAATGAGAAGGGCCATTATCCCACATTGGAAAAATGTTGAAGAGTAGCTTGGAGGCTTGCCTATATAAGGGGGCTTAAGTTATGTTTTCAAATGTACCAAACCGAATGCATTTCTAACATTGTTTGTTAGGAAAATGTACTGAGGTTTATGTGATTGTAAGAATTTTTCACATAGTGGTCGGTTGTTGTCTTTTGACAACGGTTGTGGTTTTTTCCCGGTTTTGGGTTTCCACATTAAATTCTTGTGTTGTTTTTATTTCTCAATTTTTCTCTTTACAAAAGGGGCGGAGATCTCGGGATTTACGGGAAAGAATCAATTTTTTCCCCAACAGATCTCACTGAAATAGGTGAAAGAGGAATTAATCTTAGTGGTGGTCAAAAGCAGCGCATTCAACTTGCTCGTGCACTGTATTATAATGCTGATATAAATCTCCTGGATGATCCATTCAGTGCTGTAGATGCCCACACTGCCAGTAGTCTATTCAATGTGAGAAATAGTTTTGTTCTTCATATTGTTTCTTCTGACGTGCAAGCTCAAATTTGAACCGGTCCTTTGCAGGATTACGTCATGAGAGCTCTCTCTTGGAAGACCGTCTTACTTGTGACGCACCAAGTTGATTTTCTTCCTGCTTTTGATGTGGTTCTGGTTAGTTTCCTTGATGAACTTCTCTTTCTAATATGGCTTCTTATCGATGGCTTGTTTTTCTAAAGAAGAAAAAGAAAGTGAACTCTTGAATCCCTGATATATTCTCTGTAAATTCACATTGTTTTATGAAATTGAATGGTTATATTCACAAGAAATGGCCTTACATATTTTTAATTTATGTGCAGTTAATGTCAGATGGAGAAATTCTACATGCAGCTCCATATCATCAGTTATTGGCATTGAGCAAAGAATTCCAGGACTTGGTCAATGCACACAAAGAGACTGCTGGTTCAGAAAGGGTTGCAGAGGTTAATTCATTAAGAAGGAGGGAATCTCGTTCAAGAGAAACTCATAAAACTGATACTGACAAAAATTCTATAGCCTCTGTAGGTGATCAGCTGATTAAGCAAGAAGACAGTGAAGTCGGAGATACTGAATTTAAGCCTTATGTTCAGTATCTAAATCAGAACAAAGGTTACTTCTTCTTTGTCATGGCTGTACTCTCCTTCATAATATATGTGGTTGGTCAGATATCACAGAACTCCTGGATGGCTGCAAATGTTGATAATCCCCAAGTTAGCACTTTGAGGCTTATTGCAGTTTACTTGCTAAAATTGGTGTTGTATCAACGTTGTTTTTGCTATCTCGACATCTATTGACAGTCTTTTTGAGTTTGCAATCATCAAATTCCTTGTTCTCACAGCTATTAAATTCTCTTTTCCGTGCTCCTATGTCATTTTATAACTCTACACCTTTGGGAAGGATATTTAGCAGGGTAAATATCTCAAACATGAACATTGAAATACAAGCTATAACATGGATACTAAGTATGTTTATGGACCTAACCATTTTTGCTATCTCTACAATACCCCAAACCCGTGTATGCAGGTCTCATCAGATTTGAGTATAGTTGATCTTGATGTTCCTTTCAACTTGATTTTCGCTTTTGGATCTACCACAAATTTCTATGCTAATCTTACAGTGCTAACTGTTGTCACCTGGCAAGTTCTGGTTATCTCAATCCCAATGGTTTTTCTTGCCATTCAGTTGCAGGTAAGAGTTAACTGTTTTATTTATCTCAACATCCTGTATTTGAGTTGCATGGCTCTGCCCACTGTATGAAAGTAGGACAGGATTTGTTACTGTTAAACACATTCTTAACTTTTCATTTCGTTTTACGCTCTATGTCTCCAAAGTCCAAACTGAATAGTCCAGAAATATGATTCTCTGGTAAGGGTTGTAGGATTTTAAAGCTTTAATTCTCCACAACACTATTCTTGTGCCAACAGTAACTGGTAAATCGAGACTTTAAGCTCTCTCTTACTCATGGCAGAAATACTACTATGTGTCTGCCAAAGTGTTGATGCGGATAAATGGTACTACCAAATCATTTGTGGCCAACCATCTTGCTGAATCTATTGCCGGAGCTGTGACTATAAGGGCATTCAAAGAGGAAGACATATTTTTTATAAAGACTTTTGAGCTAATTGATATAAATGCCAGTCCGTTTTTCCACAATTTTGCAGCAAATGCGTGGTTGATTCAACGACTGGAAACTATTAGTGCAACTTTTCTTGCATCCTCGGCACTTTGCATGGTTTTGCTTCCTCCAGGGACTTTCAGTTCAGGTATGCCATGATAAATATTAATCTTGGGACTCGAACAAAGAATTCTATATTATTGTTCCTTAACCTTTTGCCTAATGTTAAACAGGAGGTTTTCTAATAACAGGCTCTTATTCTTTTGAAGGATATATTGGGATGGCTTTGTCCTATGGTCTTTCCTTAAACATGTCTCTTGTTGCTTCCATTCAAATCCAGTGTAGGCTAGCAAATTACATAATTTCTGTAGAAAGACTTAACCAGTATATGCACATTCCAAGTGAAGCTCCTGAAATTGTTAAAGAGAACCGTCCACCAGTCAATTGGCCAACGAGGGGTAAAGTTGAAATTCAAGATTTGCAGGTAAATTTTTTCTCACTACCCTAATTTTGGTGTATTTAGAACTGATCAAGATGCTGATAAGTATATTCCAAAACTGATCAAATATAGGGAAGATTCCCCTCTTGTTCTAAGGGGGGTCACTTGTACATTTGAAGGAGGTCATAAGATTGGTATTGTTGGGCGAACTGGGAGTGGCAAGACTACACTCATCGGGGCCCTATTTCGATTAGTGGAACCAGCAGGTGGAAGGATTTTGATAGATGAAATTGACATTTCTAAAATCGGTCTTCATGATTAAGGTCCCAATTCGGGATTATACCTCAGAACCCTACACTCTTCAATGGAACAGTAAGATACAACTTGGATCCCTTATGTCAGCATACCGATGAGGAAATATGGGAAGTAAGTTAACTTGTTATGTATTTGGTCTTTTTTTTGGCACTGGATGGATAATGTGCATTGTACCAAAGCGATCTTCTGGTTCATTGCATTCATTCTCATCTCCATTGGAAAGGTTCTTGCAAAATGTCAGCTAAAAGAGGCAGTTGAAGAAAAAGCAAAGGGGCTTGACTCATTGGGTGAGTTTTCCAGCAGCAGGTATGATTATTTTATCCAAGTAGGTTTCTGTTGACCATTGTAGAGTTATTTCAGTTGTGGAAGATGGATCAAACTGGAGCATGGGGCAACGGCAATTGTTCTGTTTGGGACGTGCTCTTTTGAGGAAAAGCAAGATTTTGGTGCTTGACGAAGCAACTGCATCGATCGACAATGCCACTGATATGATATTGCAGAAAACAATCAGGACAGAATTTTCTAACAGTACTGTAATTACAGTTGTCCACAGGATACCTACAGTAATGGATTGTACAATGGTTATGGCCATTAGTGATGGTAAGACTTTTTTGTTTTCTTTTACACACGACTACGTCAAGACTTCCGAATATGCTAATCCCAGAATTTTTAGCTGTAAACTTCAACTTTTTTTGAGATTACAGGGCAATTAATGGAGTATGATGAACCAATGAATCTGATGAAGCAAGAAGGTTTGCTCTTCGGGCAACTTGTGAAGGAGTATTGGTCTCATTATCACTCCGCAGATCTCATTGAAGATAACTGCATATTTGCAAAATCTTCTTTGGCCTGACACATACTACCCATGTAGTTGCAATTGCTACGGATGCCCAACAAGCAACCATTACTGCAGCAGAGAGCTAATTGTCGATATGTTTTCTTATGAGCATGGGAAATTAATCAAGATTATCTGGAATAACATAAAAAAACTTGGGGCATTCTCTGAGAGAGAGTGGAGCTAGTGCTCCAAGCGACTCGGGAGTAGTGAGCCTGAATAGCTGTATATTTTCCACTAGTATAAATGTTCTTTCTCAAAATTAAAGAGATGATATGATCAAGTACTGGAATATGATTTAAATATTTGGATGATAATTATTAAAAGATTTATTAGAAGATAGTCTATAACTTTTCCCACAAAGAATGGAAGAGGAAAGAAGTGAGAGTTGCAAGTAATTTTAATTCTTCCTGCTTCAACTTAACTATAAAGATACATCTTTTGAAGTCTTTCTATATCAAGCAATGAGAAGAGGCATACCAATCAATTTCTCTGAAAAATAACTTGTGTTATCCAATTTGACAGACACAAGCAACTGGAATAAAGTGGGCGCAGAAGTTTACCATCAAGTTTGCATGCCTTTCCTGTTTTAACTTAACACCCTGAAATGTTTTTATGTCAACTGAGAGACTTTATCTCATCCTTAATTTGTAATTGAATTTCAGAATTGGTACTATAGTGAAGTTCAAAAGGACAAGGAAACCAATATATCACAAATGCAACTAAGAAGAGAGATCATATCTCATAATAATTATATAACCAAAGCAGAAGTTGGTTTTAACATTACAAAGCTAGGAAATAGATAAACAGACCCTCTTTAATTTGAGGCCTGTCATAATCCTAGTGATGATATCACTAAGAACATTTTAGCAAGTAATTCAGATAGAGATACTATTGGGAATTCCTTTGGCAGTAAGTCCTGGTTCACTTGTCGGATAGAGCAATGTGTATGGCATCTTAACTGGCCCTGTCCTGTTCTTCAACTTTTTATCATTGTTCATCTTTGTAATATTTTCCTCAATTTCAGCAAGTTTTTTTCCAAACCTTTCAAATGCTTGAAGAGCTTCTTTGTCCTTGGTCCATTCAGCAGAATCCCTCTGACCAAGATAAATTTCATCAGAAGTATGTGTTGACAAAACTTCGAGAGCAGATATTCCAATCAGAGTCTGGAACTGTGGTGTAATTGTCTTCAGATATCCCTTCACAGGGTTCACCTTCAACTCCTCGTACTCAGGAGTTCCTGGCTCGGGAATAAGCCTTCGGCTCATACCAGGGCGATTTGGTGCAAAACCTCCATAAGGGTACTGCCCAAAATTAACAGCTGCATGAAGGGCAGAAGCCATCCAGATAATGATAGTCACTGAGTCAATGAGTTCTTGGCGTGTCTGCATTTTAGGCCACCAAGGCTCATCTTTCTTATCACCATGTCCTACCTCGCGGAGTTCTTTCCACCAGGCTTGGAGTTCAGTGTCCTTTTGAAGCATGTCATCTGATTTATAATACAAACTGATATATTCTAGTACCCAACTTTTGATTGCTGACCAGATTTCAAGTCCATCCACAGCATAAGGATAGTCTTCAATTAGTAGGCGGACACCATGTTTGGATGAAGGATCCTCAACTGCCACTCCTCTGAAGAAAAACAGTACAGAAATAAAGGTACAACAGCAGGAAATCATTATGTAGTAGATAAACTAGCGGACCGAGTTGTGACTTACCTCTTAACAAGTTCAGCAGGGAGAGCTTGATCCGGGAAAACCCAGTGGCGGTAAGCAATAGATGTCAACTCCATAGATAATGGTCCAGGGAAAACAGTCTTCTCAACAATACCTCCAGCGTTAAGTACAGCCTGTCGAGCCAAGGCATTGATATGCATAGTATCACGGAAGTGAGGATGCAAAAGCTTATAGACAGGATGAAGCACGCTTAGCTGCCTATTTGCCGCAATCACAAAAGGCTCAACTGATGCATGAGTACGTAACCTGTGAAAAACATTAGACGTGTGATCCAACAAATATTCAGTAACGGACTACACTGCATAGACTTCTGTTAGTTTGAAATACCAGTGACTGACAAGCTGATGAACTCCAGAATCATTAATTGCTACAAACGCTTTTGCAATGTGCCATAAGGCACCCTCAACACCGTTTTCAGCTGGAGTGAATACTTTGCTTATAGCGCCAAGTTGATCTCCATCTGGATGAGGCAAGCTTAGTTCAATGGCCAGCGGCTTCAAAGTACCATCCTTTTGCAGAAAGAGCACAGTTCTTGTGGCATAAATCTTTGAATGAGATGTGTTAACTCTCCTTGCATATGGCATCACAATGTCATGGTAGTTCAGTATGAAAACTCGGTTCACCTCCATGGCCTAAAAAGTAGCAAATATTCATTTGAGTTAGATTCATTCCAAGGCAAGAAACAATAACCCGTTTAGTTACTTACCTCTTCAATGGTCATTCCATCTAGCTGATTCTGTATTTGTTCTCTTGTTATTTTGCTTGTTTGGTCACCAAAAGATTTTGGATCCAGTTTGCTCGTCAGGGGGAACTCCTGTACGACATATGCAAAGAATATAATCTACTCCACTCCTCCATCAATAGACAAGACAGAAGAATTAGACAAAAAAAGTTGAAAGTTTTTACTTTTAGGCCAGTTATGCACACAGGGTTCAATCCAGCTAACGTCTCTCTTCCAAATTCTTCATCTGACATCCAAGCCGACTTCTCCTCTGTTTCTCCAATTTAAAATATTAGAGAACACAACAAAAATTGAATTGTTACAGAAATGAGGCAACCAAAAGTGTCATCCAAAATTACCTCTAATAACATGTGGCGTTGGATACTTAAGAAAACCTGGAGTTCCAGGTTCATACACTTTCAGTACATCTTCAAAGCTGCTGAATTCATTGAGGGTGAGATTTCCTAAAGAGGCAAGCTGAGGAGCAAAGACTTGCGCAATGGCTTTCTGTGCATTACTAAGGACATCTGTCATCTTTAAAGGCGAAAACTTTTCATCCCTCGGGACATAAATTGCAAAGCTAGCTATTTGTGGAATCCGGCTTTCACTGTTAGGATCTGTCAAGCAAATGGAAACATAAACAAATAGGGGTACATATGTGTATAGAGGTTTTCACTGTTAAAAATGGAACTAAGCTTGAAAGACTTACCAGCCTTAGATGGTGGTCGTCCTGTTCTTCCCCTTCGCGGATAAGGATACTCTACAGAACCCCCTAGGACTGGTCTGGCATAAATTGGATCATTGTCTGGATCTCCAAGATCATTGTAACAATCATAGTCATAAACCCTGTCCCACTCTTGAAGCTTTCCAGTTCCATTTCCTCTCAACACGAGCAACTCTTCTTCTCTGTACACGCGCAATGCTGCAGGAGTTTCACTCGGTAGCCAAGCCTGTTGCAATAAGAAATTATCAAATGGTGGATGCGCAAATGATCTGATTTATAACACTAAATTTGAATCTTGCTTGTACCTGATTCACAAAGAAAATGCGGTCTGACTTATATTTCTCAGCAGGATAAACCCAAGAATTGCAGACAAATTGCACAGTGTCTTGACTTGGATCACTAGCTTTAAGAGTGAGTGACTTGAGATAGAATTCACTTGTATTAAGATTCTTGATGATGAATGCACCTGGAGCTCCAAGAACTTCATGATCCCACTCAAATGTGACCCAAAACTTCGATTCGCTTCCTGATTTGTTCTCATCTCTTAAATGTGAAGGGTTCCCAAGTTTCCCTTTCAAAGTTTTTCCTTCAACCACACAAAAATATGATTATTACTCCACAAATTCAAAATAAAATGCATATATTCACACTTAACTGAGCACTTACATGCTAGCTGCATAGTAACATAGAAAACATACAAAAGGGTAACTAGTCTGGAGCATGAGAAATGGAGTGAAATTATCTGAAAAGTATTTAAAAAGTTCAAACCTTGATCTCCATGGACAGAACTAACTAGCTGCAGGATGACCTTATGCCCAAGAATTTCATAAGTTTCATGTGGAGCTAATACTTGAGAAGAACCAAGGTCCAAAGGTGTCTTTTTCATGAGCAGAACAGTGCCATTTATCATTTTGATTTCACGTTTGTCAGTGGATGCCATTATCACTTTGATAGAGTACAGTAAGCCAATATTGCAATAGAGTGATTAACCAAGGATTTCTGATTAAGCTTGATAAAAAACAGTAGCACGTGCTCTGATTTTATAGGTGAAAACTGGCTAGTCTTTTGTGACGATTGGAATCCAGTCAATCTAGTTTCATAAATGTGAAAGTGTTGGAACTTGAGAGTTTCATGAATTTTAAAAGACTCCTTAATTCTAAGTCACAACTACTTTCAACTTAATTCAATTACAAGAGACTTGATAAGTGTGTATATAGTAGAGACATTTATCTTACTTCCTCCGGTTCAAAATAAATAATTTTTTTTTTTATATTTTCATACAGATTTAAAAATTTACCTTTTAGCATTAATTAGCAATGGAATTGACCATACTAACCTTTAATATCTCACATAAATACTCCTAACACATATTCCAATACTATTTACTCCAAGGACAATGTAGGAAAAAAATAATTAATTCATTCTTGAAATGTAAAAAAATCATTTATTTTAGACCACAAAAAAAGATAAAAAATTCACTTATTTTGGATCGAAAGGAGTAGTTTACGTTACATTTGCGATTGAATATACACAACATACACTCTAATTGTAGTAAATTTGTGTACGTAGTTTATGGCAATAGCAACCTTTGTCACTTGGTGATCACGAATGAAAAATTTTCCATTTATTATCTTGAAGAATGGGAATTAGGATTAGGAATGTTTGACTTGAATATGATATCCCTTCTTCATATGCTACTGCAGGAACTTGAATCGTAATACTAGTACTATATTTTGCAATTATCTTTTTTTTTTGTACATATATTTCATCATTATCACAAAGTAAGTTTTTTCATTTGCCTTTCTTTTTTACTTTATTATTGGATTTAGATGTTCATTATTTCTAAGAGTGTAAGTTTTTCCTTTTAACTTTTCCTTTCAAGTCTCTTAATAGGTCCTTGAGTTTTTTCTTTACTTTTCCTTTCTAGTCTCTTGATAGGTCCTTGTGTTTAATGACCTTTAAATTGGTTTACAAGTCTTATCTATCTATCTATCTATCTATCTATCTATCTATTTATTTATCTATCTACTATAATAAAAGTACGAAACTCAAGGGGAAATTCTATAGAGCCGTGGTTAGACCTGCAATATTGTATGGGGAGTGCTGGCCCGTGAAGAACTCTCATGTTCAGCGAATGAAGGTTACGGAAATGATGATGCTTAGGTGGATGTGCGGGCACACCAGGCTAGATAAGATTAAGAATGAAGTTATTCGAGAGAAGGTAGGGGTGGCCCCGGTGGATGAGAAGATGCGAGAAGCGAGGCTGAGGTGGTTTGGGCATGTTCGGAGGAGGGGTCCCGATGCCCCGGTGAGGAGCTGTGAGCGGCTGGAGATTGTTGGCGGTCGGCGAGGCAGAAGGAGGCCTAAGAAGCATTGGGGAGAGGCGATTAGGCAGGACATGACTAGAATGCAGGTTTCCGAGGACATGACGCTTTATAGGAGAGTCTAGAGGTCTAGAATCAGGGTTGTAGGTTAGGGGCTCCTAGAGTTCTTCGTACGCCTCAACCGGGGTTGGGTGTGGGCCAGCAGGGATACCCATAGATGATTTGTGTTTTAGCTTATGTCCCCCCAATGGTTGTTAGTTATGGTAGTTATTGTATGATATTATTGCATGCGATTGTATTTATGTTTCTTATGTTTAGATAATTATTTACGCTATTTCTGCGGGAGTTACTAATGCGCTATAGTTTTTGTTTTTGTCTTTGTTTTTGTTTTACAGCTGTTTTTCCTTTTATCCTATGCGCCGATGGTCGATTGGAAACAGCCTCTCTGCCCGAAAAGGTAAGGCTCGTCTACATATTACCCTCCCCAGACCCCACCTGGTGAGAGTATACTGGGTAGTTGTTGTTGTTGTTGTTGTTGAGATCAGCTATAATTATGACTATTAAATCTTTTTTTATTTAGAGTGTCTAGGAAGTCTTAATATTTAGGACTATAAGATCGATTAATATATTTTTATATAAATTCCTCTTTATTTGAATTATTGAACACAACTATATTTTTCTAATGTTTAAAACTTTTACATCAACTAAACTTTTGATTATTAAAAAGGATGTGTTTATATCATAAAACTTTGAGCCGGTAGGAAGTTCCGTAATTCATTGTACTAATTGCAGCTCCTTCAATATGTTCTATTATTCAAACACGTTTGTTGGGATCGAGGAATAATTTGTTTACATTTTTGGTTAATGTTGAATATTGTTCTATTAAATTTTTGTTACCTTTGCAGTAAATATGTGAATTAATTTATATCATATCATATATATAGCGTATTTTTATATTATATTGAAGTCATTTGATTGGTAATTATAAAATATTTTATTACTAAGCTCAACAATTAGAATAACGAAGAAAAATATTTGATAATATAAATGAGAAAGAGAGTGAAAGTTAATTGGTCCGCAAAAGTTAATAACACTAAGAGCTACCGAGGAATTTGATTTGGGTATAATTGGATATAATTATACAGTTTGTCATGTTTGTTTAGCTAAATAATTACTTAGTCAGCATGTAATTGGGTGTGATTGGAGAGGTGTAATTACACTCTCAAATTCTCAAGGGAGAGGTGAGAATTTGTGATAATTACAATGTATTAATTACAATGTTGTTTTTTATTTTCTTTCCTTTTTTATTTTTATTTTCTTTATAAATTTTTATTTCTATTATTTTAATTTTTTTACTTTTATTTTAATTTAATTTCTATTAAAAATTTTAATATTTTTTGTAATTATTTATGTTTTATTTCTCTCCCTTTATTTCTTGTTATTTCATGTAAGTGCTTATATTTTATGTACACCTCCTAATATTATAAATAATGAGTCATTTACAAACTTGTCATATAATTAGTGATGTAATTAAAATGAAATTTTATTGTTCAATGTGGTTATAAACTTATTATGTTTCCTAATCTAAAGTTATAGTGAAACTTACTATTATTATGTTGGAATTTGATATATGCTAAATAATTTATTTTGAATTTTAAAATTTTGTTATATTCATGGCTCCAATTTACTTGCTTTAGTAGCATTGGCACACGTCGCATGTTGTTCATTTTTAGTTAAAATTGATAGATCAGTTTTGTCAAACATTTGAATAATGTTATGACATTATATTTATGAATATTAATTTATTTTATCAAATATGAATTCCATGATGTTCTTTACAAAAAAAACGTATATCTTTAATATTTGTAAGTATCTAAACTAAATATTATTAATTATATATATATATATATATATATATATATATATATATATATATATATATATATATATATATATATATATATATATATATATATATATTATTTTTATAGGATTAGTTATAAATATATGATTACTTATTAATGTATATTCCCGAAAATATATATCTTAAATACCAAATATAATATCATTTATAATTCTAAAAATTTATAGGCATGTATTTATTATATTAACTTTTAAGTTTTGATAATTACTTATTTAAAATTTAATCTAACTATGTAATTATACTTGTGCAACCAAGCAGTAAACTTGTAACTATACTGTAATTGCACCATGGCAGACAAAATTACACAACTGAGTAATTATTAGATTGTGTAATTACTACCCTAGTATTTATACCAATTCCAAGTACACGATGACTTTCCAAATAGACTCTAAACAATTCAACAAGCACAAAGATCCAAAATAAAATAGTAATTGATTATTATTCTTTAAATTTTTATTTAGAAATAAAATTTTGCATTTAATAAAAGTAAGTTTACAATATATTTCAAATTTGGGACGAGCTATATTTTTACACCGTTATTATATATCTTACACTAAGTTATATCAAAGTGAATAAAATCGTCAGGTAAGAATTCATTGTCTATTTATCTACATCAAATTTTTATACCTTTAGTTTATAACTCAAGCATAATTTTAATAATTTTAGTGCAATTTTATTTTAAAATAGTAATCATTGTGATAAGGGTATATGCGCAACACACGTACACTAAAGCTAGTTGTTTTAAAAATACTTCATGTCATTATTAGTCACACTTGAAAGGTCATTTATTGGCCAGAGTAAGTTTGTTGTGATGAATGACAAAAAAACACACGCATGAACCGGTTCATATACAGTGTATACAGATATGGGTAGATTCAAGTACAAGGCATGCACGTGAAGGAGATAAGCATAAATAGTTTAATTGGATATCTCCTGAATGAAAAGGTTGCATATTTGATAAGGAGCATGAATCCTTACTCGAAGAGAACTCTATCATAGATAAAGGAGGAGTTAAACATTGAAGATAACTAGAACTCTTCCACCAAGGAAGAATATAACATTAGAACTCTAGTTATTTCTTATTCTACTAATTCTATATAATTCAGGATGTTTTCATCTTACAAGGACACACAAATACATAAGTGAAAGCACGAATTGAGAGCAAAATAGCAAGGTATTTTGTAAGCAATTCATGTATGATTCAAGTGTACGAACCTGAAGCTACATGAACCAGATAGAAGAACTAGTTCCAAGTGTCTGTCTTTTATTCTGGTTTCATCGTAGTAGGGCCTTTGACTTGTATCTTTCAGCTTTGTATATAATTATTTGTACCACGTACTCTAAGTGTATTATTCAAGTTAGAGTTAACTTGAAACTATCGCAACAGTTTGAGGGTGGTTTCCACAAAGGGTTAGAGGTAATCCTTAGGTTTACAAGAGTTTCGTAAACATTGTCTTGGTTCAGTAATTTAGTAAAGTGTTGGGAAAAATTCTATTGAGTAGTAGGTCGTAGTTTTTTTACCTTTTGAGCCGGGTATTTTCACGTAAAAATACATATGTTTTTACTTTTTGCATTTATTATTTTGCAACTGTAGTATAAGGAACCCATAGAAGAATCAGGTCCTTCTATAATCCGTGCACGCGAAAAATTTGGACACCATACAAATCATCCCCCTTCTTGTGTGGTATTGAAGTATAAAATATCAATTGGTATCAGAGCGGGTTATCGTGAAGAGTCTAACACTTTAGGAGAACATCAAGATGAGTGCACCACATAGAAATTAGGAACGATAATCCATTGTTAGGCTACCACTCTTTAATGGCTAGTACTACTCTTGATGGAAGAACAAAATGAGAGATCACAAAGAGGGAGAAGACTATGAGCTATGAGATATCGTCACTGATGATCCATTAACTACTTTTGAAGAAAAATACTGAAGGAATAGATGTGCCAAAGACAAGGTTTGATTGCAATGTTGAGGATATGAAGAAGTGGAAAAGAATGCAAAAGCCAATAAATGGCTTGTTTATGGACTTGGTCCAAATGAGTACAATAGAATCAAAGGTTGTTCCACTACTAAGCAAATTTGGGACACATTGCAACTGACCGATGAAGGAACAACTCAGGTGAAGAGATCTAGAGGAACTCTATTGTACTCTCAGTGTGAGAACTTTGCTATGGAGGATGGATAAACCATTTAGGAGATGTGCATAAGGTTCACTACATTGATAAACGAACTAAAATCTCTTGGAACGATTTTTCATGAAGAAGAAAGAGTTGAGAAGATACTCACCAGGATCTTGCCAATCACTTGGGAAAGCAAGATCATCGTCATCCAGGAATCAAAGAATATTGTTACTCTCCCATTATAGGAATTGATTGGGAATTTCACTGCCTATGAACTTAGGAGACAAACCATAAAATGGATGTAAAAGAGCATGGCATTCAAAATCACTAAAGGTTCTTATCTGAAAGATGATGAAATGGCAATGATCACCAAAGACTTCAAGAAGTACCTAACGAGAGGAAAGAGTTCTTCAAGAAGTGGAAGATACATAAAGGAAAGAGCTCCGGAGAAGCAAACCAAGGATAGCTGCAACAAGTGTGAAAAGACTGATCACGTATAACTATACTTTGTAGGAAATTGAATGGAAGAAGGAAAGAGTTGAAATAAGGAATAGGAAGAAGGAACAAGTTCAACCCAAGAAAAGAAACAACAGAGGATCAACCAAGGCTATGGTAGCTGCTTGAGGAGAAAGCTCAGATGATGATGAACGAGTATTTATTGCCATTGGAGAATCTGATAAAGAAACTAAGGTAAGTGTCCTTTATCTCAAAGACATAATTAAATTTTTATTAAAAGAAAGATTATTTGAGTTATTAATAGAGCTAATGAATATGAGGATGTGAATAGTGAAAAGGAACAATTGTTAAAAGAGTGTACGGTTTTGAAAGCTAAATTCAAAAACCTGGAATTTAGGACTTGTGAAACTGAAAGTGAAAAACTGTATTGAAGAACTAGGTTCATGCACTTGATACAACTATCCTAGAACTTAAATATGAAAATCTAAAGTAGAAATTTGGAACATGAAAAAAGGCAGTTGATCATACACAACTCACTTTATAAGAAAATATAGGAAAAATAAAAGATGAGTTGTATAAGAGGGATGAAGTGTAAGAGTCTTAAAGGAGGATCTGAACAAGGTCAAGCATGAGCTAGACAGAACTTGTAAATGGAACATGTCCTCTGATGCACTTTCATGGCTACAAGAATATCATAGTACCAATAGAAGAGGACTTGGATTTGGGAACCCGACACCTTAGGGGAATCCTAAAATCAAGTACCTCACACTCCCTGAGAACAAGATTTGCACATATTGTGTCACAGTGATCACTATATGAGTGAATGCACCGCAAAAGAGAAGGCAAGTCAAAAGAACAAAGACTTTGTTCTAGGAAAAAATAGGCTACCAAGCTGGACAAAAAAGAATTTGATTTTATGTTTTTGCCTATAGAAAGGAATCTAAACTAGTTTGGGTTCCTAAGACTAACTCCCAATTTTTTTTTAGGTCCAATTTGTTAGGATTTATGCCCTTCACTAGAGGGGGTGAATAGTGAGGCACGAGAATGTCGATAAATTTTGCGGAATTAAAATTGCAGGAGTAAAGTAAGTGCAGTAATTAAAAGAGTAAGGAGAGGACACACCGAATTTATACTGGTTCACCACAACGTGTGGTTAGTCCAGTCTCCCGAGAGACTCTCTCGAGTTTACACTAACCCCGTTAAGCTTACGGGTGCCTAACAAACCGTTACACTTGCTCGTAGATGTACGCTCTACAAGACTTCAACTTGCTCGAGGATACCTCACCTCAAGACTTCACCTTGCTCGTGGATACCGCACCACAAGACTTCACACACTAAGATTGAAGGTACTTAGCAAACCCAACGCTCAATGAGAAAGTATGGTCTTCTCAAGAACCTTTCTCTTTTACAACAAAAACTCTCTAATAAGAGTAGATAAGGAGATACAATATAAGCTCTATGAACAACACACAGTTGTCTCTCAAATGGCTCAACAAAAGCTCTAAATATGATGTAGAAATGTTATCAATATGTTCAAGAATAATGAGAGATATTGTTCATGTGAAAATGAGTCAAAAAGACCTCTATTTATAGGTGGTAGAGGTTGTATGTCCGTTGCTTAATAGGCAATCAATAATGCTGATTTTATGCCAAGATAATCGATTATCTACTTTACATAATCGATTATTTTCTCAACGTTCATAAAACTGAACGTTGGAAGGCAACAGTAAGTGAATAATCGATTATCACTATGAGGATAATCGATTATTTGCCTTCTCTGGAATTTCCAGTTAAGTTGGAAAAACAGAATAATCGATTATTGCCTATTGCATAATCGATTATTGAGGCTCTCTGGAATTTCCAGTTTTGCTGGAAATTTCTGATAATCGATTATGTATATGGCATAATCGATTATGCCCCCATTCTGTCCAGAAATGAAAACTTACTTCAAAAACCATTTTGGTTAAAATGAAAACGTTTAAAATCATTTTGTTTGAAGTATATTAAAAATGTTTATGATATATATGATTTAATAAAATGATTTTATGCATATTTATGATGACCTATGTTGAGCCAAAAGACGAGATAACTTAAACGTTGTCCTTACATTGGTTCTACCTAACGACCTACGCCTTGGGTCTTCGGTCTTGAACTTTTGAGCTCGTCTTGGCTTTTCCATGCAATCCCTTCATCAATATGCTTCTCGGCATTCAATCTTGATTGTTTGTCATATAATAACGTTGTTTGACACTTGACTTCATTGTTTGTCATTCATCAAAACCTATACCTGGAAATCATGCTAATACAACCAAAGCACACATATCATGGATAGAATGATTTCCTACACAATTGAAGGGAAGCAACCAAATATGGTACAGGGATAGAGGTTGTTCTAAGCATATGACAAGAAGCAAGAATCAATTCCTTTCATTTGAGGACATTAAAGGAGGTAATGTCTCTTTTGGAAAGGGAAAGAGAGGTGAGATAATTGGGGTTGGAAAGGTAGGTAAGACTAATTCTAACTCTATTTAGAATGTCTACTTGATAGATGGACTAAAGTATAATCTAATAAGTGTATCATAATTGTATGATAGAGGTAACATAGATGCCTTCACCTCTACAAAATGCTTTGTGATTTATCACCGACAAGATAGTTTTTCAGGAAAAAAAAGTGAAGAACATATATGTGGTGGATCTGTCCACTCTGTTAGATAATGAACTCATTTTATTAATTGTGTTGAATAATGATCCTCTCCTTTAGCACAAGAGACTTGGACATGCCAGTCTAAGCCAACTCAACAAACTAGTCCCCAAGGACTTGGTGATAGGCATGTCTAGCATTAACTTCAAGGAAAATAAACTTTGTGAGGTTTGTGCAACGGTAAAGTAGGTAAGATCCTCTTTCAAAAGCGAGAAAATGGTAAGTACTACCAGAACGATGGGATTGGTCCATATAGATCTTTGTGGACCAATGAGAATATTGAGCACATATGGAAAGAGATATATTCTTGTTGATGATTACTCAGGGTCTACTTGAACACACTTCTTAACATCTAAAGATGAAAACTTTGACATGTTCACTTCATTCGATAGAAAAACTCAGAAATAACTAGGTAATCAACTTACATCAATTATGTCTGATCATGGCACTGAATTTGAGAATGCTAAATTTGTTGAATATTATGATGATCATGGCATAAATCATAACTTTTCTCCTCCTAGGACTCCACAACAAAATGGAGCAGTTGAAACAAAGAATAGGATATTGGAAGAAATAACTAGGACTATGCTTCTTGCTAGTAAACTTCCCATAGCTTCTAGGAAAAAGTTGTGAACACTACATGCTATATCATAAATAGGTACATGACTAGACCTCTTATTAAGAAGACTCCCAATGAGCTACTTAAAAGGATAAAACTAGATATATCCCATTTTAGGATATCTGGATGCAATTTTTTTGTGCACAACAATGGAAAAGACTCCCTAGGTAGGTTTGATCCTACAAATGATGAGGGAATAGTCTTAGAATATTTTAACATAGTAAAACTTATAAGATTTATAACACAAGAAATATGTGTGTAGAAGAAAATACATATGTGGTTTTTGATAAAACTAACTTTCTTTCTAAGAGGTAAGGAACATGATGATGAATCAATTGGGCGGGTAAAATACTCAAATAAAACACATCCCAGACTAAAGCTGCACTAGATAAAGGAATAGGTGATGAAGTAGGTCCTTCTACCCAGGGCAACATGACAAGGTAACTAAAAAAAGAGGAACTGATCCTCAAACCTCGAGGGAACCTGTCCATGAACCTGTTCCCCAGCAACAAAACATTGAAGGAACATCTAAGGAAAATCAGGTGGTTGTGAAACTTTACAAGTATCAAAATTCTCATCTCATGGGGAATATAATCAATAATTCAACCTCTGGAATCAAAACCAGATCTTCTTTGAAGAATCTTTGTGCTTTTGATACTTTTTGTCTCTCATTAAACCTAAAAATATTATTGACGCTTTGCATGATTCAAACTGGGTGAATGCAATGCAAGATGAACTCAAACAACTTGAGAGAAGTCAAGTTTGGCACCTGGTACAAAGACCCAAGGATAGATTAGTAATTGGCACAAAATAGGTCTTTAGAGACAAACTTGATGAAGATGGAACAGTTACAAGGGACACATGAAGATTAATGGTTCAAGGATATAGTCAAGAAGAGGGCATAGACTATGATGATACTTGTGCTCCGGTTGAAGCTTGGAAGAAATTAGACTCTTTATAGCCTTTGTTGCTTACATGGAATTCACTCTCCATCAGATGGATATAAAGAGTGCCTTCTTCTATGGCTACCTAAAGGAACAAATGTTTGTCAAAAAACCTCCTGGCTTTGAAAATAAGGAATGTCCTGATCATGTATACAAGTTTGACAAGGTACTTTATGGGCTCAAGCAGGCTCCAAGAGCATGGTACGAAAGATTGTCAAAATTATTGCTTGAGCATGGCTATAAGAGAGGTAAAATTGACAATACTTTGTTCTTGAAAGAAAAAGGTAAAGATCTCTTGGTAGTTCAGATATATGTTGATGATATAATCTTTGAAGTTACTACAAATAGATTAAGTAAAGAATTTGCTCAAATAATGGCGAGTGAATTTGATATGAGTGTGATGGGTGAGCTTAATTTCTGCTTAGGGTTACAAATTAAATAAAATTCAAATGGAACTATGATCCATCAGTAGAAGTATGTGAAAGAGTTTCTTAGACTCCATGATTGCATTTGAAGTTGCCTAAATGGCAATGAGTAGATCTAATAAAATCTGGTTATCTAACATAATTATGCAACTTTTCGATGATGTCAAAAGGGGGAAGCTATGTTGTGCTTTTTACTTTGGAATGTAATATTTATAATCTAATTAACCTGGTCCTTGATAATTTGTGTTTAAATAGAATGTGTTCTAACATTGTATTGATGTTAAGCTGAGTTGAAACAAGTTTCATGCTTATGAAAAGCACGAAGTCTATCATCATAAAAAATGGAGAATTTATTGGCCTGAGTAAGTTTGTTTTAATGATTTACAAAGAAACACATGCATGAATCAGGTCCATATACATTGTATACAGACACGGGCATATTCGAGCACAAGGCATGCACGTGAAGGAGATAAGCATATATAGTTATATTGGATATCTCCTGAATGAAAATATTGTATATTTTATAAGGAGAATGACTCCTTACTTGAGGAGAACTCTATCCTAGATAATGGATGCGTTAGAAGTTGAAGATAACTTGAACTCTTCCACCAAGGAAGAGCATAGCATTAGAACTCTAAGTATTTCCTATTCTACTAACTCTTTATATTCCGGGATTTTCTGATTTTACAAGAACACACAAATACAAAAGTGGAAGCACAGATTGAGAGCAAAATAACAAGGCATTTTAAAGCAATTCTTGCGTGATTTAAGTATGCGAACCTGAAGCTGCATGAACAAATAGAAAAATCAGTTCCAAGTGTCTGTCTTTTGTTCTAATTTTATTGTAGTACAACTTTTGAGTTGTGCCTTTCAGTTTTCTATAGAAGCATTTGTAGTACGTACTCTGAGTGTATTGCTTAAATTAGAGTTAACTTGGAATTGTCGTAACAATCTGAGGTTGGTTGCCACAAAGGGTTAGAGGTAATTCTTAGATTTACAAGAGTTTTGTAATGCTGTTTTGGCTGAGTGATTTAGTGAAGTGTTGGAAAATACCCTACTAGGTAGTAGATCATAATTTTTCACCTTTTGAGCGGGGTATTTTTCACGTAAAAATACTTGTATTCTTTACTTTCTGCATTTATTATTTTGCAACTGTAATATAAGGAACACATAGAAGAACCATGCCCTTCTATAATATGTGCATACAAAAAATTGAACACTACACAAATAACTCTCATCTGGTGTGGTATTGAAGTATAAAATATCATCACTAATTTCAGGGACAAAAAAAATATTCAAGGACTTAATACTGTTCGAGGACATATGAATGAACATATTATATATTTTACAACTTTTTTATTATCACGATCCCGATTTTCCACCATTGGAGGTTGTGATGGCGCCTACTAACAGAGCTAGGCCAGCCAAACTTTAAACGTTCTCTAATAATTCCTAAACAATAAAATATACGAAGGCAAATAAATAAAAGCGGAACACTTTAAGTTTAATAAAACTGAAATCAAAATGCGAAAGTTTAAGACATATCTCTACCAAAAATCTGGTGTCACAGGCTCACGGACTACTAAGGAGTACTACAATCAAGTCTGAATAGAAAAGAAATACATAGCTTCTGTCTCGCTACAATAAAAACAAACTAAGATATGGAAAGGGACTCCAACGTGCGAATGCCAGCTAGGCTACCTCGCAAGCCCCTTGGACTGAATTCAGCTCCCGGTCAATAAGCTACTGCTGTGGTCCAAAAGCTGCTCTGGTACTGTAAACTGTGCAAAAAGCATAGAAGTGTAGCATAAGCACAACCGACCCCATGTGCTGGTAAGTGCCTGGCATAACCCCGACGAGGTAGTGATGAGGCTAGACCCGACTACCAGATAAACCTGTACATATATGAAGTATATCTTGCGAAAAAATAATTAGGAGATAAACAATTTATAACAGGAAGGGGAAACATGCAGGGGGAAAATAGATGTAAAACAAGCATCTAATTAGAGGTAAATCCACCAACAAAACTCGAATCTGGAAATAACACAATTAACCCATACAGTGCGTCACTGTTGCGGAGTGCAACCCAATCCACTTACTTATGAAAAAGTTACGGCGTGCAACCCGATCCGTGCGGATATTCTGTATCCTTGTTGCGGCATGCAACCAGATCCATGCGAATATTATTTATCCTTGTTGCGGCGAGAAACCCGACCCACTAAGATCATGCTTTCTCATCCAAATATTTAATCACAACTACGGAGCAAGAGAAGAATAAATAGTAGGGAAATCCCGGCAAGGGAACATATCAACTCAACAAATCCCGACAAGGGATAAATCTATAATACCAGTAAAACCTCCCAGCAAGGGAGCAACAACAATAACCTTCACATCCCAGCAAGGGATCTACCACGTCTCTTTCTTTTTCTTTTACTTCTTATTCAATAGTATTTATATCGTTCGAGCCAACGCTCCAAAGAATTCGCAATTCATAACTAATCCTCGTACTTTGCACATCATTTAGAATTCATCAATTATCATGGAAGAGTCCCAAAATATCAAATAAGTGCAAACAAAGACTCATGGTCATGCTAGACACCGATGTAAAGATACTCGTCACCATGCCTATACACCGTACTTGATCATTTAGCAGTTAGCAATTAAAACACTCTAATCCTATTCCCTCAAGCCAAAACAAACACTTACCTCGATCCAAAAATCGCAATCAACTCTCTAATACCGCCTTTCCTATAGAATCCAACTCCGAACCAATAATATCTAGGAACAATTTAGTACAATAATATCATTAAGGGCTCAATAATATAATCCCATAGCTTAGAAATGAAATTCCCATCATTCTTCCGAAAATACCAAAATCCGACCCCAGGCCCACATGGTCCAAACTCGATGCTCGGACCAAAACCTGTTCACATAACCCCGCAAGTTTAAATATATAATTTGTTTTAAGATTCGATCCCATATCGAAGTTGAATCACCCAAAATTTCCAAAGCCCTAACTCTACCAAAAAGCCCTAATTTCTACTTTGATTTCATGTTTTTAGGCTAGGAAATTAGTAATTAGGTGAAGAAATTATGAGGGAATGAAGTTAAGATCACTTACCCAAGAAGATATGGGGAAAGAGGAGCTTGAAAATTGTCTATGGAGTGCTTGAGAGAGGAGTTCGTATGGAAAAATGAGAAAAATCCACGTGCACACTGTTCTGTTTTTAAGAAAATGCACTGAAGGAATTTAACCCTATGCGAACGCGGGACTAGGCCGCGTTCGCGAAGAAGACTGGTCGGGTACCCTATGCGTTCACGAAGACATCATGGGAACACATAGAAGGGAAGTTGAGGGGAGGGCAGAATTGGCCTATGCGTCCGCATTTGGCTTCACGCGAACGCGAACAAGAGCAAACCAAGGCTATTCGAACGCGTTCAGAGGGTCGCGAACATGAAGAATGAGGAAGGGGAAGCTACGCGAATGCGAGCGTAGGGCAGCGAACATATTGAAGAAATGCCTACTGCAAATATCTGCAGTTTTCTTAGTCCCACCGATCCGAATCTCACCTGAGCCATCGGGGCTCCCAAACAGTCACACACACCTACTCAATAACATCCTCTGAACTTACTCAAGCGATCAAATCGCTAAAATAACATCAAAATCAAAGAATCAAACCTCAAAATCGTCATTTTCCATTTGAAGTTCATAAACTTCCAACTTTAGATATTTAGGTCCGAAACACGTCAAACAACGTCCAATTTCGACCAAATTTCACAGAAAGCTCTTAACTCATATTTAAGACCTGTATCGGCCACCGGAACCAAAATACGGGCATGATACCCACATTTATAACTCATTTTCACTTCAAATTTTTATATCATGTTCAGAAAAAGAAATTCTTTCAAAAATTCTTTACTCGGGCTAGGGACCTCGAATTTTGATTACGGGAATATGCTCGAGTCCCATATTGTTTCAAGGACCCTCCGGGAGTCACATCATGAGTCCGAGTACGTTTTCCCGAAATGTTTACCAAAGTCAACTTTAACAATATTCATATCAAAATTCTTTAAATTTTTCACAGAATTCACATATTTTAACATAAAAACTTTTCAGCTTGCGCCCAGACTGCATACGCAAATTGAGGCAACTAAACGCGAGGTTTTCAAGGCCTCGAAAGCATGGAAAAATGGAAGAATTACGGTGATAACCCTTTAGGTCGTCACATCCTCCACCTCTAAAATAACCGTTCATCTTCGAACGGACAAAAGAAAGAAGTACCTGAGTCGGGGAATAAATGAGGATAACGGCTCCGTATATCAAACTCGGACTCCCAGGTCGATGCCTCAGGAGGCTGACCTCTCCATTGAACAAGCACTGAAAGGAAACCTTCGACCTCAACTATCGAACCTGCTGTTCAAAAAATAACCATCGGCTCCTCCTCATATGCCAGATCCTTGTCCAATTGGACAGTGCTGAAATCTAACACGGGGGTTGGATTTCCGTGATACCTTCGAAGCATGGATACATTAAAAACTGCATGCACGACTGATAAGCAAGTCGGTAAGTCAAGTCTATAAGCCACCCCTCCCACACGATCAAGAATCTCAAATGGGCCAATGAACCTAGGGCTAAGCTTGCCCTTCTTCCCGAATCTCATCACGCCCTTCATAGGCGATACACAGAGCAATACTCTCTCACCAACTATGAAAGCACATCTCTGACCTTGCGGTCTGCATAACTCTTCTGCCTAGACTGAGCTGTCCGAAGTCTGTCCTGAATGATCTTGACCTTATCCAAGGCCTCCTGAACTAGATCTTTACCCAATAACCGAGCCTCTTGCGGCTCAAACCATCTGACTGGGGACTGACACCACCTACCATAAACGCCTCATACGGAGCCATCCGAATGCGGGACTAGTAGCTGTTGTTGTAGGCAAACTCTGCTAACGGCAAAAATTGGTCCCACGAGCCTCCAAAATCAATAACTCAGGCTCGGAGCATATCCTCAAGAATCTAAATATTCCTCTCGGACTAACCATCCATCTGGGGATGAATTGTAGTCAAGTGAACCTGAGTGCCCAACTCTTGTTGCACCGCTCCCCAGAAATATGAGGTAAACTGCGGACCCCGGTCCGAAATGATAGATATAGGCACCCCATGAAGGCAAACGATCTCCCTGATATAAATCTCAGCTAATCTCTCAGATGAATAGGTGGTGGCAACCGGAACAAAATGGGCTGACTTGGTCAGCCTATCCATGATAACTCAAACCGCATCAAACTATAAAAGCGGAAGACTTTAAGTTTAATAAAACTGTAATTAAAATGAGGAAGTATAAAACATATCTCTACCCAAAATCTGGTGTCACAGGCTCACGGACTACTAAAGAGTACTACAATCAAGTCTAAATAGAAAAGAAATACATAGGGTTTGTCTCGGTAAAATGAAAACAAACTAAGATATGGAAAGGATCCGACCTGCGAACGCCAGGTAGGCTACCTCGTAATACCCTGGACTGAAGTCAGCTCCTGGTCAATAAGATATTGCTGTGGTCCAAAACCTGCTCCGATACCTTAATTTGTGCAAAAAGCAATGAAGTGTAGCATCAGCACAACCGACCCCATGTGCTGGTAAGTGCCTGGCCTAACCCCGGCAAGGTAGTGACGAGGCTAGATCCGGCTACCAGCTAAACCTATACAGATATGAAGTATATTTTGCGAAAACAGGAGATAAATAGTTAATAACAGGAGGGGGAAACATACTGGGGAAAATAGATGTAAAATAGGCATCTAATTAAAGGTAAATCCACCAACAAAACTCGAATACAGAAATAACACAATTATCCCATACAGTGCGTCATTGTTGCGGCGTACAACCCGATCCACTTACTTATGGAAATGTTGCGGCGTGCAACCCGATCCATTTGGATAATATCTATCCTCGTTGCAGCGTGCAACCCGATCTAGGCGGATATTATGTATCCTTGTTGCGGCGTGCAACCCGATCCGTGCAGATATTATTTATCCTTGTTGCGGCGCGCATCTTGACCCACTAAGATCATGCTTTCTCATCCAAACATTTAATCACAACTACGGAGCAAGAGAAGAATAAACAGTAGGGATATCCCGGCAAGGGAACATATCAACTCAATAAATCCCCGGCAAGGGGTAAATCTATAATACCAGTAAAACCTCCCGGTAAGGGAGCAACAACAATAACCTTCACATGGGATCTATCACGTCTCTTTCTTTTTCTTTCACTTCTTATTCAATAGTATTTATATCATTCGAGCCAATGCTCCAAAGAATCTCAATTCATAACTAATTCTCGAAGGCATGGAAAAAGGAAGAATTACCCTATGGCCGGGTACCCTATACGTTCATGAAGGCATCTTGTCAATGCGTAGAAGGGAAGTTGAGGGGAGGGCAGGCTTGGCCTATGCATTCGTGTTTAGCTTCACGCGAACGCGAAGAAAAGAAAACAAAGGCTATGCGAACACGTTTGGAGGGTCACGAATGCGAAGAAGGGGGAAGAGTAAGCTACATGAACGCGAGCGTAGGGCCGCGAACACAATGAAGAAATGCCTGCTACAAATTTCTGCGGTTTTCGAAGCCCCAAAACCACACTGGTACCCATCTGAAAACTCACCCGAGCCCTCGAGGCTCCCAACCAATCACACACACCTACTCAAAACATCCTAGGAACTTACTCGATCGATCAAATCGCTAAAATAACATCAAAATAAATGAATCAAACCTCAAAATCATCATTTTCCATTTCAAGTTCATAAACTTCCAACTTTAGATATTTGGGTCCAAAAATAGTCAAATGGCGTCCGATTTTGACCAAATTTCATTGAAAGCACTTAATGCATATATAAGACCTGTATCGGGTGTCAAAAGAAAAATACGGGCCCGATACCTATATTTTCTAACTCATTTTCACTTCAAATTTTCATATCATGTTCAGAAAAATAATTTCTTTCAAAAAATCTTTACTCGGGCTCAGGACCTCGGATTTTGATTCCGAAAATACGTCCAAGTCCCGTGTTTTTCTACGGACCCTTACTGTCACATCATGGGTCCGGGTCCTTTTTTCTCGAAATATTGACCAAAGTCAACTTTAACAATATTAATATAAAAATTCTTCAAATGTTTCACAGAATTCACATATTTTAACATAAAAAATTTCCGGCTTTGTGCCCAGACTACACATTGCTAATTGAGGCAACTAAACAAGAGTTTTCAAGGCCTCAAAAGCATGGAAAAATGAAGAATTACGGTGATGACCCTTTGGGTCGTCACATTCATGCCATTTGAAATTCTTGATACTTTACAAATATATAAATCTCTATGACTTTTTATAATACTCCTATGTAATTTTATTAATTTATCTAAAAAAGTTAATTATTCACGGGTCTTATCCCTATGTCTCGTGTCTTACGCTTCATTCTGTACTAGGTGAAATGCTTCACCATTTTCAATCACTACAAGAAAAAGCCTTATGTACGACCAACTTTTAGGGACGAGTAAATAATCCCTTCGCTAATAATATATTTATTGGGACGAGATTATATTGCGGTTCTTAATTCTTTATTTTTTGCGAATGTAATAAATCTGGTCCCTAAAAAAATAGTAGCTGGTCCAAAATTATAATTGAGAGGAAAAAGTGTGAGAGAGTCCCGCCAAATCTAATACCAAAATATTAAAAAATTATTTTTTTTCTAAAAACTAGGTGCCAAACCTAAAAAAAATGTTTTAACAAAACTAAACCTTTGTATTCTCAAAAAATAACAGAGTGCCGCTAGAATCCTCTGCCCTAATCTCCCGTCAAGCTGGCGTTAGAGCCGGTCTCGCTCGTCTGGTTGTGTGCGAGCGAAATCGATCAAGTGATCTGATCATCTTCCCTAGTTTCCATCTCCTCCTTTGAGAATCCAAGGAATGTCTCCTCTTTCAAGTTTCTCTTTTTCTTCTTCTTTCTTCTTCTTGAATGAATTGGCTAGATTGAAGCTTAATTGGAAATTGACGGAAAGCGTTTGGCTTATTGTGTTTATATAAGTTGTTCCAATCTGTTCTTATTTGCTGAGTGTTGAATTGACTACTAGCGTTAAATTTCATTGTCGAATGATTATCAAGATTCATCGATATTTATCATGTTCAAGCTTAGAGTTCATGTGCATGGTTAGTCTAAAAGGAAGAAAACCACTAGTATCTGGCATACTCTAATTGAATTCTAGGTTTTTAAAGCTAATTATTCCAAGGTATGCATCCTTTGAGAATCATCTCATTTTGAAAGCTAATTATTCCATGAATGGATTAGTTTTACGTATTCATCGAGGGATTAATCTTGAGGATATTTGGGCTGCTATAATTTTTACTGTTGTTTGCTCAAGTTTATTGTTTGGGATTTCTTCCATAAGCTGATTAAAAAACATAAAGTTTGCTCAAGTTTGTTGTTTGGGATTTCTTCTATTAGCTGATTAAAAATAAAAGGTTTACTCAAGTTTGTTGTTTGGGATTTCTTCTATAAGGTGATTAAAAAACAGAAAGTTTGCTCAAGTTTGTTGTTTGGGGCTGCCCTAGTTTTATGTATAAACTGATTATTCTTGCTATCACAATGTAAGTTTATACTACTTCCATTGTGAATATTTTTATGCAGTTCACGTTTTCCTGAGTTTCGTTATTCTGTTATTGTGTCATCTAGCAAATAAAAATTTATTTGAGCTGAAAACAGAGGAGCCGAGCCGACTAGAAAGTGAGACCTTAGAGTTGAATCAGTTATGTTCATATGATCGTAACAAGCAGTGTGCATCATAATATTTTTCTTATCTTTTATCTTTATTTAATTTTATTTTTATTTACTCTCCAAAGTTATGGCACCTAGTAAGCAATGGATGCAACTTGTTGATAACCGGCTCGATGAAGCTTACTTAATCGGAGTGCAAAAGTTTTTGGATTATGCGTTTCAGAAAATAGGAGAAGAATATGAAATACGTTCTCCGTATGTCAAATGTTGTAATACAACTTTAGGAATTCATAAGACAGTTGAAAAACATTTGAAAGTATATGGAATAATTCAAAATTATACTTTTTAGTATCATCACGGGGAAAAGTTAGATGAGCCACTGTCAGAATCAAAAGATGAAGACAGTGATGAACTAGAAGAATATGAAAGTGAAGATGAAGTACAAGAATTATTGAGAGATATATCCTAATATTGATGGAAGAATGGTACACACTGATTGTAATGATTTAATTGAAGAGGAACCAAATATTGAAGCAAAAAGATATTACAAGCTATTGAAGGATTTCGAGCAGCCACTGTACCAAAATTCAAAAGCTTCAAAGCTTTCCTCTTTGATTAAATTGCTTCACATCAAAAGTATGGGTCGTTGGAGTAATGAGTCGTTCATAATATTGTTGAAAATGTAAAAAGAGGAGTTGTTACCTGATGGTTCCAATTTGCCAAAATCGTATTATGAGGAAACGAATATAATTCAAGACCTTAGCCTTTCCTACAACACGATTAATGCTTGTACTAGTAATTGCATGTTATACTAGAAGGAGGATATCTTACTTGATTCTTGCATAGTTTATGGTGCGTCTAGAAGGAAAATAGATAGACATAGCGGGTAAATAAGGAATAAAAAAGGTAAGAAGATAGCATCAAACACTTTACGCTATTTTCCATTAAAGCCTAGGCTTCAGAGGTTTTTTATGTCTACAAAGACATCTACTTTAATGACATGGTATAAAGATAAAAGAGTTGATGATGGAACAATGAGGCACCCAGCTGATTCAATGGCGTGGAAGTCGTTTGATGAACTTCATCCTTCATTTGCGACAGAGCCTTATAATGTCCGACTTGGACTTGCTAGTGATGGATTTCAGCCATTTCGGAATTCAAAAACCTCATATAGCATTTGACCTATGGTTCTTATTCCTTATAATTTACAATCTTGATTGTGTATGAAATAAGAAAATTTTATTTTTTCAATGCTTATTCCTGGTCTAGATAGTCCAGGAGATGCAATTGATATATATCTTCAACCTTTAATAGAAGAATTTAAGGAGCTGTGGGAAGTTGGCATTGAGACCTTTGATGCATCATCTAAACAGAATTTTAAGTTTCATGCTTCTTTGTTATGGACCATCAATGACTTTACAACCTATGAAAATTTATCCAGATGGAGTACAAAAGACAAATTGGCATGCCCATGTTGCAATAAAGACACCTCCTCAATTCGATTAGCTAATAGTAAGAAGCATTTTTTTATGGGTCATCGATGCTACCTTCCTCTTAGCCACAATTGGAGGAATGACATGTATTCATTTGATGGTACAAAAGAGAAAAGGCTTCCACCAAAATTGCAGTCTGGTATTGAGATACTTAATCAAGTGCACGATCTTTAAGGGATACAGTTAACAAAGGATCCAAAGAAAAAAAAAGAAGATATCACATGAGAATCGAAAGGATAATTGGAACAAGAAAAATATTTTTTTTCAACTTCCATATTGGAAGTCTCTCTTGTTGTGACATAATTTGGATATTATGCATATTGAAAAAAAATATATGTGATAATATTATGGTAACAATCATGAATGTCAAAGGAAAGACTAAGGATACAATTAAAACTAGATTAGACTTGCAAGTCATGAATATTAGGTCGTAATTGCACCCCATCCAAAGAGGGGAGAAAGTTGAAGTTCCAACCGCATGCTACACATTTCCTCCTAAAAGTAAGCACAAATTATGCCAATTCCTAAAAACTTTAGAGGTTCCTGATGGGTTTTCATCTAATATTTCTCAATGAGGGAACCTGAAAGATCACAAGATATCTAGATTGTAAAGTCATGATTGCCATGTTCATCTGCAACATATACTCGCCCTTGCAATTCATGGTGTTATCCAAAGAAGTGTGTGAATCACTTATTGAGTTATATTTATTCTTTAATGTGCTTGGATCAAAGGAGTTAAGGACTGATGACTTGAAACAAATTGAAGCGCAAATTCCCATAATGCTTTTCAATTTATAAAAGGTCTTCCCTCCTTCATTTTTCGATATCATGGTGCACTTGCCTATTCATTTAGCTAGTGAAGTTGAGATTGTTGGACCTATTCATCATCGGCGGATGTATCCTGTGGAACGATGGTTATATTTTTTGAAATCTCTGATTCATAATAGGGCATGTCCAGAAGGCTCTATTACAGAGGACTGCATTAAAAATGAATGTATAACCTTATGTTCACGGTATTTGCTTACGATTGACACAAAATTCAATCTACATGAACGAATTATGATGGGGGTTTGTAAAAATCTAATGGAGGTTTATCCATGTTTTATCAATCTGGATGTACTCTGTGAGCTAATGAACAATGTGATCTTGAAGAAAATGAATTGTAAGAAGCACATATATACATATTTAAGAATTGCGATGAAGTCATACCATATCTCGAGTATAGAGAGTTCTTTCATATTATCTCATTTTTCTTATTTCCTTTAGGGTAATTTTTTATATGACATTTATGCTTCACTTCAAATGGAACCGATATTAACTCATGTGGATATTGTTCAGCACTTGTCTGATGCATAATGGAACCGATAATTTATTAAATAGTTTAACGATAGGGTGAGTAATACATAAACATTAAATTTGATATATTAATGCTGTATTATTAATTCTAAATTATTCAACTTAATCTTATTGATAGGTTGCATAATTGCATAAAGAAGATGATAGTTGGATCATGAAAGACCTGCTCTCACTTTTACGTGGTCCTACCCAATATATGACACATTTTAATAGTTACATTGTTAATGGATAAAGCTTTCATGTAGAAGATTATGATAAAAAATTATGGACTCAAAATTATGGTGTTGTGAATGGTGAGAATGAAAAATATAGTGAGAACATTGATTACTATGGAATTTTAACAGATGTGATTAATGCAATTTCTCATGGGTAGAAGAGTAATTTTATTTCGATGTAATTGATTTGATGTGTATGATAAAATAAAGGGAGTTAAAATAAGATGAGTATGACTTCGTGAGTGTTATCCAGGGAGATTTTTGAAAATAAATGAGTCTTTTATTTTAGCGGAGCAAGCATCTCAAGTGTTTTATGATATTGATAACTTCAACAAAGATTGGCATGTAGTTAGGAAGACTCAACCTTGGGATTTATACGAGATTGTAAAACAAATGGATAATGATATTGTAGACTTAGGAAATCCTTCACAAAGAAACGAAAAAGAACTGATGAGGTGAAGTATCTATTTATGAATTAGTATATTCATTGTTACATATACTGATGGCATAGTTTCTTTTATTACTATATTGTCACACGTTGTCTTACTATTTTTACTTTTGGCTCTTTGTAGGTTCAATATGAAACCATCAAAAACTGAAAATGATGTGGAATCAAATATGAAAAGTACAACCAGATATGTGTTCTTCCCGCGGGGTGCTATAAGAAAGGGAAAATACTTTCATCTTCCTCACAATTTCCAAGTGTAATCTGTTATGAACTCAACAAAATAATACCTTGATTAAACTTCCAAATAAACTGATTACAATAGAAATGAAAAGGATATAGTCATAAACTAAGAAAATAGTAAGTAACAGAAAGAAAGGAGATGAGGAGACAGAGCCACAGAAAGAAATAGACGAGGGTGAGAGACCGGGAGAGAGGAATTTTCCACATAACAATTCGCATAACCCTTCTTGCTAATCGCTAGCCCCTTTTTAACCATTCTTAATTTTACCTCATGGGCCTGGATCCCAAATTAACATTTTTGAATACGTTCTAGATCTTTGGCTTCTTCTCGGCCCAATAGCTCTTCTCAACCCAATATTGAATTGGAGTTGATTCATAATAATACTCTCATCCTTAATAAGAACCTTGTCCTCAAGGTTTAAGTATGGAAACTGTCACGACCCAGATTTTTCCCACCATCAGGAATCATGATGGTGCCTACTGTCAAAGCTAGGCAAGCAAACCCTTTTAAAACATTTTCACGAAAACCTTAATCTAAAATAATATAAATACTTAAATAATTAATTAAACCACGCGGTAGACTTTTAGCAACAATAGCAATGATAAAGTGCATAAATTAGTAACATGCCTCTACCCAGTATCTGGTGTAACTACTCACGGACAACTAAAAGAGTGCTAAAAATAACAGTCTAAAATAAATACAAAACATGTCTGTTTTGATACGATAAAAAAAAATTGAAAGAGACAGAGGAGACTCAGGGCCCGCGAACACCACCGAACTACCTCGGATTCTCTGGACTAAAAGATCGCTCCTTAACTACTACTGCGGTTCGTAGGCTGTGTCCTGACCTTTGAACAAAAGGCACGGAAGATTAATATCAGCACAACCGACCCCATGTGCTGATAAGAGCCCGGCCTAACCTCGACGAGGTAGTGACGAGGCTAAACCGGACCTACCACAATCAACATGTATAGATATATGGGCAATAACGGAAAGATAAAAAATTTAAACAGATAATGGGGAGGGGACATGCTGGGGGTATAGCAGTTCAATTATATAATCAACAAACAAAGAAATGGAAACTGTATAATTAACATCAATAAAAGGAAACCAGTAAATCGAACGTTGTACGACACCACCCATCGTGCTTTTATCTCGTCCTCACTAAGATAATCAATTATAGAGTACATCATCACCGATCATACGTTATCACTCTTCCTCACCCAATCAATAGTATAAAATGGTTACACGGCATCACCCATCGTGCTTTATCACTCTTCCTCACCCAGTTCATAGTGTGGAGTATCAATGGTTACACGGCATCACCCATCGTGCTTTATCACTCAGCCTCACCCAAGAAATAGAAATAAGTAAATCAATGGTTACACAATATCACTCATCGTGCTTTATCACTCAGCCTCACCCAAGCAGTAATAATAAGTAAATCAATGGTTACACGGCATCACCCATCGTGCTTTACCACTCATCCTCACCCAAACAATGATCACGAATAATAATAGGGCGAGGGTATAAACGACAGGATTAATCATCGCGGCAAGGGAGAACATTTCAACAATAAGTCCCGGCAAGGGAAAACAATTCAACAAGAAGTCACGGCAAGGGAAAACAATTCAACAACAAGTCCCGGCAAGGGAAAAATACCACACTTGCTTGTTTAACTCATTTGCTTCTCAATTATCACTTGATAATTCATTTAACATGTAATTAACTCAATTGTTTTGCCCCTTTCGAATTTAAAGACAATTACGACTCACGGTCATGCTTGACTCGGGCGCATAGGTAATCGTCACCATACCTATACACCGTCTCCACATAGAAAATATTGTCCTAATCCTATTCCCTCAAGCCAAAGTTAGAACTAACACATACTTTGAATCCGAAAATAGCAACTCAAAGCTCAACAATCGCCTTTCCTCTAGAATTCGACCCCGAACCAACGATAACTAACATAAATCGATTCAATATTATCAATAATAGCACAAGGACACAATTTCCTAGCTTAGAAATTCATTTCTAATTTTTCTTCCAAAAATACCAAAATACGACACCAGGCCCACATGGTCCAAACTCGAGGCTCGGACCAAATTCCAATTACCCATAATCCCACGAGTCCAAATAAATTATTTGTTTTAAGATTCGACCCCAAATTGAGGTTGAATCGCCAAAAATTCTCAAAACCTAACTCTACCCAAAAGCCCTAATTTCTACAATGATTCTATGATTTGGGGCTAGAAAATTGATGATTAGATGAAGAAACAATGAAAGAATGAAGTTGGAATCACTTACCCAAAGAGTTATGGTGAAGTAGGGGCTTGGAGTTCGTCAATGCATAATGTAGGAAGAGAGCTCGTGCGGGAAGTTTTTGAAGAATTGCGGAGAAAACACTGTTCTAGACTAAATTAAATCGCTGAAGGAATTTGGCCTATGCAATCTCATAAACAGGGTTGCGATCGCATAGAGATAGGGAAGGCTGGTCAATGCGCTCGCGGGGGGAACACATTCACATAGAAGAAAGATGGGGTCTGGCCTGGATGGGGTCTATACGTTATGCGATCGCGATGGAGGTTATGCGATCGCACTGAAGTAACTGGTTAAGCTATGCGATCGCAGGTCAGACTATGCGATCGCATAGAAGAAAATTGGAGCGATGGCAAGGGACTCTATGCGATCGCAGGGGAGCCTATGTGATCTCATAGAAGAAGATATCTATGCAAAAATTGCAGCAAAACTGCTATGTCTAAAGAACCAAAAACACTCCGAACCACCCCCGAAAACACTCCCGAGCCCTCGGGGCTCCAAATCAACCACACACACTAACTTAATATCATTCTACGAACTTGCTCGAGCGATCAAATAGCCAAAATAACATCAAAATCAAAGAATCAACCTCCAAAACCCATGATTTTCATTTCAAAGCGCAAAACTTTCAAATTTTCCATTTTTAGTCCGAAACATGTCAAAAGACGTCCGATTTCAACCAAACTTTATAGATACCGCTTAACGCCCATTTAAGACTTGTACCGGGCGTCAGAACTAAAATACGAGCCCAATACCATTACTTTTGATCAATTTTCATTTTCATTTTTCCATAAGAAATTTCAGAAAACAATTTCACAAAAAAATTCTGTACTCGGGCCTGGGACCTCGGATTTCAATTCCGGGAATACGCCCGGGTCCCAAATTTCCTTACGGACCCTCCAAGACTGTCACATCATGGGTATGGGTTCGTTTACCCAAAATATTGACCAAAGTCAACTATAGCAATATTACTGTCAAAATTCATAGTTTTTAACATAGAATTCAAATATTTTCACATAAAAACATTTCGGCTTCGCGCCCGAACTGCGCATGCAAATCGAGGAAACCAAATAAGAGTGTTTTAAGGCCTCAAAAGCACAAAGAAAGGGAGAATTACGGTAATGACCCTTTGGATCGTCACATTCTTCACCTTTAAAACATTCGTTCGTCCTCGAATGGACAAAAGAAGAAAGTACCTGAGTCGAGGAATAGATGGGGATAACGGCTCCGCATATCAGAATCAAACGCCCAGGTCGATGCCTCAGGATGCTGACCTCTCCATTGAACACGAACTGATGGAAAACTCCGCAACCTCAACTATCGAACCTGCTAGTCTAAAATAACCACCGGCTTCTCCTCATATGACAGATCCTTGTCCAATTAGACAGTGCTGAAATCTAACACGTGGGCGGCAATGCAAGTCTATAGGCCACCTTCCACATGGTCAAGAATCTCAAATGGGCCAATATACCTAGGACTAAGCTTTCCCTTCTTCCCGGACCTCCTCACGCCCTTCATAGGCGATACATGGAGCAATACTCGCTCACTAACCATGAAAGAAACATCCCTGACCTTACGATCTGCATAACTCTTCTACCTAGACTGAGATGACCGAAGCCTGTCCTGAATGATCTTGACCTTATCCAAGGCCTCTTGTACCAAATCTGTACCCAATAATCGAGCCTCTCCCGGCTCAAACCATCCGACAGGGTACCGACACTGCCTACCATACAACGCCTCATATGGAGCCATCTAAATACTGGTCTGGTAGCTGTTGTTGTAGGCAAACTCTGCTAATGGAAAGAACTGATCCCACGAGCCTCCAAAATCAATAACGCAGACTCGGAGCATATCCTCAAGAATCTGAATAGTCCTATCGGACTGACCATCCGTCTGGGGGTTAAATGTTGTGCTCAACTGGACCTGGGTGCCCAACTCATGCTGCACTGCTCTCCAGAAATGCGAGGTAAACTACGGACCTCGATCCGAAATAATAGATATGGGCACCCCATGAAGGCGAACGATCTCCGTGATATAATCTCAACATACCTCTCGGATGGATAGGTAGTGGCAACTAGGATAAAATGCGGTGACTTAGTCAGCCTATCAACAGTAACCCATATAGCATCAAACTTCTTCCGTGTCATCGGAAGCCAGTAACAAAATCCATGGTGATCCTCTCCCACTTCCACTCGGGAAGCTTGATCCTCTTAAATAACCCACCGGGCCTCTGATGCTCGTACATTCCTACTGACAATTCAGAGAACGAGCCACATATGCAACAATGTCTTTCTTCATTCTGCACCACCAATAATGCTGTGTAACGACCCGACCAGTCATTTTTAGCTCCGGTGCATCATTCAGCAGTTTGAGGCCATGAGCAGTTTCATCTTGGGTATATTGACTTGTGTGTATGGTCAGAATTAAAATTCAGGAAGCTTGGACTAAAATCTAAATGGAAATTCTCATTTTGAAAGCTTAACATTGAAAAAATGAACTAGGATTGGAATTTTGAGTAAACGACCTCGGAATTGTTATCCGAAGGTTCCAGCAGGTTTGTATGATAATTTTTGGACTTGGGCGTATTCCTGGATCAGGTTTTGGATAATTTTGGATAACGTGTTTCGGCATCAGATGTGGAATTTGAAAGTTCTTGAGATTCTTAGGCTTGAATCCGATGATGATTTAATGTTTTGATGTTATTTTGGGTGTTTTGAAGGTTGGAACAAGTTTGAATATTATTGTCGGACATGTTGATATAACTGTTAAGGTCCCGAGGGCCACAGGTGGATTTCGGAAGGTTAACGGAATGAAATTCGAACCAAAAAGAAGAGAAAAAGTTGCAGAAAATTCTGCTGCAATTTTCTGCAGAAATGTTTTGGACAGAATCGTGGAGCGTACTTTGGAGGCCTATAGCTTTTTATCTACAAGGAATTTTGAGATGATTCAAAAATGAAAGTTGTAGAGATTTGTGTTTAGTTTCCACATATCTAAAGAAATCATAATTTGGACATCTATAATTAAAGTTATGATGCTGGAGCAATTTCGGCAGAATTTGCGATGCACTTTAGAAGCTCATATCCCCGGATATATAAAGAGTTACATGGTGTACAACCTATCAAATTAAAGATCTTTGAGTCTATTTTCTAAATCTTCAAATCATTTGTCATTTGGATATTTATACAAGACTTTATGGGTGTTTAAATAAAAGGTGTCCGACAAGGAACAATTTTAATAGGATGTACAACTTGTGTAGCACAAGTGCAAGGTACTATTCGACGAAGCACGGGCAGATTCTTTACACGAATTTGGTTCATTTCTTTCATTTATTTCATTTGGTTTGGATGATTTTGGAGAGAAATTCAAGGGGGATTTCATCAAGCATCAAAGGTAAGTTGTTTCTACTTATTTTGAAGTTAAATATATAGATTTGAGCATGAAAACTGTAGAAAAATTGAGGATTTAGGCCTAGGGATTTGAAAATAAAATTTGGTGATTTTAGGGGTCAAATAAACTCCAATTTTGATAAATTTTATATGTACGGACTCGTGGAAAGACGAGAAATCCGGTGGTGTGACTTTCGTAATTTTTCGAGAAGTGGGCCCGAGGCTCGGGTTTTGCAAATTTCGTGAATTTTAATATTTTTTGAGTCTTTTCACCTTAGCCTATTATAATGTATTCGTTGTGGTTTAGGCCAGATTCGACGCACGAGGAGGTCGATACGAAAGGAAAGGGCATCGCGGAGTAGTATTTGACCGGTTAGAGGTGAGTAATAGATGTAAATGCTATTCTGGTAGTTTGAAACCCTGGACTTTTACATTGTAACGCTATATTGAGGCGTGACACGCATTCCATGATAAGTGCGGGATTGGATATTATTGGGGATTGTGATTTGGTCCATCATGTATGATCTTTATACTACACTGGTGATTGATACACATACTGTATTGATATTACTGGGCTTGATACCATGTTTGGGGCTTTGTGCCGACTTGTAAAATCCATCGAGGATTGATATTACTGCTTAGCATGATTTATATATCACCTAACTTCAGTCCAAGGTTAAAAAGGTTGTTTTGCAAACCCAGCCGTATTTCTAAGTTTTGAAAACTTAAATGACATTTAAATGCAGTTCAGGCTAGAAACTTCTATTTTGCAAATGCCCAAGAGGCTTACTATATTATTTTCTGGACTGATAATAAGGTGAATTGAAACAGTGGTAACAATGACGTTGTAATATATATATATATATATATATATATATATATATATATATATATATATATATATATATATATATATATATATATATATATATATATACACACTTGAAACAGTGGTAACAATGACACTGTATGTTATACTTGAAACAGTGGTAGCAATGGCACTGTATGATATAAATTGGTCAGGTAACATTGGTTGACCGGTCAGGTAACATTGACTAACCAGTATATTGCGCTTGGGCTGTAGGAGCCCTTCTGGAGTCTGTACACACCCCCAGTGAGCGCCATCGACGATAAAAAATTATGGATAGCTCGGGTTGCACGCCGCAGTGGGTACTGGAATGTATTGTCATTTGCATTGCATTCATGCATTTGTCTTTATATTGTTGTTCAGCTGCTCAGTTCCATATATCGCGGTGTATTGGATCTTTAGCTAACTTTGTGTATTTACTGTGATTTCTTATCTTCAGATTGTATTTTATTGTATTACTTACTGGGTCGGAGTACTCACTTTACTCCCTTCACCTTGTGTGCAGATCCAGGGCAGTCTCAGGCACAGTAGATCCAGTTGATCGGTGGATCCAGCATTTTGGGAGTATCAAGGTAGATGCACGACGTTCGCATTATTGATTTCTTCCCTCGTATCATATCCTTTTTATTTTTGTATTTCCATACTTTAGATACACTATGTATCAGGGTGATAATCTATATTCTAGAGGCTCATATTCGTGACACCAGGTCCTAGTGAGATTGTGTTGTGTATTTTGTTAAACTCTTCACTACTTGATTTTGAATTCATTTATATTTCTATCAGCTTTTGACAAATCGGATTAAGTGTGAATAATGGTCGGGCTTGCCTAGTATTTTGTTGGGCGCCATCATGACCGTGATTTTGGGTCGTGACATGCTGTCTCAAATCTTGATACACCTTCGCGGTGCCCGGATGAATAGAATACCGAAAACTGTGGGCCTCCACTAAGATCGACTCTCGAATACCATCAACATTGGGCACACATGCTCACCCCTGCAACCTCAATACACCATCATCCCCCAAAGTCATCTCCCTGGCACCTCCCCGCTGCACCGTATCTCTCAGGACACACAAATAGGGATCATCAAACTGCCACTCCCGGATACGCTCCATCAATGACGAAGGAGCAACCATGCAAGCCAACACCCTGCTGGGCTCAGAATATCCAATCTCACAAATCTATTGGCCAAGGCCTGAACATCCAAGGCAAGCGGTCTCTAGATGACTGGAATATATGCAAAAGTACCCATGCTGGCGGCCTTTCTACTCAATGCATCGGCCACCACATTGATCTTTCCCGGGTGGTATAAAATAGAAACATCATAATCTTTCAACAACTCCAACCACCTCCGCTGTCTCAAATTCAACTCTTTTTACTTGAACAACTACTGAAGGCTCTTGTGATACGTGTACACCTCACACATCACACCATACAAATAATGCCTCAAGACTTCAAGGCATGAACAATGGCTGCCAACTCTAGGTCATGGACTGGATAATTCTTCTCATATATCTTCAACTGCCTCGAAGCATATGCTATGACCTTGTTGTTCTGCATCAACATTGCGCCAAGCCCGATGCGGGAAGCATTGCAATACACAGTATAAGGTCCGGATCCCGTGGGCAAAACCAATACTAGTGTCGTAGTCAGAGCTGTCTTTTGCTTCTAGAAGCTCGCCTCGCTCTCATCTGACCACCTGAACTGGGCACCCTTCTGGGTCAATCTAGTCATCAGGGCTGCGATGGATGAAAACCCCTCCACGAAACGTCTGTAGTAACCAGTGAAGCTGGTCGACGCCAGTTCTTGACTGCCTCTATCTTCTTCGGGTCCACCTAAATACCCTCTACTGATATGACATGACCCAGGAATGCGACTGAACTCAACTAAAACGCGCACTTTAAGAACTTGGCGTATAACTGACTATCCTTCAGAGTCTGAAGTACCACTATGAGGTACTGCTCATGCTCCTCCCGACTGCGGGAGCGTATCAAGATGTCGTCAATGAATACGATCACAAACAAATCCAAATAGGGCCTGAACACTTGGTTCATCAATTCCACGAATGCTGCCAGGGTATTTGTAAACCCAAATGACATCCCCAAGAACTCATAATGCCCGAATCGAGTACGGAAAACCATCTTAAGGACGCCGAGTACCCTAATCCTCAATTGATGGTAACCAGATTCCAAATCTATTCTTGAAAACACCTTAGTGCTCTGAAGCCGATCAAAACATATCATCATCGAACCGTCCTTCTTCTTCGCAATAACGCTGGTGCGCCCCAAGGCGAAACTCTGGGCCTAATGAAACCCTTATCAAGCAAATCCTGAAGCTCTTTCTTTAACTCTCTCTGCTCTGGTGGGGCCATGCAATACGATGAAATGGGAATAGGCTGAGTGTCCGGCACCAAATCAATACAAATATCGATATCCCTGCCACGCGGCATGCCTGGCAGATCTAATGGGAACACATCGAGGAAGCTCCCGAACAATAGGAACAGAACCAATGGTAGGAACCTCTGCAATGGTGTCGCGATCATACGCCAAATTAGCTAAACACCACTTCTTAACCATGCGTCGAGCATTCGCATACAATATCGGACTGCGGGTCGGATGGTCTAAAATCCCTCCCCACTCTAAATGGAGCAAATCGGGTAAAGCCAAAGTCACGGTCTTGGTTCGACAATCCCAAAATAGCACGGCGCGGGGACAAATAATCCATCCCCAAAATAACATCAAAGTCCACCATATCTAGGAGCAATAAGTCGATGCGGGTCTCCAAACCCTCAAATACTACCACCCATGAACGATGCACTCGGCCGGCCATTATAAAATCACTCGCCGGTTTGGACACATATACAGAAAACTCAAGGCCTCACTAGGCATAATCAAATGGGGGGGAAAACAGGAAGAAACATATGAATACGTAGATTCAGGTCAAATAGCGCTGAAGCATATCTAATACAAATCGAAACAATACCTGTAATGTCTGAATCTGAAGTCTCAACCTCCAAACTAGCCGCTGGTTGATCCCTACAGCTGGCGGTCTGAACTCCACCTCTAAGACCTCTACCCCCGCCTCTACCATTAGAATCTCTACCTCTAGAAGAGGTACCACTGAACCTGCCCGCATGACGGGGCCTCCTAACTGATCGATGACCGCCTTCTTGTTGCAGTACCACCTCAACTCCACGGGCCTCATGGCCCGTCTCCTGAAAAAGGACACTACTCCTAGTCTGAGCCGCTGCACCCGATTGATCTACTACCGCTGGCTGAGACCCTGGAAGCAAACTCGCTCGAATAACACCCTCCACAAGATCCCCTAATCGGACCAAAGCGTCCTGAAGAACTGGGGTAGCAATGAGCCCCTCTGGGACCTAAGCTGGGCCCACCAGAGCGGCTGGAGCTGGAACCTCCTCATCGTAGTCAACATGTGGCTCCATCTCGAGGGCTGTTGCTCGGGGCTGAGCTCTACCCCGGCCTTGCCTCGCCCTTTACCTAGTATAGGAGCTGCTGCTGGAGACTCGGACTGCTGCGCGGTAAAAGAGGAAGCACATGTTCTCGCCATCTGTGAAAGAATAGAGTAAAAATTCAATAGGTGTTTGAGGAACGGAAACGCACGACAAGAAAGAACGAAGCTAAATTTTCCTAACCCTGTAGCCTCTGGAGGTAAATACAGACGTCTCCATACGGATCCCTCAGACTCTACCGAGTTTGTCCGTGAGTTGTGAGACCCAAGTAACCTAGTGCTCTGATACCAACTTGTCACGACCCGAATTTTTCCCACCATCGGGAGTCGTGATGGCGCCTACTATCGAAGCTAGGCAAGCCAACCCTTTTAAAATATTTTCACAAAAACCTTAATCTAAAACAATATAAATACTGAAATAATTAATGAAACCACGCGGAAGACTTTTAGCAACAATAGCAATGGCAAAGTGCAAAAATTAGTAACATGCCTCTACCCAGTATCTGGTGTCACTACTCACGGATGACTAACAGAGTGCTAAATGTAACAGTCTGAAAGAAATACATAACATGTCTGTTTTGATACAATAAAAACAAACTGAAAGAGACAAAGGAGACTCAAGGACCGCGAACGCCAGCGAACTACCTCGGAGTCTCTGGACTGAAAGATTGCTCCCTTACTGCTGCGGTCCGTAAGCTGTGTCCTGGCCTGTGCACAAAAGGCACAGAAGTGTAGTATCAGCACAACCGACCACAATCAACCCGGCCTAACCTCAGCAAGGTAGTGACGAGGCTAAACTGGACCTATCACAATCAACCTGTACAGATATATGGGCAATAACAGAAAGATAAAAAAAATTATATAGATAATGGGGAGGGGACATGCTGGGGGTATAGCAGTTCAATTATATAATCAACAAACAAAGAAATGGAAACTGTATAATTAACATCAATAAAAGGAAACCACTAAATGTAATGTTGCACGGCACCACTCATCATGCTTTTACTCTTGTCCTCACCAAGATAATCAATTAAAGTGTACAGCATCACCCATCGTGCTTTATCACTCATCCTCACCTAAACAATGATCACGAATAATAATAGGGCGAGGATGTAAACAACAGGATTAATCATCCCGGCAAGGGAGAATATTTCAACAATAAGTCCCAGCAAGGGAAAACAATTCAACAACAAGTCCCGGCAAGGGAAAACAATTCAACAACAAGTCCCGGCAAGGGAAAAAATACCACATTTCCTTATTTAACTCATTTGCTTCTCAATTATCACTTCATACTTCATTTAACAAGTAATTAACTCAATTGTTTCGCCTCTCTCGTATTTAAAGACAATTACGACTCACGGTCATGCTTGACTCAGGCGCATAGGTAACCGTCACCATACCTATACACCGACTCCACATAGCACATAGCCAATATTGTCCTAATAATATTTCCTCAAGCCAAAGTTAGAACAAACACTTACCTCGAATCCAAAAATAGCAACTTAAAGCTCAACAATCGCCTTTCCTCTAGAATTCGGCCCCGAACCAACGATATCTAACATAAATCGATTCAATATTATCAATAATAGCACAAGGACACAATTTCCTAGCTTAGAAATTCATTTCTAATTTTTCTTCCAAAAATGCCAAAATCCGACACCGGGCCCACATGGTCCAAACTCGAGGCTCGGACCAAATTCCAATTACCCATAACCCCACGAGTCCAAATATATGATTTCTTTTAAGATTCGACCCCAAATTGAGGTTGAATCGCCCAAAATTCTCAAAACCTAACTCTACCCAAAAAGCCCTAATTTCTACCATGATTCTATGATTTGGGGCTAGAAAATTGATGAGTAGATGAAGAAACAATGGAAGAATGAAGTTGGAATCACTTACCCAAAGAGTTGTGGTGAAGTAGGGGCTTGGAGTTCGTCAATGGAGAGTGTAGGAGGAGAGCTCGTGTGGAATTTTTTGAAGAATTGCGGAGAAAACACTGTTCTGGACTAAATTAAATCGCTAAAGGAATTTGGCCTATGCGATCGCATTAACATGGTTGCGATCGCATAGAGATAGGGAAGGCTGGTTAATGCGATCGCAGGGGGGGGGGGGGGAATGAGTTCGGGTAGAAGAAAGACGGGGTCTGGCCTGGGTGAGGTCTATACGCTATGCGATCGTGATGGAGGTTATGCGATCACACTGAAGTAACTGGTCAAGCTATGCGATCTCAGGTCAGACTATACGATCGCATAGAAGAAAATTGGAGGGCTGGCAAAGGACTGTATGCGATCGCAGGGGAGCCTATGCAATCGCATAGAAGAAGATATGTGTGCAAAAATTGCATCAAAACTGCTAAGTCTAAAGAACCAAAAACACTCCGAACCACCCCCGAAACACTCCGACCACCCCCGAAAATACTTCTGAGCCCTCGGAGCTCCCAACCAACCACACACACTAACTCAATATCATCATACGAACTTGCTCGAGCAATCAAATCGCCAAAATAACATCAAAATCAAAGGATCAACCTCCAAAACTCATGATTTTCATTTCAAAGTTCAAAACTTTCAAATTTTCCATTTTTAGTCTGGAACACGCCAAAAGACGTCCGATTTCAACCAAACTTTACAAATAGCTCTTAACGCCCATTTAAGACTTGTATCGGGCGTCAGAACCAAAATACGAGCCCGATACCATTACTTTAGATTAATTTTCATTTTCATTTTTTCTTAAGAAATTTCAGAAAACAATTTCATAGAAAAATTACGTATTCGGGCCTGGGACCTCGGATTTCAATTCCGGGAATACGCCCGAGTTCCAAATTTCCTTACGGACCCTCTCGTGACTGTTGCATTACAGGTCCGGGTCCGTTTACCCAAAATATTGACCAAAGTCAACTATAATAATATTATTGTCAAATTCATAGTTATTAACACAGAATTAAAATATTTTCACATAAAAATTTTTTGGCTTCGCGCCCGGACTGTGCACGCAAATTGAGGCAACCAAGTAAGAGGTTTTCAAGGTCTCAGAAGCGCAAAGAACGGGAGAATTACGGTGATGAACCTTTGTGTCGTCACAACAACATTGATGAGGAAAGATGGTTGCTACTATTTTTACTTCTTGAAGATAAGGAGTTTTGACTCTCTACCTTTCTCTTAGAGCTTTGCCAACCATAGAGCATCCCGTGAATGTCACATAAAGATTGCTGAGCCCAAATAGTCAATGATGACAGCAATCGAGTAGTGAAGAGATCGAAATGAAATCCTAACTGATCATTATACCAAGCCACAACTAATAAGCAAGCCATAGGTGCAATGAACAACGAGCTCTGAGACCGAACATCTAGCTGAAAACCAAGAAACTTAAGCATTGGGAAAATCTGATAAACCAACGATTGAGGAATTACTGCAGCCATGGAACTTATTTTCAATAATTCAACTTTTTCTTTAAGGTTGAATGTTGCTTCACAGACAAATTTTCAGCAATAAGTTTTTGTGCATATGCCACCATTATCTATAGATGCATTAGGCTACATAGTGAAACAATTGCTCTGGATATACAAAGGTCACAATTGGGTATCCTTGCATTGTTACCCATGAACTCCAAAGATTCAACATCCTTTAAAATACAATCATAGGGAGTATAAGCATCAAGTATAACCCCCCTTAGTGCGAATTTCCCTAGCATTTTGTTAAAAAGTAACCAAGCACCTCGTATGCTAAACATATCAGATATGGCACAAGACAAGAAAATATTATTTCGTTCTTGCAAGCCACCCGAAGCATAATATTTTAGAGAAACATTTCCACTAACTTTTCCACTAGATAATGTCATCTTCACCCTATTAGTAATAGCTCTAGGGATATAAGATCCAAAGGAGCTTTCTGTTCTAAAAATATCATTGGCAATAATGTCAAGATCGGAAGGTGAATGTGGATCAGAATTATCCGTCTCCACCACACATTTTCCAAGACTTCTAATGCTCACTGTATTGGTGTAGTTGGCCTTGTTTGTAGCCTCGGTCATGTGCTTAGCTTTAGCCATGAGCTCAAGCTTCCCAAAAGGTGCTACAATGTTACTCATAACCATAAGGAGCTCACTATTTTCTATAACAATCATCGTAAGCTTATAGAAGATCATACCAAGTCCATAATTCTTCCCCCCCCCCCCCCCCCCCCCCCCAACGAGGAAAAACTCAAGACCCTCCCATCCCCTAGCTTTCTCAGGCTCAAAAGTGTAGATACGTTCTAGATCAATTTCTTCAAGTGGCGCATTCGATCGCCTCATCCACATATGTCGCACTAGACATATGTGCACTCTGTTTGTACGTCTGAACTGAAGTTCCAAAGTGAAATGCAAGAATTCCACATGGTTAATGTCATAAACTTATCATAGTTCAATATGCTCAAAGCACCACAATATATATCATTTCTTGTAGTTCCCAGGAATGTGGTAAACAAACTAGAACCAGGATCAAATGGAAAGCATAATTTGAACTGATCAGGTGGACATCCATGCAATGGTAATGTAAGTTTAGCATGACCAAGAACACTTAAGTAATCAAATGCACCTCTGTCGATAAGTTGATCGTGACCGCAATCTTGAAGCATACAAGGTCGTGCTAGTGGATTATGAAACATGAAAGGTGTGGGGTCCAGCTCACTTATTAAGGAAGAAAACTTCTTCCTTGCTTCTTCATTCAATATAGGCAACAATACATTTTCTTTGTCCGTCAAAGAAAGTAGGCTGCGGAAATGGAAAGTCAAATTAAGTTGGTAATGTTTTGCCTATAAAATGAGAGCTTCGGCTCTCATTTTTTACACCAACAGAAAGAGAGAAAAAGAGTAAGGTTTCACAGACAGGGTATAAGAAAATAGTCTATGAAGAAAATAGAGAGTGAGCGATATTGTAGTGAGGTGGAAATATTAAAAGAGGGTTATTTTCTTTTGAGTGTTGTAGTAGTCTTTGGAGTATTTTTCTCGGACCTACAAAGTGTAAAATTCTTTACTATAGTGATATCAGTTGCTCCTCTCAGGGCCGTGGTTTTTTCCCATATTCAGAAGGGTTTTCCACGTAAAAGTCTTGGTGTCATTGTTACTCTTTTTATTCTTGTTAATTACCGTACCTCGGCGCAACATTATTATTCTGCTTTTATTACCGTGAATATTATTTTGGTAGGGGTTTTATTCCCAACAACTAGTATCAGAGCACATTCTGCTCATTCACTAAAATACTATTCACTGTCGGTAGTACTATACTCGGTGGAAAATAAATATGTCAGGAGTAAAGTACGAGGTAGCTAAATTCAATGGAGATAACGGTTTTTCAACATGGCAAAGAAGGATGAGGGATCTGTTCATCCAACACGGATTACACAAGGTACTAGTTGCTGATGCCAAAAAGCCTGATACCATGAAAGCTGAGGATTGGGCTGACTTGGATGAAAGAGCTGCTAGTGCAATCAGGTTGCACTTATCGGATGATGTGGTATATAACATCATGATGAAGACACTACATGGAATTTGGACAAGGTTGAAAAGTCTATACATGTCCAAAATGCTGACGAATAAATTGTACCTGAAGAAGCAGTTATACGCCCCACACATGGGTGAAGGTATGACTTTTTTGTCACATTTAAATGTGTTTAACGGACTAATCACACAGCTTGCCAACCTCGGAGTAAAAATCGAGGAAGAAGATAAAGCCATCTTGCTATTGAACTCGTTGCCATCTTCGTACGATAATTTGGCAACAACCATCCTGCACGGTAAGACTACTATTGAGTTGAAAGATGTCACATCGACTCTTTTACTCAATGAGAAGATGAGAAAGAAGCCTGAAAATCAAGGATAGACTCTTATCACAGAAGGTAGAGGCAGAAGTTATCAAAGGAGTTCGAGCAACTATGGTAGATCCGGAGCTCGTGGAAAGTCAAAGAATCGATCCAAATCAATGCCAGAAATTGCTACAGTTGTGATCAACCATGTCACTTCAAAAGAGATTGCCCAAATCCAAGGAAGGGCAAAGGTGAAACTAGTGGCCAGAAGAATGACAACAACACAGCTTCCATGGTGCAAAACAATGACAATGTTGTCCTCTTTATAAATGATGAAGAGGAATGCATGCACCTGTCAAGTCTAGAGTCGGAATGGGTGGTTGACACAGCGGCATCTTACCATGTCACACCGGTAAGAGATCTTTTTTGTAGATATGTAGCAGGTGATTTCGGCACCGTGAGAATGGGTATACGAGTTACTCAAAGATTGCGGGGATTGGTAACATTTGTATCAAGACAAATGTCGGATGCACATTGGTTCTAAAGGATGTGCGGCATGTACCTGATTTGCGGATGAACTTGGTCTCGGGAATTGCTTTGGACCGAGATGGATACGAGAACTATTTTGCAAATCAAAAGTGGAGACTCACCAATGGATCATTGGTGATTGCAAAGGGAGTTGCTCGTGGCACGTTGTACAGGACAAATGCAGAAATATGCCAAGGTGAATTGAATGCGGCACAAGATGAGATTTCTGCAGATTTGTGGCATAAAAGAATGGGCCATATGAGCAAGAAGGGATTGAAGATTCTTGCCAAGAAATCACTCATTTCTTATGCCAAAGGTACAACGATAAAACCTTGTGACTATTGTTTATTTGGGAAACAGCATAGGGTGTCATTTCAGATATCATCTGAAAGAAAGTTGAATATACTTGATTTAGTATATTCTGATGTTTGTGGCCCAATGGAAATTGAATCAATGGGCGGTAACAAATATTTTGTTACTTTTATTGATGATGCTTCACGAAAATTGTGGGTTTATATTTTGAAAACCAAAGATCAGGTGTTTCAAGTTTTCCAGAAGTTTCATGCTCTAGTAGAAAGGGAGACAGGTCAAAAGCTAAAACGTCTCCGAAGTGACAATGGAGGTGAGTACACTTCAAGGGAATTTGAAGAGTACTGTTCAAGTCATGGGATCAGACATGAAAAGACAGTTCCTGGAACCCCACAGCACAATGGTGTAGCAGAGAGTATGAACCGCACTATCGTGTAGAAGGTGAGAAGCATGCTCAGAATGGCTAAACTACCTAAGTCATTTTGGGGTGAAGCAGTTCAAACAACATGTTACCTGATCAATATGATTCCATCAGTTCCATTGGCGTTTGACATCCCAGAAAGAGTTTGGACCAATAAGGAGGTGTCCTACTCGCATCTAAAGGTGTTCGGTTGCAGAGCTTTTGCACATGTACCGAAAGAGCAGAGAACAAAGCTGGATGATAAATCTGTTCCCTGCATATTTATTGGATACGGAGATGAAGAGTTCGGGTACAGATTGTGGGATCCTGTAAAGAAGAAGGTCATCAGAAGCAGAGATGTAGTCTTCCGAGAAAGTGAAGTTGGAACTGCTGCTGATATGTTAGAAAAGGATAAGAATGGTATAATTTCTATCCTTGTTACAATTCCTTCTATTTCTAACAATCCCACAAGTGCAGAAAGTACGACCGACGAGGTTGCCGAGCAGGGGAGCAACCTGGTGAGGTTATTGAGCAGGGGGAGCAACTTGATGAAGGTGTCGAGGAAGTGGAGCACCCCACTCAGGAAGAAGAACAACCTCAACCTCTGAGGAGATAGGAGAGGCCAAGGGTAGAGTCATGCAGGTACCCTTCCGCAGAATATGTCCTCATCAGTGATGAGGGGGAGACAGAAAGACTTAAGGAGGTGCAGCCCCATCCAGGAAAGAACCAGTAGATGAAAGCCATGCAAGACAGATGGAATCTCTACAGAAAAATGGCACGTACAAGCTGGTTGAACTTCCAAAGGGTAAAAGACCACTCAAATGCAAATGGGTCTTTAAACTCAAGAAAGATGGAAATGGCAAGCTGGTCAAATACAAAGCTCGATTGGTGGTTAAAGGCTTCGAATAGAAGAAAGGTATTGATTTTGACGAAATTTTCTCACTTGTTGTCAAAATGACTTCTATTCGAACAATTTTGAGCTTAACACCTAGCCTAGATCTTGAAGTGGAGTAGCTGGATGTGAAAACTGCATTTCTTCATGGAGATTTGAAAGAAGAGATTTATATGGAGCAGCCAGAAGGATTTGAAGTAGCTGGAAAGAAACACACGGTGTGCACATTGAATAAGAGTCTTTATGGATTAAAGCAGGCACCAAGGCAGTGGTACATGAAGTTTGACTCATTCATGAAAAGTCAAACATACATAAAGACCTATTCTGATCCATGTGTATACTTCAAAAGATTTTCTGAGAATAATTTTATTATATTGTTGTTGTATGTGGATGACATGTTAATTGTAGGAAAAGACAAGGGGTTGATAGCAAAGTTGAAGGGAGATCTGTCCAAGTCATTTGATATGAAGGACTTGGGCCCAGCACAACAAATTCTAGGGATGAAGATAGTTCGAGAGAGAACAAGTAGAAAGTTGTGGCTATCTCAGGAGAAGTACATTGAACGTGTACTAGAACGCTTCAACATGAAGAATGCTAAGCCAATCAGCACACCTCTTGCTAGTCATCTAAAATTGAGCAAAATGATGTGTCCTACAACAGAGGAGTAGAAAGGGAACATGGCTAGAGTTCCTTATTCTTCAGCAGTTGGAAGCTTGATGTATGCAATGGTATGTACTAGACCTGATATTGCTCACGCAGTTGGTGTTGTCAGCAGGTTTCTTGAAAATCCTGGAAAGGAACATTGGGAAGCAGTCAAGTGGATACTCAGGTACCTGAGAGGTACCACGGGAGATTGTTTATGCTTTGGAGTATCAGATCCAATCTTGAAGGGCTATACGGATGCTGATATGGCAGATGACATTGATAATAGAAAATCCACTACTGGATATTTGTTTACATTTTTAGGGGGAGCTATACCATGGCAGTCGAGGTTGCAGAAGTGTGTCGCACTCTCTACAACTGAAGTAGAGTACATTGTTGCTACAGAAACTGGCAAGGAGATGATATGGCTCAAATGGTTCCTTCAAGAGCTTTGATTGCATCAGAAGGAGTATGTCGTCTATTGTGACAATTAAAGTGCAATAGACCTTAGCAGGAACTCTATGTAACATGCAAGGACCAAACACATAGGTGTGAGAAATCACTGGATTCGTGAGAAAGTGACGGACGAATCTTTACAGGTCAAAAAGATTCACACAAGCGAAAATCCTGCGGATATGCTGACCAAGGTGGTACCAATGGACAAGTTTGAGCTATATAAAGAACTTGTCTGCATACATTCAAACTAGAAACTGCGGTGTTATTCCCTCTAGATAAATGGGACTGGAGGGGGAGATTTTTGGGGTCCAGCCCACTTATTAAGGAAGAAAACTTCTTCCTTACTTCTTCATTCAATACAGGAAACAACACGTTTTCTTTGTCTGTCAAAGAAAGTAGGCTGCATAAATGGAAAGTCAAATTAAGTTGGCAATGTTTTGCCTATAAAATGAGAGCTTCGGCTCTCATTTTTTACACCAACAGAAAGAGAGAAAAAGAGTAAGGTTTCACAGACAGGGTATAAGAAAATAGTTTGTGAAGAAAATAGAGAGTGAGAGATATTGTAGTGAGGTGGAAATATCAAAAGAGGGTTATTTTCTTTTGAGTGTTGTAATGATCTTTGGAGTATTTTTCTCGGACCTATAAAGTGTAAAATTCTTTACTATAGTGATATCCGTTGCTCCTCTAAAGGCTGTAGTTTTTTCCCTTATTCAGAAAGGTTTTCCACGTAAAAATCTTGGTGTCATTGTTACTCTTTTTATTCTTGTTAATTACCGTATCTCGGTGCTACATTATTATTCCGCTTTTATTATCGTGAATATTATTTTGGTAAGGGTTTTATTCCTAACAACAGGGTCAAGGTAAGAACACTTAACTGGGGAAATGGTTTGAAACAATTGGTCGAACACTTGGGTTTCAGGCTTTACTGAATCAATTTTCAACGAATCTTCGATTTTCATGTCAATTTTCTTATTAGGTATTTCAGCAAACACCTTGCTGTCATAGCCTTCCAAGGGATCGTCTTGGAAGAGGCAGACAACTCGTTCTCCATTTTGTCGAGTAGTTTGAGCATACGAGAGTTATTATCCATTATCTCCATCATCAAATTATGGATGACGTTCAGGTGATAGTTGATAATGGTAGAAGAGTAAAGATCCATGGAGTCCAAATCAATGAAAGCACCAATCTTATGAACTCGACAAAATGATACCTTGATTAAACTTTCAAATAAACTGATTACAATAGAAATTCAAAGGATAGTAAGAGAAAGAAAGGAGATGGGGAGACAGAGAATAGACGAGGGAGAGAGACAGGATAGAGGAGTTTTCGACATAACAATTCTCACAACCCTTCTTGCTAACCGCTAGCCCCTTTTTAACCGTTCCTAATTGTACCATGGGTCTGGATACCAAATTAACCTTTTTGAAGACCTTCTGGCCCTCCCCAATATTGAATTGGAGCTGATTCATAATATAATCTCTAAATATGGATCGATTAATCCGTTTTTATCAACATAGATTCACACAAAATGGTATAAAAGTTCATTAATATCAAAGTTTTCTAATAAAGTTACTGAAGGTTTCGAATCTTAGACATTCCTATTCTAGCCATCATCGAAAAGGTTTATGCTAGAACTATAAAATGTGAATGGCTAATTATTAAACCATATAAAAAAAGAGAATAAAATCTATGAACATATATATTACAACCAATGTGAATTTCTCTTTATTCTTTTTAGCAATATATTTCTGGATCCGTTACAAAGTAAATGGGAAGTTTCTCAATGCATTTTGTATTGCCTGTAGGTCTTGTACTTTGAAGCACGGATTATATACCCTTATAGCTCGACTTCTTCTGTATAATCATATGTTTGAATCTGGAACTGGACTATGAACATCTCTAAGTACCAAATGAGTTGTTGGTGGAAAAAAATGACCAATCTTTTCAATTTTAATGATACTAATGAGTAGTCACTGCAAAAATTGTCATCTTTTTAAAACTTGAACGACGCAGCCATAACAATTTCTTAAGGACTACTGTTTGAGTCGCAGAGCAATTCTATCTTATATAGCAGTATACTGATACAAGTATGCACTTATCTTTATTACAATGAGCTTTCATATATATATCATTACCGATAATATAAGCTCTTCATCTGGCAGCATGCAAATAATTTGTCGCTCGAAATAGTCTGAATTTAGTATTTAGTGCTTGTTGCTCGGCAAAATAACTAAGACTCCATAAATATTACTATTTGTCTAACAAATATCAATATCAAACTATATGATCATTAATATCATCATTCTGAACACAGACAGATTTGAGTCCCCTTGATTTGTCTTGAAAGTTGCTGAACTTTACATTAATATTAAAGAAAAGACACGAAGTCGATGGAAAAAAATATTCGCTGAAAACCTCTATAAAAGAGCAATAGCTATAGAATCGGATGATGAAATGGATTCCTCATTGAAAGTTTTAGAACCTTTATTTCCTGCTCATACGGGCAAAGTGAATGCGCAACTACACACAAATAAAAAAATAAATTAACCCTTATCCCAAAAGAAGAAAGAAAGAACGAACCAGTTGTGTAGCAGTGGATGAGTCCATTAATCCGAATGAGTTAAAAGAATATCCAACCTTAATAATTTTTGCACCCTACAGAAAAACTTAGTACCCTATTTATTTTAAACAAATAACATTTTAAAATATTATATCCTATAAATATCTTTTATCATTTGTTGCAAAACATCTAAATATAGTTACATCCTATAATTAAGGTACCATATATGCTAAATATTATTTTTCTCTCTCCCTTTTTGTATTTTCTCTCACATAATTACCGCGTATCTACAAACCCCAATACATTCTCTCTCTGTTTGCATGCAACCAGACTCTCTTCTCCCACAAACCCTAGTTTCTTAACTCTTCTCCCACCCAAATTCTCAATTTTCTGCTCCGCCTCACCAATGTGCAGATGGCTTGTCAAGTGAAGATGATGAAAAACTCAAGCAAATACTCCAGAAGCGAATTAAGGGGATTTCCGCTATGTCACCTGAAGATCTTGGTGCTGCTAAAAAAGAGCGGCAGCTTGTGGATTCCCTTCGGAATACCTGCTACAATGAGCCTTCTTCTCTTAGAGAACAAGGCCTAGTTGTTCTCCTCGGAGAGATGATGCATTATCGCCTGATGTGGCTAGTAAGCATTTTGAACCACCTCTGAGAGCCTGGGCTGTAAATAGGAATGAGGATATGAAGCCGAGTAGCAGCGGCTGCGACTTATTGCACCAGAACTTCCAAGGTTGGGGTTTTTGTAGATGTGTTAGGGGCTGACCAGCCGGAATTAATGGCTGGCCGCTGGCCGGCGAAGCCATAGGGCTGTTTCTCTCTCTAGATCGTCCAAATCGCCTATTTGTATTCAGTTGTATTCGAATATATTCTTCAGCTGTATTCACTTGTATTCAGATTTAATCAGTTGTATTTAACTATTTTATTCAGCAGTAGTTAGTTGTATTCAAGTGTTTTATACAACTGTATCAGTTGTATTCAGTTGTAGTCAGTTATATTCAACTATTTTATTCAGCAGAATTTATTTGTATTTTGTTGCATTCAAGAGTTTATTCAGCTATATTCATTTGTATTTTTATTGTATTAAAGTGTTTTATTCAGATGAATTAATGTGTATTTTGTTGTATTCAATTGTATTATTCATATGTATTTCTCTTTATTCAGCTATAATCTTTATTATGTATCTTTCAAATACAGATTAATGAAGGATCGTTTTAGTTCGTTGAGTTAAATTAGGAGAATATCATGTGATTTTATTTCCTTCCGATTTTAGCGCAGATACATTAGCCGGAACTCCAGATTTTACGCCTATATTTTTTGTTGTATTAATGAATACAACAACTTAAATACATGAAATACATTGTATAAAAACACAAAAGGTATCTATAACACGTAATATAACAAAGGGTATCTATAAGTGGCTAATTAGACCAAAAACATGGTGCTTTATGAAAATTTCCCATAATATTAGTCGAACTCAGTAAAGCTGATGACTATCACAGGAATATTAAACTCTTCTGCTTTAATCATTTTCTATAAGGATTTTTGTTTTGATCATATAATCAAACACATGATCGATTGTGCATAATTGGCACATTTATGAAACAATATGGTTTCTCCCCAAACTTAAATCTCCATTTTCAGACTTATATATAACAAAAAGGTTAGCCGAAACATAGTGTACACAAGCTGATTAAGAATCAAGTGAGAGAACTTAGTAATTAGTTATCAGAGCTTCAATAAAATCACCTAGTACTACCACTTCAGGAGTAGTGTCTAGGCATTTTAAAGTGAACTTCTAGTCCCATTTTTAACTGCTTGTTATAATTATTCAAATCTGCAATAGTCCTCCAAAGAGAAAACGTTGAATCAAAGAATAATACTTGTTCACCAATAGGAGGAAAAGCAATTATGAGCAATGCTCAATGAGGGAGAGAAATTACGGAAGAAATGCCACAACTCCACAAGGGCAATTGGACAGAAGCTTTTTCCAATTTCACCGCGGCACTGCTCATTCATGCCTCTCTCAAAAGCCTCAGAAAGCAAATATCAAAGTTGTTCAATTTGAAGGAGCAAACACACTGCTCATTCATGAAAAGACCCAATTGTTTTGCATATTCACCTATGTCTTAGCATTACTTTTTTTGCAAATTATTCACGCGATTAGCCTCGATGAAACAGAGTGTAAGCTCAACATTTATACAGACCAAAGAGGGGAAAAATTACAGATAATGAGGAAGAAGAAAGAACGAAAACGAGAGAGATGGAGATGGCACTGCGTGGGCAGACGCAACAAACAACTTTTAGAATTTAGCTAAATGACATTTTTACCCTTGGTCGACCATCATGGCTTTTCTATACAATAGATAGAAATATTTAAGTCTACAACCGATGACCTTTTGTTCGCTGAACATAAGCAAAATGTTCTGAAGTCTCGCACAACACAAAAATGAAAAAGGAATAACTATTACCAAAATTCCTTCAACATGGGAATTAAGCTGTACAAAGTCGAGTTCATACTAAATTAAAGTAATCACTGAGTAATTATGACTCAACTGAAATAAGTATGATGGGATGGATCAAACAATGACTACATGCTATATACAATTCTGAGTCAGAAGCACAACAAGATCTAGTCTAGAGAATAACTAGACCTTTGTCTCTTAGCTTTTCATGATTCAGCTTGGTGACTTTCTTTCTTTTGGCGCGACTTGTGGTGGATCCGTGGAAACAGTAGATCATTGAGTTGTCTTTCAGCACTATACTCTGACGAGGCCTGCAAAAACAACATTCTATTACCTTTTCTCCGACATTGAATAAAGGAGATATGCTGGCACTGAAGAATACAGTTTTTCTTCAAGGTTTCTAACTTTTCTCTTGCTGAAGAAATAAGAACGAAAAAGGACTATAGTCGAACCTCTCTATGACAGCCTAAGTTGCTCCGGCATGGCAGTTTAGGTGTCGTACCCGTGTCGACACGACACTAGTATGGGTGTGGGTATGAGATCCGTACCGGATCTGATCAAACAATTTCGGGTACTTTGACCACGATGGATGGAAAATTCGAGATGCGATACAATTTGGTTCCCGAAATCAGAATCCTAATAATTAGGGTAAAGTTGAAGAAAATAGTGTACATTATCAAAGAAATCAATCCTTTACTTTATCTACAACATAAGAATAAAAAGGGAATCCAAACTTTATAATCTGTACTTAAGTAACAACAACAACAACAACAACAACCCAAAATAATGCCACTAAGTGGGGTCTGGGGAGGGTAGTATGTACGCAGACCTTACCCCTACCCTGGGTAGAGAGGCTGTTTCCAAATAGACCCCCGGCATCCTTCCCTCCAAGAACTTACCACCTTGCTCTTGGGGAGACTCGAACTCACAACCTCTCGGTTGGAAGTGGGGGTTGCTTACCATCAGAGCAACCCCTCTTGTCATAATCTGTACTTAAGTATTTCACATAATTTCTCATAATTTAGAGATATTTTTTTATATTTTTATTTTTTTGAATTATTTTTAGCCGGATCCTTGCACCCGTATCCATACTAGGATCCGTATCCCCGAATCTTAGAATTTACATCTCGAAGAATCCGACCTCTAGATCCGTACCCGTGTCGGACATCCGCACCCGTGTCCGAGCAACTTAGATGACAGCCTCGTTTGTTCCAAATATTTTTGGATGTTATAACGAATTGTTGTTATAGAAAACATATATTATAACAGAACATGAAATTTGATTCCGAAAAAACTTGGCTTTTATAGTGAAGTGTTGTTATATAAGGATGTTGTTATAGAGGGGTCTGGCAGTACTTATGGTATAAGAACATATGATTCCCTAAAAGCTAAAACCATGAAAGTTTAGCTGTGGAAGAAATAGTTAAGTAAACAAAAGTGTGCTCTCTCTAATAGTTAAAGGTTTTAAAATAAAGCGGTGGCATACTTCACATTCGTATCACAGCAATGCATAAGTCTTACATCCAAGGCTCACCACCACTTGTCAACAACAATTACTACGCTTCAGTCTCAAACAAGTTAAGATTGGCTATGCCAATTCTCATTGACCGTGTTTCTCACCACCATCCTCTGCCAAAAAGAAAATCGTACGTGTTTGGCCAATTATGAAGTATCAGGCATGCTCGTGAGGGTACTCAGTTAAGACATAATTGAGAAAGGAAAGTGTGCCTCTCTAACAGCCTAAACTTATATATGAGATGGTCTCGTGCGGGTACTCAGTTAAGACATAATTGAGAAAGGAAAGTGTGCCTCTCTAACAGCCTAAACTTATATATGAGATGGTCACATACTTTAAAGGTGGCGTCTAACTTCTGTACCCACTAGTCAGAGCCTGTTTGTAGGTTTGTGTCAAAAACTTTGATCCACAACCACCAAGAAGGAATTCATTTACAAAACAGTTGACATGCAACAAGACTAGAAATTAAGGATGGGGTCCTGAAAATCTTAAGAAACAAAAGTACCAAAATGTCTTACCCGCTTCCTAAATGAAAACCGCAGTGTTTGGACTTGTGTCCCAGAGCAAACTCTCAAGTCAAAACCAAGGCTGTCCACACCAATCAGAGACACCTCCTGCCATAAATCACAACAAGAAACTCGAGATGAATTCCCCAGTGAGCGTCAGAATAAATGGAGGAACTAGGCTCTATGTATAAGACACTTTTCCATTATAATCTCAGCCAAGTGCTGAGCACTCGTATTTTCAAATTGTGGTGAATACATAACAGAACTGATATTCGTCTGTTTCAATTCAAAATGCTGGCTACAATATTAGGCTTTGTTATCAGGAGAAAAGGATTATTGAGGACATTTTATCTTCCAGTAACATGTTCAGGTTTCTGTTTTTATCTTATCTTATCAAAATTTTCTCCAGTGCAGGAGAAAGGGTGGTTGAGTTGCATGGTTTGTTATATTATTTTACCTAGGACGAAACAGGTAAACCAATCCCTGTGTTAGTGGGTTGTATAGTAATGAATTCTGAGGACTGAAAAACAAGATTGATCTCAGGGCAATCCAATAATCTCTTATTAAAGGCTGAAGGGCCATACCTCCACCTGAATTCCCTTGCATCTCCAACAGAGAGATCTAAGAGCCTGTATAGTCTTCTCTCCAGCAGCTTTAAGCCGAGATATTATTTTGGCAGCTGAATGTGCTATTGCATCAGGCCTAGCGCTCCTAAAATCATCTAACTCAACAAAGATCTGTGAGCACCAAAATAGACAACATAAACTTGGTAATCCCTGAATATTGATAAATATGTTAACAGGAATACCACAAGCACAAAATGGTCAAAGAATGCAGATATAGAACTGATCAAATTTCTTTTAAAACAATTGATTCAGAATTAAAAATAATATAATAATATCCCATGGATCTTGTCTACAATGAGTTTCGAGATGACCAAAATAATTACTGTGGATACACAACTTGCACTATATAAACTGAGATACGTGCAGAGTGAAGAATGGAATGTTAACAACATTCAAGGTTGAACCTCATAAAACCTACACACATTACCTGATTCCCATTGGAAGAAATTAACTGAATTTTAATCATCTCTAGCTTGTAAAATGAAGTTCCATTTCCTAGGTTCTCATCCTTCTCCAATTCTGCCCAGCTTGGGCTATCTTGTGATGATCCACTCTCATGTTTGTGGCCATTTATATGAATACCGCCCTTCTCTTTATGGTCTTCATCTTTTTCCATCTGGTTTAAGTCAGCGTCACTCAGCCTATGTTCGGATATCTGCTTTTGAATAGTGGTGTGCTCTTCAAGGAAGGACGGCCTTAGAACGCCTTGTATAGCAAGACCTGCAGGAGGCTGGTCCATAAAATCTATAGGATCATCTGTCACAACCTGAGCACCAAAGTAGACCACAAAAGAAATGGGTTAGATTACCAATTAAATAGCAGATTCAAAAGATATAATGCCAGCACAGCATGTGCGTATGCCGGAAATTGAATGTAATAATGTGCTAATTTCACTTAATAGGAAGCCGACTTGATGTCTCTCTTAGATTTAACTTTGAATTTTCATGCCATGAAATCAATGACGTGGAAAATCACCTCCGCAATCTTTTTGGCAAAATACATTGGATGAGAAGAGCGCATGGTTTCTAATTTAGCCCAGTCTCCCAATGACCCGTCAGAATCCCCATCCTGATCTTCATCATCAAGAATGGCAACCCAATCCTGTAAACAAGCATTTTAACTGATGCTTATAAATGGAAAGTGCAGTTACTCACATTCTAAAAAGTAAAACAGATCAAATAAGCAAATACCTTGTCATAGTCACTTTCATCTTCATCACCATCATCGTTGTCATCTTCATCGAGGTCATCTTCGTCATCAATATCACTGTCCTCATCGTCAAATTCATCTATGCCATAATCAACTTCAGATTGACCAAATGACTCTAGCTCACTTAGCATTTCAGCAGTATCTAGGCCAATAATTACTTGCTGCATCGTATTTGAAATTTAAGCAAGCATTCAGAACTCTTTTCTTATCAACTTTTTGCTAGATAACAAAAAAGATGACTTGTGTGAGCTTCATCGTAGTTATTAATATTATGCATGCACTAGCTGCCTCTCACTATTCAAAAGCCTTTCCTTTTTCCTTTTCTGGAAGGTTAAAAGAGCTCCAAGATAGTTGGAACAGACAAGAATGTGTAAAGGCAAAGTCCAGTTTATCTCCAAAGTTGTGAATAAACATTTGATACCTGAAAACAGGCGAGTAATTATGTGATACGACCGTCTTTCCACGTAAAATAATTATAGAGACAGCTATCAAGAAGTTGCTTTACTCAAGCTAACTTATCCAGTGTGATACATAAACTAGCATAACACAACTTGCATCATCATACATTGATGACATGATTTTGCAAAAAGGTGAGTATCACACTGGACGATAGTTGACTAATCAAAAAAAATATATCAAGCATAGCAAAATCATTTGGAAATACTTGGAGACGGCAGTATGCTCTGTCTGAGTCAACAATCACCAAAAACGTGAAAAGGAAAATGTAGCAATTAACCATTATGTAAACAGGAATAACAGAATTTTTTGCTTCAATGTCCATACCACGACATTTTCTTCAGCTGTCAGAGTTTGCAGGATGTCTTCATCATTCTTTACTTGAAAGTAGATGTCTGACAAAAAGACAAAGCACATAAACCTTCATAAAGGAGTGATAATATGCCACTAACCATGACCAAAAAGTACTGGCAGCAGGAACACTTGCTAAATGACAAGAATTGAACAGCATACTTCCAAGTTCATCAGTTATGTAAGGCAAGTCTGGCCAGAAAATGTTCTCATGCACTTCATTGTTGACCACACCTGAAAACATGAGTGTTGCTTTGCTATTTACCTGTAGATCAAGTGGTAGAACCAATATTAGCTTTACAACAACTAGCTACAATGATAAGTAGCTTTCCGAGCTCATCAGTTATGTAACTCACATCTGGCCAGAAAAATCTCTCATGCACTCCATTATTTACTAAACCTGAAATCATGATTGTTGTTTTGCTGTGTAACTAAAGATCAAGTCGTAAAAGAAATATCATATTTGCTCATGACAGGAATGAAGGGAAAGCAATAAGATGAGAGTCTGAGAGTAATGTCCTGGCACGAGCCACCGAGAGTTTGTAAAACCATTACAGCATTATGCAAATCCAGCACTAAATTCAACTACCATTAAAGTTGTTTAAATTTAAAAGTTGATATCCAAGGGCATTGAGAAGCCAAAGTTCAGCGAGGAATCAAAGTCTTAGGTGATTCCAAACTTTCTGTTCTTTCTTTATAATTTTCCAACAGCTAATCACTAAGAATCTCTTTACATTAGCATTAAAAGACTAAATTCTTTCAATATACCATTCGGAACTAAGATATTCTTTTTATAAGTAACTCGAAGCAAAGATAAATCCATCATTTTTTTCGCAAAATAAAAGGAAAGAGTAAGATCATTGCCTCAATGATTGTTTTAGAAGTTTCAGCAGGCGTAAGTTGAGCTTCCTCGTTCTCCCCAATTTCTGAATCCGAAATGTCTTCAAACGGGTGATACCTGGACGGCTTCGCACTCTGTTTCACTGGTCCAGTACCCGCACTTGACTGATCTTTCGTACTTGCTTTAATTCCACATTTTCCCTTACCCGTTCTTATTCTTCCACCGCCATGCTCCGTCGTTAATCTCCTAAATTTATTCCTGCAATCAATCTTCACACTTGAGCTGTGCTTTTACTGTTATTAGAAGATAATTAGCTGTAATTAGTAGTAATAGGAGAAGTAGTAGTAGTACCGAGGGATGGAGAAGCTGGCGGAGTGAGAAAACCGGGGGTAGGTGGAGTTGAAATTACCGGCGGAGAAACGGACGGCGGCGATGGCGGGTTCTACCATCAGCATTTTCGGAATTTCAGCAACTGAGGAATTGAATTAGGGGGAGAGATCAGTGAAATAGAAGCAAAAAGTGCTGGGTTTTCAATAATCTTTTTCGTCCATCTCTCTTCGTGATTGGGCCATGTGGTTCTCTTTATTATCCTTTTGAAAGCTCTTCCCTTTGTGGCTTCTTCTTTGCTCATTACAATATTCGATAAAAGATTCCATGCTTGCCTCCATACCGTCCCCACAACTGAGTCCACCTTCCAAACTAACCTTATGCAATTACAATAGTACCCTTTGAGGTTATTTGATATTTTGGTTTAGGAGCTATAAACCCTCCAGCTGAGAAAATATCTCAATTTTCTATGCGAGAAAAGGGAAGGTACTATAACGCAGCCTCTCACTTCGACTCTCAATTAGTTGTGAACATTGTCTGGTAAATCTTTCTCTCTTTCTAATTCTGTTCTCACTCATGTTGCAGTTATTGACTAAAAATAAAAGGAATTTTCTCTTTGGTGTGGAGTGTATGGATAAGGTTTAAATTCCTTTTTATCCAATTGAGTAATATTTTATCTTGTATGGTGCAGGAGTTTCAATTAATGCTTTATCTTCCCCGCAAAAAATGTTTTGTTTGATGTATTCTCCGGTAGTTTTTACTACTAGACGACTGGAATCAATTGAACTCCCCAAGAAGAACTATAATCGTAACATTGTGGTAAGATTCTGCAGCTTTTTTAAAGACTAGCAAATTCGTCGTTCCCCACTGCTGTGTTATTAGCTCTATGCTATGCTACTAAACTGCAGCGTTAGTACCATTTTGTTTGAAAGTAATTAGAGAAAGGGTATCTGTTCATGTAGTTTCTTAAAGATTTTTGTTATACTTTTGATTTGATTAGTACCTTTATTGTTCAGAGAAACTATTAGAAAAAGAAAAAAATTGTGCAAGATCAGAGGAACTCTATGGCGACTGTAAAGAACTTCAATTTCCCTTTAGGAGGAATCGTTGGTCGCCTACATGGATGTCTAATAGAAATATGCTCAATTTGGATTTCGGTGATTCAGTATTGTTTTCCTTGTCTTCCTTTTTCTCCTTTAGCTGCATGCAGCTCTTTTCTATTTTCCTCTCTTCTTGCAGTTGAAGTCACCTTTAGTCATAATTTTGATGTTCCTCAGGTGTGCGAAGCTAAAGGTCCACGACCAAGGTATCCTCGAGTGTGGAAAACTAAAAGGAAAATTGGGACCATTTCCAAGTCACTGAAGCTTGTTGAGTGTGTAAGCTATTCTCTTTTCTAATTTTTCTCTCTGACAAGAGGGGTTGCTCCCCACTTCCAACCAAGAGGTTGTGAATTCGAGTCTCCCCAAGAGCAAGGTGGGAAGTTCTTGGAGGGAAGGATGTCGGGGGTCTATTTGGAAACAGCCTCTCTACCCCAGGATAGGGGTAAGGTCTGCCTAGACACTACCCTCCCCAAACTCCACTAAGTGAGATTATACTGGGTTATTGTTGTTGTTGTTGTTGTTGTCTCTCTGATTTGAAAGCAAAGGTCTCAACATTATCTGCATTAGCATGAGAGTTGCCTCAGTCTCTTCCATGAAGCATGCCAGGCACCTCTCCAAAATCATATAATATTTAGTCTGGTTCAAGAGAATTTAGTTTGGTCTTGGATTTTCTTTTTCGTAGATAAAGGGACTATCGAATGTCAAGGAAGAAGTCTATGGAGCTCTTGATTCTTTCATTGCATGGGAACTGGAATTCCCTTTGATTACAGTGAAGAAAGCATTAAAGATCCTTGAGAATGAAAAGGAGTGGAAAAGGATAATTCAGGTATCATCTTTTATTTGGTGCTCTAGTTTTTCATTCTTTGACAGGCTTGTCAGGTCCTAGAATAAATTGTATCAATCAAGCATAATTATAGGTGACAAAGTGGATGTTAAGTAAGGGTCAAGGGAGAACAATGGGGAGCTATTTCACGCTGCTAAACGCCTTGGGTGAGGATGGAAGACTTGAGGAAGCTGAAGAGCTTTGGCTGAAACTATTCTCTGACAATCTGGAAAGCATGCCTCGTATTTTCTTTCAGAAAATGATCTCCATATACTATCACAGGGAGATGAATGACAAGATGTTTGAGGTATCCCGCATCTGTTTACTTTTTCCTCTTTCTCTTTCTTCAATTTATTGGTTTCTCTCCCATTCATATCTTGGTACTTCCTCTTTTATTTCCATGAAATAGTGCCTTTTCTTTCACTACCCATGATCCCTTAGGCCTCTGCAATTAAGCACAAAAGTACAGAAATGAAAATTGGAATTAGCCCAAAAGAGATTGACACATATAATAAATGCGGATTAGTGGATAATCTCAGTAGAACCTCTACATGTAAAAAAGTTTAAGCTTTTGACAGAATTCATATAGCTGACAACTTGTTCGGGACCAAGGCGTAGTTGTTTTGACGAAGTCAAAGAAGACCTAATAATGCACCTATTAACACTGGTGGAAATATTTTATAAGAGGATAATATATATAAAGAGGGGGTTATCTACTAAGTTCCAGATGCTACCTATGTGAAAGGGAGGTTGAGGATAATTCCCACATGTTCTTACATTGTGGTGGTACCTCTCAATTGTGGGAAATGCTCCTAAGTATGGTTGGAATGAGTTGGGTTATGCCAGAGCTAACTATTGATCTCATAAGATGCTGGTGTAGTGTAGCTGGGGGTGTAAATCAGAAGACATGGTGTAGAAAGATTCCAACGTGTATTTGGTGGACAATTGGAATGAAAGAAATTCCAGGTGTTTTGAGGATCAAAGATAATCCATCCAGAGAATAAAATTGAATTGTATATTAATGTTTTTATTTTGGTGTAAGAGCAACCTTGTACATGATTGTGAATCTATACTCGAAACTACAGAGTCCCTGTAAGTTTTTGTCTAGGGATAAGAAGAAGGACCTGCACATGGTGTTTATCGACTTGGAGAAGGCGTACGATAAGGTCCGTAGAGAGGTACTATGGAGATGCTTGGAGGCGAAGAGCGTGCCAGAAGCCTACATCAGAGTGATCAAGGACATGTATGATGGAGCTAAGACTAGGGTTAGGACGATGGGTGGCTACTCAGACCATTTTCCGGTGGTTATAGGGTACATCAAGGATCTGCGCTAAGCCCTCTCTTATTTGCCTTGGTGATGGATGCTCTAACTCGCCATTGTCAAGGGGATGTGTCTTGGTGTATGCTACTTGCTGATGACATAGTCTTGATAGACGAGACGAGGGCTGGTGTTAATGAGAGGTTGGAGGTCTGGAGACAGACTCTCGAGTCTAAGGGTTTCAAACTAAGCTGGTCTAAGACAGAATATCTGGAGTGCAAGTTTAGCACCGAGTCGAGCGAAGTAGGCTGGGACGTGAAGCTTGGATCTCAGGTCATAGTCAAGAGGGACAGTTTCAGATATCTTGGGTCGGTGATTCAAGGGGACGGAGAGATCGACGGGGATGTTACTCATCGTATAGGAGCGGGGTGGTTGAAGTGAGGCTTGCATCAGGAGTCTTGTGTGACCAGAAAGTTTCACAGAAACTCAAGGGGAAGTTTTATAGAGCGGTGGTTAGACCTGCCATGTTGTATGGGGCGGAGTGCTGGCCTGTGAAGAACTCTCATGTTCAGAGAATGAAAGTTGCGGAGATGAGGATGCTCAGGTGGATGTGCGGGCTCACCAGGTTAGATAAGATTAAGAATGAAGTAATTTGGGAGAAGGTGGAGGTGACCCCAGTGGATGGGAAGATGCGAGAAGCGAGACTCAGGGGGTTTGGGCATGTGCGGAGGAGAAGCCCTGATGCCCCGGCGAGGAGTTGTGAGTGACTGTCGGTGGTTGGCGCGAGTCGAGGCAGAGGGAGGCCTAAGAGGTATTGGGGTGAGGTGATTAGGCAGGATATGGCTAGAATGAAGATTTCCGAGGACATGGCCCTTGATAAGAAAGTCTGGAGGTCTAGTATTATAGTTGTAGGATAGGGGCTTCTAGAATTTTTAATAGTTTTGCCCGAGTTGGGTGGGGTTTGGTAGGGGTCTCTATGGTTGATTTATGCATTGTATTGTGCCTCTTATGGTAGTGACTGATTGGTATTATTGCATGTCATTTTATTATTGGTTTTATATTTAGATAATTATTAATGTGATTTATGCCGGAGTTACTAATGATGTTTTGTTTTGTTTGATTATCTCTCCCTTTCTCTGACCCGATGGTCGGTCGGAAACAGCCTCTCTACCCTTTCGGGTAGGGGTAAGGTCTGGGTACGTATTACCCTTCCCAGACCCCACTTTGTGGGAATATACTGGGTAGTTGTTGTTGTTGTTGTTGTTGGGGATGTAATTTGTTTTCTCAGTACAACCTTTGGACTGATAGATAGATGAAATATTAGTACCATTCTCAAAAAGAAGATAATATTTATAGTCTGAAAATAATATTGAAATTGTAAGTTAAAGTATTACGTTGTCTCAATTGGTAGGTTAAAGCTAGATTGGCTAAGTTAACCTGTGAAAATTTCCCAGCTACACCATGGGTAATTCCTTTCTCCTAATTCTGACCAAAAAAAGCAGCTTTTCGAGTTGCTAAACTACTAATCCATTTATGAGTTTTCGCTTTTTTACTTGACATGAGCATTAAGGAGCAGAAACTTTTTATAGCTTAGTGATTATAAATTGAGGAGTACCTTTTGTGCCATTAGTTAGGCTTTCAGGAATGAAAAGGTAAACCTTTTTTTACGCATTTTGAGATTACTCAAAAAGAAAAGGTTGACTGTCATGATTGGACTATGGTACATCTAACTTGTCGGGGGTGCCAAATTTATATGAACCTTATATGGTACATGTAACTTGTCCCTCAAGCCAGATTGCTGGTGAAAGTTGTTGCCTTTGGTTAGGCTTTCAGGAATTAAAAGTTAATAAGTTGTCTTGGGACTAGTAAACTGAGACGAGTGAACCTTCTGTTAACATACATAATGTAGCAATTCTCTTTAACAAATGAACACGATTTGAATTTACTCAAAAAGAAAGCTTGAAGGTTAACTTTGGTGGGTATATTAAGTTTGGATAGACTTATTGTGGTACTGTATGAACGTTATATGCTACATGTGACTTGTTCCTCGCCTTTGTCACCAAGCCGGGGAACCTCTCTCCAGATTTACGGGCATTATTTAGCTACTTTTGCTTCTACTCTTTCGGATGAGAAGGTATAGATTGCATTGGAAGCGTTTGGGAGTTTCTTACTCTACTTTCAGTTGACACTATATTTTGGTAGGAAGCTTTTTTTCTACATGAACCATCAATGTATTATATTCTTTAATAGATTTAATGTATCTGTCTTGTTCTATTGCTGAATATCTGGATTTGTGTTCATCTGCAGATATTTGCAGACATGGAAGAACTTGGTATTAGGCCCACTGTGCCGGTTGTCACAATGGTGGGAAATGTCTTTCAGAAACTTGGAATGTTGAACAAGTACCAGAAATTGAACAAGAAATACCCACCCCCAAAGTGGGAATATCGATACATAAAAGGAAAGAGGGTCAAAATAAGAACAAAAGATCTTTATAACTCTAATAATAGTGATGTTGTAAGTAAGTCTGAAGTAGTAAATGAGTCTGAGTTAGGCGACCAAACAAAAGATCAAGCAGATGAAGTTGATGAAGATTATGTAGAGCAACTCAAAGAAGTTGACGAGTATGAACCTGGTGAAATATCAACTGTAACTAGCGAATCAAGGGAATCTTCTATGTTACCTTAATGCTTTATATCCTATCAAAAATCTCATTGTTTGACATCTATTACTGCATTGCCTCTCGTGTGAGATGAACTTTCCAGTAACGACACCAAAACCATAGGTGTAATTTAAGTTAATCTGACGGCAGAAGTGGGGTTGTAGTCGTTGAGGGGTAATTCTCTTTGAATCGATAACCTCATGCCTATGCCAAGAGGAAGAGCGTACGAGTTTGTATATGGGCGAAGGTTGAGAACAATTATAGGAACCAAATTTTCCAAAGGGAAGGGATTGGGGGTAAATAGATCATTTGGTGCACATGAAAGTAGAAATTGGTCCAAATCATGTAGAATTTTATGTGAAACTGTTATAAATAAAATTTCTCAAATTTTGTTTCATTCAGTACCAAGAAACCAATCCTAGAAAATGAGCAACACTATCCAGAGTACATCAAAAGACAGACCATTTCACCCCTCATGCGCCTTGACCTTATTTTCTACCTTTTCTTCGAGCGGAGCCATTAGCAAAGCCCTTCCTATTATTATTCAGTTTCTCATCAGGCTCAGGCTCACCTTCATCCTCATCCTCACTATACTCACTTTGATCGCCCTCTTCGTCTTCTTCAATGTCATCTTCATCGTCTTCTTCATCTTCAAGGCCATTCTCCCCCTGCACTGCCTCAGCCACATGACCGCCTCGACTTCCAGCTCTGCTCCTTTTCAGTATTTTTAGTTTTAAGTTTGTCTTCGTGTCGCACCCAATCCACGTGTCACACATCAAATGACAGTTTAAATTGTAATTTCCAGCCTGTGGAGCTTGGATCTTTCCAAACACCAGTCGACACCCGCTCTTAACTTTTGCGACAGCATCTTTAACAGCGGCAGTGACTTCCTCCATACTTGCCCCTGATGCTTCCATTTTCGCTTCAGTTATTCTTGAAGCAGTTGTTATGGCTGCTGCTTCATCGATAAAGTTGACACTTTCGGAAAACCAGACATCATTTGAATTGGCATCTGCAAGTAAAAACCAGAAATTTTCTCCCTTGGAGAACGGATAGTATGGGGCGTGTGGAACGGCTGCTATCAAACCATCAGCACGTCTGAGAGTCACCCATGCCTGAACTGTGACAATGTCCCCCTCTTGTATGCCTTCCTCCCCCTCAGTCTCGCAAGTAACTTCAACTGTTGCATGAGGAATCAATTCCAGTACCTTTTCCACGTCTTGTACTTCAGAAGCAGAGAGGCCAGCAACACCAGAAAGCAGCTCGGCACGTTCTTGAAGGGTCATGCCCTGGAGGTCCTGTAGCGTACGCACCTTACATGGACAACAAAATCTAATGGTTATGACTATGATAAGAACCATGTCGGGAATAATAATGACACAACAATTAGAGCACAGTAAATAGGGACAGAACAAAGACTGTTGCCTGTACTGTACCATTTAATGAACCTAATATAGCATGCCTAAACTTTAGAACTTACGGGTATCCATCAACTGGATAAAAAAGAAGTTAAAGCTTCCAGAAGCTAGAAATTTTTTAGCATTTTTTAAATGATGGTTAATCTAACAACAACAACAACAACCCAGAATAATCCCATTTGGTAGGGTCTGGGGAGGGTAGTGTGTACGCAGACATTACCCCTACCCTTGGGTAGAGAGGCTGTTTCCAAATAGACCCCAGGCATCCTTCCCTCCAAGAACTTCCCACCTTCCTCTTGGGGAGACTCGAACTCACAACCTCTCGGTTGGAAGTGGGGGTTGCTTACCATTAGAGCAACCCCTCTTGTCCCGTAATCTAAGTGCGAGAAAAAGAAATGGTCATAGTTAGTAAATTTATTCAGAAAAAAAAAGAGGCTAACAATTGAAGTGAGGTTGAATGGTATCCAAGAAATGTCAGAAAACGAGTTTCCCATTTCATTGCATTTGTTTGACCAAATGGTTTGAAAAGCTCAACCAAAATCTTGAATCCATTTAAAAGAAAACAAAATAAACTGTGCTTTCCTAATAACTGTCTAGAGCTATCTTCTTATGGAACATCTCTAATATGTCTGGATAGGAAAAGAACGCTTACCTTCCTCCCTATCTTTGTGATGACTGCATCACTGAAATGTGGAAGCTGCAAAAGTGAAGCAACACCTTCAGAGGATCCTGAACCTGCCTTCCTAGCACTAAGAGGAACGGCCTGCATCCACAACAAACGCACAAGATTCAACTTTCTGAAAAGCTGAAGAAGCTTTTCTTTTAACGCGGATAATTTAAGGTCTCACGACTTATAAAATAATGAAAGAAAGCATGAGTTTCACAGTGACCTCTGGTTCAATTAAAATTTCCAGGGGGTAGGGACCGGCTCCGGCCCCCAAACCAGTTGTACTAGCTTTTACTAGGGGACGCCCTTTTTTTGTTTTGGTAACTTATTCTATAATCATAATATTGAAGGATGTAAAGTATAACAGTGTAAAATGTAAAATACTACTAAAACCTGAAAACTAATAACTATTTAAGAGAAATATCTCACATATTATTAACTTTGAAATGAATTCCAAATGGAATACCTAGAAATCTCAGATTGAAACCTCATTATTTATGGAAGACCTCAAAGAAAACTTGATGATTGTTTCAAAAAATTCTTCAAATTGAAACCTCAAGTCAAGTATTATTAAAATGTAAGTTACTTTTTCTCAATTACGAGCCAATTCGGTCCTGGTCACTCCTATAGCCAAGCCCAGGTCCGTGCCGAATTTGAGCTACATTTGGGACCGACATAGCCTGCCTTTTCATCAGGGACAGTCTGGGACCTCGTTTTCTGGTCCGGATTGGCCAGTTTCCTAAGCTAACCTGTTCCAGTTGCCAGCTGTAGTTGACATTTGATGAAAATCTAATTGTCTGATGTGTATGGTAAAACTCGTAGATTATATCCCTTATGATCAAAACATAATCAAAGTATCTCCTCGTGGGTGTAAAAAAAACTTTTCTAAATACTCCCTTTCTGCTAATTCAAACGAAGATAAACTTTACCAGTAAGGCAGTAACAAGACCAATATATCCCTCTTCAGCAAAAGTCTGAAGGCAAACCTATGTATGCATTGCTTAACCTATGAAACATTAAATCTCTTATTTCCTAGTTCCTTACAATTAATCCTCTTTCTCACTAACAATATGTTGGCATTTTAGAACTTAAAAGTATTGAGGTTCATCTAGTGTGTGGTTATCGGATGTCATATACGCTTGCCTTACAATTGATGTTTAAGTTTATTGCAGGAGGTGTTCACCGAAGTCTTCTGCCAGTTTTATGACAACAAGGAGGTAACTGGGAAGTTTCAATATTTGGTTGAATTTTTACAGCAATTTTTTTTCAAAGAGACAATCAGCGCAGAATTTCTTAAACAGCAGTAAATCAAAGACCTGATTTAAGCACTGGGATAGCTCGATGACTCCGATTGCAGGCCTTAGCCAACCATGTCCCTTAGCAGTGCGTGGCACTGTTGCCATCTGCAAGCAACAATAAACAAGGGTACTAACTCAAATTCACAATTGAAAAAAAAGGGTAGATGAGAAACCAAAATTAAAGTGTAAAACAACAAACAACAATAACCCAATATAATCCCACTTAGTGGGGTCTGGGGAGGGTAGTGTGTACACGGACGTTACCCCTACCTCTGGGGTAAAGAGGTTGTTTCCAAATAGACCCCCGGCATCCTTCCCTCCAAGAACTTCCCATCTTACTGTGGGGAGACTCGAATTCACAACCTCTTGGTTAGAAGTGGAGGTTGCTTACTATCAGAGCAACCCCTCTTGTCCAAAATTAAAGTGTAAAGTCAAACTTATACTAGCCAACACATGTAGAACAGCAGCATATGAGATTCACGCCACAAAAAAAATACATGTATAAGAAATAAACTAAGTCTAAGCAAACTACCTAGAATATACAATCTTATCCAAATTTTCTCTCTAAACGTTACAATCTAACCGCCATAAATATGCCAAGGAATGTGAAATACTGTTCTAGTTTCTTCTTTTAGTCCTCATAATTCACATTTTACTATGATATTGCAAACAAGAATGTCGACAAGGAGTCTGGATTGTTGAAGAACAAAAAGAGAAGCTAAAGAATGGAAAATTGGTTCAGACAATTCAGAAAAGTTGCTAAAAACCATGTCAATCTGGACTTGTTCATGGATGTTAAAGCCATGTCAGTTTCCCAAGAATGTTACAAGTTTGAGCTTTGCTTTTCATGTCTACAATATTTTCATAGCAATCCTGTATTTTCATTTAGTAATATAGCCTTTTATTTATCTTGGAGGGCCTGTTGTGAAGGCAGTATGTTCTCTAGCAGGAAAGACAAAACGAACACTTCCACTTTGGACAGCCCAGAAGGTTTTCATCAGTATCCCAGTACATCCATAACAAATTCAATAAATCAAATTCAACTCAAAGTACTGAGATAGAAGTCGGATTTGGTATTTGAATATTTTTTGTCGACATACTAGTAAAAGAATAACTTGAAACTAGAATCAGACATGTCATCTGATAATAATAGCATGAAACTTAACTCTGGGAGTGAAAAACTGCATGATACTAGTAGCATCCTGCAAGAGTAATGCCCCTTGCTTTAAGAGGTAAGACAAAAAATTACCTTGATCAGCCCTTCGAGAAGACGAGGCGCAAGCTGCAGCACATGTTTGTAATCTTGCTGCAAGTTACTAGTTAAAGTGTCTGCTTTACGAAGTAAATGGGCTTGAATCAACATCTCTGCCTGAAAAAGGAAGGGAACTAAACTTGGCTACAAGAGATTCATGACAAATACAAAATGCTTCAGTTATCCTGGTTATATCTCCTATTAGCTTCACCTTAACAAGAGCAGGATGTTGTTTCCAAAATTTTGCTTGTTCCTGCCTGGCATTCTTACCATCCAGGTTTAATTCACTTTTCACAAGTTTGAAGAGTTCCTGAAGAGGTTCTTCATCAGCTCTTCGAACTGGAATATCCATGAATTCAGCTGCCTTAATGAAGACATCCAGAACTTTGCTGTCATTTCAAGTGTCACAAGCAGTTTAAAAAGCAGTAAAACTATCACAAAATGAGCACACTTAATATCAACCAAGGCAAAAGGCTTAATGTTCAGAGATTGAGGATTCAGGGCATGAGGGCAAAAGGAAAAAAAAAATCCTCAAGAACGTAAAATTTCAAATAAAACTTCATAAGGTTAGTGAATGTCCTAATAAGCAGGATAGCAACCATGCAGAGGTAAGGGTATTGTCTTCAAACATATTCATGTAAGATGTTAGAGGCGACAATATGCAAGGCATATGCATCTGAACTTGATTCCTTTGGTATATAAACTCAATCAATCAACCAACTATATATCAATCCCATAGTTGTAAATAGCACTTGCCTCAGTGCTAATAGCTTGAGGCGTAGCGATGCGAGCATCCAACGCCTTTTTCCTATGTTGCGTTGCCTGTATAGCGAGAGGCGACAGTGTAGCAAGAGGCGACTGTAGCGTCGCTTTTTTAAAATAAAGGAAAAGGCACAGGGATTAAAAGAAAAAGACCCGCGATTAGGGCTTTCAGGGATTTCTTTCTTCTTCAAGCTTCAGGCAGCTGAGCAGACCAGCGATTTCTTTCTCCAAGTCGACCCACCCACAGCGATCCTTCTTTCTTCATCATCTCTTCTGCCATTTTCTTCTTCATCCAAGTCGACCGAGCCAGGTACGCTTCTCTTCTTCTCATTTGTTCTTCTTCTGCCATTTTCTTTCTTTCTTCTTTCTTCTTTCTTCTTTCTTCTTTCTTTCTTCTTTCTCCTTTCTTTCTTCCTTTTTCTTCCCCTCTTCTTTTTTTTTTTTTTTTGGCTCTGTTTTTTATTGAGCAACACTCAACAGAGAGTAGCATTCAACTCTGTAAATTTTATGTTATATATATGCAAATTTAATGTTTTATTTTTTTGTATAGATTGTCGCTTCACATTAAAAAGGCGAGCGCTCGCTTCTCCCCTCAGTGAAGCGGCCCTCGTCGCTATTTGTCGCTACACTCTATCCAAAACACTGATCAATCCAAGCGATATATCTCCAGAACCAAAAATATTTGTCATTATTCTGCTCAGAATTGATAAAAGAAATAATTATCTCTGACGGCATGTGAACATAATCTATCTAGAAGAAAAATAGAAGCTAAATAGCAATTCACATTTATATGATCTACATTGATTAAGCACATGTATCATGGAGAGCAGCAAAGAAATAGAGATGTAACTAATATGGACAAAATTTGTGCACTAGTTAAAGATTTATACCAAAGGTTAAATGAGTTTTCTCCGAGAAAGACAACTATTTCTTTCTTTCTTTGCCGAGGATATATAAATTTCTTTTAGGCTTTTTTCCTTATTTTTGAAGATAAATTCCAAGAGACTAGAGAGTTAATTTGTTCGGGTTAGAAGACATTCAAATGAGCTAGTACTACTACTTCACTTAATGCACCATCATATTTTACATGAGGTTTCATCATGCGACGTGTCTAATGTATTTTATGTATTAAACAATTACAGTGAATATGTTTGGCAAAAATGTTTTTACCTTGGAGCCAAGGAGGGCTTCACTAGTTCAAAATAAGCGGCTAGAGTTTCACGCCTGACAAAATTTCCCCCATATTTTGATGCTCTTGACAGATAAACAACGCCAAATGCCATTGGCAACAGTACAAAGCCTCCAAGAATCCAAATTAATAATAACCCACCAGATGCGCCACTGAAATCAAGCAGAAACTGAGGAAGTGCAATTCCCATTTGAAAACCCTACAGCAAGATGTAATATTGTTAAAATCTATGTAAGGATTTCAAGGCATTGAACGTATTTCTCTCATTCCACATAGATAAGAAGACTAGTATAATTTTATTACTGAATAAGCGCAACACCTGTCTGCCATCTGGATGTCCATATTTCTCAAAATTCTCCCTTGAGACTGGATCTGTCAGCGCCTGGTAAGCTTTGGAAATATACTCCACGAAATACTTATTAGCAGCTGAAAATGGAGAAGAAAATCGATTAATAACTGGTAAGCACAGACCATAATACCCGATTCTTTATAATTTAGTTCCTTTTTCTTCTATTCCTTTCTATACTCTTCTTTTCTTTTCTTTTTCTTTTTTGTGAGACGGATCTTCATCAGTTAGAGGTAGACATATTAACTGCATCCTCGTAACACCTCTCACCTGGATCAGGGTTTTTGTCTGGATGGTATTGTATTGAAAGTCTCCTATATGCCTTCTTTATTACAGTTTCAGAAACTCCTGGTTCTAGCCCAAGAATACTGAATGGATCAAAAGCTTCAATCTGATTCAAAAGAAAGGGCTACGATGTCAGCAAGATCCAGAGAAAAATCACTGTAAACTTTACATGCAACAACTCTTGGCTGTTGTTTCTTTCTTCAATTCTTTTGGGGCAAGGGGCGTAGAGGGGAGTCGTAATAGCAGTTTTTTCCTAACATTGATCTGCAAGGAGAAAAATCTAGGATAACCTATTAATCTCATTTAGAGAAGTAATTCTGATATGGTTGACTTTCACCTCACGACTACTTTGCTTGATGGAATAAACAAGGAAGACCACAATAACCCAAAGCAGCAGCACGGTCAAGTTGCTACACGATAAAAAATTAGAGATCTGCACGAGGAAATTCAAAGATTAGAAAACGGGATATTGGGTTGTAATACCAATAATAATCTCCATGTGCACATCCAACATAGAATTAAATATAGATGCTTGGTTGATAGCTCACCCTTCGAAAAACGGATTTGTGATATTTTCCAGATCGAGTGCAAACTGAACACTCACAGTGAATACTCTTATCCTTCTTTGAAGCAGCACGAAGAAATTTATGTATTGTATAGGGTACTAAGGGTAGGGCAATTACTGACAATATAAAAATTGGGAATAAGGCACTATTTTCTCCAGAGTCAGCCATGAGAACTTCTGCACAGATAGCTTATAGATGCTATAGCCTGCAAATAAATGTGATAGTATCAATAAATTGATTATAACAATAATAAGTAGGGATAGCAGCCTTAATTAGAATACATGCAAAAAGATAGAAATACAAGGGACCCTGCGGCGTTAGAGGATTTTCAGATGCACGATGTGGAAATAATGACAGCTAACTATACTGCACTATTTTTTTTAATGACGATGCTGTCTGGACCATCTTGCGCACACTGGTACCGGGTAACTCTGCCCGTCAAGGCTTGGCAGACAAGAATAAATCAGCTAGCGTTTTTTAACTCAACGATACTGCACTATTTCTACTTTTATGTGTGGAAAACAACTCTTTTTGTTTGGGTTTTTACTTTCGGTAGTTCTTGTATACAAGTGTCTTTTACCCAATTTCATTAGTAAAAATTATTACTTTATCAAAAGAATCTACACTGCACAATTTCTAAAGAGTCCTACTTGGCCTTGAGAGACAAATCATTTAGTATTGGAATAAAAGTAGATGGATATAGAGGATTCGTATAGCCGAATCCAGCTGGTGATGCATATAGAGTATTCGAATTGAAGTGTGTGTGATTGATACCATATTGTACCAGCTCCTAACATCATGACAGGCAATTGTAGGAAAATAACTGAATTACCTGTGGAGTTCAATTCAATCAACTGATCCATTCATATATAAGCTGGCAAGTTAGTATATACAGTGTAGCACCTTTCGTCATGAAATTTAACGTGGAGAATTGAATTGAACCTCAATAGCACATAAACATTAGTTAACTAAGTGTTACAAAACAGTACCCTATAAATAATCTCTCAAATGAGTAAACTCATAAACCCATTAAACCCGTCGGGGCAATCATCAAAATCGGGACTCTAGATTTGCAAGATCGGATCCCGCACAGGAAAAAAAGATGAGAAATCGAAGTTATTCTTCTTCTCAGACAGCAGCAAAGCCTATATAAAGACTCTCATTTGATGAGCCAAATTAAGATGAATAGCAGGTTTAGGTTAAAAAAGTGATAGCCCATATGAATTCAACAGTCAGCACCCAAACAAACTATTTCCTAAAAGTCAAAAGGGGGGGGGGGGGGGGGGGGGCAAATATTTGCATAGAAACGAAATGGGAGAATGAAATCTTGCCTCTGTGGATGTGTTCGATTCTTCCAAGTGCAGTGAGAACTGCAAAATTCAGCTGTGAGGATTGAAATTGAATTGAGGGACTGGGACCGACTGGTAACCCCGAAACGTAAATCCCAAGTAGTAGTTTACTTTGCAACTTGGAATTGAAATTTGTGGGTTTAAGGATTTGACATTGAAGCGTTCAATAAAATCTAACGTAATACAGTCCGTAGAAGATTTTTACAATCCTTTTCTTACTGCTGGAACCGGGACCGTGAAGTTGAGGGCAAAATTGTACCTTTTGCAGTAAATGAAATCTCGCATGAAACGTGTTTTTTTTGTCCTTTTAATAATTTTAGATCCGTTTGACCATTGATTTTACCAAAATAAATTTGAATTTTATTTGGCTAAGGCATATTTAACGATAGATTTTGTCTACATTTTGACAAAATTCTATATATCAAATCTCAAATTCCAAAATCAACTCAATAGCTAGTTTTGGGCCAAAATATCACTATTATATTTTTTAAAAATTACCCCAAACTTTTGTATTTTATAAAAGAGCTCACCATTTATTATTTTGTAACAATATTGCTTCATCTTCTTGGTCATCTGATATTGTATCATTATAAAAATAATAATTATTTACCAAATTTATTTATGTTCAGGAATATGGTTTGTGATAATATAATGAATGCTATTGATAATGGTACTGTTGGGTATTTATGATAGTTTTTAAAACGTGTGGTTATAAGTCATGTTTCATGTTTTTTCAAAATAAATTTGAGAAATATGTCTTGAAAATTGATGTCCAAACACGTTTTCATCTTCAAACCAAACTTCACCTAAATCAGAATTTTCAAAATAAATTTGAGAATCCATGGCCAAACACTAGCTCAATAAAGGCTTATTCAAAATATATGTTTTGTCCATTTATACCCTTATACTAATAAACTCTCTCGAGACTTGTCCTTAATACATACATTATTAATAACTAATATTGAATTTGTTCAAAGCATGTGTTCGGCTCATTTTTTTTTAAGTTTATTCGGGCAATTTAATTTTTTTTTTAATTTACAAATATAAAAAATTGTATCTCTTTCCCCGACGATACTTGGATTTCACTCTATATGTTGTTATTTCGTATGGGGTAAATTGATTGTTAACAACAGGCCGAAGGGTAAGATGACACGTGGAGCCAAAGATAGACAAAGGACGAGTCAGAAAGCAATTAGTACGAAATGTGACGTGTGTGACCCGTGCCAGATGGATTCCGAATGTAGCGTAGTCGGTGGAAGAAGTTCAAAAATTTGCCATCGCACAATATTTAATGAGGGAATATTTGCCCGCATTAAATGAGCAGCTATTATAGAGAATATTTGCGTTCAAGGCCTGCCGTTACATATTTATCAATGACACTTTTATTCTCATTTATAGAGGAGTTTGATCTTAGGATCTTGTTTCCTTAGGACTATAAATATTGAGGTTAACACCATTGCAAGGACAGAAAATGTTCTACACGCAAAAGCTATACTTTACTATTTTGCTCTCATACTTTACTATTTAGCTCTCACTTTAAACAACTTCATATATCGTTGCTTTATATTTATGTCACGACCCATACCGATGGGCTGCGACGAGTGCGCGAGTCCTACCTGTCGGACACCCTTAAGCATACGACTAAGATATAAACATGAATAATTCCTGCTGGATTACGAGAATAACATGCGTGAGGAAAACCTGTCCAACGGACATATATACATATACGTGCGGAATATAGCTGGTGAGCCGGCAAGGCTGCTATAGACAACTATATACCGAAAACTGGAAGTAGTTAGGACCACATACTATCCAACTATACATCACTATCTACAGACCTCTAATAGAAATATAGTTATACAAAGTCGAGACTGAGCCACGTCATATATATATATATACAAGCATATCGTATCAAATTAAAAGCAGTTCTGGATCAAATGGAGCACGTCAACTCTTGCTCATCAAGAATCCTAAGAAGGGGAACTTTCAGCTTGCCTACCTACGTCTTACTTTAATACGAAGTAATCTCCAACTTGCTCAAATACGGAGAAAACTAACGTTATAGTCGTGAAATAATCGAAGAGACAATCATGATTGATTCTTGCGTCAACCTCACCTTGAATATGCTTGTAGAAATTGTTCTCAATTGAAAAGTGAGAAGCTACAGATTCTACTCCAACTTGTAGAAATTTTGTAGGACTTTTCTAAGGAATTTTGTTGCTAAGGTAAAGCAAGAAGCTTACATTTGAAAGAAGCTCACATCTACAAATGCAAGACTAACGTTTTTGGATCCTTTTTTGTGTAGGAAAATGATTAGAAATGAAGTGTCTTGGGTACTACACTTTATATGTCACGATCCGAATTTTCCATCATCTGAAGTCGTGATGGCGCCTACTAATAGGAGCTAGGCAAGCCAAAAATCAACTACTTTCTTAGCGAACATCAATAATATTAACATCACTAAAACATTTAACAATAAAGTGGAAGTCTTAATTATAATTTACTGAAAGAAATGCAGAAGTTTAACAAATCCTCTACCCAAGACTGGTATCACAGTACTCACGAACTTCTAAGATTTACTAAATACAACCGTCTGAAAGAAATCATAACAGTCTGTTTCAATACAAAACTAACAAATTGAATAATGATAGAAGAGACTCCGGGCATGCGGACGTCAGCAAGGCTACCTCAATAGTCCCTTGACTGAAGGTCTGCTCCTGATCTAGTACTGCTGCGGTCCGAAAGTTGCATCCTGATCTGTGCAAAAGAAATGCACAGAGTGTAGCATCAGCATAACCGACCCCATGTGCTGGTAAGTGCCTGGCCTAACCCCGGCGAGGTAGTGACGAGGCTAGACAGGACCTACCACAAATAACCTGTACAGATATATGGTGCAATAACGGGAAATGTACTAGCATAAACAATTAAAGGGAGGGGAAACATGATGTGGGGTACGACAGTCTAAACATAGAAATCATTGGTAAACAAATGAAACTGAACAATAACAACTGATAAGGAAAACACAGGAAATCTCTATATACAAAATCCATACACTCAATCCATACTCCGTTGCAGCGCGCAACCCGATCCTCAAATATATTTGTTGCGGTGAGCAACCCGATCCTCAAATATATCTGTTGCGACGAGCAACCCGATCCTCAATATTCAATAAAATTGCGACGTACAATCCGATCCTCAATATTCAATACTGTTGCGGCGTACAACGCGATCCTCAATATTCAGAAATATGAACTCACCCAAACAACGATCGCAACTCAAGTGCGAGGGGAGTAACAACAATATGCAAGGAGTTCCGACAAGGGAACACAATTAACGGCACAAACGTCCCGGCAAGGGAGAAACAATAAATGCTTAAATCCCGACAAGGGAAAACAAAACAACAAACAAGTCCCGGCAAGGGAATAATGCTACACTTACTCCTTTAACTCGTTTCCTTCTCAACTACACTTCATAAGAAATTATCTTAAACAACGCAATTGTATCACATCTTTAGAATTAAAAGCAATTACGACCCACGGTCATGCTAGACTCCGGTGTATAGATAACTGTCACCATGTCTATACACCGTACACCAAAATTAGCACGTAGCAAATTATATCCTAATCCTAATTCCTCAAGCCAAAGTTAGAACAAACACTTACTTCGGTCCGAAAATAGCAATCAAGCCTTTAACACCACCTTTCCTCTAGAATCCAACCCGACACAATGATATCTAGGCACAATTTAGTTCAATATTATCAATAATGGCACAAAAACACAATTTCATAGCCTAGAAATGAATTTCCTATTATTCTTTCAAAAATACCAAAATCCAACCCCGTGCTCACATGGTCCAAACTCGATGCTCGGACCAAAACACAATCACCCATAACCCCTCGAGTTCAAATATGTAATTTGATTTAAGATTCGACCTCAAATTGAGGTTGAATCACCCAAAATCCCAAAAGCCCTAGTTCTACCCAAATGCCCGGTGCCATACTATAACCGTCCTAAACCGTGGATCCGCCCCTCTCCACATGTTCAGACTTTTCAAGAAAAGTATCTCAATTTACCCTTAAATTTTTTCTGTAACATAAAATTACACTTACATTGGAATTTTATTAAGTTATTAAGAGAAAATAAGGTTATTTCCTAGCTATGGGTAATGTAGTAGACGTATGACTTCCTACATTTCTAGCGTCATAATTTATTTCTTGTATTTTTTAGACATATGACTTCCTATATTTCTAGCGTCATAAGTTGTTTCTTGTATTTTTTTTTTTTTGTTCTTTTGCCAGTATTTTTTGAGATAATGGTAATCAAGTAAATAGTAGATTAGTGAATAATATAAGAGGGATGTTTTGCAAATACCCGTCTATCACAAACTATTTACCTTCTCCTACTCATAAAAATTTTCCCTTACCTGTTTTTTTAATGCCCAACCTTTCCAACCAAATAAAGTCAAACTAAGCTACTAAAACCAAGTTAAGCCAAAATAAGTAATGCCAACCAAGCTAAGCCAAACCAAATCAAATAAAGTCAAGCCAAGTCAAGCCAAACCAAATCAAATGAAGTCAAGCCAAGCCAGGCCAATTCAATCCAAACCAAAAAAATCAAGCTACATTAAATCAAATGGGTAAGAAAGATAGGATAGGTAATTAGTTTTAGTTGGGTAGGTATATCTTGTAACTAGTTTTCAAATGGATAAAGAAGGGTAATTAGTTTAAACTCAATGGATATTTTGCGGAAATTGCTCTAATAACACAAGATCAATAAGGAAATGTGAAAAGAATGGACCTTGGGCCTAACTCAACCCCAAAAGCTAGCTTATGAGGTGAGGATTGCCCAAGCCATATAAGGAGACCAAGGACCTCAAATCCCTCCGATGTGGGACAACTCGACACCCCCCCCCCCCCACGCCCAGATCTCTGGAGCGTGGACAACATAAATGGGGGCCCAACATCGGTAACAATAATTGGGATGTGCCTGGCTCTGATACCATGATAAGAATGGACCTTGGGTCTAACTCAACCCCAAAAGCTAGCTTATGCGGTGAGGATTGCCCAAGTCATATAAGGAGACCAAGGACCTCAAATCCCTCCGATGTGGGACAACTCAACAAAATGTTGGATAAATTTTACCGAGATCTAGTGTTATACCTAAATAATATAAAAATATATAGTCAAACCTCTTTATAATAATGGTGCTTCTTCTGATATTTTTTGGCTTTATACCGAATGACTGTTATACACATATAACAATATTTGACGTTTAGATATTATTTTATTGTTATAGACAAAAATTATTAATAAAATAAATTTAATATTACAGATAAAAGATAAGAAAATTATTTGAATTTTAAATCTTAAAAAATATACATATTAAAGAAGACTGATATATTATTAATAAATCCATTAAAAACTCTATCCAACGGAAAGATATATGCAGATCTTCATTTGCCTATCTAATTATTGCTATTTGGGGAGCATGCATTTTACTAATTATGACTATTTAAGAAGCATGCATTTACCAACTTGATGACATTGCATGATCGATCAAGTCGCATTTATAGTGAACAAAATAATATAGTTGATGGATATGATGGATGCGATTTAATTAAAGAGTAAAATAACAAATTACTATGCATAAATATAGTTATGATGAAAGTTGATTTCTCCCCAAAAAGAAAGGCCTTTAAGTGCAAAGCAAAAATGGAAAAAATATCAGTTTGGTCTTGTAATATTATCCTATTCAAGATGCATATGCGATAACCTTGCCATTCTGCATCAACAATGCACCAAGTCCAATACGAGATGCATCATAATATACTATATATGGCCCTGAACCCGTGGGCTATACCACTATCGGCGCTGTAGTCAAAGCTTTCTTGAGCTTCTGAAAGATCATCTCACACTCGTCCGACCACCTAAACTGGGCACCATTCTGGGTCAATCTGGTCATCGGGGCTGCTATAGATGAAAACCCCTCCACAAACCGACGGTAATAACCCGTCAAACCCAAGAAACTCCGGATCTCTATAGCTGATGTGGGTCTAGGCCGGTCCTTGACTGCCTCAATTTTCTTCGGATCCACAGAGATACCCTCTGATGATACAACGTGACCCAAGAATGCTACTGAACTCAACCAAAACTCACATTTCGAAAACTTAGCATAAAACTGGTTGTCTGTCAGAGTCTGAGGAACAAATCGAAGATATTGCTCATGCTCCTCTCGGCTTTGGGAGTAGATCAAGATATCATCAATAAAAATGATCACAAATGAATACAGATAGGGCTTGAACACTCGATTCATCAAATCCATAAATGTTGTTGGGGCATTTGTCAACCCAAATGACATCGCTAGGAACTAATAATTCCTATATCGAGTCTGAAAAGCTGTCTTAGGGATATCGGGTGCCCTAATCTTCAACTGACGGTAGCTAGATCTCATATCAATCTTCGTAAACACTTTGGCACCCTGAAGATGATCGAATAAATCATCAATCACCGACAATGGATACTTGTTCTTGATGGTGACTTTGTTCAACCGCCGATAATCTACACATCCTCATCGAGCCATCCTTCTTCTTAACAAACAACATCGACGCATCCCAGGGGGAGACACTAGGTCTAATAAAGCCCTTATCAAGCAAATCCTGCAAATGCTCCTTCAATTCCTTCAACTATAGTGGGGCTATGCTGTACGACAGAATAAAAAATGGGTTGAGTGCCCGGATCCAAATCAATACAAAAGTCAATATCCCTGTCGAGTGTCATCCCCGATAGGTCTACAGGAAATACCTCTGGAAACTCCGGAACAACTGGCACAGAATCCATAAAAGGAATCTCAGCACTAGAATCACAAACATAAGCCAAATAAACCATACACCCATTCTCGACCATACACCGGGCCTTCATATAAGAAATAACCACATTGGTAGAATGACCATGATTCCCTCTCCACTCCAATCGAGGCAACCCTGGCAAGGATAAGGTCACGGTCTTGGTAATATAGCATGATAAGGTGATAGCCAATCCCCAAAATAATATCAAAATTGATCATATCAAGAAGTAGGAGATCTACACAGGTCTTAAAACTCCCAATAATAACCAAACACAAACGATAGACATGATCTACCACTATAGAATCACCCACCGATGTGGATACATATACATGAGCACTCAGAGAATCATGAGGCACAACCAAATATGTAGCAAAATAAGACGAAACATCGGAGTATGTAGACATTGGATCAAATAGAAACGAACCATCTCTACTGCAAACTAAAACTGTACTTGTGATAACAACATCGGATGCCTCACCCTTAGGCATGGCTGGAAAAGCATAACATCAGGGTTGGGCCCCGCCACTATGAATTACATCCCTGGAATGGACTCTTGCTGGCTGTCCTCCACCTCTAACACCTCGACCCCTACCTCTAGCTGGCTGAGTGGGCGGTGGAACACTCGGTGCCGGAACCATGGAACGAGAACCCTGATGCTGAGAAATGCTAGATCCTCGAGGGAAAAATCTAGCAATGTGTCTCGGATCACCACATGTATAACAAGACCTGGACTGCTGACCCTGAAACTGACCCTGACGGCCTGAGTAACCACCCTGAAAACTATGGATCGGAGGTACACTGAGAGGATCTGATGGTGCACTATAGGGTAGCTTATCAAAGTACTGCATATGAGAACCATGGCCACCTGGAGCACCGTAAGAAGCCTGAAGTTCTGAATGAATTGGCCTGGAAGGATGGCCCTACCAAAAGAATTCCTACCTCCTGATGAGGCACCACTAAACCTACTAGAATGGCGGGGCCTCTTATCAGACCCCTTACCACTCCCCTGTGATAGAACCATCTCAACTTGCTTGGCCACATTGGGTGCATCCTGGAAAGAAATCTCACTTTCTATCTCCTTATCCATCTGCACCCTGATAGGCTGAGGTAGTCCCTCAATAAACCTCCTTACAGTCACTCTCTCGGTGGAAAGTATAAGAAGATCATGACGGGCCAAGTCAACAAATCTGGTCTCGTACTGAGTGACGGCCATAAAAAAGTACCTGAGTCAATGAAAAAATGATCATTATTTGCTTGTCCTTAGAGACACAGTGCATCACAGAGGTTCTAAACAGGTTACAATGGGAGATGATGGAGTTTTGAGGATGTAGGGTCGAGTTTGTGTGCCTCTTCATCCGCTGATCAGCAGCCCGAGCCCCCAGTGGAAACTGCGATGAAGGGCAGAGGACGAGGTCGAGGCCATGCTAGAGGCCAAGGCAGGGGCATTGTTGATACCCAATTTTTTCCTATATTTTTTATATGCATAAATAAAGTAGAAATAGCATATATATATATATATATATATATATATATATATATATATATATATATATATATATATATATATATATATATATATATATATATATATATATATATATATATATAAGCATGTATATGGTTTTTATAATTTTTCTATAATTTTAAAGATTTTTAGTTGATTTATTCCCTCCCCTTTTACTAATAAAATCCCTAATAATTGTCCCTAAACTATTGTTAGGGTGATTTAGTCATTTAAATTCTATATTATGCCACAATATTATAAAAATATTTTTAGTGCATTTTTATAATTGCATTTATTTTAAAAGCTAAATTACATATAAATATTAGCCTTATTAATGTATAGTTACATTTATATGCATAAAATTGATCTTCTACATTTTTATAATTCTAAACATCCATTTAAATCATTTTGGAATACAAAATTATTTTCCAAAAATTATCTATTATTTAAAATAAATTATATAGGGATAAAATTGGCTATTTAAAACATAGTCTGATTTGCATTTCAATTTTAGCCTAATTTAAACCCAACCTAGCCCAATTCCTAATCAGATTACCCGACCCGAACCCTAAACCTGCCTACCCCAATCCAGCACCAATTAAATCCTGGCCGTTGATATGAGAGATCAATAACCTGTATTATCTTTCCTTTTTAATCATAAATGACCCTAACCCTATCTCATTCTTCATAGAATGAAGTCTCTGTATTCTCTCATCTCTTCCTCTCTTAGCAACTCAAACTAACCCTAGCCCTTTCAACCGCCAACCTCTCTTCTCCGGTGATCTCCCATCAACTCATAAGCCTCAAATGGCTCCTTTAACGCTATGATTACCTTCTCTAAGATCTTCAAGGGCCTAGGGCCATGCCGACTTGCACCTAGGGTTCGTTACTTATCTGTTCTTGGCTACTCTAGTGTGATTTCGAGCAAAATCATGTCGTATTTGTTATGATCCTTGGGATTCTAGACAAGTTCTTTCATCTCCATTTGGGTTTCTTCTGAAACCCTAATTTCTACCTACATCTCCTAGATATATACAATTTTAACATGATTTGAGTTGGTTTCTTTGATGTTTTACAATATACTTGGAACTCTTTACAAGAACCATGTGATTTCAAGTGTTTTCTTCTTCTAAAATTAGGGTTTTCGGAACTTCTTCTAAAAATTTGTTTAAACTGATTCTTTATGTTTAAACTTCTATCTCCTGCATATTTCGACTGATTTTTCTAGTTTACTACCTCTTCACTTACCTATGTAGAAAGCCCTAATTTTTCTAGGTTTCTTCGTTTGACTTTGTGACTAGCTTGTTCTTGTTTAGGTTTCTGTGACTATCTTGTTTCGAATATGTTCTTACTGAGTTTCTTAGGCCTAACTTATATCACCTTTGTATGTTTGTGTTCATCTTGACTAGTCAATACTTATGTATCTTCTTGCTGTGTCTGCTTATTCCCATTTCACTCTTTTTATATGCTAAAGCTCTCTCTTTGATTGACTCTGAACTCCTTTTCGTGGCTTTATTTAAAATCTCCCCTGCAGACTTTCGATTTCCCTGTTTTAACTTGTTTACTTATTACTCTCCTAAAAATCAGTAATTTTGAATCCTTGATTCCATGATTTACTATATGATGATTTTCGATATTTTCATATTCTACCATTTTATTTGTTTTCTTGCCTCATTTGGTTAACCGAGTATTTTATTAATTCTTCATTAGTTGTTTTCTTAATTAAACCTCTATATACTTACCCCTAATTGTCTATTTTATACCTTATACTCTACTTGATTTCTTTCCTTAATCATTTCTGCCTATTACCATTGGCTATTTTCCCTTAATTAAAGGAGTAATTGCATTGATCTGATTATGATTGGTATTTGTTTCCATAATTATTATGGTACTATGATTTTTGATTTATTTTTATCTAATTTCAAACTGCTATATACACACACTTTCTCATTAATACAAAGACACGAACACTTTGGTTCAAAATCTCTCTCACACACACTTAAACTTTCTGCAATCTCTTTTGTGCTACTTGCTATTATTTTGAGTTAGCCGCTGCAAGCCAAGGCTAACGGTTATGCTCTCCTGCTCCTTTATTTTTGTTTATTGTCTTATTTACTGGTATGTTCTAATTTTAATTCAAGTTCCAAAAATAATATGGTTCTTTTATTGCTTCAGTTTATCCTGTTTCCAGTTTGCTTTTACTTATGGTTTTTCCTATGAAACTTGCAGTTAATATGATTACATGATTAGCATGTTATGTACTCTCCTTCCTTAAGATCAGTATGAACATGTTACTATGCATTCTATCTCCATGTGATTTTGTTCTATCTAGTTTCTGGTATGAGTCTCCTTGTGAAGTAGTTTGCACTCCTAAACTTGTATGATTCTGGGATTGATCTTAAATCATGTGGATCCTATATTAACCCCCTTAAGCATTGCTAGTTCTATGATTATGTCTGATCAGTTGTATCTAAGCATGTCTGTACCAATTCCTAAGACCTTTGCCTGTTATGCGTTTACAATCATGTGGTCCATGTATCCCCATCACCCATGTATTTAGGTTTGTTCCTTATGTTTTGGTCCTGTGAGTATTGCTGATGTGGTTTTGGGCTCCATATGTAACGATCTGATCGGTCGTTTTAAGCTCTAGCGTCGCATTTGTTGATACTAAATTTTTCTCTATATATTTTTTTACTCAAAATATTCTTAAAAATAGAATATATAGGCATCCATAAAGGTTTTGACATTTTTACCACATTTTAAAGAATTTTTAAAGTCAATTTAGGGCCTATTCTGCACTGTAAAATTCAATAATTATTCCTAAAATTTTTCATTTTGGTAAATAATTTATTTTATTCTCACGTTTACACAAAAATATGATTTTCATAATTTTTACATAATTTTAAAAGTCCATTTGGTATTTTTAAACTAAAATAGCATGAAATTGCAATTTTAGCCTATTTTTTGATTTAATAGCATTAATAATCATAAAATGATTTTTTATATTTTTAAATTAATATATATGCATTTTTATTAACAGTATTTTTAATTTGATTTTTAAACATCAGTTACTATTTTTTAAAATTCAAATTGGGGAAAATTGGCTATTTAAATTATTGCCCTTTTTATTTCAATTCTAGCCCTAATTCCAACCCCCAATTACACTACCCAGTTTCCTAAATAACTCGACCAAAACCCTATTGATCTAACCCGCCCGGAACCCCCTTTTAAATCAGATTGATTATTTTAATCATCAGTCCACGTCTTCCCTTCCCTTAATTAAACCAAAGACACCTCTAACCCTAATCAATTCTCACAAACGAGCCTCCCTTGTATCCCCCCGTTCCAAAATGCTCTCAACCCCCTGAAACCCTAGCCCTTCTCTGACCACCTTCCGACCTTGATTCACCGGAGACCATGGCCTCCTAGGCTTCGTGCAACTAATACTCATCCCCACTCCCTTCTATGATCCTGTTGTTCAAAGATCGAAGTCCTATCCTGAAGACCACCAACTCAGAGGTCCTTCTACTTGAGTTCTATGGCCATGTTCGGTCTCTCTCCGGCGAGTATTAGCATTGTGAGTCCATTTTCGACTCAAGACCAGTCCGTTCTAGGCTTTCTCGTTCTCTAAGGTTTTCTCTGAAACCCTAAGTCTCCAAGGTTTTCTTCTTTGTTTCTCTTTAATATCTACTTTCAAATTTACGTTATTTTCTAAGATTTCAAAAGTGTTTTCCACATTTTTTACCGATTTTGTTTTCAAACTGTTCAGCTTCTTAAAACTTAGGGTTTCTCCGATTCTCTATTTTATTTGCTCTACTATGATTTCTTTTACTTTTGCTGTAATTCCTAAGTGTTTCTACTATGATTTTCGTGTATTTTTCTTTATCATGTTGTTTCTAGGGTTTCCGAGTAGTTTCTTTACTGTGTTCTTTGCTCTCATTGTGCTTTTCATGAATGTTTATGTTCTATCTGAATGCTTTCTTCTTTACACTCGAGATGTGATGAAAAGCCTAGATTTTGGGGGTTTTTTGAGTTTTGTGTGTGATTGTCTGCTGCCTGTTTAATTTCGAAACCCTAACTGTCTAAACTCGCCTCATGCTTCTGATTCTTGCTAAGCATTGCAAAAATTTCTGATTCCATTTTCATGCCTACGTTTTCTACTCTCTGATTTTACATGACTATCTTGCTAGTTTTAACCTCGCATGTTTGAACTTGTGCATCTTTTTATACAGACTTCCCCTTTTCAAAATAACCCAAATTTTGGGGGTTTGATTTCCTTTGAACCTATTTTCGATTCTTCCTTTGACTGATTGGGACCTACTTTCTGACTAAATTCAATATCAATTCGAATCCATGTTTCCTTAATCTACTATATGATTAGGGATTCTATTCTTGCCTTATTTGCTTAAAACCGTGTATCTTTCAAAACGTTACCCTCTATTCTGCAACTTATTCTTGATTCTCTTTCCATAAATGAAACTATGTTTATTTACCTCAAGTCCGACTCCTTAATTAAAGAGAGTCTTTCTCCTAATTGATTATGATTTGGAACTGAATTTATTTTCTTGCCTTATTTGCTGCTCACTTTCAAACTATAAAAACCCTACCCCCTTTTACTTCAAGGGCACGAATTTCTTACAAGTTCCCACCCCAATCACTATTTCTTCTCTTCTCTGCTCTTTTCTGCTGCTTGAGTTTAGCCGGCTGAAAGCCAAGGCTAAACAATAAGGTTCTACCTGCCCTACCTGCTTTACTATTCGAGTTTGTAACTGGTAGGTCCATGATTTAAATACTATCTCCAAAACTACATGTTTACTTACCCCTTTTCATATGTCTGTGTATGTTCATTATGCAGTTAAACTTCAGCATGTACATACCTACCCCATATTCCTATGTCTTTGATGTTGTATGCTTGTATGAGTGCTTTCCTATACATCTTTTCCACCAAATACACGTAGTTTAATTCTGTCTGCTACAAATGTGTTCATGTAATCCCCTTTCCCTAACCCTTTTGTGTGTGAGTATTGTTTTAGACTAGGGTGGCACTCCATTGCCACCTAGTTTAGAACCAGGTTGCTCTGAACATATACTCAAATGAGTCTCATTCCCTTAACCCTTATTATGTGTTGAGCTTGACTCAGGTCTGGTGGTGTCCTAATCACCATACAGTCTTAAGTCTGACTTTCTTAAGTCTGCTCTTATTTGTTCAAGCCATGTAAAGGGTCAGGGGTGTGCTAGTCCCATTCATGGCTAGGTATGACCACCTTTGCTTTGGTCTCCTCTAATCCCCTCACTTTTACACTTACTCCTAGTTCTTTAATTCCTAACCCCCTATGGTAAGCCATGCTTAGGGACCCTAGAGTTCCCTCCGACCTTGGATGCCTAAGGACTGGTAATTCTACACATTGCACTACTCTAGTCATTTTTTTTGGGTGTAAGCATTGCCTAGGCTTCCTGAAAGCCCTTGGAACATTGGAACACTCTAAGAGAAAGCCTTGGAATCTGGAGCCCAGATTTGGTAAATACATGTCTTGGACATTAAGGTTGCTTTGGGCTTCCTCAGGTCCGTTTTTCTAGTTTTGAATGTATTTATTTCCCTTCCACCTTTTGTAGAAAACTTTGTAAAAGAATTTGGGGATATAGTAAAAGGGTAGGGGTTATATTGTTGCATCAATTAATGGGTAGGAATCATGCCTATAGGATTTCAATATTGCTAATCATATAGAAACCATGCCTATATGATTTCAATATTGCTAATCATATAGAAACCATGCCTATTGGATTTCAATATTTCTAATCATCTAGAAATCAAGTCTATAGGATTTTTATTGCAAGCAAAATAGAAATCATATATATAGGAACTGCATAAAAATGCTAAGAAAACATTAGGTCCCTTAAACGTTTTAAAAATCAGCAACAAATCAAGATGTAGATATCATGCCTATAGGGTTCAAACTCGCCTAATTTGTTAAACGCTTTCAATAAAATTTGTCCAATGCTGTCTATTTTTTAAATCTGGCCAAGTCTGTCTTTTACACTATTTTGAATCTATAGAGTCTTTTAAAATTCCAAACTTGCATTTTATTCTGGAACTAACTCTTTGGTCTTCTGCCTAAATTTGTACTTCAATGCTTTTCGGAAAAAAACTGCTTCCTGTATGATTTTACTCAAGCAGCTAAGCTATTTTGCAAGCCATTTCTGGACTTCTGCAAACTTCAAATTCCTATTTTCAAAACTCTTCTTTACAGATCATTGTCTTAAATTAGAGATTTCTGAAATTACTGGTTTTAAAATACCTTAATTTCTAACAAACCGTACCTGAGGGGCTCAAAGTAGACTTATTATCCAACTTTATGTATTAAACTAATCTATCCACTATCAGTTTAATCTTAAGACCAAATGAGTAATTGCAAGTCATGCTAAACTAATTGCTATATGGCTCAAGGGGTTTATGTGCGGCCTTTGTATACCCCCTTTGTGTGCTATTTGTTTTGATTGACACCTTAGCATTTTTACCTTTGAACTCCATATATGTCCTTATAGGTCGGGATGGGTATTAGCATGCAATAAGTAAACGAGACTAAATACGCTCAAATACCTTAACGGGGTGGGAAAGGTAGAACATGGAGATAATGACGATGCGCTAATATCATAAAGTGACCCCTCTTTGGGAACATGTGTGGGATATTGCATCGAATGATCCATATTATGGTTAAACCTAGGACCCTCTTTACTTTTTTTATTTAAATGTTTTTCTTTAAAATTCTGTTTTACTTGTGCCATCCTTCTTTCAAATTGTCAACTTGCTTGTATTTATTATGTGCCAACTTTGCTCGTCCATTTCTATTCTTCTTAAAGTCACATCTAATCAAGGTCGGGAACCACACTAGTGGATCTTGGGGGTGCCTAACATCTTTCCCTCGAGATAATTTCAAGCCCTTACCCAAACTCTAGTTTTCCTTCGAATCCTTCTTCCTTTCTTAAAAAAGTATCCTAATGCATTATAATCATTAAGTGGCGACTCTTCAAACTCCTTAACCCAAATTTCCCCAAAAAGGGATAAAAGGGTTATTCAACCCATAATGTCGCAAACCCGATTCCTCTCCCTGAGGAGGGAAAAAAGGGGGGTGTTGACAGCATGACGACTCTGCTGGGGATTTCCTTTAAGGCTTTTACCATTAATTTCTTTTGTGACTTTATGTCTTATTTAATCACATTTATTTCCTGTTTTGATTATTCCATCACAACTACTAACTTGGCTCTTCATGTCTTTTCTTTCCTTTAACTGCTTCCTTTACTGCTTTGTTATTTCAATACTGTTGTAATTTCAAGTAATCATTGTAATCAGTTATCTTATGAACGTGAAAATACATGTAATTTGTTTCATTATTGTAATTGCATCTCTCAAAATCATATTCCACTTGTGCCAAAACAAATCTTATAGCAATGCTTATAATGAGTGGTTGCGCCCTTCCAATATTATAAACCCCTAATTGTGGCAAAGGCATATTTGCGGTAAAACCAGTCGATCAACGGTGTAATCGACGGTTCCGCGCCTTTTCCTCTTGAGTTGTCTGCTCAAGGGTACCTTGTCTAGCACTTCAAAAGTATAAACCTTATTCCTTTAGATTGTTCATGCATCATGGTCAGCCTAGCCGAGTTAGTTATGTTGTCCGCATAATGACTCATTAAGACAGCCTAAGCCAAAGTCCATCGGGTTTCGTGAAACCCAAACGAACACCTTCATGTTATGTGCATTTATTTTGGAGAACTAAATGCTTTTTGCTAATTATTGATTTAAATAGTCGATTCCGGTGAGGTTAAGGGCCTAATGCTTTGTTTTGCAGAAAAAGAGGCACAAGGTCCACAGATTGGGTATGGTATCCAAAATCCACCAAAGGTTGCTAAGCTGGTGGGAAGATCTTCATAGCAGTGACCAAACCTTCGTCCGCAAGTACTTAGGGAATTTTCCCTCACTTCTGGAAATCCAACCCAACAACAAAATCATTGAGGTTTCCGATTTGTTTTGGGATGGTGATCGATCAGTGTTTCGTTTCGGGGATTTGGAAATGACCCCTTTGCTAGATGAAATAGGGGGCTAGATGGCATCCCTTAGGAAACGTCGGGTTTGCTCATGCTGGAGAATCGCAAAAGTAGAGGTTTCCTTAAATTGATGGGACTCAAGAAAAATCCTGACCTTTCTTGCTTAAAGGACTCCTACATACCATTCGACTTCTTATGCGAGAGATATGGCCATAGTAAATCCTATCGCACCTACATGGACGAATTCCCCCTCACCTCTTTGGGACACATACATACAAGGGTGTTTGTGCTCATATTTTGCTTCTTGGGCATGGTAATTTTCCTTATGAAGAAGGCTAGGATTCACATCAGACTAGCCATAGTTACCAAGACTTTAATGGAAGGGATCGACGGATATTCCTTCAGCATAGTACATATGATCCTCGCTGAAATTTACCGAGCTTTGGGAAAGTGTCAACAAGGGGCTCCACATTTCGAGGGTTGTAATTTGCTACTTCAACTATGACTCCTAGAACACTTCAGAAAGGCAACTACAGATAGGAAATCATACGCAAGGATTGGGATGACCATATCACTTTTCATCATCCAAAGCGAATGAAATTCATGCCCAATATGTTCGCTCAGCCAGAGGATGCCAGTGGATGGGTAGAGTTGTTCGAGAATCTAAAAGAAGAGCAAATCTAGTGGATGTTCGAGTGGTTCCCAACAGGGAAGTTCATTATTCGTTCTCAAGACGCACCATTCCTCATACTCATTGGCTTGAGGGGAACTCATCCTTACGTTCCCCTCCGAGTCATGAGGAAAGCCGAAAGGAAACAAATCATACCCAGGGTAGAGAAAATGAGTCATTTTAAGGCTGACTTTTAAAATGATGATAGCCCACACAGGTGTCACGCTCAGCATATATGACACTGCAAGCTCGTTCTAGAGAAAGAGTCTATTGAATAATACATGTATCATGCTGGGTGTGTGCCACACTATACAGGTTGGTTCGAAGATGATCACATTGGTTTGGGTCATCCAGGGTTCGTTCACGGTCACAGCATTATTGACGAGAAAACTGAAGCACAAGTCAAATACAATCAATTGTGCAAGAGGATGAGAGAATGTGAGAACGAACATCGGGAAACATAGGAAGCCCACAAGAAGCTAATCAACAAGTGAAAGGATATGGCTGTAAACCAACAATCGCTTAGGGTATCTGGAGCGAGGTATAGTAGAGTTGGAAGGGAAATTCTCAAAAAGGATTGAAGACTGTCAGATTGCTGAGGGGAGCGCAGGCATACATCTGGCTCGAGCCTACCTACTGTTAGGAATGCGCGAGTTGATGCAGCTATGCGATGGAGGCAAGAATACCGAATCTGGGGAAGGTTCTTCTGGGACCAAGTAGTTGGGATTTTTATTCTTCTTCATGTAATAAGGCCACTGGCCATTAGTGACATCTTCTATCATTTAGTTGTTTTAGACTCGTTTTGTTTTCGTCAATAAAATGAGGCATTTAGCATTATAAGTTCTCCTTTTTATTTGTCGCTAGACCTACCTCGGGCACAACGAGGCACCCAAATTAGGAAGTGATTTATATTCCTACACAATGTGTTTAAATATCGTAATATTATTTATCAGAATCCGCACTAAGTTTTTACCTTTTTGTTTTTCTTTTATTTTTATCCCCCTCCCCAAAGGTTAGTTCGTGCATTCTGTCACCATCAACATACTCCACAAGATCAAAGGGTCCTCCACCTCCTAGTCCTACCAGTAATAGGAACAAAGGATAAATGGGAGATACAAGCACTAGAAAGGAACTTGAAAAAACTTCTCAGAATGCTGCAATCACCAAAGAAACTGCTACTCATCTGGAGAAAACTTTGCTGAGGTTCCGAGAGGAACTGGACCAAGTTGGAAACCTGGCAAGCCTGTCAATCACTCTTGCCGCACCGGATGTTAACACCCAGAACATCCCACAACCTCTAATGCAACCCACTCATAACACTCCTGAACCACAAAACACCACAAAAGACCATACCATTCCAATCTTTGTGGACACTATGCCACATTACAGTCAGTCTATCACCACTGAAATCAAGGCAGAGGACAAGAGTTCCCTCACTCAGAATTTGGCCACTGAGATCAAAAAGTTGACTAGCTGGGTCCAAGGTTTCGAAGGTAACAAAGGTGTCGAAGGGTTGAATTACGAAGATCTCTGTGTTCAACCAGATATTGAGCTCTTGGAGGGGCACAAACCTCCCAACTTCGAGCTATTCGATGGTGCGGGTGACCTCAGGGTCCACTTGAGAATGTATTGTGACAAGTTAGTAGGAGTCAGAAGGGACGAGAAAATTTGCATGAAGCTGTTCATGAGGATCTTGAAGAGTGATGCTTTATCCTGGTATATTAGCCAGGATGCGAAGAAATGGACTAGTTGGGTAAACAAGGCATCTAACTTTATGGATTGACTTAGGTTCAACATTGAGAACACACCAGATGTGTTCTATATCCAGAATATCAAGAAGAAACCCACAGAGACCTTTCGCGAGTATGCTACTCGTTGGAGGTCCGAAGCTGCTAAGGTTAGACCGGCCTTAGAGGAAGAGCAAATGAACATGTTCTTTGTTCATGTTCAAGATCCACAGTACTATGAGAGACTGATGCTAATTGAGGATCAAAAGTTCTCCAATATCATCAAATTGGGAGAAAGGATCGAAGAAGGCATTAAAAACAGTATGGTCACTAACCTCGAGGCATTGCAAGACACCAACAAGGCTTTGCAGTCTGGTAGCTCATCAAAGAAAAAGGATGTAAATTCTGTAATGGTTGTGCAAAGGAACAACTCCCCCATGAAATACCAGACCTATCCCTCAGCTTCACTCACATATCTGCCTACCCTAAATTACCAAAAACCATCACCCACTTACCAAATCTCACCACCTGCTTACCAATCACCTCCACCACCTACATATCAACCTGCTTCACCCAGATATTCCCAACCTACACCTGTATAGCTGGGAAATAACTCCCAACCTTCTCACTACCCGTCACCTTCTACCCGCCAAAATTTCCCTCGGCCTAGACCAAACTTCGACCACAAACCTCCTAGACAATACACCGCCATAGACAAGCTAATTGACCAATTATATAAACAACTCAAGGCAGCCGGTTTCGCTACCCCTATCCCAGCCGTAAATCCAAAAAACCCTTCCCAATGGATCAACCCAAACAAGACTTGCACATACCATTCCCGTATGAAAGGCCATGCCATTGACGAGTGTCGCTCGTTGAAAGACAAGATCTAGAATCTGATTAACAAGATCATTATAGCAAAGGATCCCGCTCTTAATGTCCGCAAAAATCCTCTGCCTGACCACAAGGGTGGGGGCATCCACATGATCGAGATCGAAGATGATAGGGACCCCAAGGGGTCAATCGGCTTGATACATGAAGGAGACGAGCCTAAAAGGCCAACGGTTACTCTCAATCCCATTGTTGTCTAGATTCAGCCCTCTGAGGGAGATGTGGTAAATGTATCCATACCATTCGAGTTTGAAGCACCTTCTGCAAAGGCGTCAAAACTAATTGAGGTTTATTTCAGGGTTCCAAAGACACCTACACCATTTGAAGTTACTGTGCTGCCTCCCAAGCCACCAATCCAGTCTCTATGACAGACGTAACCCCATTCCAAACAAATGCTATTCCTTGGTCTAGAAGGAAAGGAAAGATATATATTGGAGAAGCAATTGCCGCACAGGGCATGACCAGGACAGGCAGGGTATACACCCCGGAGCATTTGGCTGAGTTTAGCCAGCAGGCCTCCGGGCGGGCTGTTGAAACTGGACCCGATGACCTCTGGAGAAAGGTACATGCCAACGAGTACTCGGTCGTCGAGCTACTGAACAAAACACCAGCACAGATTTCTATTCTGGCTCTCCTACAAAGCTCTGAAACACATAAAAAATGGCTTGATGAAAGTATTAAGTGACGCTTATGTTCCCAGCAGCATAACAGGAGGCGAAATGGCAAATATGGTGGGACAGGTACTGGAAAGCCATAAGATCACCTTCCACGAAGATGAATTACCACCAGAAGGGCTTGGTCACAACAAAGCTCTGCACATAACTACGCAATGTGAGGATCACTTTATCACTAGAATTCTAGTCGACGGGGGATCCAGCCACAACATTTGTCCGTTGGTGACTCTCGGGACACTTGGCAAAGGATTGCATGAGATCAAAGACGGGGCTATCAGTGTCAAATCTTTTGATGGATCTTAGAGGTCCACCATTGGGGAAATCAGCTTATTCATGTAGATGGGACCCACCTGGTTTGACGTCGAGTTCCAAGTCATTGACGTGCCAGCATCCTATAATTTGTTGCTACGACGACCCTGGATCCATGCCGCTGGGGCTCTGGAATCAACGTTGCATCAAGATGTAAAATTTGAATGGAATCATCATGAAGTAATCATCCATGGCAACGGTTGCAACCCTATATACAGTCCCTAGGAAATCCCGATGATCGGAGGAAGAAGGAAAATCGGTGGAGAAACATATCATCAGATCGAACAAGTCAACGCCATAGACAAAGACAAATGGTGCGATAGCAAAATTAAGAGCATTCTGAATTGGAGTGGATATTTCTCTGAAAGGGGCTTGGCAAGAATCTCAGGGCGTCACCAAGCCTATCCAGTTAAAGAAACAAGGAGCCACCTTTGGCCTGGGTTATGAATACCCTTGGGAGGAGTTCAAGCACTGGTCGCCACCATGGAGCGGCCCCTACTACCCATTGGAGCACCCTCTACCTCAGTTAGAGCAGACCTTTCAGCCTGCTGATATCATATATATCAGATGAATATAAGAAGCTGGCAGCAATGAAGAACTTGTTTCTAGAGGATGATATGGATTGTTGTGTTATCTTCGAGGAGAAAGGGGAGGAAGGCCCTTCAATTCAAGCTGTGAACCGGGGAGAACACCTCACCAATTGGTCAATCAGGACCATCAATGCCTATATAGCCTCGGGATAGCAAGGCTAAACGACACATGTGCATCGCACTTTACTTTTAGTTGATTTTACTTTTCAGCATTGTCTTTACTTTTGAAAATAGCTCCGATGTTTCAGACAATTATGGATTTAATCAAAAGCATTTTCCAAGTTTATCTTTATATTTCGCTCTCATTTACTTTATTTTACACAGCATTACTATTACATATCTTGATGATGAACCGACGACTGTAACTTGCAACGAGACAATGCGACAAACAGACATAGATTCTGAAGAGGATGAAATTCCAGAAGAGGTTGTTAGAAAGGTCGAGAATTTTGAGAACAGACCTAAGTCTAACTTAGACGAAACCGATGTCATTAATTTGGGAGACGCGGAAAAGGTCAAGGAAACACGTATCAACGTACACTTGTCACCATCAGAAAAGTAAGAATACATAGAGTTTTCGAAATAATAGTAGGATATATTCGCCTAGTCGTATGATGATATGACCGGCCTCATCACGTCCATTGTGGCTTACAAGTTGCTGACAGATCCGGCATGCCCACCGGCCAAATAGGAACTCAGAAAGTTCAAACCAGACATGAGTTTGAAAATCAAAGAAGAAGTCACCAAGCAAGTCAAAGCCAGGGTTCTCAGAGTAGTGGAGTATCCAACATGGTTAGCCAACGTTATGCCAGTGCCAATGAAGGATGGGAAGGCTAAAGTCTGTGTCGACTATCGGGACTCAACCGGGCCAATCCTAAGGACGATTTCCCTTTGCCAAATATACACATATTGATCGACAACTGCGCGAAACATGAGTCTAGTCCTTTGTCGATTGTTTTGCAAGATACCACCAGATATGGATGGACGAAGAGGATGCAGAGAAAATGACATTCATCACGTCGTGGGGAATGTACTATAATAGAATGATGCCCTTCGGTTTGAAGAATGCTGGTGCTACCTACATGAGAGCCATGACCACAATATTTCATGATATAATACACAAAGAGATCGAGGTATATGTGGACGACATCATCATTAAATTCAGGAAAGCTGCAGATCACATGGAAGATTGTAGAAAATTCTTCAACAGACTGAGGAGATACAACTTGAAGCTGAACCCCGCCAAGTGTGCATTCGGGGTCCTAGCCGAAAAGTTGTTGGTTTCATTCTGAGTCGTCGGGGGATAGAGTTGGACCCGTCAAATGCCAAAGCCATTCAAGAGTTGCTACCGCCAAAGAAAAAGAAAGATGTAATGAGTTTTCTGGGGAGGCTCAACTATATAAGCCGATTCATAGCTCAGTCCACCGCCATTTGTAAACCCATCCTCAAGATGCTAAAGAAAGATGCCGCCACTAGGTGGACTGATAATTGTAAAAAGTCTTTCGACAGAATCAAGGAATATTTGTCAACACTGCCAGTCTTGGTTCCGCCTGAGCCAGAGAGATCTCTATTGCTCTATCTTGCCGTATTGGATGGGGCATTTGGTTGTGTTTTGGGATAACATGATGAAACAGGAAAAAAGGAGTAGTCCATCTACTACCTCAGCAAGAAGTTTACCCCATACGAGGCTCGATATTACCTGTTAGGACGCACTTGTTGTGCTTTAACCTGGGTAGCTCAGAAATTGAGGCACTATTTCTGCGCTTACACCACTCATCTCATATCCAGGATGGACCCGTTGAAATATATCTTTTAGAAGTCCATGCCTAAAGGCAGGCTCGCCAAGTGGCAGATACTATTAAGTGAATTTGTCATCGTTTATGTTACCTAGAAGGTGGTCAAAGGACAAGCCTTGGAAAATCACATCGCCGAGAATCCTATAGGAGGAGAATACGAACCTTTAAAGATGTATTTCCCTGATGAAAAGATAGGTTTCATAGGAGAACACATTGCAGAATACCATGATGGTTGGAGAATGTTTTTCGATGGGACCGCAAATTTCAAAGGAGTTGGTATAGGAGCGATCTTGGTATTAGAAACCAATTAGCATTACCCAGTATCTGCCAAGCTCAAATTCCCGTGTACCAACAATATAGCCGAGTACGAAGCCTGCATCTTAGAGCTCAAACTGGCCATTGACATGAACATTCAGGAGCTATTAGTGATTGGAGACTCGGACCTACTCATACATCAGGTTCGAGAAGAATGGGCTACCAAAAATTCCAAGATACTCCCCTAGCTACACCATGTACATGAGTTGAGGAAGAGATTCAGAAAGACAGAATTCCAGCATGTTCCCAGGACACAGAATGAGTTCTTCGATGCCTTATCCACTTTATCATCTATGATCCAGCATCCAGATACAAACTTTATTGATCCCATCCAGGTCAAGATCCTCAACTAACCAGCTTCTTGTGCTCACGTCGAGGAAGAAGCCGACGGGAATCCTTGGTTCCATGATATCAGAGAATACTTGACAATGGGAGAGTACCCAGAGCTTGCCAATGCAACTCAGAAACGAACACTTCGGAGATTGTCCAACAATTTCTTTCACAGTAGAGGAATCCAGATTTGGGATTGTTAAGATGTGTCGAGGCAAATGAAGAAACCAGACTATTGGAGGAAGTGCACGCAGGGACTTGTGGACCATATATGAATGGTTTCATTTTGGTAAAGAAGATACTCCAAAAAGGGTACTTTTGGATGACTATGGAGACAGACTGCATCCAGTACGTCTGGAAATGTCGCCGTTGTTAAATACATGCAGATATGATAAAGGTGCCTCCAAACAAGCTCACTGCAACAAGCTCACCGTGACCGTTCGCCGCTTGGGGAATGGATGTCATTGGACCAATCGAACCAGCCGCGTCAAATGGTCACAGGTTCATCCTAGTGGCAATTTATTACTTTACCAACTGGGTTGAAGCAGCATCATACAAGGCAGTCACTAAGAAAGTAGTAGCAGATTTTGTCCGAGATCGTATGGTTTGTCGATTTGTAGAAACCATGCCTATATGATTTCAATATTGCTAATCATATAGAAACCATGCCTATTGGATTTCAATATTACTAATCATCTAGAAATCATGTCTATAGAATTTTTATTACAAGCATAATTGAAATCATATCAATAGGAATTGCATAAAAACGCTAGGCAAACATTAGGTCCCTTAAACGTTCTAAAAAGCAGCAACAAATCAAAATGTAGATATCATGCCTATAGGGTTTAAACTCGCCTAATTTTTTAAACGCTTTCAATAACAATTTTCCAATGCTGTCTATTTTTTGAAATCTGGCCAAGTCTCTCTTTTGCACTATTTTGAATCTATAGAGTCTTTTAAAATTCCAAACTTGCATTTTATTCTAGAACTAACTCTTTAATGTTCTGCCTAAATTTGTACTTCAATGCTTTTTGACAAAACTTCTTCCTGTATGATTTTGCTAAAGTAATTCGGCTATTTGCACGCCATTTCTGCACTTCTATAAACTTCAAATTCCTATTTCTAAAACTCTTCTTTACAGATCATTGTCTAAAGTTAGAGCTTTCTAAAATTACTGGTTTTAAAATACCTTAAGTTCTAAAAAACCAGACCCAAGGGGCTCATAGTAGACTTATTATCTAACTTTATGTATTAAACTAATCTGTCCACTATCAGTCTAATCTTAAGACCAAATCAGTAATTGCATGTCATGCTAAACTAATTGTTGTATGGCTCAAGGGGTTTATGTGTTGCCTTTGTATGTTTGTTTACTCTCTTTGTGTTCTATTTGTTTCGATTGACGCCTTAGCATTTTTACCTTTAAACTCCATATATGCCCTCATCCCCTTTCTCCCATTTTATTAGAAGTCAAAATTTCCCGGAACTAATAGGTCGGGACGGGTATTAGCATGCAATAAGTAAACGAGACTAAACGTGCTTAAATACTTTAACGGGGTGGGAAGGGTAGAACATAGAGATGATGACGATGCGCTAATATCATAAAGTGGCCCCTTTTTGGGAACATGTGCGGGATATTGCATCGAATGATCCATATTATAGTTAAACCTAGGACCCTCTTTACTTTTTTTTATTTAAATATTTTTCTTTAAAATTCCCTTTTACTTGTGCCATCCTTCTTTCAAATTGTCAACTTGCTTGTATTTCTTATGTGCTAACTTTGCTCGTCCATTTCTATTATTCTTAAAGCCACATTTAAGCAAGACCGGGAACTACACTAGTTGATCTTGGGGGGTTCCTAACACCTTCCCCTCGAGATAATTTCAAGTCGTTACCCAAACTATGGTTTTCCTTCAAATCCTTCTTCCTTTCTTCAAAAAGTGTCCTAATCCGCTATAATCATTAGGTGGTGACTCTTCAAACTCCTTAACCCAAATTCCCCAAAAAAGGGATAAAAGAGTCATTCCAGCCATAATGTCGCAAACCTGATTCCTCTCCCTCGGGAGGGAAAAAAGGGAGGCGTCGATAGCATTAAGCAGTCTGAGGTGAGCAATTTCATTTCTGGTATTATGACTTGTTCGCATGGTCGGAATTGAATCGCGGGAAGTTCAGAGTTAATTTGGAGAGAAAATTCTCATTTCACAAGCTTAAATATATAGAATTAATTAGGATTGGATTTTTGAGTAAACAATCTCCGAATCGGGATCTATTGGTTCTAGCATGTTTGCATACAAATTTCGAACTCGGGCGTATGCCCGGATCGGGTTGTGGATGACCCGGGAGCATTTTGGCACCCATTGTCGAAGTTAGCATTTTGGAAGAAATTTCATAATTTTAGCTTGAAGTGCATTATCGATGTCCGTTTTGGATTATGAGTATGGAAATAGCTCTGTATGGTGATTCTGGAGTTAGGAGCGCGATGGGAAGTGAATTCGGAGGTTCGTAGGTCATTTTGGAGCCATTTGGTTAAAGATAGAAAATTGAAGGTTTTTGGAGAAGGTTTGATCGGAAGTGAACTTTTTGATATCGGGGTCGGATTCTAATTTTGGAAGTTGGAGTAGGTCCGCAATGTCAAATATGACTTGTGTGCAAAATTTGAAGTCAATTGAACGTGATTTGATAGGTTTCAGCATCGAAAGTAGAAGTTTAAAGTTCTAAAGTTCATAAAGCTTGAATTGGAGGTTGATTTATAATTTTTACTTTGTTTGGTATGATTTGAGGCCTCGAGCAGGTCCGTGCTATGTTATGGAGTGGGTTGGTGTGATTGGACAGGGTCCCGGGGGCCTCAGGTGTGTTTCGGGTTGTATCACGCTCTTATTTGATGTTTCAACGTCATTTCTTTCACATAAAGAGGTATCATCTTAAGAAAATGAGCTCCAAATTAAGTTTTTATTGAACCATTAGATCCGTATCAAAAATTCGGAGCCATAGCAAAAAAGAATCATTGAATTTGGACATCGTATGAGGAAGTTATGCTCATTTTTGTATCGGGAAAAACTGTTGCTTCTGTTATGGTCGCAATTGCGAACATATCCATTGCAATGCGATGCCTAGTTCGCAATTGCGAACTTTTTTCGCAAATGCGGCCTTTTCCATCCCTTCTTTGTTTGAAATTGCGAAGGCTTTCTTCTCTTTTGCAAGGGTTCACATGGATCGCAAATGCGACATTTGCGGTTTGATTTTAGCTGTGTAGCTCGAGTTTTTGCTTCATTTTATCATATTCTGAACCCTAGGTCCGAGAGTGGGCGATTTTGAGAGTGTACTTTCGTACCAAATCATTGTGTATGTTTATATAACTAATTATCAATTATATTTTGTGATTATACCTTGGATTTAATATCAAAATTCATGGGAATCTAAAGGAGAATTCGGGGTTTAAAAGAAAAACCTAGAAATTGAGATTTTTGGATTTAGACCACGATTTTGGGCACGGAATTGAGAATAAATTATATATTTGAGTTTGTAAGGTCATGGGTAAACTTTATCTTTGGAAAATTTTGGAATCCGGGCATGTGGGCCCGAGGGAAATTTTGTCAACTTTTCGTTCGGGGTTAGGAATTTGTAATAGATTTGAATATAATTAGTAATTGAACAAATATTAAAGGATTTATGTAATTATTTGCTAGTTTTTGAGCATTTTTTTATCGATTTGAGTGTTTGAAAGGGCGTGGAATGTGCCATAAAGCGTGGCAAGTCATTCGCCAAGGCCATTACCGACAACATGATTATGTTCGAGATTTCAACTTGAGGGTTATGGAACTTCGGAACAATGTGAGTTTCCTTTCTAACCTTGTTAGATTGAATTTCTCCATAGATGAGTTTACTGGTTATGTTCTCCTATTTGTGGGGGCTACGTACGCACGAGGTGACGAGAGTCCGTGCGTAGCTACTATTATGCTATTGTCTGGGTAGTCTGGGACCCAAAAGCATGCTATACTTGGATTAATTGTAAACTTATTAACAACTTGAATTGCTTAAATCACATTTATTTAGTAAACAAACTTCTAAAAGGATTAAACTTCATTTTCTTAAATTTATAAAAGAGGATTGGTTTTTATTTGAATAAATATTTCTCGATAAATCCTTAATTGGTTGTTTTAACATGTATTTCTATTTGTACCTGCATCGCATGTATGATTCGCGAGTAGGGTATTTGTTTATTATATGTTGACCACGCCGCAGGATAGTTCGCGAGGGGGATAATAGATGCATCTATGGTTCGAGCCGTTTGACCCTCGGCAACACAATTTATATTTCTGTTGAAGCGGGTCGTACGACCTTGGCATGATATGTGCTTGCTTATATTGATTGCCCGAGAGTTTTAAATGTTGATATTGCCTTTCATGGCCCGATGTAAATTGATAAATATAATAAAAAGTAAATCTTGGAAATCCTTTATTATTTGTTAAAGGTGTTTACCTGTTTTTCGGCTTTGTGAGTTATAACTGCTATATAAATCCATATTTTCCTCATATTTTTATTATATTATTATTAGACCATTATTAAGTGTCGAAGTTGACCATTTTGTCTCTATTTCTTTGAGATTAGGCGGGATAATCATTGAAGACACGTTATATTCGTATTTATACTACACTTTTGTGCATTTTTGTTGCTAGGGTATAACTCTAGTGGCCTACGGGCGAGCAGCACAGATGATTCGGGGACTAGCCGAGTTACATTGTTCGAGGCAGCCTGCAGCTAGTATAGTCCCTTCTTGTATATTTAAATAAGTATTTTAGTTGGCTTGCCTGACAGCGGTGTCCGGCGCCATCACTACCCTTAGAGGATTTTGGGTTGTGACACCATATTTGATTTACTGTTGTCTAATCATGTAACTCTCTCTTTTTAAAGTTATTTTACTGCATGACTCCCTCTTTTAATCCACAAACTATTTCAAACAAACCTCTTTTTAGTATTGTTTTACTACTGAAACCCTTCAAACTGTGTCAAGCACTCTCACTCTACTCCTAGTCAATAGGTTCTGCCCCCTTCAGTATGTGTACTGCCTTGGGATCCTCTTGAGAACCCTCTAAACTCTGACATACTGAGGCTGGCCCTTCCACACAGCACGTTCTCAATTTGGTTACCAAGTCTAGGTATAAGTACTACCCGGAATCCTTGAGATCCTTAGGGAACTTTGATGCACCTAGACAATGATACTGGCTATGGAATTTGGGCATTTGATGCTAATGGAGGCTTTGGAAATCTAGGCCAATTTGTAGGCTCCCTATAGAATAACTTCTTATTTTCTTATCTACTTATGTGATTCATTCATATGGTGTGTAATAATTGTAAACGAATGATGGGGTAAATAGTGAAAGGGTAGGTAGTTACATATTTATGGGATAATACGTGTAGAAACCATGCCTATAGGACTTAATATTTTGCTATGTTGGCCTTACTATGTTAGAAATTATGCCTATAGGTCTCAAGTGATTCCAATAATAGAAATCATGTTATAGGTCTTAAAACAAGTTCACAAGTAAATGCCATGCCTATAGGATATAAACCGGTTCAACTTCTATTATAACAAGTGTCTACATGTTTTTTCGTCATGCCTGCCAGTTTCTAAAAATCAGTATTAAACAACTAGATATCATGTCTATAGGGAAAAACACCATAAACTTTACCTATAGATATAAACTACTTTAGTTTAAGTAAATCAATCTGGTTTATTTTCCCTGAAATAAGCTCATTCAAAGATCAGCCTTAATCTATTATTAGATAGCATGCCTATAGGAATTCAAGAGTCAGTTTTAAAATCTACCTTGTTTTAATATAAAACGTAGTTATCAGTATTCCGCGTAAGCAAGCCTATAGGAATTCAAGAGTTTGCTTTAAAATCTGCCTGGTTTTACTATAAAATGTAGTTATTAGTATTCCGCGTAGGCAAGCCTATAGTGCGTTTTCAGAATCTTGCAACTCAAAACTGTTTTGTAACTTAATGTCTTTTCTAATTTTTAACTGGCTTTAAAAAATCAGTAGGCAAACTGATAGGGCCATTACTTATGGGTTTTTAAACAAACTCCCTATCTTCTGTGTCTTGACATTCTCTTAGGTATCATGCCTTAGGATACTGTTCAATAAAAGGCCCTTATTGTATTTGAGTCGTACTGTTTATGTGAGTTCTTTGAGGTGGCAAACTTGAGCCTTTAATTGCTCCTTTTTATCATATACGCTAAAGTCCTAATTTTTATTGCATGACGCCTTAGTATTTTCACATTTAAAACCTTAAGGGGTCTGTCTAGAGCTACCTATAGATAGAGGTTCTAATATTCCTCCAAGACCATTAAGAAAGGACATGTAACAGCACGCAATAGAGATTGCTGACTAACACTCGCTTTAATGCGCAATAAGGGGGTGGCAAGGGTAGAAATAAGATATGATGACTATAATATCACTTGTAGCCCCTCATTGAGGCGTGTTTAACGGAAATTGTGAGGGGTGGTCCTACAGGCTAACCAACCTAGGATACCTCCTTGTCCCAAAACCCTTTTTTTGTTTAAAAATTTGTTTTGTACAAATTGTTCAAAATTTTTATCCTATCATTTGAGTTATACAACGTGCTTTACTTGCAACCTATTTGATTCAGTTGTTTATTTGTTAATGGACTAATTCATAAATATAAGTTTGGCCGGGATCCATAGTTGTGGACCAGGAAGGGTGCCTAACACCTTCCCCTTGAGGTCATTTCGAGCCTTTACCCTAATCTCTGGTAACACAAACCAACCCAAGAGTTAATCGCTCTAGGTTCCATCACACACCATAACCCATTTGGTGGCTACTCTTCAAATACCCAATTTCCAAAAAGGAAAGGAGTTATTAACTTCCATGAATGTCGAAACCCGGACCTCTCTCCGTAGAGGGAAAAAGGGGGCGCGACATGCAGGGCTCAGTCCAGAGTAGCAGCACCAGCGGCGGAGCCTCAGGTAGAGTTTGATGATGAGGTTCCAGTCCAGACAATTCCAGCGGGCCTAGCTTGGGTCCCAGAGGTGTTCATCGCTACCCCGATACTCCAAGATGCTCTGATACCAACTTGTCATAATCTGGATTTTTTGCCGCCGGGATCGTGATGGCGCCTACTCGTGAAAGATAGGCAAGCCAACTACTATGATTTTAACACACTAGAAATTAACCCAACCAGAGATAAATAGTAACTAAAGCTAAGCAGATATAAGGTGTGGAAGTGGTATACTAGTTAATAATGCTCCAATACATGTCTACCCCAATGATGTAGTATTACAATTCACAAAAAAGCTTAGTAGAGTCTGAGGGATCGGTACAGAGACGTCTGTGTTTATCCCCCAGAGGCTACAGAGATTAGGAATAAATTCACATATATTCTTCTTTATCGTGCGATTTGACTTATTGATGCTAATTAAACTTCTACTCTGTCCTTTCGCAGATGGCGAGAACGCGTGACACATTATTGAGAGTAAAAGCATAAAGAGTGATTCCTTGCTATGATTATGAGAGAGTAAAAGCACGAAGAGTGATGTTGTGCCATTTTTGTTGATTTCTATGCTTAGCATGAGATTAAAGGTACGAATGATGATGTCGTGCACTTGTAACTGTGTTATCATTTCCGTTGATTCAAGTTTGATATTTACTTTGCTATTTTGCTTTATTATTGTCATAACCTGATATCCTTCTTAGCACGTTCCCCCTTTTCCTATCTTTATTTGTTAAATTCTTATTATTATTGCTTCTCGTATATGACTTAACTGCAAAGATTTATATGGTTGTCGTGTCTTAGCCTCGTCACTACTTCGCCGAGGTTTAGGCTCGACACTTACCAGTACATAGGGTCGGTTGTACTAACATTGCACTCTGTATTTTCTATGCAGATTTCAATGCTGGGCTTCGTGTGTAGATCGTGGGTTGCTTCCTTCAGTCCATATGAGACCTGAGGTAGATCTGCCGGCGTTCGCAGACTCCGGAGTCTCCTTCCTTATGTTCTAGATATACTGTCTCTTTTCATTCCTATAACAGTTGTATTTTTTTCTTTTCAAACCCGGATCGTGACAATAATATATATATATATATATATATTTGATCCTTTTATATGAAAAATTTGTTACTTTTGAAATTTTGGAACTATATTATTATAAAATATAAAGTAACAATACAAACTTGACATAATACATGAATAAATAAGTGGTGAAAAATTTAATAACTATAACAAATTTGTAAATATTCGCAAGCAAACGGATCAAACGTGCACATTTTAATTAATTAATTAACTAATATTAAATGTGCTCAAGCTATAACTTGAATAATTACAATTAGACTTTACCAATAAGCAATAACTTAGGGAACCGAAGTGTTGTTATCTCTTTTTCTATTGGGTGCCCCCAGAGGGACCTCAAGTTTACCAAGAGTCGTCAATAAAGGTTTGGCCCGTTGGGCCGGTCTAATCCAGCCTGTGATTTAATAGGTTTGGCTTAAATGATTTGAATCCCATTTAAAAATAAATTTTTTAAGTCCGGCCCAAATAAGAACGTGGCCAATAAGGTTTGACAGAAGTTGGGCTGGACCTACACGTGGGGTTAATAGTGTATTTAATTAAAAATATAGAGAATTAAAAATAACAAAAAGAAGTAGCTTAATCTCAAATTAGTAATATTTTATGCCAATATAAAATATTTTTTATTCTTAAAATTTTAGTTATTTCTTAACATTACATAAAAAAAATAAAAAAATATATGGAGGCGACGGATATGTTGAGAAAATGACGGATGCTCTCGGCGCACAATAGCACACCAATAGAACAGTTACCATCTTCGGCGCACAATAGCACAGCGAGATTGTCGCCGAAAATGGCCAGAAAACGTAGGAATGCTGCTCCGACTGCTACCGCTGTTCCTCCTAAGCTCGTTACACCTGCGCATGGCATTACAACTACTCTCGAACCCCTAACATTTGGTAACTTCCTTCCACAGAAGTACCAATCGAAGGAAAATTCACATGCAGAAGCAGTTAAGGCTCGATCGAAAGGTAATGAAGTGATGATTGAAACAACTGCGAGGAGATTACAATTTTCAGAAGTAACAGAACCAGCAAAACCGCTATCAACAGCTGTTGAAGTTGTTGAACCAGCAAAATCAAAACCAACAGTTGCGGAAGTTGTCAGAGGTAATAGAGATGTGCAGATGGGTAAGACTCTTTCCTTTGTTCCCCCTACTATGCGAGATGGAAAAAAAGTTGTTAAGATCAGTGAAGAGGATTTGAAACCACGGCTGGATTATTGGCAAAATGCGTTGATTGGGTTTGTAATTGGAGATCGACCTAGTGAGCAGAATATGGAGAATTTTGTTGTTCATGTTTGGAATTTTGTCACCAAACCTCAAGTTCTGGTGCATGCTGAAGGGTACTGTATTTTTAGATTTAATAGTGCTGAAGACAGGGATGCAGTCATGCAATCAGGCCCATATACTTTTAGGAGTAGGCCTATGGTGCTGAGGCCATGGGAAGTTGATTTCAGTTTTCAGGCTAGTGTACTCAGCACTATTCCTATTTGGATTCAATTCCCAGGACTCCCTGTAGGATATTGGTCTGCAGAGGTATTGAACAAGTTGGCAAGTGCGATTGGGAAGCCATTGTATACTGATAAAATTAATGCTCATTATGACAAAATTTCATTTGCTAGAGTGCTTGTTGAAGTTGATGCTGCTTACAATCTTCCTGATGAGTTAGAAATTGACACTCCTTATGGACCTAAAATTCAGACTGTTGAGTATGACTGGAAACCTACCTTTTGTAACCATTGCCTCAAGTTTGGTCATGAGACAATTGATTGTTGGTACTATGCTGACAATCCAGAAAAGCAAAAGGAGGAACAGGGGGACATAAGGAATCTGAAAGCCAGAGATAAACAGCAGGGGAAACAAATGAAGAAGGAATGGATTGTAAAGAAGAATATGACCAATGATGAAGTTCACAAGCAACAAGAGGGTTCTGTAGATCCAGTAGGTCATGAAGTACAGGCAGTTCAGGACTCAAACATGTTAAATGAGGGTCAAAGTACTTTGCAGCAAAATGAACTAAAGAATCCAGAAGAGCAACCTAGTGAAGTGAATATGGCTATCACCAGTAATGGTGAACAGGTTGTTAGCACAGGTAATAGAGGGAAAGCAATCATGAAAGATATGGAGAGTAGGGGGCAACAGTTTGATCCGGGACCCTCTTACAGCCTAACAAATGCTGATCCATGATTGTAGCCACATGGAACATTAGGGGGCTTAACCAGCCTCCAAAGCAGAAGGAGTTGAAACAATTCCTTGCTGATAATAAAGTGGATGTAATAGGTATTCTTGAAACCAGAGTTAAGGAACATAAAGCTAAGAAGATATTTGATAAAATTGCAAAGGGTTGGATGTGGCAATGTAACTATGCAAAGGCTATTAATGGGAGAATATGGCTATTATGGAAGACTCATGTACATATTCAAATAGCAGCTTTCTCTGATCAGTATCTTCATTGTCTGGTAGAGGATACAAGAAGTTTAGCCAGGTTTCAATTCAGTGTTATATATGCACAAAATACTGCAGTGCTTAGGGCACAACTGTGGAGGGACCTCAAATCAATTCCTATACCTCAACAAGATGCATGGCTTATAAGTGCCCACTTAGCCAAGTACAAACAACAGATTATTCAGACAAGGGAAAAACTTGACAGTCTACAGTTACAAATGCAGAATAACTTTCTTTCTCAGGAGCTGATAAATGATGAAAGAGGCCTACTAGAAGAACTTGAAAAATGGAACAATGTGGATGAGCAAGTAATGAGGCAGAAATCCAAAGCTACATGGATAGAATGTGGAGATGCAAATACCAAGTATTTTCATGCACAATGGAGGAGAATCAGGACAGGCCAGAATAATATCACTTCTATTTATACTGACACAGGTATCAAACTAACTGAGCCTCTTGCAGTGGAACAGGAATTCTTAAAGGTCTTTCAATCACTAATGGGGGAGTGTGCTTCTGAACTTCCCTGTGTAGATACTAGTATAATGAAAGAAGGTAGATGTCTCACAATTGAACAACAAAGAACTCTTATTAGACCAGTTACCATGGAGGAAATCAATGCAGCTGTCACTGATATGCCTAGGGATAAGGCTCCAGGAGTAGATGGTTTTCCCATTGAGTTCTTTACAAAGAGCTGGAAGATAGTCCAAGAAGATATATTCTCTGCTACTAAAGAATTCTTTGAAACCTGCCAAATGCCACATATGATTAATACCACTGCAATAGCCCTTGTGCCAAAGGTCAAAACTCCTATCACTGTGAAGGATTATAGACCTATAGCATGATGTACTACACTATACCAAATCATTTCCAAAGTTATTACCAGAATGATGAAGGGTGTAATTGGAGACCTGATTGGACCTGCCCAATCTGCATTTATTGAAGGAAGGAGTATCATGGATAACATTCTACTCAGCCATGAAATATTCAAAGGATACTCTAGGAAAGGGGTTTCTCCTAGATGTGTTCTAAAAGTGGATCTCAGGAAGGCATATGATACAATTTAATGGAGTTTTCTGAAGCAGGTTCTTATTGCACTGGGGTTCCCTGCTAAGTTTACTGATTGGATAATGACTTGTATCTCATCTGCCTCATACTCTCTAGTAATGAATGGTGGCCTCACTAAACCATTCAATGCTAAGAGAGGTATAAGGCAGGGGGACCCTATGTCTCCTTATCTATTTGTATTGGCCATGGAATACTTGAACAGATTACTTCAGCAGCTACATAAGGATGGAAACTTCAACTTCCATCCTAGATGCAGGAAACTAAACATATCACATGTATGTTTTGCTGATGACTTGTTAATGTTCTGTAGGGCTGACATAGTATCTATTCAGATATTGCACAGCACATTTCTTATATTCTCAGCTGCTTCTGGACTTTAGGCTAATGTAAGTAAGAGTGCAATCTATTTGGCTGGAGTTCCACAGGAAACTAGAGAGGAGATTATTGCTGCTCTAGGATTCACTGAAGGGCATCTTCCCTTCAGATATCTTGGAGTCCCTCTGGACTCTAAAAAGCTAGCCATACAGCACTATTTGCCTCTCATTGAAAAGATCACAACAAGAATCACTTGCTGGTCAGAACTATGCTGATCAAGGCAATGATCTTTGGAATGCAGACTTATTGGGCACAGGTGTTTATAATCCCTAAGAAGGTCTTGAAGGCTATAGAGGCAATCTGCAGAACATACCTCTGGACAGGCAAAGCTACATTATCCAGGAGAGCACTTGTGGCCTGGGATAAGGTATGCCAGCCTATTTCCTCTGGGGGTCTCAATATTATGAGGATGGATATATGTAATAAAGCAGCCATAGCAAAGTTGCTATGGGATTTGGCTAATAAAAAGGACTGTCTATGGGTCAGGTGGGTACATTCTTACTATATCAAGAATAGGAGCATAGAGTCAGTTGCTGTGCCATCCAACTCCTCTTGGGTGGTAAAGAAGATACTGGAAAGTAGGACATTGGTGTTGGGGAATACTCAGTTGCAAGGTAATATTATCAGCAGGTTGCAGAGTGTATGCAAGCTAGGAAAATTTCAGATTCACAAAATGTATATTGCTTTGCTGCCAAAGTTTCCTAAGACTGCATGGAGGAACTTAATGCTTACTTTATCTGCTCTCCCTAGACACAGGTTTACTGTTTGGTTAGCTGTTCAACAAAAACTTCCCACAGTTGAGAGGTTGCAGATTATAGGCATACAAATACCAACTTTGTGTGTATTCTGTAAAATACATGATGAAGAGTTCAAGTATCTGTATTTTGAATGTGACATTACAAGCAGAGTATGGAGGAGAATCTGTGTGTGGTTGGGACATACAAGGATCATTGAATGCTGGGAGAATGAAGTGAAATGGATTTGTAGCAAAGTAAAGAGTAAAAACTGGAAGCAGGCAATCACTGCCACAACATTTATGACCACTGTTGCATTGCTATGGAGGAGTAGGAACTTGATCAAATTTGAGAACAAGACATTTGATGAAGGACATTGTTGCAAAGAAGTGGCAATGTTAATATATGCAAGAAATAGGAAGTGTAAAAGGTGGCAGGATGGGTTACAAATGCTCAACTGCTATCCTTAGTTTTGATCATTGGCTATTAGTTAGTGTTGTCTATAGGAGTTGTGTAGTAGAATTAAAATGTAAATGAGTATTAGGAGTCCATACTACTACCATAGGAATACATTGTACATATTTTTTGAATCAATACAAATCGACAGTTAAACTAAAAAAAACATTACATAAAATTATATATTTAGAGGATTTAATTGTACTCGATGAAGATGATCTATTGGTTTTGTATATGCCATGAGTACCTTGATTTTTTTTTTGAGTAGTTCATTACCTTGTATATAATGAATGAAATATTGTTCCACCTTTTTTGTGTTTTATTATATTTACTATAACAATGTCAAAATTAATAAATTTTACACAAACTTTTATCCAACAACTATATATTTTGAGTTGTTAATACCTTATATATATATATATATATATATATATATATATATATATATATATATAAAGATTTAAATTTTGAATAATATAAAAAATAATTTTTAAAAGTGTTGGGTCGGCCTGTGGGTACTCGTGACCCACACAAGGGGGAGCATTTTAAGGCTCATCAAAATTATAGGCCGATCAAGTCCAGCCCATCAAATGTAAAATCCCGCGTGAGCTGTGCTGGTCCAGGTTGGGCCAGCCCATAATGATAGCTTTAGTTTTAGTGTATCTCCTTTTATAGTAAAAATAGCACGGGATAGTCAGTTTTCGGACTGATCATTCAAAAAAAACCAGCATTTACTAAGTCAATAAAAAATAATTACTATTTTGCTGCACCAGAGACCAGTCCGGTATAATATACTGGAGTTCGATGCACCTGTGTATGAACTCCAGCATATTATGCTGGACCGGTATACTTTGTTGGATCTAGTATAATATAATGCAGACTGGAGCACCAGTGCTCCAAACTCCAGTATATTATGTTGGACCGGTATACTTGCTGGAACTCTAGTATAATATTATGGGGTTCAAGTATACTTATGTTGGAACTACAGCACAATATACTGGCGTATTTTTCGGGTTTTGAACAATTTTTTCGCTCAAAATTATCTTTACATGAAAAGTGGCCAAATTTTGATTACTTTTGAATCTCGACTGTTTTTGAACGACCGGTTGTAAATCTATCTATTTTTTAATTTCTCCCATTTTATATTTTCTCCTTGTTGTGAATTGTCTCTATATTGAGTTAAAAGATTAGAAATTCAAAAATAGCAAGATTTACAAGTGGTCATTCAAAAATAGCCACAGTTTCAAAAATAATCGAAATGTAGCCACTTTCCATGTAAAATAAATGTGAACGAAAATAATGTTCAAAATCCGAAAAAATACTCCAACATAATATACTAAAATTCCAATATAATATACCGAACCAGGTTGAACGGGTTTAGATTTTTCGGGTGGGTTTTGGTATTAGTGAGGAAAATGGGTTTGGATGTATAAAATGCCGCCGCATGTCCTCCCGAAAAGGGACCATTAAATGGAGGGGTAAATATATTTAAATGGGTAACGATAGGGGTAGAAAGCATCGAATAGTATAACGAAGGGTACATATAACTAACATTTGAGAGTACATGGACACATATAGCCCTTTTTCGTAGAAAACATAATGCAAGCATTAGATCTATGCATTACTAATACGTTGTTTGATGCATCATACTTGGTATTATCCTATGTATAAGTAATGTTGTGATGACCCGGCCCGTCGTCACGTGAGTTACCGCCTCATTTTCCCCGTTTCATGCTTCTATATGCTTCATTATATGTGTTTGGAGAATTTGAAGTAATTCGGTTTGAGTCCAATTTGAAATGAGACAATTATTCTAAAGGTTAGTTTGGAAAAGTCAAACGAATGTTGAAATATGAGTTATAAGGCTCGAAATGAATTTTTGATGATTCGGTTAGCTTCGGGGGATGATTTTAGGCTTACGAGAGCGATCGGAAGTAATTTTGGGGGCCCGGTGTAGAATTAGACTAGAATTGGCTAAGTTAGAATTTTGTTGAATTCCGGTTGATAGGCGGGATTTTGATTCGAGGGTCGGAATGGAATTCTGAGAGTTGCAGTAGCTTTGTTAGTTGATTTTTGGATATGTGTGAAAAATTTGAGGTCATTTGGACATCGTTTGGTTAGGTTTTTGATCAAATACAAGTTTCGAAAATGTTAGTTTAACTTAGGATTGAGTCCGTACTAAATTGATGATTCTTGTTTTGTTAGATGTGTTTTTATGATTGGAACATGTTTGTGTGATGTTTTAGGATGGGATGAAACTATTAGTTGAGATCCCGGGGGCCTTAGGGTGGTTTCGAGTGGTTAAACGGAAGGTTTTTGGCTTTTGGGAGTTGCAGAAATGTTGCAGAGGAATTTCTCTATGTGATCGCATAGGTGGAATTGCGATCGCATAGAAGGCTGGGAGAGGAACCCTGTTTTGTGCTATCCGATCGCATTAGAATCCACGCGGTCGCATAGGTCTGGGAACTTTGAGTAGTGCGTTCGCACAAGGCTGGTGCGATCGCATAGGATAGTTGGGTCTGGGGTCCTTGGTCGAGGTTTGGGTCGTGACAAATTGGTAGCAGAGCGTAGGTTACCAGGCCTCGCGAGTCATGAGCCGATTTAATAGAGTCTCGAGGATCAGTATGGAGACGTCTGTACTTATCCTCGAGAGGCTGCAGAACCATTAGGAAAAACATTATATTCTTGAAATTCTTGTCGTGCGCTTTGTTGATCCGAGAACTGAACTTTTGTATTATATTCTCTTGCAGATGGCGAGAACGCACACGACCGGATGTGGCGGACGACCATCGTTGCCACCCACTAGAGGCCGAGGACGTGGTCGTGGTCGAGGCAGAGCAGCAGGGGTAGCGCCAGTTAACCAAACAGTTGCCCCCACACAGGATCAGCCTCCAGCTGTAGAGGTTCCAGCAGCACCTGCTCAGGCACCAGCAGTGCCTATTGTGATTCCGGGTCTTCAGGAGGCCCTAGCTTAGATTTTATCGATCTGCACTGGCCTGGCTCAGGCAGCCTCAGCCACTACTGCCGCAGCTACATCTCAAATCGGGGGTGGTCATCAGACCCCCGCAGCTCGCACTCCTGAGCAGGGTGTGCAGGGTTTGCACACACCAGAGGCCCCACCAGTTCAGCCAGTTGCCCATGTTCAGCCAGTTGTTCCGGTTCAGGGTGATGGGGTGCAAGTGATGACAGATGACGAGCAGCATCGTTGTCACCTCCTACTTTCACCGGTATTCCAGGCGAGGATTCCCAGGGGTTTCTTGACAAGTGTCACGCATGCTTCGGATAGCAGGATCTTAGAGGCGAGCGGGGTATCCTTTACCACTTTTCAGTTCTTGGGAGCAGCCTTTACATGGTGGGAGGCATATGAGCGGCGTAGGTTGGCAGGTGCAGCGCCGTTGTCTTGGCAAGAGTTCTCCACTATCTTTCTAGAGAAGTGGGTACCACGGTCGCAGAGGGAGGAGTTGCGCAGGCAGTTTGAATGGCTTCGTCAGGGGGATATGTATGTGACACAGTATGAGGTGAGATTCGCAGAATAAGGTCGTTATGCCCCGTGGATGGTTCCGACGGATCGGTAGAGGATCGGACGATTTGTGGACGGACTCATTTATCCCATCCATATTCTGATGACTCGAGAGAGGGTCCTGAGTCATACCTTTGAGGAGGCAGTGGATATAGCTCGTGATATTGAGATGACCCGCTCTAAGGAGAGAGAGGAGAGGGAGGCCAAGAGGCTTCGAGGATCAGGTAGCTCCAGTGGCACTCCGTCTAGGGGCTAGTTTCAGCAGAGCATGGGTCATTCTTTCAGGTATCTACAGCCATCTCGCTCAGAGTACCGTAGTTTATCTTCCAGTCGGGGTTATTAGGGCTTTCAACAGGGCCAGCCATCTATAAGTGCACTTTCAGCGTTGAGTTCGTCTCATGCCCCATCTGTTCAGGGTTCATCCCGGCCGAGTTATTTAGCTATCCAATATAGTGTGAGGGGTTCCCCTCAGTTCCATCCCCCAGCGCCAGGGAGTTGTTATGAGTGTGGCGAGTTTGGACATATGCGGAGGAAGTGTCCCCGCCGTGCATCCAGTTCATCTCAGCATAGGGGACAACCCTCATCTTCTGGCCCAGCGTCTTTAGCACCCGCCCAGCCAGTTGAGGGAGGGTCAGGCAGCTAGGGGTCGCCCCAGTGGGAGAGGCCGATCTGGTGGTGGTCAGGATCGTTGCTATGCTCTTCAGGCCAGGTCAGATGTTGTTGCTTCGGATGTTGTTATCAGAGGTATTATTTCAGTCTGCCACAGGTATGCCTCAGTCTTATTTGATACCGGATCCACTTATTCTTATGTATCCTCTTACTTTGCTCATCATTTGGTACGACCCGAGGGCGTCTTGCATTACCTGTGCACGCATCTACCCTGGTGGGTGCTACTATTATTGTGGACCACGTACATCAGTCCTATCTTGTTACTATTGGGGATCTGGAGATCCTAGTTGAGTTGCTGCTATTGAGCATGGTAGATTTCGATGTTATTCTGGGCATGGATTGGCAATCATCGTGCCATGCTATTCTGGACTGTCACGCCAAGACAGTCACATTGGCTATGCCGAATATTTCGAGGATTGAGTGGCGTGGCACGACTGATTATGTACTCAGCAGGGTAATTTCCTTCTTTGGGAAGGATGTTTATCATATCTAGCATTTGTGAGGGATGTTGGAGCTGAGTCTCCTAGTCTTAATTTGGTTCCTGTGGTGAGGGAATTTCCTAATATGTTTCCAACAGACCTGTCGGGCATGCCGCTGGACAGGGATATTGACTTTGGTATTGATTTGGTCCCGGGCACATAGCCCATATCTATTCCTCCCTATCGTATGGTACCAGTAGAGCTAAAGGAGTTGAAGGAGCAGCTGCAGGAACTCCTAGATAAGGGGTTCATTCGCCCGAGTGTGTCGCCATGGGGTGCGCCGGTATTATTTGTAAAGAAGAAGGATGGCACAACGAGAATGTGCATTGATAACAGACAGTTGAACAAAGTGACAGTGAAGAACAAGTATTCGCTACCCCGTATTGAGGATTTGTTTGACCAGCTTCAGGGGGCAAAGGTATTCTCTAAGATTGATCTCCGTTCAGGCTATCACCAACTGAAGATTAGGGATTTTGATATCATAAAGACAGCTTTCAAGACGAGATATGGGTGTTATGAGTTTCTGGTTATGTCATTTGGGCTGACTAATGCCCCGGCCGCGTTCGTGCACTTGATGAACAATATATTTTGACCATATCTGGATTCTTTTGTGATCATGTTTATAGACGTATTCTGGTGTAGTCGTGTAGCCAAGAAGAGCACGCGCAACACTTGAGGGTGGTATTGCAGAGGTTGAGAGAGGAGACGTTATATGCAAAGTTCTCCAAGTGTGAGTTCTGGCTCAGTTTCGTGGCTTTTCTGGGACACGTGGTGTCTAGTGACTGTATTCAGGTTGACCCAAAGAAGATTGATGGGGTGCAGACTTGGCCCAGGCCATCCTCAGCTACTGAGATTCGGAGTTTCCTCGAGTTGGCGGGTCATTACCGCAGGTTCAGGTTTTTCATCTATTGCTTCGCCTTTGACGAAGTTGACGCAAAAGAATGCTCCATTTGCATGGTCGGATGAGTGCGAGGAGAGCTTCCAAAAGCTCAAGTCACCTTTGACCACAGCTAACGTACTAGTATTTCCATCAGTTTCAGGTTCTTCGGTGTATTATGATGCTTCGAGAGTTGGGATCAGATGTGTATTAATGTAGGAGGGTAGAGTTATTGCGTATGCTTCGCGTCAACTAAATCCCCATGAGATATCCTCGCTTGTTTGAGACTCCAGGTATGTTTCTTGACCCGCTCGAGGACGAACATTCATTTTAGTTTGGGAGGATCTGATGACCCGGCCCATCGTCACATGAGTTACCGCCCCGTTTTCCTCATTTCATGCTTCTATATGCTTCATTATATGTGTTTGGAGAATTTGAAGTAATTTGGTTTGAGTTCGGATTGAAATGAGACAATTAGTCTCTTTATGAGAAGGTTAGTTTGGAAAAGTCAAACGAATGTTGATTTATGAGTTAGAGGGCTCCGAATAAATTTTTGATGATTCGGTTAGCTTCGGGGGATGATTTTAGGCTTAGGAGATCGATCAGAAGTAATTTTGGAGGCCCGATGTAGAATTAGGCTTGAATTGGCTAAGTTTGAACTTTGGTGAATTCCGGTTGATAGGCGGGATTTTGATCCGAGGGTCGGAATGGAATTATGGGAGTTGCAGTAGCTTCGTTAGGTGATTTTGGATATGTGTGCAAAATTTCAGGTCATTTGGACATCGTTTGGTCGGTTTTTTTTATCAAATGCATGTTTCTGAAGTTTCAGTTTAGCTTAGGCTTGAATCCGTCATAAATTGATGATTTTTGTGTTGTTGGATGTATTTTTATGATTGGAATATATTTGTGTGATATTTTAGGATGGGTTGGCACTTTTAGTTGTGGTCTCGGGGGCCTCGGGGCGGTTTCGAGTGGTTAAACGGAAGGTTTTTGGCTTTTGGGAGTTGCAGAAATGCAAAGAAATGTTGCAGAGGAATTTCTCTATGCGATCGCATAGAAGGCTGGGAGAGGAGCCAAGTTTTGTGCTATGCAGTCCCATTAGGGTCCATGCGATCGCATATGTCTGGGAACTTTGAGCAGTGCATTCGCACAAGGCTGGTGCGAGCGCATAGGGTAGTTGGGTCTGGGGTCCTTGGCCGAGGTTTGGGTCGTGACAATTGCATAAAAAATTATGGTATTAGTAATACCAAGGCTATTAATGCATGCACTATGGTTAAAGATAAAATTATCCTTAAAGTCCCTTAAAGTTAGAGAATATGGAAGGCATTTTTGTAAACAACTATTCTTCTTAAAAATTATGCAATGCATTATACTTTTACTACACCACACCAAACAGAAGATAAAAAATAATATCTGCATAACTAACGATTGTATTACTAATTCATGCATTACTAATATAGCTTATTTCGCACTATTCTTATACACTCTACTAAACGACCCCTAAGTCTTTTGTATCATCTAATCATTAAATTTAGTATTGCTAGGCTTTTAATTAACCTATATCAAATTAATAAAATTATTATTATTTGTATAATAATATGTAATTAATAATTTGATACAATATTCGATATTTCGATACTTATTTTATAAATATCGAATACCGATGGAAAATTTTAGTAAAATGCATATTTTAATATCCAAATGGAATTAAGGAAAAAGGTCTGATCTATCCCTCTACTATGATAAATTGATTAAAGTCATCTCCCATTGTACTATTGAACCATAAAACTCCCTGCCGTCTTACTATCCTAACAAATATATTCTTAAGTGGACGGGGGGACACATGGCTTCCATCCGTGCCTTTTTTTAAATTTGGTATCATATTAATCGACCTGCTTCATGATACCTCATACCCATAACTCGTAACCCGTAATTATACATAAAATAAACTCCAACCCTAAGTTAAATTTACTGTACTTTAAAATTTTATCGTTTTTTAACTAATCAATGAATCTCATTGTTTGATTTCCGTCACTTCTACGGTCCTAACCATCTTGACCCAGTAAAACTCACTTTTATGTCAAAACTAGATGATGGATGGTCCGTGCTAGCACGGGCTCAATATGCGAGTGTTTGTGTTTTCATCTCTTACTATTAGCAAGAAATTACGTTTGATGGACTTTTTCTAAGCCATCGTTTATATTTTGATTTTGTTTAACGAAATATTTTGTGAAAATAGGCTCGAGCCAGAATTTTACGCATGGTTCTGACGACTTTCAGAATTTGAAGCTCTAAAGATTCTGACTCTCGCCAATTTTTCAACCATAATGCTTAAAAATTCCGATGCTCTATCAAAATTTGTGACAAAAATTATGTCACGTATTTTTCTAAATATCCTAAATTATTATTTTAAATTTGGCTTCTCGTTAAAAGGAAAATATTTACTATATGGAAATTTTTCTAGTCGTTCTGAATTTTACACTTCTTCCTGAGTTATCAACTCTCTAATATATATACTTACCCTAATAGATAGTTGGATAACCTTATAAAAGAAATACAAAGTTATTAAGAGTATCTACCAACACCGTATATGCTTCAATTAAAATCAAATAAAAGTTTAAAATTATAAGATTGTAAAGCTATGATACATATGATACATTTGATACATTTGGTCTAAAAGCACTACAATAATTTCGCATAATATCCAAGCATCTACACCTCGATATTATTAATCAAGTAACTAACCATGCAAGTTCTCATCTCATCTGTCGGGCTGGCCATGTAGTTTTGTAGGATAAATTTTACCTTGCTTACATCATTGTAAATACCTACTAAGCACATGTATATATACAATCAAGGAAGGTAAAATGCATTCACTTGAACACTTAGATATTTCACTGTAGCTCATTCATGTGACTATCTAATAAGCAAGTTTCAAGTGCTTCAAGAACAAAAAAAAGAACTACCGACCAGTACCTACATCGAGTCATGTATGTCCTTAATTGAGTTGTAACTTTGTAATAGTTCTTCAATTGTAATTCCTATCTAACTTGTTTAGAAGCATTTTGTAGGAAACTATTTGTAAACCTTAAACCTATGTGTTTGAGTCTTGGACATAGTTAGTCATGTTGTAAAGTCTTTGTAATATAATTATTACAGAGTGGCTGGTAATAGAGTATTACAAGTTAGTGAGGGATTAAAAGGTTAATTAGGTTGCATAGGTTGTAATCTAAAAGTTTCTCAGTAGTAAAGTTGAAATCCTATAAGGGTAGATCGTGATTTTTAATCCCGTTGAGCTGGAAATTTTTCACGTAAAATTTCTCCTGTTATTTACTTACTCTTGTGTGCGTGTGTTCTAGTAGAACTGAAAGGTACGAAAATACCTACTAAGCACAGCATGTTAAAGATAAAATTCCAATTTTACCCTTGTTCCACAAACAGACATGTCGTCCAGCTGCCTGCTAACTGCCTCTTATTAGATAGTAGAACTAGTTAGAATAACCTGTGCGATGCACGCGCCCAATAACACTTGGATTTACGGATACACAATAGTCTCAAGAAAAATCATACAATACAAAACTATTTTAAACGACTTGAAGAATTAGAGAAAGAAAATTCGCAAAATGCTACCCTTTTCCTATTTATGTATGTGTGTTGTTGTTAGCTCAAAATACATACAAAATTTAGTTGGTCAGTTTATATTTTGTATTCATGTGTATGGCAGTTTAACAAAGGTCTCTTGAAAAATGACTTGGTTTAGCCACAGATGTTCTTGGGAAAAAAATTCACCTCTCCAGTTTGCCTAATTTGCACCAGCAACAGGTGGTGCTTGATGCTTTATTTTGATGAATAAAAAAATAAATAGAAAGACAATACATATAGCAGAAAATCATAGTATGTTCTGTGCGTTCTTTATTGGTTGCCACTTAAAAGTGGGCATCAAGGAATTACGTGTACAAATGTAGAAACAATTGATTGCACATCCTCGTGCAATTTGTAAGTCATAGACATGTCATGCTATCGCAATTTGACAAATAACACAAAAATACTCCGTGTTTAACCTTGTTCTTATCTATATATTATGAATTTCATAAATATCAAAAGATTTAGTTCCCTTAAGGTCTATATCAAGGTCATTTAGGTTTGAAATAGAACTCCAAGTTTTTTGTGACGATCCGATCTGTCGTCTCATGCGTTTTCGTCTCGTTTTTCCCGTTTTATGCTTCCTCATGTTTCAGTATATGTGTTTGGTGAATTTGAAGTGATCGAATAGAGTTTGGTAAGAATTAAGACAATTCGTCTCTTTAAGGAAGAATTAGTTTCGAAAAGACAAACGGATGTTGGCTTGTGAGTTAGAGGTCTCGTAATTAAATTTTGATGATTCGGTTAGTTTCGGGGGATGATTTAAAGCTTAGGAGCGCAATCAGAAGTAATTTTAGAGGTCCAGTGAAGAAGTTAGCATTTTGGCGAAGTTAGTATTTTGGCGATTTCCGGTTTGTGACGATCCAAAGGGTCATCACGTGTTTTATTAGTCATTTCGAGCTTCTGAAGCCTTAAGAACCTCATTATTGGGTGCCTCAATTTGTGTGCGCAGTCCGGGCGCGAAGTCGGAAATTTTTTATATAATATATATGAATTATGTGAAAATTTTGAAGAATTTTGATATTAATATCGATAAAGTTGACTTTGGTCAACATTTTTGGTAAACGGACCCGGACCCATAATTTGACAATCTAGGAAGGTCCGCAGAAAAATAGGGACTTGGGCGTATGCTCGGAATCGAATTCTGAGGTCCCAGGCCCGAGGAAAGAATTTTTCCGTGAAATTATTTTCTGAAAATGTTTAAGGAAAATAAAAATAAAATTTCATCAAAAAGTGATGGTATCGGGATCGTATTTTGGTTCCGACGCTCGTTACATGTCATATATGTTGTTTAAGCACTTTTTGTAAAGTTTGGTTGAAAACGGACGTCGTTTGACGTATTTCGGCCTTAAATTGGAAAATTTGGAAGTTATGAAATTTTGAAAGATTTCTTGGATTTAAGGCACAATTCATTGGTTTTTATGTTATTTAGGTGATTTGATCGCTCGAGCAAGTTCGTATGATGTTTTTGAGTTAGTGTACATATTTGGTTTGGAGCCCCAAAGGCTCGGGTGAGTTTCGGATAGGTGTCAGAGTGTTTTAGACTTACAAAATCTGGTGTTTTTGCTAGTTGCTGGTGTCCAGGTTTTTGTTCTATGCGATTGCATAGGAATGTCTGTGATCGCATCGAGTTAACTGGGAAGTCATTAATTTGTTCTATGCGATCGCATTGGTTCTTCCGCAATCGCATAGAGTTAATTTGGTAGTCATCAGTTTGTTCTATGCGATCGCATTACTCCTCCGCGATCGCATAGAGTAAATCTTTAAGTCCAAAAAATCCTTCTATGTGATTGCATTACTCCTACGCAATCGCATAGAGTAAATCTTGAAGTCCAAAAATCGTTCTATGCGATTGCATTACTCCTACGCGATCGCATAGAGTAAATCTTGAAGTCCATGACATCCTTCTATGCGATTGCATTACTCCTACGCGATCACATAGAGTAAATCTTGAAGTCCAGGAAATCCTTCTATGCGATTGCATTACTCCTACGCGATCGCATAAAGTAAATCTTGTAGTCCAGGAAATCCTTCTATGCGATTGCATTACTCCTACGCGATCGCATAGAGTAAATGTTGAGGTCCAGGATTCCTTCTATGCGATCACATTACTTCTTTGCGATCGCATAGAGCAATTTCGCCTAGGGATTTTAAAGACCCAAAAACAGAACACTTACGGGATTTTCATCCCATTTTCTCAACTCTCTCTTCTTCAACAGCTTCGTTGGGCAATTTTTCATCAAACTTCTTGGGCAAGTGATTCTTAACTCGTTTCCTTCATTTTTCTTCAACATCAACCAAATCCTTAGGCCTAAGCATGTGAAAACAGGTAGAAAATTAGAGAATTGGGTACAGTTAGGGTTTTCAAAAAATTTGTGATTTAGACCTTATTTCGGGGTCGAACTTAAGAATAAATTATATATTCGGACTAGTGAGTGAATAGGTTATCGGAAGTTGGTTCGAACCTTGCATTTTGACCACGTGGGCCCGGGGTCGATTTTCACTATTCCGAGGAGAATGTTGTAAAATATATATATCTAGCCATTTGGATTATTTTGAGTAGTATTGATGATATTAATTCAATTGTGTATAGATACAATCGAATTGGAGCCAAATTCGAAAGGAAAGGGCATTGCTTAAGGATTGAGTTTTCCATAAACCTTCGAGGTAAGTGTTTGATCTATCCTAGCTTGAGGGAATAGAAGTTGAGTCTATTTGCTTATTTCTATGTGCGGAGTCCGACGTATAGGCATAGTGACAAGTATCTATACGTTGGGGGTCTAGTATGACCGTGAGTCCTTACTCGTAATTATTTGATGTTGATGTAACCCTTCCACATCTAATTGTTGATTGCTAAATAACGTAAAAGGTGTGAGAAGGAAATTATGAATTGCAAATTCCCTGGACCGTTGGTTCGAACGATGATATTATATTGAGTAAGAAGTGAATGAAAGATAAAGAGATATAATTATTCCATTGTTGGGATGTGTAGAATGTCATTAATGTATTCTCCCTTGTCGGAAAAATTTAATACTATGTGTTTATTACCCTCGTCCTGATTGGTTGTGATTATTGATTTGGCGAGGAAGAGTGATTATGCACGACGAATCTTTCTGTGCCATGTTTGGAATAATTAAGCACGACGGGTCTTTCCATGCCTTGATATGAGAATATGTGAGTAAATATATGATGGGTGATGCAGTGCACTTTAATTGATTATTTGGTGAGAACGAGAGTAAAAGCACAATGGTTGGTGCCATGGAAATATTGATTTACCCATTCTCATTACTAAGGTTCTTTTATTTTGTATTTTGACATTATATTTTGTTGCTAAACTAGAGCATGATTTTTTTCTCCCTCCCCAAATATTAAATGTTGCTTCCTGTTATTTAGTTTTGTGTGTGTGTGTGTGTGTGTTTATATATATATATATATATATATATATATATATATATATATATATATATAATTGTAGAGGTTTATGTAAGTGTCAGGTTTTAGCCTTGTCACTACTTCGCCGGGATAGGCCAGACACTTACCAGCACATGAGGTCGGTTGTGCTGATTATACACTCTGCGCTCTTTTTGCGTGGATACAGGTTTTGGACAGCAACAGCAACAGCAGTGAGGGTGTTAGCTTTTGATCATCGAGACACCGAGGTATCCTTGCAGGCATCCGCAGGACCCGGGTTCTTCTCTATCTTTATTTTTCAGGCTGTTATCTCTTGTATTAGAGACAAACAATATTATATTTCTTTCAGATGGTTATGTGTATTATTCTTAGAAGTTCGTAAGTATTGTGACACCAGCTCTTGGGTAGTGTTTTATATGTGGATTTTAGTATTGCATCTAGTAAAATGTACTAAGTCTCCCGCTAAAATTTATTCGTTCCATAGTAATCACATTTTTATGTTTAATTAATTTACAACGAGTATTATTAAAAATGGAAAGTTAAGTAAGAGTTGGCTTGCCTAGCTCCTATTAGTAGGCGCCATCACGACTCCCGGTGGTGGAAAATTTGGGTCGTGACAAGTTGGTATCAAAGCACTAGGTTACATAGGTCTCACAACTCACGAACAACCTTAGTAGAATCTGAGGGATCGGTACGGTGACGTCTGTATTTATCCCCCATAGGCTACAGAGTTAGGAAAATTTCACTTTCATTCTTTCCCCACGTGCAAATCTGTTCATCAAATACTAATTGAACTTCTGCTATATTCTTTCACATATGGTAAGAACACGCGAGCAGTTGCAGCTAGGGGCAGAGGCCGAGGTCGAGGCCGTCCTAGAGGTCGAAGTAGGGGCAGAGTTCACCCCCGAGCAGCAGCACCAGTGGCGGAGCCTCAGGTTCAGATTGAGGAGGGGGTTCCGGCCCCAGCTGATCCAGTGGGCCCAGCTCAGGTCCCAGAGGGGTTTATTGCCACCCCGATTCTTCAGGATGCTTTGGTCCGATTGGTCGGTTTTATAGTGGCACTCCTTCTGAGGATGCTCAGATTTTCATATTCAGCTGTCATGAGGTTCTCAAGACTATAGGTATTCTGGAGACCAATGGGGTCGATTTCGCCACTTTTTGCCTAGAAGGATCCGCCAAGACCTGGTGGAGGGATTTCAGTTTAGCCAGGCCAGAAGGGTCACCATCATTGACCTGTAATCGGTTTTCAGAGTTATTTCTGGGGAAGTTTCTCCCAGTCACTCAGTGGGATGCTCTCCGCAGGTAGTTTGAGCGTCTCCATCAGGGTACTATGACAGTCACCCAGTATGAGACTCGGTTCCCACCGACAGCAAGAGGGTGAGGAGGTTTATTGATGGATTGAATTAGCCGATTCCTTTAGATGGCCATGAGTGCCGGTGGTGAGATTTCCCAGTCACTCAGCGGGATGCTCTCCGCGGGTAGTTCGAGTGTCTCTATCAGGGTACTATGGCAGTCACCTAGTACGAGACTCGGTTCCTATCGACAGTGAGAGGGTGAGGAGGTTTATTGATGGATTGAATTAGCCGATTCGTTTAGATGGCCATGAGTGCCGGTAGTGAGATTTCATTTCAGGAAGTAGCAAATGGTGCCCGCCGGATAGAGATGGCACTTGCTCAAGGAGGTGGTCATGGGTTGGATAAGAGGCCCCGTAATTCAGGCAGATTCAGTGGTACCTCGTCTGGAGGTAGAGATTCTTATGGTAGGGGCCATCATCCTAGGCCTTATCAGTCTGCTCTTCAGGCTTCTCATGGTACTCCAGGCAACAGTGGTTCTCAGCAGTATTTTTCTGAGCAGTAGTTCTTCAGTGCACTACCAGCTCCCATCAGTGCACCGCCACTTTGGGGCTTCAGGGGAGGATCTTTAGGTCTACAGGTCCAACAGTCTCAACAGTCGAAGGGTTTGTCATGGTTGTGGCGACCCGGGAAACATTATCAGATTTTTTCCCTCGAGTTTCGAGTAAATATCAGCAGTAGAGTTCTCGTGCTATGATTCCGGCACCAGAGGTTCCACAACCCACCTAGCCAGCTAGAGAGGTGGCAGGGGAATTAGATGTGGAGGTAGAGGTCATAGAGGTACAGCTCAGACCGACATAGGTAGAGGTTAGCCAGCAAGTGATCGTTCAAGAGATATTGCTCAAGGTAGTGGGGCCCAGCCCCGATGCTATGCACTTCATGCCAGACCACAGGCTGAGTCCTCAGATGCAGTTGTTACAGGTACTATTCTGGTTTATGATAGAGAGGCTTTAGTGCTATTTGACCATGAGTCTACCTATTCGCACGTGTCTTCTTATTTTGCACTGTACCTAGTTCAGCCTAGTGATCCATTAGGTGTTCCTATTTATGTGTCTATACCAGTGGGTGATTCTATTGTTGTTGGTCGAGTTCATCGATCTTGTGTTGTGGTGTTTGGGGGTCTTGAGACCCGTGTTGACTTATTGATTCTAAATATGGTCGACTTCGATGTCATACTGGGAATGGACTGGCTATCTCCATATCATGCCATCTTGGATTGTCATGCCAAGACCGTAACTTTAGCTCTGTGAATTTTCCTCGAATAGAATGGAAGGGAAATTCTGGTCATATTAACCGCAATGTTATTTCATATGTTAAGGCTCAGCGTATGGTTGAAAAAGGGTGTTTGGCTTATCTAGCCTATGTTCGTGATCGCGCCGAGACTCCTTCTATTGATTTAGTGCTTGTGGTTTGCGAGTTTCCTAAGGTTTTCCGTTCGAACCTGCCAGGTATGCCACCCGACAGGGATATTGATTTTTTGCATTGATCTGGCTGGGGGCACTCAGCCCATTTCTATTTCTCCATATCGTATGGCCCCGTCGGAATTAAAAAATTGAAGGAACAATTACAGGATTTACTTGAAAAGGGTTTCATCAGGCCTAGTGTTACACCATGGGGTGCGCCGGTATTATTTGTTAATAAGAAATGGTTCGATGCGAATGTGCATTGATTACCTGCAATTGAACAAGGTTACAATCAAGAACAAGTATCCACTACCGCAGATTGATGATTTATTTGACCAAGTTCAGGGTGCCAAGGTATTCTCAAAGATAGATTTGAGATCTAGCTACCATCAGTTAAAGATTAGGGCATCAGATGTTCCTAAGACAGCTTTCCGCACGCATTACGGACGTTATGAATTTTTGGTCATGTCTTTAGGCTAACAAATGCCCCCACATCTTTTATAGAATTGATGAACAGAGTGTTCAGGCCTTATTTAGACTTGTTCGTGATTGTCTTCATTGATGACATATTGATATACTCTCGCAGCCAGGAGGAGCATGCGCATCATCTCAAAGTGGCTCTTCAGACTTTGAAAAATAGTCAGCTATATGCCAAATTTTCAAAATATGAATTTTGGCTAAGTTCAGTTGCATTCCTGGGTCATATTGTGACGGTAGAGGGTATTCAGGTCGATCCAAGAAAGAATGAGGCGGTCAAGAATTGACCTAGACCAGCATCAGCCACAGATATTTGGAGTTTCTTGGGATTGGCAGATTATTATCGGAGTATCGTGGAGGGGTTTTCATCTATTACAACCCCGATGAACAGATTGACCCAGAAGGGCATTCAGTTCGAATGGTCAGATGAATGTGAGGCGAGCTTTCAGAAGCTCAAGCCAGCCTTGACCACAACACCGGTGTTGGTTTTCTCACAGGTTCGGGACCTTATACTGTTTATTGTGATGCTTCCCGTATTGGGCTTGGTGCAGTATTGATGCAGGATGACAAGGTTATTGCCTATGCTTCAAGGCAGTTGAAGATTCATATCATGACTTGGAGTTGGCGGCGACTGTTCACGCATTGAAGATTAGGAGGCATTATTTATATGGCGTGGCATGTGGTATTCACTGATCGCAAGAGCCTTTAGTGCCTATTTAAACAGAAGGAGTTGAATTTGAGGCAGAGAAAATGGTTGGAATTGTTGAAAGATTATAATATCACCATTTTATATCACCCGGGAAAGGAAAATGTGGTGGCCGATGCTTTGAGCAGGAAGTCAGCCAGTATGGGCAGTCTTACTTACATTCTGGTCATTTAGAGGCTGTTGCTATGGATGTTCAGGTCTTAGCCAATCACTTTGTGAGATTGGATATTTTTGAGCCTAGTCGAGTGCCAGCTTGCACGGTCGCTCGCTCTTCATTATTTGAGCGTATCCGTGATTGACAGTTTGATGATCGCCATTTATGTGTCCTTAAAGATGCTGTGCAACGAGAAGGTGCCAAGAAGGTCACCTTAGATGCTTATGGAATTCTGAGATTGCAAGGGCAAATTTGTGTGCCAGATGTTGATGGGCTTCGAGAATTGATTCTAGAAGAAGCTCACAGTTCCGGGTATTCTATTCATCTAAGCGCGACAAAGATGTATCGAAATTTGCAGCAATATTATTGGTGGCGCAGAATGAAAAAGGATATTGTGGCATATGTAGCACAGTGTTTGAATTGCCAATAGGTTAAATATGAGCATCAGAGACCTGGTGGTCTATAGCAGAAAATTGAACTTCCCGAGTGGAAGCAGGAGCAGATCACTATGAACTTCATTATTAGCCTTCCGGTGACTCGAAAGAAGTTTGATGCAGTTTGGGTTATTGTTGATAGGCTGACCAAGTCAGCATATTTTTTGTCGGTTGCCACCACTTACTCGTCCGAGAGGTTAGCGGGGATTTATATTAGGGAGATTGTTCGCCTTCGTGTGCCTATATCTATCATATCGGATCGAGGTCCGCAGTTTACCTCACATTTCTGGAAAGCGTTTCAGAAGGAGTTGGGCACCCAGGTTCAACTGAGTACAACATTTCATCCCCAGACGGATGGTCAGTCCGAGAGGACTATTCAGATATTGGAGGATATGCTCCGAGCCTCTGTTATTGATTTTGGAGGTTCGTGGGATCAATTCCTGCCTTTGGCAGAGTTTGCATAGAATAACAACTATCAATCGAGCATTCAGATGGCTCATTATAAAGCCTTGTATGATAGACGGTGTCGTTCTCCTGTTAGATGGTTTGAACCATGAGAGGCTCAATTGTTGGGTACAGATATAGTTCAAGAGGCCTTAGATAAGGTCAAGGTTATTCAGGATAGGCTTCGTACAGCTCAGTCCAGGCAGAAGAGTTATGCAGATCGCAAGGTTAGAGATTTAGCTTTCATGATCGGTTAGCGGGTGTTGCTCCGTGTATCGCCTATGAAGGGCATGATGAGATTTGGTAAGAAGGGCAACCTTAGCCCTAGGTTTATTGGCCCATTCGAGATCCTTGATCATGTGGAAAAGTGGCTTATAAACTTGCTTTGCCACCTAATTTGTCAGTTGTGCATCTAGTGTTTCATGTATCCATGCTCCGGAAATATCAAGGTGATCCATTGCACGTGTTAGATTTCAGCACTGTCCAATTGGACAAGGATCTGTCTTATGAGGAGGAACCGGCGGCTATATTAGACCGGCATGTTTGATAGTTGAGGTCGAAGAGTTTTCCTTCTGCGTGTGTTCAGTGGAGAGGTCAGCCTCCTGAGGCATCGACCTGGGGGTCCGAGTCTGACATGTGGAGCTGTTATCCTCATCTATTCTCTGACTCAGGTACTTCTTCTTTTGTACGTTGCAGGACGAACGGTTGTTTTAGAGGTGGAGAATGTGACGACCCAAAGTGTCATTACTTGTTTTATTAGTCATTTTGAGCTTCCGAGGTGCTGAAAACCTCACTATTTGGTGCCTTGATTTGCGCAGTTCAGGCGCGAAGCTGGAAAATTTTTATGTTGATATATATAAATTATGTGAAAATTTTGAAGAATTTTGATATTAATATTGGTAAAGTTGACTTCGGTCAATATTTTTGGTAAATTGACCCGAAATCGTGATTTGACAGTCTCGGAAGATTCGTAGAAAAAAATAAGATTTGGGCGTATGCCCGGAATCCAATTCCGAGGTCCCAGGCCCGAGAAAAGAATTTTTCCGTGAAATTATTTTCTGAAAATGTTTAAGGAAATAAAAATGAAATTTGATCAAAAAGTGATGGTATCGGGCTCGTATATTGGTTCCGACGCTCGGTACAGGTCATATATGTTGTTTAAGCGCTTCTTGTTAAGTTTGGTTGAAAACGGACGTCGTTTGACATGTTTTGGCCTTAAATTGGAAAATTTGGAAGTTATGACATTTTGAAAGATTTCTTGGATTTAAGGCTCAATTAATTGATTTTGATGTTATTTTGGTGATTTGATCGCTCGAGCAAGTTCGTATGATGTTTTTGAATCAGCGTACATATTTGGTTTGGAGCCCCGAGGGCTTAGGTGAGTTTCGGATAGGTGTCAGAGTGTTTTAGACTTAGAAAATCTTGTGTTTTTACTAGTTGCTTGTGTCCATGTTTTTGTTCTATGCGATCGCATAGGCATGTCTGCGATCCGCATCGAGTTAATTGGGAAGTCATTAATTTGTTATATGCGATCGCATTGGTTGTTCCGCGCTCGCATAGAGTTAATTTGGTAGTCATCAGTTTGTTCTATGCGATCGCATTACTCCTCCGCGATTGCATAGAGTAAATATTCAAGTCCAGGAAATCCTTCTATGCGATTGCATTACTCCTACGCGATCGCATAGAGTAAATCTTGAAGTCCAGGAAATCCTTCTATGCGATTGCATTACTCCTACGCGATCACATAGAGTAAATCTTGAAGTCCAAAAAATCCTTCTATGCGGTTGCATTTTTCCTACGCGATCGCATAGAGTAAATCTTGAAGTCCAAGAAATCCTTCTATGTGATTGTATCACTCCTACGCGATCACATAGAGTAAATCTTGAAGTCCAGGAAATCCTTCTATGCGATTGCATTACTCCTACGCGATCACATAGAGTAAATGTTGAGGCCCAGGATTCCTTCTATGTGATCGCATTACTTCTTTGTGATCACATAGATCAATTTCGCGCAGTGATTTTAAAGACCCAAAAACAGAACACTTACGGGATTTTCATCCCATTTTCTCAACTCTCTCTCTTCTTCAACATCTTATTTGGGCTATTTTTCATCAAACTTCTTGGGTAAGTGATTCTTAACTAGTTTCCTTCATTTTTCTTCAACATCAATCAAATCCTTAGGCCTAAACATGTGAAAATAGGTATAAAATTAGAGAATTGCGTATAGTTAGGGTTTTCAAATAATTTGTGATTTCGACCTCGTTTTGGGTCGAACTTAAGAACAAATTGTATATTTGGACTCGTGAGTGAATGGGTTATTAGAAATTGGTTCGAATCTTGCGTTTTAACCATGTGGGCCCGGGGTCGATTTTCACTATTCTGGGCAGAATGTTGTAAAATATATATCTAGCCATTTGGATTATTTTGTTGAGTAGTATTGATGATATTAAGTCGATTGTGTATAGATACAATCTAATCGGAGCCAAATTCGAAAGGAAAGGGCATTGCTTAAGGATTGAGTTTGCTGTAAACCTTCGAGGTAAGTGTTTGATATACTCTAGCTTGAGGGAATAGGAGTTGAGTCTATTTACTAATTGCTATGTATGGAGTCCGACGTATAGACATGGTGATAAGTATCTATACGTTGGGGGGTCTAGCATGACCGTGCGTCCTTGCTCGTGATTATTTGATATTGATGTAACTCTTCCACATCTAATTGTTGATTGCTAAATAACGTGAAAGGTGTGAGAAGGAAATTATGAATTGTGAATTCCGGAGTGTTGGTTTGAACGATGATATGGTATTGAGAAAGAAGTGAATGAAAGATAAAGAGATATAATTATTCCCCTGCTGGGATGTGTAGACTGTTATTAATGTATTCTCCCTTGTCAAAAAAATTTAATACTATGTGTTTATTTCCCTCGTCCTGATTGGCTGTGATTATTGATTTGGCGAGGAAGAGTAATTATACATGACGGGTCTTTACGTGCCATGTTTTGAATAGTTAAGCACAACGGGTCTTTCCGTGCCTTGATATGAGAATACGTGAGTAAAAGTACGATGGGTGATGTCGTGCACTTTAATTGATTATTTGGTGAGAACGAGAGTAAAAGCACGATGGTTGGTGCCGAGCAGATATTGATTTACCCGTTCTCCTTAACTGAGGTTCTTTTGTTTTGCATTCTGCCATTATATTTTGTTGCTACACCGGAGCATGATTTTTTTATCCCTCCCCAAATATTAGATGTTGCTTCCTATTTTTTTGTTGTATGTATGTATATATATATATATATATATACATATATATATATATATATATATATATATATATAGAACTGTACATGTTTATGTGAGTGTCTGGTTCTAGCCTTGTCACTATTTGCCGGGATAAGCCAGACACTTACTAGCACATGGCGTAGGTTGTGCTGATTCTATACTCTGCGCTCTTTTTGCGCAGATACATGTTTTGGACAGCAGCAGCAGCAGTAGTGCAGGTGTTAACTTTTGATCATCGAGACACCGAGGTAGCCTTGCAGGCGTCCGCATGACCTGGCGTCTCCTGTATCTTTATTTTTCAGGCTGTTATCTCTTGTATTCGACAAACAATATTATATTTCTTTTAGACGGTTATGTGTATTATTATTAGAAGTTCGTGAGTATTGTGACACCAGTTCTTGGGTAGTGATTTATGTGTGGATTTCAGTATCGCATCTTGGTAAAATGTACTAAGTCTTCCGCTAAAATTTATTCGTTCCATAGTAATCATATTTTTATGTTTAATTGTTTAATCACATTTTTATGTTTAATTGTTTTACAAAAAGTATTGTTAAAAAATGGAAAGTTAAGTAAGAGTTGGCTTGCCTAACTCCTATTAGTAGGCGCCATCATGGCTCCCGATGGTAGGAAATTTGGTTCGTGATATGGTTGATAGATGGAATTTTTATCCGGGAGTCGGAATGGAATTCCGAGAGATTCAGTAGCTTCTTTAGGTTATTTTGGACTTGTGTGCAAAATTTCAGTTGATTCGGAGGGTGTTAGATCGGGTTTTTGATTGAATGTGTGTTTTGAAGGTTTTAGTTTAACTTAAGTTTTGATTTGATGAAACATGATGATTTTGATGTTAACAATAGTGTTTTTATGGTTTGATCAAGTTTTAATAAGGTAATAGGACATATCCATGCTTTTGGTTGAGGTCCCGAGAGCCTCGGGGTGATTTCGAATGGCCAACGGGTCATTTTTGGAAGGTTTTGAACTGCTGTTGCTGGTATCTGGTGTTGTCCTTCGCGTCCGCGAGGTCCTATAGCGTTCGCAAAGAAGAAATTGGATTTTGAGACTTTTAATCTTCGCGTTCGCGAAGAAGAAATTGTCATCTGGGACTTTTGTTCTTCGTGTTAGCGACAGTGCTTCGCTTTCGCGAAGAAGGAATTTTCTATCGCACAAGTCCTACTTCGGAAGCTCATATCTTTTTATCTACAAGGAATTTTGAGGTGATTCAAAAAAAAAGTTTTATCCCTTCATGTCTAGTTTCCAGAAAGCTAAAGAAATTATAATTTCGACATCTGTAGCAAAAGTTATGGACATTTTACTAGAGGCTGCTCGGGAAGAGTAAATTATGCACTTGAACATTTTTGTTCTTTGCGTTCGCGACAAGGCATCGTGTTTGTGAAGAACAATTCTTGAACCTGAACAGTTTGTTCTTCACGTTCAAGAAGAAGGATTTACCTGGACAGGATGTTTAAGTTCTAGAAATGGGACTTTGTTTCCATTTCCCATTTTGACGATTTGGAGCTCGGATTGGGCGATTTTTGGACAAATTTTCTTAGAGAACAACGGAGTAAACGTTCTTAACTCAATTTGGTTGTATAACTTGAATCTATAACAAGTTTTGGTGTTTAATTTAAGAATTTTTGTTGAAAAGGGTAGAAAACCCTCTTGGATATAAATGGTGATTTAAGGGTCAAATGGACTTCGATTTTTGTGAATTTGGTATGTATAGACTCGTGGCGAGATAAGGATCGTATTTATATAAAAAATTCTGGATTTCGAGATGTGGTCCCGAGGCTCGGGTTTTGCAAATTTAGTGATTTTTGATATTTTTCGAGTCTTTTTTATTGGGTTATATTTCCTTAGTCTTTTGTGATGTATTCGTTGTGATTTTGGCCAGATTCGACGCGCGAGGAGGCCGAGACGAAAAGAAAGGGCATCGTGGAGTAGTATTTGGTCAGCTAGATGTGAGTAATAGATGTAAATGATGACCTGAGGGTTTGAAGCCTCGATATATCACACTGTGACGCTGTATTGAGGCGAGACAAGTACTCCACAGTGAGTGCGGGGTCGTTTGTGGACGGGAACTATGGCTTAGTCCGTCATAGTGATATTCATATTATGTAATTGACTAGAAATTGATTATCCTACTTGGATTGTTATGAGCGTATTTGGGCTGTGTGCCGATTATTTAGATCCCTTAGGGACTATTGTCACTGTTTCCATGATATTGAGAATGTTTTCATGATATCAATCCTGGGTTTGAACGCTGTCTCGAAACGATTAGTAAATTTCTAAGGTTTTAAACACTTAAGCTATCATTCTTGATAATTGGAACTGATTGTGGACCGGCTGCACGCAGCAGTGAATGCTACATGATATTGTGCTTGGGTTGTAGGAGCCCCTCCGGAGTCTGAACCCCCACAGTAACCGTGGGTACCCAAATAGATTGGGCTGCTCCCCGCAGCGGTCATGTGCATTGCATTCATGCATTGATATCTATTTGCCTACCTGTGATTGATTTACTGTTGTCTCACCGTTAAATGTGCTAACTTGTTAGTTTCAGCTTTATATTGTGGTATTTTTGAGATTTCTTACTTTCAGTCATTATATATGTCTATTACCACTGAAATGGAAGTACTCACTTTACTCCATGCTGTGTGCAAATTCACGAGCATCGGGAGCCTAGTTGTACTGTTGCTGTTCCTTGACTTATCCGGAGTTGTCGAGGTAGCTGCCAGGCGTCCGCAGGACCCGACTCCTCCCCTATCACTTTGTTTTCCGCATCCTAGACTTTCATTTATTTTGTTTTGCTACTCAGCTGTGTTTAGAGGCTTTAGACTCATGACCCCAGATCTATTGAGAGTTATATTGGTATTGCTTATGGGTTTCCGTACTGTTTCTTTTTTTTTTTTTCTCCTGGTTAGAACTATATTATCTACTATTAATTTAACTCTATTAAATAGCAACGGATTTTCGTACTTAGGTTGAGAGTGTTCAATGATCGAGCTTGTCTAGCAGTTATGATTGGGCGCCATCATAACCGGAATTGGGGTCGTGACATTTTACCTATTTACTGCTCCTAGCCTTGTAATTACACACTATCTTTTCCCAACTACTGCTTTCACCTCTCACAACCCTTACTTTTGTCAACATTGTCTCCTTCTTCCACTTCTATAGCACATCATAGCTTGATTAATATTGTGATTAATGCACGTCCAAGTAGGTACCTCGTGGAACCGGCGACACTGAATCACTTGTAGAGATTCTACTTCTATCTAGCTAGCGAAAAAAATTATTAGGCTTTTCTTCAATACCTATAATTTCTTTATTTAAAACTTATCAGTAATAGGAAACTCTATCAAAAGCACATGCGAATATGCTAAAATTAACACTATATGTAAATCTAGCGACTTGCACCTTTCATGAAAACAAAATTTTTGATGAAAAACATGTGGATTTCGTTGCATATCTTTAACAATATTTCAAATTTCCTGTACTACTTTCTTTTTTATCCTTTCCTTGTACTAATAGAGAAATTGCAAAAGAGCAAAAAGGTCAGCAACCTTGATTTTGTATTTGTTTTTTTTTTTGGTATAAGAAGACTTGCATTAATTAAAAGTTGCTTACGGGGGATTGGTGCCGTGCACCATAGTACATATACTAGCACTAAATACATTATTACTGATAGAGACTGGTGTTATCCTATTTATTTCCAAAACAGTATTGGCAACAACCTCATTAGCTACATAGTTACTAACAAAACATGTTTTCCTATCTTGAGAAGCAACTTATTGTGTATCTTGTATTGATACTAGATGTTGAGTTGTTGTTCTCATTTGATCTGCTTGTAGTTGAGCCGATACAGTAAGCGGTGGTTTAACAAAAATTTTCAGCATAGCCTGATCTTGCATCCTACTTCCTAGCTATGCAAGTTGGTCTGCTACTCCATTTTGTTCCCTATACACATGTCGAACTGGTGGATCATGTAGCATTCTAAGGAGGTGCCCGCAGTCACAAATTAGGTTAGTGTCTTAGAATTATCTGTATCTAAAAGTGTGATTACCTCCTGCGCATCTGTTTCAACTTCCAACGGAATTAGTTGCATTTGCAAAGAGAGACTTAGCCCCTTTATGGGTGCATGCAGCTCTTCATTGATACAATGTACATGTGGGATCTGGCCAGCAAAGCCCACCATCCAAGCACCTAAGTGGTTCCTAATTACTCCTCCAGTTCCATCAGTATCTATTTCGGAAGATGTTGCCCAATCTGCGTTTAATTTGTAATAGTTAGACTTCAGAGGTATCCATTTAAGGTTCAGAGGAACTTTTCATGGCGTGTACTTTGTGATGCTGCCATATAGGCGAACTCAATAGTTTGATTTAAAACAAGATGTGCACTTGGTTTTAGCGAATTGTGTTCATATATAATCTTATTTCTAGTAGTCCAGATATTCCAAAGGCTTAGAGACAAAAAAGTGCATGTGTTAACTTTATGGGAAAGACGGAGAAGGTTGGAGTGAATTAGTTTATGTAACCATTGGCTCGTAGGGCCTATGTGCGGGAGTTCACAAATGTAATCACACAGTCCTATCGAAATCTAATATTTTTGAGATTAGAGCAGGTGAGAAATATACGACTTACAATTTCTGGTGTGTCTGGACAGATAGGACAAGATGGTGTTGCAGATATGCCTATATAATGGAGGTAGTGGCACGTGGCGAAGCCTATTATATTGTAATAGCCAAAGGATTATTTTGATTTTTGGATGGATTGAGAGTGCCCAAATCCAGTTGAAATCGTTTGTTGTGATAGGGAGTTGGGTATTATTATTAGCTAGCTCCTTATACATAGTTTGCACAGTAAATTGTCCATTGTTTGTAAGTACCCAAAAGAGTTGATCTTGATGTTGTGTATAATTAGAGAGGTATTGTTTATTGATATCAATTTTTATGTCCGCATTAATTTCAAACGGAAGATTTACCCAGTTCCATTCTTGATGGGTGAGTACGTGAAAGAATGAAACTGTCATGAAAGTGTGACAGTGATCCTATAAACATGGATCGCAAAGGTATTCCTGATTTAAGCCATAGATCAGCCCACAGCTTGATATGGTTTCATATCCCCAGATTTTATCAAGTTTCATATCCCCGGATTTTGTATTTGTTGACAGTAGAAGAAAGCTGATATGTTAATCAGTACGAATAAGTTAAAATAGCAGAAATGTAGAGATAATTAATGGGATAGCTGACACGTCTACTTGAAGTGTTGTAAATAAAATGATGAGCAAAGGGGTAAATTGGTCAAGACACCAAATTACTTTGCCAACCAAATTGCTCCATTTGAACACATTTACGGAAACACCCTTTCGGCCCACATTGCAAAAGGCTGCGAATTTGTGAGCTGAATATTTCTGGGTTTTTTTGTCATTTGTTATCCGCAAAAAAGCATTAAAGTAAAGCCTAGAGAAAAGCCAAGTAATGCACATTTACAAAATAACCAACATGCCCCCAAAAGTCAGAACATAAGCATGCATGTTGACGGAAACCTGCTCAACTCTATCTTATATAACAAGAGAATCTACCCTTTATTGTTTGAAAAATAAATAGAAATCATTAGGGGTAAAAAAAATCCACTGGTGAAGACAGTGAATAATTTTTTTTTAGGTGAAATGACTTCCGGACCATTTAAATTTATCGGATTTTTTAAAGTCGATACATAAACTTATAACTTTCTTATTTGAACATTCAAACTCGTTTTTTCCATAAATAATAAATATATTTGACCATTGACCATGCCCATGTGGCGTTAGTTAATTCTAATAAGGAGCCCGCGTGAGGAACACGACGCACAAGAGTGTAAAAGCCCCTTTTCCAACAGTACAAAATATCCCTTTATCCGTTTTTAAATATCTGAAGTTCCATTTTTAATTTTTTCCTCTTTTTCAGACCGTAAAAATGGTGGAAAGTGTTGAGAGCAAAATAGATATTATATAGGAAAGGAGGAAGAGAATGTTTATTCTTCAAAGTTGGAAAGTTACTCTATAGAGCAAGTCATGGGAGTAAATGGTTTAGGGGTGTTCAAAACCGATCCGAAACCGAAAACCAATCCAAACCGAAGCTTAACGACTTACTGGTAACGGCTTAACGGACGGGGAACGGATTGAATTTTTTTTATTAACGGCTTATCGGTTTGGGGATGGATTATTCAATTTTCTTAACGGCTAATCCGTTAACCCGTTAAGAATATAAATATATATATTATATATATATATATATATATATATATATATATATATATATATATATATACAATTTATTTTTATTTATATATATTAAATATAAAAAAAACTAAAACCCTTAAAAATGATTAACAAAAGTTTATTTCTACTTCTAAGCATTTTTAATCTCGGGATCTAGATGATTTGCAGGTACTCACCCAACATAAAGAAGATGAAGGTGATGGACAAGAAAAAAGTGCGGAGGGCAAAGCTATACTACCTCACGGATAAAATGAATGCCCTGAAAAGACATTAACAAGCTAGCTCATATGAAGGTATACTGGAATAGGTGTTTGATCTATCATTGCCTGAAGAGATCTATCAAATTCTAGTAAACATGTATGTTAGGCCGATAAGCCGCCCAATAACCGCCCTATAAGAGCTAATCCGATACCAATCCGCCCGATATCTTATCGGGTGGCTAACGGATTAATACATTTAAAAGCCGATAACCGTTAAGCCAAATCATTAAGAGTAAAAGCCGCCCAATGAACACACCTAAAATGGTTGATGAAGAAGTAAGAGTGCAAGACCCAAGACTAGTAGACTTTTTGCAGTCTCTGTTCTCATATTAAATTTTCTCTCTCTTCTTAGGGTTTCGAGCCCTCGACTTGCTTTCCGGTCCCCTTCTTATTTCCAATCCGAACTTATCTCCATCAGCTTTCCTTTTAAGCAAACTCATTTGCTAAAGTTTGCGACTTTCGCCGTTGATTTTGACAATTGGGTTTTGTTCGTCTACTTTATTTTGAGCTAATTCTAGGTCATGGTGATTTGCTAATTTTAGCTTGGTTTGATCAGAACTGGTAGTTGGTTACAAAGTTCTAATGATTTCCCTTTTTAGCTACCCAAAAAACCCTAATAAGAAGTAATTAATCATGCCGGCCGACCCAGACAACTCATCCACCATGAATGATTCAACAGGTTCAGGTGAAGTAAGTGTTTCTTCTTCGTGGGAGTAAATGGTCAAAGAGAAGGAGTTGTTGCTTGACTTTTTGCGCTCTTAAGACATGTATTGATCATTTGCTGACTGGTTAGATACGTATGTGTATGTATAATACACGCGCATATGGGCAACGATCAGATGTGTTTATTAGTTATGGAAATACGAGTTCGAGTGTTCAAATAGAAAAATTATAAATTTATGTATCAGCTTCAAAAACTCCGACAAATTTAAGTGGCCAGCCATTTTGTTTTTTTTTTAAAATATATATACAACAATTATGACAAATGAAGCCTATACGATCCATTAGCCATTTAAGTCATCTCCCTCCTTGCAAATAGCTAAAATTAATAAAGTTGATTAGAATTTATGGTTGAAATTCTAGTCCATCTGGTGCAGATAGGAGTTTGTGTGATTTTTTTTTTGTTTTAAATAGGTGAACGGAGAATACAATAAGAACAAAGTACACACATAGGCTTTTAATTTTCGGACGGAATGAACTGAAGAACAAGAATAGATCCGCGTTCTTCAAGTATGTTTGGTCTCAATGTTTTGGATCTTGAAAATACGAAATTATTATTTGAAAAAATATATGTTATGGTTTCTTTATATTATAATCTGATTAAAAATAATGGTTGAATGTAGTCATTGATAGTGAAGAACTAGATTGGGATGAAATTAAGGCAAAAGTAAAAACTCATTCAGGAACAAAAAGGTTGGAACCGTAGAACTTCGTTGACTAATTTTACATTATCACAATTAGTCTTTGAATTTTTAATTCAAACCATCTTAAAATTTTATTAAATTATCTCAAAACTGATATTCAAGCTCCTTAAGATACACTCAATATATTCTAATAGCACCTTCTCAAAAGAAAGTAAAAATTTGATACTTTTTCGCTATAAATAGCTAATTGGGCATTTTGGCTAATATTAGTAATATTTTATCAATTGACCAATTTTTGTAATGAGCAACTTCTAAATGGACATAGCTGATAATTTTCCTTTTTTTAATCTAAAAATATAACGGCAATGATAATTTTAGAGGGAAACTTACACAAATATCCCAAACAAGTTTCAACTTATCAAACTATAGCCATTAGTCATAAACATACCAAACTAGCCAAACAAATATAAAAATTGAAAAATCAAATAAATACGGTTCTTTCTCTCAAGAATCACATGCAAAAATCACGTTTCATATATTTTAAGCGTGATTAGCAACATTAGATGCAAGACGGAAAGAAAATTTCATGAATAAGGTAGCAAATAAGGTGATGAAATATAAAAAAATACAATATTCCAAAAATTTAAGCAAAAAAGGAATTTTTTAATGGGTATAGTTGAAATTTATTGAAAACATATAGATAAGTCAATATACAAAGTTTGAGAAAGATTGGAGTTGATTTGGACTGGTTTTGCATCAAAATTCGTAATTAAACCTAGTTCAAAAAATTCTTCTGCGGCACATGTATCAACCATGTATCACGCATGTATCTCACACAGAAGTATACATGGATATACATGTGATACTCAATCGATACAAATATGATACATATATGATACATAAATGATACATAGTCTGATACACATATAAGTTTTTCTCATGTTCAGTTTTTACTTCGAATTTTCAATTCAAACCACCTTACAACTTCACCAAATTATCCCAAACGGAGATTCAAGTTCCTTAAGATATACCCAATCTATTCTAACAGTACCAACTCAAAAGAAAGCAAAAAATTTGATATTTTTTTGCTACAAATAGCTAATTGACTAATATTAATAATATTTTAGAAATTGACTAATTTTTATAATGAGTTACTTATAAATGGATATAGCCGATAGTTTCTCAATTTTAAAAGAATTGTATAATAGAGGATAAATTTAAACAATTTTGGATAGTTAAGTTAAGGGATATATTTGACCTTTTGGGATGAAATTATATGGATTTCAATTTGATGGTATTTAGCGCACATCCAAATTTCATAAAATGTTCTCCCCCTACATCCATCCGCTGGTCCATGGCCTGCGCTAGCAGCGAACCTCATCGCTTCATCTAATCCCCTTCCTTCAATCTCCCTTCTCTCCGTTTGTCTTGTCGAGTTCTTTATCGTATTAAGGGGAACAAACATAGAGTAGTCGGCTGTCAACATTCAACAACATGCGTTCGGATTCCGGGTCGGGTTTTCCGTCAACGGTGAAAATATCTGGCCTCAACTCCACCGGAAAGGGTGGGCCAGCGTTCGTTGGTCAGGTTTTCAGTATGTGTGACCTTTCCGGGACCGGTCTTATGGCTGTTTCTACCCACTTTGACATACCCTTTCTCTCCAAAAGGTATAATCTTTACATTCTCTTTCCCTATTTTCAATTGAGCTCCCTTACTACTTAGCACGTCAGGTTATGTTTTAGCTATTAGAATCTATATGGATACAGACAAATTGTTGTTTTTTTCTCCTGTTGACTCATTTGCTGCTATTGCACTCTTTTGGCACAAGTAGGAAGTGAGAAAGTTTTACTATTAGGTTGCGTGATTAATTGTGGGAGTACTAAATACTTGAAGCATGGTACATGTTTAAATTTGGACAGTTTTAGTGTTGTACTCCAGGATGGCCAGATAGGAAGTAGCTAAACACTGTTTTTAAAGTAAAATTGTGTACTGCAAACAGCATAAGTGTGATATTATGAATGCTAGCAATCAGAAAGATGGACACGGAACGAAAATGAAGAAGATGTTCTTGTTACTAAAAGCACTGAAACAAGAATAAAGCTTTAGAAGCTCTAGTATGGGCGTATATCCATTGACACTGTCAATAATCAGTTATTCAGAAGAAGTTACTCGGTTGTGTTTTGAATTCTTCAGTGGTCTGTAAGACTGCATAAACAAGTCTAGATTTTTTTTAAACCTTTTATTATTGAGGAAATGACTGAATAATAGGGGCATTGCTTGACGGTAAAGCAGCTAAGACTTCTAAAGGATTAGGAGAACTAGTGGAGTTATACTTTTAACTTAGCACAAAGTCTACTTTGCTTGCCCATTAAACTTTAAATTACTCATAGCATAATCGAGTGTAGAGGAATGAAAGCAGAATCTCTCATATCACCGAGAGGCAACAAAACTATTGCATTTCATAGAGGTTGCCAAGATACGGGTAAGAACCAATAAGGCTGAAAAGTTGAGGCGCGCTTAATCTCTGAAGCTCAAATAAGCTCAGGATATGCGCTTCGCCTCACTGAGGCTGCACTTAGGTGTAGGCAAGACACTAAGATGTGCGCTCATTGCCCATAAGTTCTATCTTGAATAGAGTAATACAAAACAACAAATATGATTGGCAAAAGGATATATTATTTGTTAAGGAAATCATTATGAATTAAATTGTTACTTATATATATATATATATATATATATATATATATATATATATATATATATATATATATATATATATATATATATATATATATATATATATATTACTCTTTTCGCTTAAAGCCCCAGTAGACTTGATGCGCTTTTTAACGCTTTTCGCGTTTGACAACACTGCTATGACTAGCTTTTCTCTGAATAGGTTCCTAACATCAGTGTATCGTTCGTCATCTAGAGAGGAAGAATGTTTACCATCTCAATTTAAAACATGTTTAGTGGAAAAAATATCAATGAAATACACCAGTGAATATTTTACGAAAACTTTGACCAGGAAGTACAAAGTTACATGTTAAATAATTTTATTTTGTGTGTAAATTCATGTTAAGCAGCTTTATAAAAAAAAAGTTAAATAGCTGTCTCTTTCACTTTTGCAAGCATCTTGCATAAAACTAGGAGTCTAATGATTGATAGAGTCTTTAGTATTATGGACAGATGTTTCGTGGATATCCTGGATGGAAATTCCCCTTTGATCTACAGCTGTGCGTTAGAAACCATTACTGTTTTTCTCTTCAATATGCTGTTTCCATGAAAGATAAATATAAATCACGAAGCAAGAGGCGTCTTATCTTTGTTTTTGATCTTTCATTTTTGGGTTGAGTAAACTACTTTCGCTCATTTTGATCCTAAGACCTGAGTGTACATCTGGAAAACATATCTTGTTTGGTATGTCTGAAGTTTTTGGCAAACAAATGCCTTAGCTGGTCAGTATGTTGATAATACTTAGTACTTAGACATATTTAGTATATTGATAATATTTTTTGTTGTTGTTGTTAGTACTTACATAAAGTGTTCTGATTTTTTGAATACTATCTTATCTTCATTGTATCATTTCATACTAACGAGTAGTTCCAAAAGTTTGTATTTTGACTATTTTGTGTCATTCATAAGATGAATTTTGTGATATCCAGGACACCTGAATAGCTTAAGAAAATGTTTGCAGCAGTTACTAAGAGCGAAAGGAATGGTCCTGTATTTCGATTCTTCATGGATCTCGGTGATGCAGGTCTTATTTGATCCACTTAGATTTTGTGTTTATCATGGGATGTCTCTACTCTCCCATGAAATGGATAGAGACCCATTACTATGTTTTAAAGTAATAAGAGCTTTATTACTATTATTATAATCATTGGGCTCTTTGAATTTTAGGACCTTAGCTTACACCCTCCCTATCTCTTCTTTTCTTTGTTGTTGTTGGTTAGACTGTTGAGAAAGATGACAATGCACTAATGATTCATGTTCACACAGAAAATATCATTTTAAACCTTGGTTCCTGTACTTTCTTTTGCTTATCTCAAACAAAAACAAAAAACAAAATAAAAAATTATCTGAATGAGTTCATGTAAGTGGAGTGCTTTCATTTGTTTCTCCTCAAACAGAATAATTCCTTGATGGGGAAGTTCCTCATATCTTGTTTGATAGTTTTATAGATCTCTCACATGGTGGATTTTTTGTTTTTCCAGTTTCTTATGTTAAAAAGCTGAATATTCCTAGTGGAGTGGTGGGTGCATGCCGTCTTGATTTAGCATATGAGCATTTTAAGGTACTTTCTTGGTGGAAATTGTGAATATTATGTGTTTTCTTTTGTTTTGAAGTTGGATTAGATAACTTTACAGAGTTTAACTGCCCCCTGATTGTACTGAAAGGTGCACATAGTTGCTGCTTACTTGACTACCCTATTCTAATAGGATTTTTTTCAGCTTTTATGTTTCTGATCATATCTCAATCAGTATCTGACGATGAGATAATTTTACAGCATAGTCTAGCAAATGTCAAACCACAAAGAAAGCAAATATTTATCATCAAACTGCATTTAAATGAAAATAAAAATAAAAAACAAAGAGAAAGAAGTTTTGGTTTTGTAGGGGGTGGGGGTGGGGGGGTTATATGTAGGAATTAAGGAAGATAGACTCTTTATGACGAGTTCATATTTAGGAAAAACAGGTTGAGTCAACGACGAGAACTTGTAGAAGAAACAAACTGATCATGAACATGGAGCTGGAGAGAAGCATCGCAAATTGTTTGGGAAATCTGAGATTAGGATCAAATTGGATCTAGTCTTGCTTTATGTCCTAGCTTGAGAATGATGTAGATTTAGTTAACCTACTTTGCATTTTGGGTTCGATTTTCCACCTTGTAATCCCCTCCCAGTTTCCCCTTCCCCTACCCTCCTCTATACAGTATTTTTTTTTAAAAACAACTACTTTGCATTTAATCAAACTAATTGAATTTTAGGATTTACTCATCTCTTACTTGTCAAATCCACTGTTCTGGATTTTTTTTCTGAACTTGCATGACAACATATTTTATAGAGCTTATAGTGATACATGCATAGGTATTTATAAATATATTCGTTTTGCTAAAATAATTAATTTTATTTAGTTGAATGGGCAAAGAAACACCCGCATATGAGAAGTATGCTAAAAGTAGAAAAACCTACACAATGATATGTTTCTCTATGAACGACACTCAATCTTTTAAACATAAAGGAACTTCATGGGTGCACTAAAAAGAAACAAGATTAAGAGCCTACTCCTCAATTGTACCAAAATCCAACTCTACTGCATGATGCCCATCAAAACCTCTCCAAGTTCTTTCTCTCCAAACGATCCACAGAAGTTATATATAAGTTTTATATATATTTTGGTTAAATAAAACATGTTCTTTTTTTTCTCTATCATTGAACTATATCTTAAACTATTAAAAAGGGAACAATTTTTATTTATATATTATAGGTCTGCAAGACGGCCCTCATGTGTGAATCTTTCTTTGGCCAAGCACGAAGAATTATTTTATTGATATGCAACAACAACAACAACTACCCAGTATAGTCCCACAAAGTGGGGTCTGGGGAGGGTAATGTGTAGACAGGCCTTACCCCTGCCCGAAAGGGCATAGAGACTGTTTCCAATCGACCCTCGGCTCAAGGAAGGAAAGAAAAACCAAAAACAATGACAAAAACAAAAGAGCATTAGTAACTGCAGCAGAAATAGTATAACTAATTGTCTAAACATAAGAACCATAAATTAAATGGCATGCAATAATATCAAACAGTAACTACGATAAATAACAACCATAAGGGGACACAATCGAATATATGAATCATCTACGGAGAGCCCCACCCAACCCCGGGAAAGGAGTACGAAAATTCTAGAAACCCTTATTCTAAAAATCAGATGCTGGATTTTTGCCTGCTCTAGTACCAACTATGCGAGTACTAATCTAAAAGCTTAAGTGGTTAAGCATGAGGAATTTGAATTTATTTCCTATAGGTCAAAACATTTATGCTAAGCTATATGATATCAACGATGTCCAATTCCAAAGAGATACCCAACTATGTATGAAGGAACAATATTTTAGGAACAAATTATACATATAGGATTAGGAAACAGGACCAACCCATCTCCTACGGTATCCAGATTAGTAAGGTTCTCATCAGGGCGCTGTAGTTTTTGGGTTGTATAGAAAGAGAGATGTGAACTTGCAAGTTCTGACTGTTTAAGACAGTTTTGAGGAAAATGATACCTGTTAGAATTTAAGCCTTAAGGATTCCCTTCCACCTGAAAACTATTGATAGTACATTTACCGTGTTCTGGGGTTTTGTTGCCCCTTCTTATTGGAAACTTCATGATGTTTCATCTTCCAGAAACAATTTTAACACCACATTAATTTTTTGTTGCAGGAAAAACCACACTTGTTCCAATTTGTTCCGAATGAGAAACAGGTTTGATCCTGTTTTGAGATCTTGATTTAATTCTGGAAAGCAGCTGTTAAAGTTATTTATTTATCAACTTAAAATCTCTACAAATATTTGGTGCTTATTCAGGTCAAGGAAGCAGGTTTGATCCTGTTTTGAGATCTTGATTTAATTCTGGACAGCAGCTGTTAAAGTTATTTATTTATCAACTTAAAATCTCTACAAATATTTGGTGCACATTCAGGTCAAGGAAGCCAACAAGCTGCTTAAGGCTATGCCACAGTCTGATGGAAGGAAAAAGGTGGACGGTGTTCCTGTTTTCAGTTCTGAGAACTTAGATATTGCTATAGCAACTACAGATGGTATAAAATGGTATATTTATCTGCTTTATGCGTGGTTGTTTGTTTTCTGATCAGTGAAGTGGCTAAAAGATCCCCATCTTTGCTTTGTGAAAACTTCAATATAACACTCTTTCTAGCCCAATTGAATATTCAATTTAATGTGTGGTTATTAAAATAAATGAGGGTTGGGGTAGGTTTCAACTCCTTCCTGTTTTCAGTGCTCAAAACTTAGATATTGCTATAGCAACTACAGATGGTATAAAATGGTATATTTATCTGCTTTATGCATGGTTGTTTGTTTTCTGATCAGTGAAGTGGCTAAAAGATCCCCAACTTTGCTTTGTGAAAACTTCAATATAACACTCTTTCTAGCCCAATTGAATATACAATTTAATATGTGTGGTTATTAAAATAAATGGAGAGTTGGGGTAGGTTTCAACTCCTTCGGTATAATCTTACTAATAGTTCGTATAGGAGCTCTAGCCGTTTCATTCCTATTCATTGTTATGATATTCTATGTTCAAATAGCGGAGATTCATGAAGAAATATTTTGCTGTTTACCGATGAGCGGTATTATTGGACTGATCTTTTTCAATGTGTGAATTATTCAATATTCAATATTCTCTTATGGAAGATATGGAGTCATATGACGACCTTTTGACTTTTGAAAAAAAAATGAAGAGGTTAAAGGTGGATTCTACATGTTACTCTTTATTGTGCAAAACTTTTTCTGAAGCTTTCTTTTAGGGATGGTGGAGTTTATTTTGGGAGAAATCTTAGAATGAGAGGTAATTTATTAATATGTGATAAGACGAAATCGACATTGAATGGAAACCTAAATATTGGCCAGCTTTATGGGGGAAACTCGATATTTGCTTGGTGTTCACTTTTTAGAATTAATTCTCATTTTCAGGAGTCCTACTTTTGCAGCATCACAAGTTGCTTTGATTGATTGTTCCTCATGGAAGAAACCATTTAATATGATTATATGCAGCAATCATTTGCATCACCTCTCTTGTTTCCTAAAGGAAAGGAGAAAAAGAAAAGGGTTCTAATTTATTAGGGGAGCTATTAATAACTAAGAACTCAATCTCTTAGTTGGTAATTTGTACATTATAAAATTCATGTTTATGTCTTTAAATGTGCTCATTTTTTAGGTGCTTTCCTTGGCCTTCCTGTAAAGAAGGTCGGAAATGAAAGACAAAAGTCCACGTAATGTCAAACAGGGGATCTGAATGTGTAGCCTTCTGTGATCCAGTAGGAAAGAATACTGAGAATCAGAGGATCATGATTTATTGCCCAGATTAACATTGAGAGAATAACTTAATCGTGACTATATCCTCATAAGAATATAGGAAATATCTGATCTCTTATCAAAAGAATTGACCTATGCAGAAGCTTATAGAGTCTAATACAAGATATTCAATTTAATATTAAGTATAATGATAATGATGTTCCATATACTAACTCGATGTAGATAAGGGTTGCTGTAACCACATTTTATCTATCGTTTGAAAACAATAGCGGGCAGAGTATCAATTCAAAATGAGGTGATTTACTGATCTGTAAAAACTCTCCGATAAACCATCTTCTTTTCTTATCAATAAATAAACCATCTGCTTCATAAATTATTTCTGTAGGTTGTCAGACTAACTGAAATGTGGATGAAACGGTTTTAATATAAGTAGTTTTGAAGTAAATGGCAAAGCTTGTGAATGGAATTTAGACCATTCAGTCCACCTTTTTTTAAAATATGTATATTTTAAATTCTATGGCGGACTCTCCAGTTCACCTTTTGTCCGTACTGCCTTATCAATTGACTATTCTGAAAATCTATTTGTGGCTGCTTCAGTCTTTACTTTACTTTATTTTTCTCCCTGTTATCTTATATGTATTTGTTCATCTTCTTATCAGGTATACTCCTTACTTCTTTGACAAAAACATGTTAGATAACATTCTTGAAGAATCTGTTGACCAACATTTCCATTCGCTGATTCAAACAAGACATGTCCAACGCCGAAGGGATGTTTTTGATGATAATTTGGCGTCCGAAGTAATTGAAGAGATGGGAGATAGTATGTGAGAGCCTTCTGAGGTACTAAACTGGTCAGGCTCGAAAGTATGTGTTCGGGGCTAAAGAGATAGTGATGAATTATACTTAAGAAACGAGGATAGTGATATATTTTCTAAGATGGTTTTCCTTTGGCTATATTGGTTTATGAGTGGCTATAGCCCATGATCAAAGTACACCAGCAATTTTGGTTTCTTCTCTTTTCCAGCTTTTTAATCTTTTATTGGTTTAAGCAGTTCGTTTGTTTGGTTGTGCTGTGGATAATACGAAATATCACTAACCCATTGGTAAATGATTGACAGGTTCAGGATGTGCTCGATGAAGTGGGTCAACCAGTGATACCTTTGAGTGTAATATCAAAAGCTGCTGAAATTCAGCTTCTACATGCTGTCGATAAAGTTCTTCTAGGGAATAGGTGGTTGCGAAAAGCAACAGGAATTCAACCTAAGTTTCCTTACATGGTTGACTCATTTGAAAAGAGGTAATTCATCCATTATCAAGAGTTTCTTTGGAGGGAGAAGTGTTCTGTTCTCATGGTTCATGGTTTAAAATCTTTAAACACTGATGATATTCATCTATTTTATGTTGCATTGTCAGCGGCTAGATCTGGTTATCTCAGAATTTTCCAAGCTGTAAGCAAAGATTTGGATGGTAAAAACATTTGATGCAGTATCTCAATCGCAACATTTTCTCTGATATTGCAGGAGCGCAGCTTCTTTCCAGAGAGCATGCAGGATTTCCAGTTTTGTTAATAAATCTCAGTTGGAGGCTAATGATAACCAACTACAGTGCATCAGCAGTTGAGCAGTCAAGGAAGCAGATAATGTCTCTAATAAAAAACAACTAGGGCTGGATGACCTTTTGGGGGTTGGTTGAGTCCTGCATGGAGTAAAGGACAGAAGCAGCAGATAATACAAGATAAAAAGTCACATTCAGTTATTGGTTTCATGAAAATAACATGCCATTTTAAGATTAATACTCTTGTGGAAAAGAAACTAAGATTCTAATTGCTAATACTGACAGGGAATACAGAGAACTTCATCCATCACCTTTGCTTCCAAAGATTACCATGGTTGGTGTCTCAATGGGTGAGGCTGGGAAGGTGAACAAAGCCACTTTGAAGAAGACAATGGAAGATTTGACGAAAGAACTGGATTGTACAGATCAGAAAATTTGTCTGGGAATAATATTGATGAAATTACATTTGAGGAGAGGGATCCTCTATTTGTAGCTAACGTTGGTGACTATCTTTCTAGTGCAGCAAAGGGAGGTTCAGCTCGTTGGGTTCGAGGAGGAGCCATTTAAGCAACCTCAGGCCAAGTTTTCGTTCCTTCTCAAATTGCTTCTTACATGTAATACAGGAAAATGTAAATTAGTTTGCCGCTGGTTGGCTTTACAACTAGTAGCTAGTGACGTGTTAGTTGTCTCAGGTTTTAGCTGAAGGAAATGGCCTTTTTTGCATCAATTGGTTACAATAGGTCAATAGTGGTTTAAAGAGGACGAACATTATGTATGTACTCGAGATTTTGATCCCAGCATCAGTTGTAGTATATAGATTGTTGTACCAATGTATACTTTTTATTTTCAGCAGTTAAACTGCTGAGTTTCTTAGTGTACTCCAATCCTCAAAGATGTAGAGGATGGTGATACTTTGATCTGCCCCACACACTCAAACTGGGAGACATTAATCATAGTACTAGCTAGAAATGCATCTCTGTATGCACGATGCACATGTGCCTTTTAGCTGTATTGGCACTTCTACCACGTGTGCCTTTTTCTCTTATTAACTTGGGATAAGTTGAAATCAAAATGCTGGTTTTCTTAGAATATACTCTGGTTTCGTCCTTTCATTTTCCCCTGTAAAGGCTGATTAAGATTGTTTATGGAAGTGTTCTTATCTTGTTGATGCGAGTTTGCTTTTGCTTTCTTTGCATTCATCTCTAGTGATGCCTTTAGGAGTAGGATGTAGACTGCAACGAATCCTTGAAACATTTCTATTTATCACTGTGTTCTCCTTTTCTGTTTGTCAAATCATGGCTTTAGCTTAGTGACAACTGTGAAGATTCTATAAAGCTGGGTGTAGCATGTTACTCCATCAACGTAGCTTTGACTCATTTCCAACAGAAAAATGGATTTTGCAGTTGTCTTCTTCATTACTATACATTTGAAGAAGTTGGGAGATGTGACAGAGTTCTAACCCCGTAAAGTGATTTATTAGGGCAACATGCAGGAATATTTACACTTCATGTCACAGAAAATCCATGATAGTCAATGAAAGCTCAAAAAAAGGGGGCAAAAAGTGCTGTCTATCTTTGACTTATAGTCTTAAACCAACCCCAGAAAGTAGCACTAAAGAATAATTAAGAGAGCAACCCGGTACACTACGTATCCTACATTCAAGCAGGATGTGAGAAGCGATGCACTCCTATGGGTATAATGTAGGCAGCCTGTTCGGACACTAGCGTTCCTATAGGTTCAATGTAGGTAGTTTATTTTGATACTAGTGTCAGTGGCTGATTCCAAATCTCGAACCCATGATATATATCATACGGAAACAACATACTGTTGCTCCAAAGCTCCCTTCAAGTAACATAAAAAAAAAAAAAAAACTTTTCAGTGAAGGGATAATTGGAAGTTGCCTTAGTGGCTTCCTTTTGGGGGATTATGTTTTCTAAGTGCGCCAGTTTCTCTATGTCCTCACGTTATAAAGTGAAGATAAGCACTGGATTAAAGAGGACCTTTCACTCAAATCTGGAGATGTGAGACTACGACAGACAAAATGGCTTTGGAATGGAAGATTAATTAGTTTCTTGTTCATTTGCACAATCTTTTTTCTTCTCGCCACTGAAATATTTCTTCATTGTTTTTTTTAGGGGAAGGAGATTCTTCATTGGTACTTGCATTTCTTCTGCCAAACCCACAAAAACTCACGCACATAGGAGGAAAAGGCCTGTCTTTCCACGTAATATATATACCATCTCACTAGTGCTTTTACTTGATGGAAACTAAAAAAAAAAGATCTTTATATTTCTAGTTACTTTCAAGATATATTAACTGCTTTCTGAAGTTAACTTAGATTCTTTACGGATATTTCAATCTATTACTTTTCTTATTAACTCTCATTATGTAAGTACTTAATGGATTACAGCAACTTATGTATATAATTTAGTGTCGTTTAATTGATCGTAGCAGGTTACTTGCAATAATTTTTAGGTATTAAATCCATGCTTGCTATAAACAGTTAACTGTAGTTGGATTTTACAAAATGATACTTTTAAGATTTCTTCACTTTTTTTCCCTAAACTAGTCTCTCTACACGTGCGTTCCACATGTATTCTTAAATATATGTAAACCGTGAATCTTTGTATGATACTGTGGATGATGGTATCCCGTTTAGGTACACTATTATCAATATATATATACATACATATATGTATGTATATATACATACATACATACATACATACATACATACATACATACATACATACATACATACATATATATATATATATATGTGTGTGTGTGTGTGTGTGTGTGTGTGTGTGTGTGTGTGTGTGTGTGGCTAGCTTGCCCGTTGAGTAAGTCATACTAATCGGTAGGAAGTGAACGGACCCATACTCGCTCGAATGAAGATACCTGGTCGTCCCGACTTTCCCAAATGCCTCCCACCGGCCCTTCTCCTTTACGGGTCTAGATTCTTTGTATCATTTCAGTCGTCATGATCGATGGGGAATGAAAGAAATGAATGAATGTTCTTTTGGGAAAATGTATAATAATACACCTACCGAGACGAAAGCTAAAGACGTAATGATAATATTAAAACTCTAGCATAATGAATAATATAAATTTGAAAGGGTAAGTTACGAGCTCAAAGTGATGAAACAATCAACTTATTTGATTGAGTTAATTACCGAAAGATGATTAGCTATTGTCGGACTAAAATATGTCAAAAAATAGAGAATGTAACATCCGTTCCAAATAATAAAGTGTAACTCTTCTAATTAATCATACCGTATGATGTTACTTAGTGCTTACATATATTGTAAATGTGTGATACTATCAAAATTTTGCCGCTTGTCAAATAGCTTATATTTTCTTCTAAAACCATCAAATCATCAATATCCCCTCAACATTTTCATAAAATATAAAGACTACAAAAGTTATATAGTTGAATATATCAAATCATTACACACATGATTATAGACAGGACTTTTCAAGTATTATATTCCGAATAATTAGGAACACCACATGAATGACAAGGACCAAAGTTTCCCACTGTAAAATTAATAGTTCAAAAATGGACATGCTAAAAAGTATGTCAAATGCCGAGCAATTACTATTGAAATAGTACATGAAGTAACCAGTAACCAGTAACAAGGCCAAGCACGCCAAATACCAAAGAAGAAAGAATTGTAGACCACAGTGTCTATTTCCTTTATGTTTTATCTAGAAAGTTCATCATATACTCTACGACATATAAGACCAAATATAATAGGAGATGATAGATGTTAAGAAATAGAATTTACTATCTTGTCATCATCTTTGTAATCAGCATACTCGTTGTCATACTAATCTTTTGAAACTTTTTACTTTCTGCTTGCATACTTGTTAGCAGCAATAGGTCTGGATTGCGGCTTTGAACTATATAAAAGGTTAGAGACTAAGTAATTTAAGGAGTCACTCTAATCTTCATTGTCTTGTTCATAATATTAATCATCTGTAGGGAGCTCAGAGGACCAAACGAATAATCTTGGAATGTGAAAAGGTGATATCTTAAATAATAATTTAAAAATATTACGCAAGTATAACCTATAATAATTACTGGCACATGAAATAATCCTCTCCATTTACCCAGTTCATTGCAGCTGACTTTCAATTAATTGTTTTGGCTCAAAGGTTTAAATGAAGGGTAAAAAGGTCACTTAGCTTTTAATGGATATTTTGATCTTTTAACTTTGCATTTTGGTCTTCACGCTTATAATATAGTATGATATGATATTATTGGACCCACTGGACATTACTTTATGATCTAGCTAATGTTTTGAACATATTACAAGTGGATTGAGCCGTCAATATGCGCTTAGCCCATTGGGGCAGCCCAGCGCAGCCCAGCCTGTGATTTAGCAGGGCTGGGCTAGAATTTCTGGAGCCCGTTTAAAAATGAGGCTTTTAAGCCCGGCCCTAGTAAGCCCGTAGCTCGTGAGACTTGACTGAGGCTGGGCCAGGCCGGCCAGTGGGCCTAATAAAATATTTATTTAAAAATATATAAAAAATAAAAAGTATACTGCCTTTAGAGATGGAAAGTCAGAATTGGATCTTTACTAAGAGAAACCAAAACTTGATCTTGAGAAGTTGCAAGAGATGATAATGTCATGTATTGCAAAGACCATTTTAGAAAATATCTCATTCTTTCAATGATGGTGCGTGATGTAATTAGCATTCTTATTACCATTGTACCATCGGAATCAACATTTAGCATTTGTGGCGTGTTCTTACAAAGTGCAGAAGTTGCATTTATTATGAAAATGTTCAAACACTTGTTACTACTTGAAATTGGCTGCACAGGTTTTCCCGAACTCAAACTGGTAATATTTTTTTTATGTGAATTTAAATACTATTAATTTTTAAAATTTAATTAGTTTTAATATTTAACTAATTAATATTGCATATGAATTGTAGATTAAAGTGAAGATGTTAAGACAACCTTGTCACAAGCAGATTCAAATGTGTTTGATGAAGATGATATGTTAGATATCTCATAAGCATCATGAACGTTCATTTGAATAGTTTGTTTTAAGTTTTGGCTTTTTTAGTGAATGAAATATAGGCCTGTCTTTTACTTTTTTTTAGTATTTATTATAATATATTGGAACAATATAAAAAATTATTAAGTTTTGCGAATTTTTTCCAAAAAGATATTTTTTTAACTTTTAAATAATTATCTTATTTTAGGTCGGAACTTAAAAAAAATATAAATTATATTTTTAAAAATGATGGGCCGGCCCGTGGGGGCCTGCAACTCACATAGGTTTGAGGTGAGCTGACCATTATAAGGCCCATCAAAATGATAGGCTAGCCTAACCCAATCCATTAATTGCTAAAGGCTATGTAGGTTGGGCTGGGCTAGTCGGGCCTAGCCCATATTGACAGCTCTACACGTGAAGATGTTTCTACCTTTGTAATTTATTCAAATGTTATGTTTGTTGTTTGAATCTCTTTTTTTCTTTTTTGGGAAATCAGTTGAAAGATGCATGAAACAGTCCAAAAATTCTTTTGGTTGATGGTGACACGTATACTACTTAATTCTTCATCAAATAATTACACATATTGGACCCTTGTCACGGCATGTATCTGTCCATTAGGGTCTAGCTCAAAGTTAGATACAAAAGGTCTGGTCTTGTCTAATCAAATTTGATACATCCACTCAAAGTTTAATTCAGTGACTTGAGTTTCGAAGAATTATCGGTTGAATACTTGTCGAGTTAATCCAGGTGATAGCTCAGTAAAGTACCCCACTCACTTAGCTTTTAATGGAAAAATTTTATTTTGTATCTTACGCGATTAATATTAATTGTGTGAGGCCTTTTTTTGTCTCACAATTGTGTAGGTTCCAGAATTTTGTGGACCCAAATGTGTAAGATATGAGTCCACAAATATATGAGATAAGATAAGGCCTCACACAACTAGTGTAAGTAGTGCGAAATACAAAATAAAATCACTCTTTTTAATGATAGACATAAAAGACATGCAGGAGATGGACAAAGAGAAACAAATACGATAATTTAAAAAATAAACGAAAAAGTCCTAAATATGTCACTGAACTTTCAGAAATGGCTCATCCATTCTATCCGTTAAATTTTTGCTATTTTCATGCCATTGCCATTAAAGAAATGGCTCGGCTATGCCATTAAGGGACTAACAGAGGGAATTATTTTTTAATTAATTAATTCACCTGAAATTCCACGTGTCATGTTTTTAACTCGTCCAAAATAAACTCAGTCCAACTAAAATCTAACCTTAGTTAAGTCCTATAACCCATCACCAAAACCCAACCCGACATATAAAAACAAATTCCTAACCCAACGTTCTTAAAACAAACGAAATTTCTTCAGCAAATCTCCTTCTTCTTCCCCAAAAGTTGCAACCCTTAAACCTCCATTAATTTCAATTTCTCAATTATCAAACTGAAATTGTAACCCTAGTTCTCTAGCATATCATTTCACGCTTTTCCCAAATTTAAATTTTTATTGTTAAATAGTTCAAAATGTCTGCTGGGTCAAGCGGCTCAATTGACTCAAAGAGGAAGTGTCGTGGATTTGTAGCACTTTATTTTACGTTGACAACTCCTATGAACTATGGGAGACGTTTTTACAAGTGTCCATTACCTGAAGTAAGTAAAATTTTCATGATGCAATTCAGTTTTTTTGTGCAATGTTTTATTGTTATCAGAACATAATCAGAGATTTTATTATATAATTACTTGTTAGAAACAAGATTGTGGGTATTGGGAATAGCACGATGTTGAATTTCCCCGCGAGCTGTAATCATCATTAGCTGTCAAAAGAGAAAATTGGAAGCTTTTGAAGTTGAAAGAAATAGGTTGTTGAAGAAGATAGTTGATTTAGAAGCTTGTACTGTTATTGATGCTGCAACGATAACAGAGTTGAGGGAAAGAATCAATGCAATTAAAGCATCTGCTATTGAGGATAACTTAAAAATTGTGGAGTTGAAGGGAAAAGTATTCCGGCAGTCGATTTTCTTGATTTGATTCTTCGCTTGCCTTATTGTGTTCATGGCAGCATGGGCTACGAAATGATCCATGTAATGATCATTGCTTAGAATTTCAAAAGTTTGGTCTTTTGTTAGGTATATATTTGTTCTATGTAATTTGGACATGTTTCGAATCTTTGGAAATCATGTAATAGTCTATAGTGTGAACTTGTAATAGCTAGACTTCGCGAATCATGTAATAGTCTGTGGAAGTTCATATTGTTGATACACCAAAGTTGTTTTCTTTCGAATATGTGAACCAAGATAAGCTACAACCTTCTTCGTGTGGTGTTGATTTATTTTTGCGTTCTATGAATATTGGTACAGAACTAAAGTTAGCATATATGTTTCTAGTTGATGTGATTTGAATATATTACTAGGTCTCCATGATGTGTAAATAAAATATTACAAAAATAGTTAGCTAGTGCTAATTACAAAAACAGTTAGCTAGCATTCAATCTAGTTGCACTTGTTCTCCTTGTCCCTTCCTTGCCTTCATTTTGTACTTATTTTTTCTAACTTCTGCTTGAAATTGGCTTGAAGTAATTGCTGGTTTTTCATTCCAAGAAGCCTTTGTTGGTGAATAAGGCAGGTTTGTTGGTGTTGCTGCACATGTTTTATCTCCAGTAAACCGGATCCTTCTTGTACCAGTTGTTGCAATCATCTGTACCTTCCTCATGACTAGTCTTGTGTCAGTCTGAGATATAATTGACATATGCCTGGCATCTAGAATCCGTGCATTGAAGGACTCAGTAAAATTGTTATCCACTATTAGATTTTTGCATTGTGTATCAAAGTAGGCTCTACACCATGCTTTTGGGGGATAGTTGATCTAGTCCCTTGCAGCATCCTGATATCCCCCCAAGCTTCAATAATTGATCTTTAAACTCTTCTTCATAGGTGCTCCAAGCACACCACCACATCAGCTTCCTCATTTCCCCACTCCTCTATTTTTTTAACCAGTTACCTTCAATGAGTCTAGCACAATACCTATGATGAGCATCAGGTAGTACAGTGCTCACAACATCTAATAGCCCCTATGATAAAGTAAAGAAGCCACAAAAGATGATAACATGGAACAAAATGTAGCAGTTGAAATTGTAATGAAAACATAAAATGTAACATGGCACTAAAGCAGTTATAAAATTACTTGAAAACAGAAGGAAAAACAGAAGTATTACAGTAGTTGAAAACAGAAAAAAAAACAGCAGAAAAACCTAAAGTATTACAACAGTTGAAAACAGAAAAAACTAGAAGAAAAATAGAAGAAAACAGGATGAAGTAAAAACAGAAGGAAAAACAGAAAAAAAAACAGAAGAAAACTGGATGAAGTAAAAACAGTAGAATTAACAGCAGTTAAAGCAGAAAAAATAGAACTAAAAGCAGTTAAAAATAGAACTAAAGTTGAACTTGAACTACTTGAACTTGCACTACTTGAACTACTTGAACTTGCTTAGTACTTGAACTACTTGCAGTAACAGTAGAATTAACAACAGTTAAAGCAGAAAAAATAGAACTAAAAGCAGTTAAAAACAAAAAAAACAGCATTAAAGCTGAAGTATTATAGCAGTTAAAAACGGAAACAAACAGAAAGAAAACATAAGAAAAAACTGAAGTAATAGTAGAATTAACATAAGAATTGGTACCTTTTGCATATCTGATATAAATGTCACTCCAGCCCCATTATTTAGGTCCAAGACCCCTTCAAAAGACCAACAAACCAGATCCAAGTCCTGCTTGTTTCCTTGTCAACCACTGCCCAAGCAAGTGGATAGAACTGATTCATAGGATCCTGTCCCATTGCCACCAATAGCTGACCCTTGTATTTTCCCTTCAAGAAAGTACCATCCGAACTAATAAGTGGTCTCAGTCCACTTTTGAAGCCTAGTTTCAAAGCGTGGAAACATATGTATAATCTCAAGAACCTCCTTTTTCCTTCTTCCAAAGCATCCTTTGATATGTTAATTGCAACATCACTCCCAGGATTAGATAGTCTAAGTTCTTAACCATAGGCTTCAAGTTTGTTATATTCATCCTTGAAACTCCCATCTAACTTCTCAAGGATCATCACCTTAGCCCTTTTAAGCTTAGATCTTGTCACATTAAGCTTAAAATCATTCTCTAATTCCCCTCTCATATCCTTAATAGTATACTTGGGATTATTTTGTAGTTTATTCTTAAAGTATTGTGCTAATGTCTTTGCATCAACCCTTGGATTTTTATAGCAAGGATTACAATTATGTTGTGCCTTCAAGTTTTTTATACTAAACTCATTAGTCTTTTTATCCATTGAGATAGAACATCTAAAATGGCATCCAACATCCCAATGATATCTAGCCCTAGTAGGATCTGTTTTTCAATCTTCACACCATACCCATTAGCATTTGCATAATAGTTCACTACCCTTCTAGCTTCCACAATATCTTTAAATGTCATGCCCTTTTCCAACTCCTTAAAGTTCTCCAACCTATCACTCACTACCCTTCTCCTTTGTTTGCAACTAACCTCAAGTCCTTCAGAATCATATTCAACATCAGATGGAGCATCAACATCAAAATCATAGTCCCTAATAACATGCTCATTTTCAGATACTGGTTCTACATGTACATGGAATATTTCAGTATGGTGTAGAATAGTTTGAGTATGAACAGTCGACTCTAACTCATCTATAGCAAACAAGTTTATGATTTTGAAACTATATGCAGAACCTGTAACAAGTGATTGTAATACCCTTATACCATCATCTCCATCAATTATGTAGAGCTTACCCGACGGCCCAACAACTAAAAGTTGTTTCACTTCAATAAACCCTAACTCTTTTGTGAACTCCTCACATAAATCTTTATAAGACAACAAATCAGGGTCAAACTTATTCCACATATGGACCAACCTCTTGTTATACAATAATTCTAGAGAAATCACCAATTCACCCCATAGTTGAAATACACGTCAACTGTTTCAGTCACGCTTCAATGAAGTTCACATGCAAAAGGAAAACGAAATTGAAGATTGAGGGACTAAATCAGGATTACACATTTAGTCAATTAAAAATACGAACACGAATAATAAAACCCTAGAAAGACAATCTTTTTTTTGGGGGGTGGGGGTGGGGTGGGGGAAGCACCGGCATATAAAAGAACAAACATAAAAAATTAAACCCCACATGCACATCATTTGAAAGACAATCCTAAATTAAAGCCAAAAATATGTTACCCCACATGCACATCAATCCCCACATAAACTATATTTAGCCCAGCCCTATTAAACCCCAGCCACAAAATTAATAAGTTTTTGGAACTACTAACCTTGATAATTACATAAATCTTCCAACAAAATTGAATTATGAAGCAACATTCGACAATAATTTTGGTTCCGTTCGACTGAAGAGGGGGATTGGTGAAGGGATTTCTTTGATGAAACGTGAAATAGATGACTGGAGGATTAGATTGGGTTAGGTATTTGTTTTGATATGTCGGGTAGGGTTTTGGGAATGGGTTAGAGGACCTAACTAAGATTAGATTTAAGTGGGGCTGAGTTTATTTTAGACAAGTTAAAGCATGACACGTGGAATTTTAGGTGAATTAAATAATAAAAAAAGTTCCCTCTGTTAGTTTCTTAATGGCATAGCTGGGCCAATGACATAGAAATAGCAAAAATTTAACAGATGGCATAGATATCCATTTATAAAAGTTCAATGGCATATCTAGGCCTTTTCCCAAAAATAAATAAACCACTATGAAGAAGACACTCTCTTCTTCGAGTAATCCTCGTGATCCATTATTATTAGGTCACGTTAGAAATTGGCGTCATATGTAGTGAGGTAGAGTTCGGTTAATACAGAAAGTTTACTTCAAATCTTGTATTTATATCAAGAAATTTAAATATGTATAAATAAATTCAGAACCCAATTACTAATACAAAATGTTACTATTCTAAAATTAGGAGTGTTCATGGTTTCGGGTTTTCCCTAAAAAGAAACCAAACCAAGTAAGTCGGTTTTTCAAATATTAGAACCAAACCAATCCAATTATGTCGGTTTCTTCTTGATTCAGTTTATGTCGATTCTTCAGTTTTTTCGGTTATTTGTCGATTTTTTCTTAAATATAAGATATACACTACCAAACACACATTTCGGCGACCACATTTTTAATGTAATACTATCAAATCAATTGTCCTTTGAGAAATCTATTATTTACCAAGATATATTGATGATAATTGAATCAAATAGTAATGAATAATTTAAGGACTCAATTAAAATATATTATTTTTAACATGAAAATAGATTCTTACACTTAACAAAAGAAAACTACCAATTAAACTAGAATGTAAAGGTAAAGAACTGTACTAAAAGTGCAAACGATTAATCTTTACTATAAATTTTTTAAAATTTTGTGTATATATGTTTGGTTTGTATATAGATAGGTGTAATAATAAATTTAAAATAGCTACTCCTATATTCGGTTTAGTTCGTTTATTTTTAATTAAAATTAAAATCAAACCAAATTTGATCGGTTTTAAATTTCAAAACTAGAACCATACCAAATCAGAAAATATCGATCTTTTTGATTGGTTTGGTTTGATTTTTGGTATTTTTAAAATTTTATGAGCACCCCTAACTAAAATTTAGGACTCATAAAATTTAAATTCTAATAGTGCATAATTTTGGTGGATCTCTTCCTTTAGTTTTTCCATGCAATAGCTTCTATGACAGTTAGTAGTGATCGCTGTCTTTTTAATATAGGAGTACCACTACCTTTTTTCTCCATCTTCTTCGCCAGTACCTAAGGCTTTGCATCTTTTCTTTTCGCTTTGACATCATACGTGCAAATTCAGTTCCTATATAGCTGGATCAAAAATAATTTAAATGCTACATGTGGATTGTGAGCTACAAGATGATCTATTTATGCTTATAATTTGCACATATATATACACGCTATTAAGTTTGTTATTCTGAGCTAGGATGAAGCTCTTGCAGGAGCTCCAATGGAGGTTCTAGAACATTCGAGAGAGAAGGAAATATCTGGGAGGAGAGCAGAAGAAATAAAGATGTGAAAAATGACTCCCATTCATTTCCACTATTACAATTAACTTAACTAACTAATAGCTAATAGCTATAATGTGACTCTGACTACGAACTAGCTAAACATATACATATCTCAATACACGCTCCAATTACCACTAAACACTGAGTTCTACCGAACTAAGAAACCAAACAAAAACGGATCATCTTCAAGGGGCCGGGCGGACTCCACCATTTCCATGAAAATTACTATATATTTTAATGAAGCATAATGTTGGATTCAGAACAAGAAAAATACTTTTGTGAGGATGACCATATAATCATCATACTTATATTATAAACAGGAAGCCACAAAGTAAAAGTTTAAATACTAAAATACTCATTAATAGTTGGATGACCTTTTAAACCTTCGATCTATAAACTATGAATATGTCTTCCAAGATTTACGGTGGAATAAGGAGTTGTAAGTTATCTATTAGCAAGACAACAAATAGATTCCTAATTATAATGTAAAATAAATTAGCCATTGATGCAAGTAGGGCCGTCAAATTTGGCCCAAGCCCAAATGAACCGTTCAATCCGTCCAAGATTGAGTTGGTTATTGACCCGCTCATTTATTGAACTTAGCCCATCTTGACCCAACTAATCTCAACCCATTTAAAGTTGGGCTAATTTTTAGCCAAATTAATCAATGAATAAGTTTGTTAAAATATCTTAGAAATAATTTTATTTTTTGTTTAATATTTTAAATATGACCATAATAAAAGCAAAAAAATCTTATTTAGTAATTATACAATTTTTAAGAAAACAACACATATTAATTAAAGTTTAATAAGAGTTGGGCAGGTTGGGTTATGACCCGAATTTTAACCTATCTTGACCCAACCTATCTTAGCCCAAGTTACTTTTGGGTGAGTCATTTAGCTCGTCCATTATTAACTCAACTCATTTTGACCTGCCTAAAATTGACCCAACCAGCCCATCTGACACCCCTAGACGCAAGTAAGGTGCATGCACCTTTTTCTTGGTACTAATTACAGATGTGAACGTAATAGCTCTTCTTGGGAATTAAGTGTTTTTAATGTTTCATTATCAAGGGGCGGAATAACTAAAAAAATCTGATGACCCTCTCATCACTATTCTCCCCTATTCTATATACTAATAATTGTATCCGCGTGATGTGCGGATTAAATTATGATCGGGTTTGTTTGATCCTATTAAATAATATTGCTTTAATAAAATTCGATTATTATTTTACTTGTCAATACGATATATCCAATAATGAAATCTTTATTAAATCAAAGACATTTATATAGTTAGTGAATAACTTTTTAGTTCTATATTTGTTTTTATTGTATTAACCAGTATTTAATACTCGCTTTCTTTTTGTCATATATAAGAATATTTATAATTTATTATTTTCGAAATATTTTTTTATTTTAAATTTTTTCTATTGTTCTTCATAATATTATCTAAATTTTAATGAACAAAATCTCTGTCAAACTAATGGGACTTATACAGGGAGCGCACTGAATAACTTTTTTGTTATATATATATATATATATATATATATATATATATATATATATATATATATATATATATATATATATATATATATATATATATATATATATATATATATATATATATATATATATATATATATATATTTTATTATATCATCTATTATTTAATATTATTACATTGTTAATAGAAAGTTTTATTAGCATATTACTTTATTAAAAAAATTTTCTGAAAGTTCATTTTTGTTTTATTTATTTTAAAAGTTTTAAAACTCCAACTTGAAACTAATCCCCAATTTGAATTGGTAATTTTATTTTTTAATTTTAATTTTATTTTAAAATTATTTTAAAACTCCAACTTGAAACCACATCCCAATTTGAATGGGTAGTTTTTCTTCTCTTTCTTTGAATTTTTTATAGCTAATTTTTTTTCCTTTTTTATATTAAGATAATTTGTACACTCCAACTTGAAACTACTCCCACCTAATTTGAACGGGTAGTTATTATTTATGTATTTATTTTTTGTTTTAATTACATTTAATTATAAGATATCTATATTTATTAATTCAAATAAAATAACTATTTAACATATATATATATATATATATATATATATATATATATATATATATATATATATATATATATATATATATATATATATATATATATATAAATAATAACAAATAACTTTTGTTCATATTTTTCTTTACTATATTAGCCAATATTTAGTATTCGCTTTCTTTTTTTAATATATAAGAAGATATATAATTTATTGCTGATAATATGTTTTTTTTAAATTTTATTCTATTGTAATTAATAATATTACCTAAATTTTAATGAATAAAATCTCTCGTAAACTGTCGGGAGTTATACAGGGAGAGCATTGAATAAATTTTTTGTTATGTATTTTTCTTTATTACATCATCTAATATTTAATATTGTTACATTTTAATAGAAATATTTATTAACTTATTACAATATTTGATATTTTACTCAGAAAGTTTTTTATTTTCTTTATTTCTGTTTTTTATTTTAAAATAATTTTTAAAAATCCAATTTGAAACTACTTCCAAATTCGAATCGGTAATTCATTATTTTTTATTTTAAAATAATTTGTAAAACTCCAATTTGAAAATACTCCCAATTTTGAATTGGTAATTTATTTTTTTAAAATTTTATTTTAAAATTATTTTCAAACTCCAACTTGAAACTATTTCTCAATCTAGATGGTTAGTTTTTCTTCTCTATTTTCATTTTTATAGCTATTTTTTCAAAAACCGGATAAAATTTCCTCCCTTCTGGTTTTTCCTTAATTTATGTATTTTTATTTTATTTTGTTATTTTCTAGAAGACGGTCAACATGCACAAACCGAATCAAACATCATGCACAAGTAGCACATAAGATGTATCAGGATGGTCTATTAATTCTCAGGTACACCTGTCCTAGAAGGACCCAACCCCTATGTTGAGTCCCCAAAGTCAAATGCACATGACGCAAATAAACGTTCCTACTAGGGATCCGGCATGAGGCTATGTTAATCTAGCTTTAAACCCTGGGAGAGTGTTATAGAACTGGCATACCCAAGCGGACAACTCGAGCCGAGGTGGGGGCAACGTACCAGGAGCACGAAAGTCTACCCGTACTAGTTACTTGACCCAGCCTCGTTCTAATTGGTATGCCTTCTAACAGAAAAGTGGGCCACGTGCACGTGTGCACCATAAATTTAGAAGACTCAGAGGGAGGCGTAAGAAGACAATTTAATACAATTCAAATAATATAAAAGCGGTAAATAAGCGGCAATTAGCACATTAGGCCCCAAAAATACAATAATAACATCAAATTAAGAAAGCCAAGTATAGATCACATTACAAGCTCGTATTCTGAACCTTGAACCAAAGTTCTGGGTTATTGTCCCCAGCAGAGTCGTCATCGCTGTCACACCTCTTTTTTACACACCCGAGAGGGATATGAGAATTTATCCAATTAAAGTGACATTATTCAAAATGGAATTATTTTATTTATTAGAGTCGCCACTTGGAATTCCAGATAAGGAATTCTGTTAACTCGGGAGAAGGTGTTAGGCATTCCCTGCATCCGTGGTTCTAGCACGGTTGCTTAGCAATTTATATTTGGCTTAATTATTTAACTACTTATTTTTAAAACCTACGTGCAATTATATTTTTACTGCCTTTAATCACTTGATTCGTTCGTAATTAAAGAATTGAGTTATACGTACATATACTCTTTTATTTTGGCGCGTCAAAAACATGTCACGCGAACGTGTCCACAATTAATAACGCTTTGTTTATTTTTAAGAAATGTTTGTTTGAAGTTGTGCAAACGCATCCCTCGAATTTTTTTAAGAATTAAATTCACAATTATATTACGCGTACGTATACATAATCACAATAATAAATTTAAAACACACCTAAAATAACTAACATATTCGAAGTTGTTCATTCCAAAACTGTTTCTCAAAATATTATCGAGGCCAACTACATATGATACAACAAAAGTTTAAAACAAGAAAAAAAGAATCTACAAGAAAGGCAAATAAAGAAACTGGCACAACAATTGATTAAAATATATCATTTAAGATATACTTAATAATAAATTAATTGAAGGTGAAATGAACTTTTCATACTTTATACGTAACAGGAGCAAACAAATAGCATTCACATATATTTCGTAGCTAAAGGCACTTTACACTATTTAACAACATAACAAGAGCATGGAAGAACAAAGTAAACTGAGAAACGGACCTGTAATGAAGCAAAAAACGTTTATCTTTCTAAATATGAACAAAATCAGAAGCCAGTACGAGGCAGCAACTATTTGCAAAGTCTGAAACTTTAATATACATGAAGATGAATACAAGGATGTAAACTCGACAAGAGAACTCGAACAAGCCAGACCGGGTATAGAGAACTTCGTTGGCGACTCCAACCAGAACCGATGACTGGAGATTTCGAACGGCGACTTCAGGCGAGGAAATCGGACTCGCTGTCGACCTCCGTTTTGAGGTTGAAAAAGAGGCTTTTTGCAGTCAAGCTTGCAGTATTTTTAGGAGCTATTTCAGAATATCTTTAGCTGGTTTTAATGGTGATTTGTCGATGTTGGTCGAACGTGGTTGTGACCAGACTATTCGCGACGAAATGTGGTGAGGAAGCTGGTTTTGGTGAAGGAGGTCGTTGGTGTTTTTCTCAAGATGAGGTTTGACGTTGCTGCTATTTGGAAGAAGGAGTCCCTTTTTTTTCCAGCCTCCCTCTTTTTTTTTCTAAAGTATGTGTATACTATATATAGAATAAGTGTGTGTGACGGATGTGTGGAAGTGGTGTAAGATCGTGCATATTGTGAGTGTGGGGTCGTGTGAGTGTGGGTGAAAGAATTGGTTTGGGACGTGAGGAGTTAAGAAAAGGTGGGGGTTGTGGGTGGTTTTATTAATATTTGTTTTAAAAAAAGTATACATATTTATTTAACTTTACCTAACCCTTTTTTTAATTAAATAAAAGAAGATAAAACACGCACACATATATAAAATTTACTTTTAAATTTAAAGAAAACTATATAAATAAGAAAATTTACTATTTACACTAAAGTTTAAATCATACTAAGAAAAATACTACTGTACTTACATTTAAATTAGAAGAAACTAAGTTCTGTTATATTTAAACATAGGAACAAATCTTATATTCTAAGAATGTGAATATTTTTTTTAGTTTTTAATTTTCTTAAATAAAACCTATTAAAAGTAATATAAAAATTTAAAATATTAAGACTAGACCTAGAAGAAATATTTATACTAATATAGTATAGAATATGGGTGTGGTAAAAAATTAGGTGTTCACAGATATTTAATTTATTGATGAGATGTGAGGTGGTGTGAACGTGCAATTAGAGGTGTAGAGGCAGACCCAAGAATCTTAGAGTTTCAAGTTGAGCAGGACCAAAACATAATACATGGAGTGTAAGTTCAGCGACGAGACTTTAGGAGGGGAAGGGGAGGTGAGACTGGACTCGTAGGTCATCCCTAGGAGAGGGAGTTTTAAGTACCCCGGGTATATTATTCAGGGATGGGGAGATTAATGAAGATGTTACACATCGTATTGGGGCTAGATGGATGAAATGGAGACTTGCTTCCAGTATTTTGTGTGACAAGAAGGTGCTACCAAAACTTAAGAGTAAGTTCTATAAAGCAGTGATTAGACCAACGATGTTATATAGGATTGAGCGTTAGCCAATCAAAAATGCTCATGTCTAAAAGATGAAGGTAGCAGAGATGAGGATGTTGAGATGGAAGTGTGGGCACACTAGGTTAGATAAGATCAAAAATAAGTTTATTCGCGATAAGGTGGGGGTGCCTCTACTGAGGACAAGATGTGGGAAGTGCGGCTTAGGTAGTTTGGTCATGTGAGGGGGAGGAGCACAGATGCCCCGGTGAGTGTGAGAGGTTAATATTGGAGGATCTATGGAGAGGTGGAGGTAGGCCAAAGAAGAGGTGGGAAGAAGTGGTTAGACAAGACATGGCACAACTTCAGTTGACCGAGGACATGACCCTTGATAAGAAGGTATAGAGGTCGAGAATAAGAATAGTAGAGTAGGTAGTGTAGAATGTTCATAACAATAGCATTGGCACACAATCTCGTTTTCTGTTGGTAGTTGGTTTTGTGACTAATAGATCTTAAATATTCTTGTCTTATGTTTTGATGATCTAACAAACTTACTGTTAAGAACCAGAAGAGGAACCGGACCTAACTTGGATTGTTTCAAACTCTAACGGACCCCAGCAAAAGATGAACTACTAAAAATTCAGGAACTAGGAACCAAACAAGGACCTGATACTCTTATAGTTCCTATGTGGCAGTACACAATCATTTGGACACAGTTGGAACTGAAGTGAGTAACAGTATTGTTTCTGCCGCACTACAATACACTAACAGTCCACTCATTCTCTAACCAAACAAAGCACTCACATCACTTCAAGTGATGTGATCAAGATGTATCCAGTGAGCTTTATACAAAGATATTACTGAAAGGTTTCTGTTTATCATTCAAGCCTTCAGTAATAACAGAAAAATCATCCCCTCAAGCTTGAAGAACAAGGTTTAACGCCACTACAGATCAGTTCCTAAAAGTTTGATTGTTTATGTCCTAGTTGAGTTGTAATCTTATTATTGTACTTACTGTATCTCCTAAATCGCTTACTTAGTAGCATACTGATTAGGAATCCATTTGTAAATCCTTAGACTCGTTGAGTTTAGGTTTTGGCTAGATTTAGTCATAAAGAAAGTCTTTATAATCGTAGAATAACAAAGTGGGTTGTGGTGACAACACCACAAGTTAGAAAACCTTTGTAACTAGGATAGTCACAAAGTGGCTTGTGGTATACGTCCACAAGTTAGTTGAGTAAATCCTTTGAAATAGGAAGTATTGTAAAGTGTCTTGTAATAGGTAAGATTACAATTTAGTAAAGTTAAAATCCTACATGTGTAGGTCGTGGTTTTTTGATCCCCTTGTGCGGGATTTTTCCACGTAAAAAAACCTTTGCCTCATTACTTACTGTTTTACTAAGTGCTCTCAGCAAAAACTTGTAGAGGACCGGGTACTCTACGATTTGGTGGACCCATACAAACTAACAATTGGTATCAGACTAGGTTCCTCCTATCAGATTAACACCTAGTAAGGATCCTCGTGGTAGCTCCACTAAATTTTGAAAAAGGTCAATCAATATCCCATCCACCCAAGTTTGATGGAAATCTTATTGGTGGTGGAAAGCTAGAATGCATGATTTCATCATGGCCGAGGATTGCGAGCTTTAGGATGTTATCTGTGATAGTGTGCTTGTTCCAATTAAGGTACTAATTCCATTTTCAATAAAAAAGACCAACAAAGAATAAACTAAAGAAGACAAGAAAGCAATGGAGAAGAATCTTCGTGCCAAGAAAATTCTAGTATATGGTTTGGAACCTGAAGAGTATGACATAATCTCTACATGCAACACTGCCAAGGAAATATGGGAAGCTTTGTAAATAGCTATGAAGGAACTATATAAGTAACACAAGATAAATCTAATACTAATGATAGTTCTACGATGGGAATTGGAGGCGGGTACATTGGATATGACTTAATTCTTGCTTTGATGGCTCAATCAGACAATGATGAAGACAATGGCAATGAAGAGGTAAACTTTAGGGATGTTCAGAAAAATCTAAAATCCTATTCTCTAAAAAAACTCATGTGTTTAGCTAGTGTTTTAATTACTGCATTTTGTAGTCTTGCGAAGGATAGGGATTCCTTGTTCTTAGAATTAGAGCAATCTGAACATATTAGAAAAGACTTAGAATTACTGATCAAAAGAAAGCCATTTAAATTCTTAGAAAAGAAAAGAGTGATCTCTTGGCAGAAACTTCTGACCAAAGGGAACTAATAGCAAAGCCCTTGATTACGTCAAAACCCGAAAGCTTGAAAGAAGAAAGGAGATAATAAGTGAGGAATATTCTAGGCTTAAAGATGAGGTGAAGGCCTTGAGATATAGGATGAGTGCTGAATTTGAGAAAAACGAGCTCCTCCAAGCCAACCTAGAAAAAGTAATTAATGATCTTGAAAAGTCTCTAAAGTGGGCCTGGTCCGTAGAAGCTACCATGGCCTTGTTCACTAGTGAATGTGAAAAAGGGCGAAGAGCAAGTTTCCCAAGGAAGAAAGATCCTTACAACCCTCATAATAAGAGCATCATTGCATCTGATAATTGGCCCCGTACTCAACGCGGGAACATGGGGCACTCCATGGAAGTTGTCCAGGCCAAGAATCAATCAGTACCAAGAGATAAAGTGGCTACTGAAACTATGACCACAAAATAGGGACCAGGTTCCACTTACTGAAAATGCACATTACCTGCATGGACTAGGAGAGATCTTGACTACATTCTCATCCGTAGGAGCGATAGGAGCTTGTGCAAGGACTGCAAGGTTATTCCGGGAGAGTCTCTTTCGACTCTTCATAGACTTTTAGTGATGGATGTCGATCTCTGGGTGAAAAAGAAGCGGAGGGGAGCACAGGGTCAACCGCGGATTAGATGAGGAGCTTTGTCTAAGGAGAATGCACAGGAGTTGGAGAAGAGGTTAGTGGAGGGCGGAGCTTGGAGTAGTTATGGGGAAGCGGACGCCATGTGGACAGTGACGGCGAACTTGGTTAGGGGGGCTGCACGGGACGTGCTCGGGGTAACTAAGGGATATTCAGGCAGACATCAGTGTGAGTGGTGGTGGAACGGGGTAGTCAAAGGAAAAGTGGAGGTGAAGAAGGCGGCGTTCGCTAGGTTGGCAGAGAGCACGAGCGAGGAGGAGCGGAGAGCGAACAGGTTGGTTTACAGGGAGGCGAGAAGAGAAGCTAAGATGGCAGTCACGGAAGCTAAAAATACGGCGTTCGGTCGCATGTACGAGGAACTAGGGGAGAGGGGTGGGGATAAGAAGTTATTCCGGTTGGCTAAAGCAAGGGAGAGGAAGGCCCGTGATCTAGACCGAGTAAGGTGTATCAAGGCCGAGGATGGTAGAGTTCTGACAGGGGAATCGCAAATCAAACAGAGGTGGCAGACGTACTTTCAGGATCTTCTTAACGAGGAAGGGGATAGGAGCATAGAGCTAGGGGAGTTGGGGCATTCAGAGCGTCATAGAGACCTTGGGTACTGCAGGCGCATTAGGGTGGAGGAGGTCTTAGGGGCGTTGCGTAGGATGAGTAGGGGTCGAGCGACTGGGCCTGACGAGATCCCGGTGGAGTTCTGGAAGTGCATGGGTAGAGCTGGAGGGGAATGGCTCTCTAGGCTGTTCAATGCGATCTTCAGGACTAAAAGGATGCCGGATGAGTGGAGGTGGAGTACAGTGGTGCCCTCGTACAAGAACAAAGGGGATATCCAGTGCTGCAACAACTATAGGGGCATCAAATTGATAAGTCACACGATGAAGGTTTGGGAGAGGGTGATTGAGGCGCGGGTGAGGGAGGCGACAACTATATCTGAGAACCAGTTCGGTTTCATGCCGGGTTGCTCTACCACAGAGGCGATTTACCTAGTCAGGCGGATGGCGGAACAATTCAGGGATAAGAAGAAGGACCTTCATATGGTGCTTATCGACTTGGAGAAGGCGTATGACAAGGTCCCGAGGGAGGTGCTATGGAGGTGCTTAGAGGCGAAGAGTGTTCCAGAAGCCTATATCAGAGTAATCAAGGACATGTACAATGGAGCTAAGACTAGGGTTAGGACGGTGGGGGGCGAATCAGACCATTTCCCTGTGGTAATGGGGCTCCATCAACGATCGGCGCTGAGCCCCCTGTTGTTCGCCTTAGTGATGGATGCTCTAACCCGACATATCCAAGGGGATGTGCCTTGGTGTATGCTCTTTGCTGATGATGTAATATTGATAGACGAGACGAGGGCCAGTGTTAGTGAAAGGTTGGAGATATGGAGACAGACCCTCGAGTCTAAGGGTTTCAAAATAAGCAGATCTAAGACAGAATATCTGGAGTGCAAGTTTTGCGACGGGCCGAGTGGGGTAGGCGGGGAAGTGATGCTTGGTTATCAGGCCATCGCCAAGAGGGACAGTGTTAGATACCTTGGGTCTGTGATTCAGGGGGACGGAGAGATTGACGGGGACGTCACCCATCGGATTGGAGCGGGGTGGTCAAAGTGGAGGCTCGCTTCAGGGGTCCTGTGAGACAAGAAAATTCCACACAAACTCAAGGGGAAATTCTACAGAGCCGTGGTTAGGCCTGCGATGTTATATGGGGCGGAGTGCTGGCCCGTGAAGAACTCGCATGTTCAGAGAATGAAGGTTGCGGATATGAGGATGCTTAGGTGGATGTTTGGGCACACCAGGCTGGATAAGATCAAGAATGAAGTTATTCGACAGAAGGTAGGGGTGGCCCCGATGGACGAGAAGATGCGAGAAGCGCGACTGAGGTGGTTCGGGCATGTTCGGAGGAGGGCCCTCGATGCCCCGGTGAGGAGCTGCGAGCGGCTGGAGATTGTTGGTGGTCGGCGAGGGAGAGGGAGGCCTAAGAAGCATTGGGGAGAGGTGATTAAGCAGGACATGACCAGATTGCAGGTTACCGAGGGCATGACCCTTGATAGGGGCGTTTGGAGGTCTAGAATTAGGATTGTAGGCTAGGGGCTCCTAGAGTCCTTCGTTCGCATCTCTCGGGGTTAGGTGTGGGATAGTAGGGTTACCCATAGGTGATTAGTGTTTTAGCTTATGTCTCCATATGGTTGTCAATATGGTAGTTACTGTTTGTTATTATTGCATTATTGCATGCGACTGTATTTATGTTGCTTATGTTTTCATGAGTACTTACATTATTATTGCAGGAGTACCTATGCTTTATTATTTTGTTTTGTTTTGCTTGTGTTTCTAATTTTACCTTTGTTTTCGTAATGCAGCTTTCCCTCTTTTTATCCTGCACGCCGATGGTCGTTTGGAAACAGCCTCTCTGCCCTTACGGGCAGGGGTAAGGCTCGTCTACATATTACCCTCCCCATACCCCACCTGGTGGGATAACTGGGTAGTAGTAGTAGTTGTTGTTGTTGTTGGTTACTACCAGGGACCCAAACTTGTTTGGGTTCCTAAAACTAACTCCTAATTTCTTGTGCTGTGAACAGTGAAAGGAAGTGGTCAACAATGGTTCATGGATAGTGGATGTTCAAAACACATGACTGGAAATACCAGAGACTTTCTTTCACTAAAAGCCCTGCAATGAGGGAGTGTATCCTTTGCAATGGCAAGAAAGGGTACATTCTTGGAGTTGGAAAATTTGGAAGTGACTCCCTCACTCTATTGAAAATGAGTACTACGTCAATGGACTTAAGTACAGTCTTCTGAGTGTCTTTAAAATTTGCGATAAAGGAACAAGGTGGACTTCTTATTAAAAATATGTACAATTACTGACCTTGTGACTGGTGAACAGTTCTGGTGGCCAAACCATACAAGAACATCTATGTTTCTGATTTCGAATCCTTATAGAGTAGTGATATGAGTTGTCTGAAGGCGATTGATGATGATGCCAAACTATAGCACAGAAGACTGGACCACGTAAGTTTTTCCCTTTTGAACAAACTAATTCAGAAGGACCTGGTCCATGGTCTGCCTGTGTCACAATTCAAAACTCAAAAAGTTTATGATGCATGTGCCAGAGGAAAACATGTAAAGTCCTCCTCAAGTCAAAAATAGATGTGAGCACCTCAAAGTCACTTGAGCTCCTACACATGGATCTTTGTGGACCTATGAGAGTGCAAAGCAGAGGAGGAAAGAGATACATTTTCGTGATCATGGATTACTATTCATATTCACATGGACTCTATTTCTCCGAACAAAAGATGAAAAAGTTTAAGTATTTGTGGCCTTTGTGAAGAAAATGGTATCTCTCACAACTTCTCAGCTCGTAGAACTCCACAGCAAAATGGAGTAGTAGAAATAAAGAATAGAACTCTGGAAGAAATGGCAAGAACAATGATGATTAACAGTGGACTTGGAAAGAAATTTTGGGCTTAAGTTGTCAACACTGCATGCTACTTAGTGAACAGGTGCATAATCAGATCAATTCTAAACAAGACCATGTATGAACTATTGAATGGAATAAAACCCAAGCTATCTTACCTAAGAACGTTTGGATGCAAATGTTATGTTCTCAACAATGGAAAAGATCAGCTTGGTAAGTTCGATACCAAAAGAGATGAAGGAATATTTCTTGGCTATTCTTCTCAAAGCAAGGCTTACAAGATATATAACAAGTGGACTCAATATGTTGATGGGAATATTTCTTGGCTATTCACTTCCCAGACCAAACATATTGATGTGAGGCATCATTTTCTAAGGGATAATGTAGAGAAAGGATTGATATGCATGAAGTTATGTAGCAAGAAGATCAAATTATAGGCATTTTTACCAACGCACTAAGTAGGGAACGGTTTGAAAGAAACATAGTAAAGCTCGGACTTTTGAGGCCAAATCAAAAACCTGATTCCTTTTTGAGTTGGCTCGTGTTATTAAGAAATAATGGGTTCAAAAGATAGTGTTTATCGTATCTGCTGATGGAATATTGCATGAAGTTATTTCTCATAGAAAAGAGACACAAAGAGTGTGGGTAGAAGGGGCCCTTATGGATGTTAAAGGGGATGCAACAATATAAACTACTAGGTATCATATGAGGAACTTGATCCCTCTCCGGAGGACCCAGGTCAGGACTCTCATCCCTAGGATAGTGTTGTTCCTGCATTCGATGTTGTGCCCCTGGAGATTCAAGCACAAGAGATGCGATCTAGTGATGAGGAAGACCTGGACAACGTGGCCCTAGATGCATTCATAAGTAAGTGCAAGGTTGTCACCACCCCTGAGTCTGAAAGTAAGCAGCCTACTACCAGGATTTAAGTCAAAGTAGCCTACGATTCTGCACTTCAAAAGAGCACGAAAAATAGTAAGAAAAAAAGGAGAAAGTTGGTAAATAATGGTGTCCTTGTAAGTGATGAAACTATCCCTGTAGTTGTGGTGGAGGAGGAACTCCTGAGGAACCTGGTTCCCTTGTAAGGCAGTCCTCAAAAAAATCAGTGTCTACTTCCATGGAAAAATGATCTACTTTTAAGTCCAAGTTGAATGAGGCAGTGAGTGATGAAGATATTCTTGTCAAGTCCAAGGGGAAAGGTAAAGTTAGTGGAGAAAAGCATAGGAGACACAAGTTTGTAACAACCTAAGAACCCAGCTCTGGGAAGAAAGCCAGAATTGACGTTCACATTGGCTGTAAGTGACTAAGGCATCAAAAGGTTTTGTTAGGTCATATGTTTGACCCAACAATCTCTGAGATGGCAGGAATGCATCACCTTCTAGAAATGGTGGAGTTTCAGTAATGGACGCATCTATTCTACATTGACGCTCCTAAAGTGTATGAGGAGGAGGTCAAGAGTTTCTTCGCCAATCTCTTTCCATTTGATGTTGACCATGCGTGTGCTTTAGTTAAGGGGTGGATATTGTCTTTGACGTGAAATTTCTTGGGAAAATTCTACAGGTTCCTACAGTTAGGGTGTCTAGTGTACGAGATGTTTGTCAATAAAACTTCCAAAATGCAGTCGTGAAAGATAATTCTAATAAGAAGGGGACCAGGTCCATAAGAAAGCATTACTTCCTGTCTATCAGTTATTGTTTGAGCTGGTTAACAAAGTCTTGTTCCCTCCAACAGAAAGGTGATATGTCACTTCCAATGTTGATCTATTCTTAATGGAGCAATTGGATGGTTTCAACCCTATGAGTTTGACTGCCATAATGATTTAGCACATGCAGAAAGTGGATGATTTCAAGGATGGCAATCACGGGCTTCCCTATGGATTCTTGCTCACGCAAGTGTTCAAATTCTTTGAGGTTCCACTAGGAACAAGTATAGGGACCCGCAAGCAGACATTCTCACAGACAATCTTGAAAAAGTGCGAGTATATTGAGAAGTATGGGGGTGTAGGAAGCATTTCAAATGTGTCTCACCTCATCAATGCCCAAAACAGTGCAGCTGAGGAAATACATCAACTGAAGGATAAGAATGTCATCCTGGAAGGCCAACAAGCTTGAGCGGTTCCCATGTCGAATGATGAGGTAATCCGCTTGACCCAAGAAAATGCAGACCTCAGAGTGCAATTTGAGAACCTGAAGGTTGAACTGCTCAACGAGCAAAAGTCGGGAAATGCGCGAATAGACCTTGTTCTCCAGACCCTTACAACAGCTTCCAAGCCTTCTCCTCCTAGTTCCCTCTAAGTTTCCCTTTAGTGACCTGTTATATGGATATGTTTTTTGTTTCTTTGTTGATGGTTGGCGGATGTTTTTGTTGTTTTTTTTGTGTGGTTGGGATTTACTACTACTACTGCTACTCCCGTGTTCAAGTCCAATGCTGCCTCTTCCTTTTTTTTCAAAGGAAGAGGCATATTAATATAAACTCTCTCTTATTTTGTCTAGTACCTTCTTTTTGTATTCTATTCTTTCTCATTATGTGGTTAGGATTTACTACTACTACTACTACTACTGCTACTTCTGTGTTCAAGTCCAATGTTGCCTCTTCCTTTTTCCAGAGGAAGAGGCATATTAAAAATTATTGATATAAATCCTCTCTTATTTTGTCTAGTACCTTCTTTTTTATTCTATTCTTTCTCATGATTGTGTGCACATATGTGGCATAAGTTAGCTTAGTTGGACTTCTTTGTGCTATTGTTCTTTTTCATGATACCAAAAGGGGGAAAAGAAAACAGACTAATATAGGATTCCAGGGGAATCACATTGGGGAACTGGATCTTATGAATTGCATGAATTACTCTATTAAGGCATCGTCTCAGGGGGAACTCTTTGACACTGGGTTTTGCTGCCTTAATTCCGAACTCATAATTGTTTAAAGTTTGTCATCATCAAAAAGGGGGAAATTGTTAGATCTTAAATATTCTTGCCTTATATTTTGATGATCTAACAAACTTACGGTTAAGAACCAGAAAGGGAACCTGACCTACCTTGGATTGCTGCAAACTCTAGCGGGCTCCAGCAAAAGATGAACTGCTACAGATTTAGGAACTAGGAACCAAACAAGGACCTAATGCTCTTGTAGTTCCTATGTGGCGGTACACAGTCATTTGGACACAGCTGGAACTAAAGTGACTGATAGCATTATTTCTACCGCACTGTAATACACTAACAGCTCACCCATTCTCTAACCAAACAAAGCACTCACATCACTTCAACTGATATGATCGAGATGTACCCAATGAGCTTTATACAAAGACATTACTGGAAGGTTTCTGTTTCTCATTCAAGCCTTTAGTAAAAATAGAAAAAGCATCCTCTCAAGCTTGAAGAACAAGGTTGAACGCCACTATGGACCAGTTCCTAAAAGTTTGATTGTTGCTGTCCTAATTGAGTTGTAACCTTATTATTGTACTTACTGTATCTCCTAAATCGCTTACTTAGAAGTATACTGATTAAGAATCCTCTTGTAAATCCTTAGACTCATTGAGTTTAGATTGTGACTAGATTTAGTCATAAAGAAAAGTATTTATAATTGTAGAATTATAAAGTGGCTTGTGGTGACAGTATCACAAGTTAGAAAAAGCCTTTGTAACCAGGATAGTCACAAAGTGACTTGTGGTAAAGGTACCACAAGTTAGTTGAGTAAATTCTTTGCCATAGGAATATTGTAAAGTGTCTTGTAATAGGTAAGATTATAAGCTAGTAAAGTTAAAAGCCTACAGGTGTAAGTCGTGGTTTTTTTATCTCCTTGTGCTAGATCTTTTACGTTAAAAAAAACCTCTGCCTCATTTACTTACTGCTTTACTAAATGCTCTCAGCAGAAACTTGTAGAGGACCAGGTACTCTACAATTTGGTGGACCCATACAAACTAACAGTGACTAACCATTTTTTTCGTTGCTGATCATTTTATTGTCTTGTTGTGTTATTCTACTTTTATATAGCTTTTTGATACTGTCTCTTCTTGCCTGTATTTATATTAATGTGGTACTTATACTATCTTGAGCCGAGGGTCTATCCTCTCTATCCTCACAAGGTAGGGGTAAGGTTTGCGTACACACTAGCTTTTCCAAACTCCACTGTGCGAGATTATACTAGGTGTGTTGTTGTTATTATTGTTGTACGTATTCAGATGTATCTACAGTATGTATTCATATATTTTTGTACTATAGATGACCTGCTATACTTCATGTATTCAATGTAATTATATAATTTCAATATATAAATCTATTTGTAAAGATACCACTAAAAATTATTTTAGTAAATATATCACTAAAAAAAGAAAAGATGGATTGAATCTCTGAAGATTGCTCTGTTTATTGGGTGTTTTTCGATTAGAATCTTTTCTGTTAACTGAAAATATAAATTTTGTTTGTTATAATTAAGTTTGTTGAGTTATATCAGGAGTCTATAATTGATTCACTTACTATTTTTAAACAGCTGAAGACCTTTTTTCTGCAAATTCTGTTACTATATTTACAAATATAACTCGTTAATACAGTCGAATACATTCTCTGCTTAGCTGGACTCCCATGTTTTCCGCCGAGTTTTGCTACTGTATTCATGAATACAGTAGTAAAAGTATATTGAATATAGTCTGTAACAACTAAAAATATAGCTATAAAAAATAATTTAGTAAATTATAGCTATAACAAGCTAACAATCACTAAAACATAGTAATTTTTGAAAATTTCCCCTCTATTTACGGTTCAAAACATGGCCCGCCAACAATGAGCCAAGACCCATCATTATCCGAAAGGTGAGCCCAATCCAGCTACTTCGCGCCATTGCCAAACAGGCCCAATATCAATCAATCTGCTGAAGGTTGAGCTTCCAGAGCTCCCCGTGGGTGCAAACTGCAAAGTGCAAACCGACTCAAAGAGTGAGCGACGAGTGAGTCAGAAAGCGAGAGCAAAGATGTTTCTCCGAAGAGTAGCGAGGCCGTTGATGATGATGGCCAAAGTGAAGGAGACAACAGGGATCGTGGGTCTCGATGTGGTCCCAAATGCGAGGGAAGTTCTGATTAATCTTTACAGGAAAACCCTAGAAGAGATCAAGGCTGTCCCGGAGGACGAGGGATACCGGAAAGCCGTCGAAAGCTTCACGCGCCACCGCCTCAGTGTCTGTCAGGAGGAAGAAGATTCGGAAATGATCGAGAAGCGGCTTGGTTGTGGCCAGGTTGAAGAGTTAATTGAAGAAGCCCAAGATGAGCTTAAGCTCATCGGTCACATGAACGGTGCGTACAATAACAAACTTTCTGTATCTTCTATTTTATGTGTGTGCGCGCGCGCGCATTACTTTTTTGTTTTTTCTCTCTTTGGTTTACTGACTGAATGGTTGATGACATAATAGTAGATCCATATTTTGATTTACCTGTTTGGAGCCGTAATTATGGGGATTGCGTGATGTAGGACAGTGAGAAGAAACTATTCTTTTGGTAATCTACCAATTTTATATTAAGTTTCAACCTAGATTTTACTGGCTTCTTGTGATTATGAAAAAAGTCAGCAACTTTATCCACGATTAACAATGTGAACATAAATCGTATCCAATTGTGGACTAACAGGAAGTGAAATTTTGCTTCGTTTGATTAGAGTTTTACTTTGTCAAAAGAATTGCTCTTTCTTTCTACCACAGAAAAATTATGAATGATTTCGTGAAGTTGGACTATAAAGATGGATACTTTTATTGTGATTCACTCTGTTAACGAGAACCTTTATTTTCTTCATGTCTGAGGTAGTGGAGGAAAACAAAGAGGAGTCTTTTCTCCTGCTTATGTCACATTTGTTTCCTGAGAATCATGTTTAGGAATATGAAGGCTCTTTCTTCTCGTTCTTGAGCTCTGTATTGGAATACTTTTATGCACAGAATGCCATAAAGTTGGAAACAAACTCTTTGACCTCCCGGGGTAGGGGTAAGTTATGCGTACATACTACCCTCCCCAGACCTTACTTGTGGGAACTCGTTGGGTTTGTTGTTGTTGTTGTTGTTGTTGTTGTTGTTGTTGTAATGCCATAAAGTCATTTTGTAGGCTTGCATGCCTAAGAATGTTATGAACTTCAGGATGAGACGATTAAAAAAGAAAGAATGTCTGAATAAGAAAAGTTGGTTCTTTTTTATTCCCATCTTTTTAATAGGTGAATTACATTAAAAGTTTCCTGGGTGATTTTACAGCAATTTCTACAAAAGCTTGATATCAGGCTGATAGATTTAAGGATTTGCATTAGAAGCACGCAAGGATGTGATACGTGAGATGTCTTACATCCTATCATACAAAAGTTAGTTCTTTTTGGGCCGCTGAGTATTTGAACATGTATTGTGCAGCTTGCAAGCTCCTAGTTTCTCTGTATGGTTGTTTTTAGTACCACATATTCATGGCCTTTAAGTAGTGAATCTTTACTACTTTTGTTTGCCTAACAGTGCGTATTTAGTGAATTTTCTTCCAAAATTTGCATGTTCTCGCGTTTGCTAAGTTTGCTCAAGCAATTTACACTCGAGTTCCTTCTTTCGGTAGGGTTTTAGGTATCGGTTGTGTGATAGGTTTGGGTAATATCATAAAAACCTTTTAAGTATCATGTTTTCATGCCTCAGATACATGGCCATTTCCTCTCTTAGTCTGAATTGGCGGAAACTTCATTCTTTAGGTTTGATAGATATATTACATAGAAACACATATTGCTACAGAATATATCAATCTTTCTGAAATTGCTGCACCTCATTATTTTATGTTGGATGATCTAACTTTGAGAATTATTTTACATGTAACCATAGTCATCCAAGTCTGTGCCCTATTATCTCTACAACTAATGATGCCTCAACCATCTAGAGTAGCTACACTTGTCTCTTTCCATGATGCTAACCTATATTTTCTTTTTTGTTCTATTGGTTTTTGAGTAAATGTGAATAAATATTTTTCAACACCCCAATTATAAGTCTAATCATCTTTGTGCTAAATAAGTAAATTACATTATCTACTCACCTTACTCATTCCATTCTTCCACTTTGTAGCCATTCTCTCCTACTATATCTTTTTTATTGTCTGAAAAAACATTGTAAAGTATAAAGCTCTATTTACTTTACCTATCCAACAAAATATTGTCTGAAAAGATAACAACAACAAAAACTACCCAGTATAGTCCCACACGGTGGGGTCTGGGGAGGGTAATATGTAGACGAGCCTTACCCCTACCCGAAAGGGCAGAGAGGCTGTTTCCAATCGACCCTCGGCTCAGTGAAAGAAAGGAAAAAAAAAACAAAGACAAAAGAGCATTAGTATCACCAACAGAAATATCGTAAATAATTATCTAAACATAAGAACCATAAATAAAATAGCATGCAATAATATCAGACAGTAACTACCATAAATAACTACCACAGGGGAGACACAATCCAATACACAAATCATCTATGGATAGTCCTGCCAAGCATCACCCAACCCCGGGTGAGGAGTACGAAAAACTCTAGGGGCCCCTATCCTACGACCCTGATACTAGACCTCCAGACTTTCCTATCAAGAGCCATGTCCTCGGAAACCTGCATGCTAGCTATGTCATGCCTAATCACCTCTCCCAATACCTCTTAGGCCTCCCTCTGCCTCGCCGAACGCCGACCATCGTCAGCCGCTCTCAACTCCTCACCGGGGCATCAGGACTTCTCCTCCGCACGTGCACGAACCACCTCAGCCTCGCTTTTCGCATCTTCTCATCCACCGGGGCCACCCTCACTTTCTCTCGAATAACTCCATTCTTAATCTTATCTAACCTGGTGAGCCCGCACATCCACCTGAGCATCCTCGTCTCCGCAACTTTCATTCTCTGAACATGAGAGTTCTTCACTGGCCAGCACTCCACCCCATACAACATGGCAGGTCTAACCACAGCTCTATAAAATTTCCCCTTGAGTTTCTGTGAAACTTTCTTGTCACACAGGACTCCTGATGTAAGCCTCACTTTAACCACTCCGCTCCTATGCGATGAGTGACGTCCCCGTCAATCTCTCCGCCCCCCTGAATCACCGACCCAAGATATCTGACACTGTCCCTTTTGGCGATGGTTTGAGATCCAACCATCACGTCCCTGCCTACTTCGCTCGGCTCGGCGCTAAACTTGCACTCCAGGTATTCTGTCTTAGATTTGCTTATTTTGAAACCCTTAGACTCGAGAATCTGTCTCCATACCTCTAACCTCTCAATAACACCGACCCTCGTCTCGTCTCGTCTATCAAGACTATGTTATCAGCAAATAGCATACACCAAGGCACATCCCCTTGAATATTTCGGGTTAGAGCATCCATCACCAAGGCAAACAAGAGAGGACTAAGCGTCGATCCTTGATGGAGCCCCATAACCACTGGAAAATGGTCTGAGTCGCCACCCACCGTCCTAATCCTAGTCTTAGCTCCATCGTACATGTCCTTGATTACTCTGATGTAGGCTTCCGGCATGCTCTTCGCCTCCAAGCACCTCCATAGCACCTCCCTGGGGACCTTGTCATACGCCTTTTCCAAGTCGATAAGCACCATGTGCAGGTCCTTCTTCTTATCTCTGAACTGCTCCACCAGCCTCCTGACAAGGTGGATAGCTTCTGTAGTGGAGCGACCCGGCATGAAACCGAACTGGTTCACAGATATAGAGGTCATCTCCCTCACCCTCGCCTCGACCACCCTCTCCTAGACCTTCATGGTGTGGCTTATTAATTTGATACCCCTATAGTTGTTGCAGCACTGGATGTCCCCTTTGTTCTTGTACAAGGGCACCACTGTACTCCACCTCTTCTCCTGGCATCCTTTTGGTCCTGAAGTTCACATTGAACAACCTGGAGAGCCACTCCACTCCTGACCTGCCCATGCATTTCCAGAACTCCACCGGGATCTCGTCAGGCCCGGTCGCTCGCCTCCTACTCATCCTACGCAAAGCCCCCATGACCTCCTCCGCCTAATGCTCCTGCAGTACCCAAGGTCTCTATGTTGCTCTGAATGCTCCAACTCCCCTAGCTCTATGTTACGATCCCCCTCCTTGTTAAGTAAGTCTCGAGAGTACGCCTGCCAACTCTGCTTGACTTGAGACTCCCCATTAGAACTCTACCATCCTCGCCCTTGATGCACCTAACTTGGTCAAGATCACGCGCCTTCCTTTCCCTTGCTTTAGTTAACCGGAATAACTTCCTGTCCCCGCCTTTCTCCCCTAATTCCTCGTACATGCGACCAAACGCCGCGTTTTTAGCTTCCGTAACCGCCAGCTTTGCTTCTCTCCTCGCCACCTTGTAGATTTCCCTGTTCGCTCTCCGTTCTTCCTCGCTTGTGCTCCCTGCCAACTTAGCAAACGCCGCCTTCTTCACCTCCACTTTTTCTTCGACTACATCGTTCTACCATCAGTCACCTTGATGTCCGCCTGAATAGCCATTGGCTACCCCGAGCACACCCCGTGCTACCTCCCTAACCAAGTTCGCCGTCTCTGTCCACATAGCGTCCGCTTCCCCCGAACTTCTCCAAGCTCCGCCCTCAGCTAACCTCCTCTCCAACTCCTCTGCTTTCTCCTTAGTCAAAACACCCCATCTAATCCGCGGTTGTCTCCGAGCACCCCTCCTCTTCCACTTCACCCAGAGACCAACATCCATCACTAGGAGTCTATGAAGAGTCGAAAGGGACTCTCCCGGAATAACCTTGCAGTCCTTGCACATACCCCTATCGCTCCTTCTGAGGAGGAGGTAATCAATCTGAGTCCTCGCCGCCGAACTCTTGAAGGTGACCAAATGCGTCTCCCTCTTCTGAAATGTCGAGTTCGCAATCAGAAGCTCGGAAGCCCTTGCGAAATCAAGCAGTAACGTGCCTCCTCCATTCCTAACCCCAAAACCGAAGCCACCGTGCACCTCACCATAATCACCAGCATCAGCCCCAATATGACTATTAAAGTCCCCTCCAATAACTAGCTTCTCAGATTGGGGAATACTACTCACCAGATCATCCAAGTCCTCCCAAAAGCGCCTCTTAACCTCCTCGTCTAAGCCCGCTTGCGGCGCGTAAGCGCTGATGACGTTGAGGATGCAACTCCCAATAACCAACTTAATAGACATTAACCTATCATTCACTCGCCTAACCTCGACCACGGACTCCCTTAGATCCCTATCTACCAAGATGCCCACTCCATTCTTACCTCTCACGACCCCAGAATACTACAGCTTAAACCCATCTGCATTCCTCGCCTTCGACCCTTTCCACCTAGTCTCCTGGACAGGCTATGTTAACCCTCCTCTTCTGAAGAACCTTCGCCAACTGAATGGACTTACCCGTCGGAGTGCCTATGTTCCACGACCCAATCCTTAATCCAACTGACTTCTCAAAAAAACTTGTTAACCTATTTGGTAACAAATTTGCTATTTGCACTATGTAAATGTTGGTGAGACCTCTGTATGAGATCAGTACCACTTTGCTGCTGATATTTGTACAGCAATTTGCATCAAAGGGACTAATATCTGGACTTTACTTATATTAAGCTTATGAGGCTTCTTGTTTGTTGTTTTATTCTCATTTCCGTGTGTTCATTTGTCTATCACCTGTGGGAAATCTGAACTTCACTTTCTGGTTATGTATTTGCTTATTTTGTTTGACAAGCTAGTGGGTTAATCTTTTATTGGAGGTCCTTAGATCTGACTTCAAATAAATAAAGCTACTTGCGTCTGTCAAATTAGTGACTTTCTTTTATTTATTTTATTCATCTTCTTTGACTGTTAAAGAAAATGAACCTAAAGCCATGATCAATGGTTTTTCTTTTACAGAGTGGAAACCTTGGGGTGTTCCCGATGATTATGAGTGTGAAGTTATTGAAAATGATGCTCCAGTACCCAAGCACATTCCCCTTCACCGTCCCGGTCCCCTTCCTGAGGAGTTTTATAAGACACTGGAGGCTGTTACTTCTGGCACGTTGGAGACTTCAAAGAAAGATGAGCCTGCAATTGCATCAGGTGAATCCCAACCAAAGTAGCATCTCAATGGTGATTCTTTGTACTGATCAACCCATTTCAAGATCAAAAACTCAATGTGCTCACTGTCTCATCCTTGTGCTCTTTTTTTTGTTGTTGAGAATGCTCTCATCCTCGTGTTCTTCTCTTTGTGCTATTCTTATATAATCCTTTAATTAGATTAGCCGGAGTTTGTGGACACAAAAGCTTGAATGATTAGTTAATAAAAACAAACCGACTCTGGTTCAATGGTGTATTTATTTCTGTTGTTGAAGCTACATAACAATTTTCCAGTCATCGAAAAGCATCACATTGTTAAATAAGGAGCCTGATTTCATCTGTGAGTGAGAAAGGTGTTTAGTTTTGTCCACATTGGAGCAACACTCTGTACTTCTATATCAATCATAAAGTCAGATGCCGTTTCTGAGCCCAGAAGAATTTTGGTTGAAAAGTGGTTTTTCCTTTGTGTAGACCCCGTGGTCTGTGCCCCGTACATATTTTATTTTGAACTTGTCCTCAGGAATACTAGCCTCATTTGGATGTTCACTTGGTAGACGCTCATTCAGGACGCCACTCTTCTGTGCTCAAAAAGACCAAATTCTGAGGACTCTTGAAATGGGGATTTTTTTATTTTTTATTTTTGGAAAATTATTGTTGAAAAAGATCCCTATGCGAAATATACTAGTCACTGATGTTGTCGGTTTAGGAACTTTCCAATAATATGTTTCCGATTTTCTGTTATCAGATAATTCTGTTTTACTTCGTTTTTCATTTTCTTTTCTTTCTTCATGATATGATAATGGAGTTGAATTCCGATAATGCTAATTGAAATGGGAAATTTGCTTTGGTGTTCTGAGTTGTGCATAAGCTTTTATTCTGGACAAGAACTGGCCTCAGCCAGCTTATAAAAGAAGAAGAATTGGCCTAAACAACCAAGCAAGCCCGTGTGCTTTTAAATTTGGGATTTTTACCTAAATATGCCATATAGCAAACCTTATTACAATTATTGTGTCTTGTTTGGTTATTACCCGCATATTCCATGTTTTCGTTACCAAAAATGTACCAAACCATATCTAGCTGATTTTATAGCCTAAAATAGCGCCAGATTTTAAGCATACTAGTTAATGTTTGATTCTGTCTTAATTAAATGATCTTTTTAAAACCTTAAAAGATCTAATCCCAGCGCAAATCTCTCTGCGTGAATCTCTCATACGTAGCCATCAGTTTCGAAAATATCTCATTCAGAAACATCCAATACTGAAAATCAGAATTTACAGTGTGATAGTCAATCAAATTGTAGTTCTTCCTGATTTCAGTTTCGAAAATCTCTCATTCTTCTACATCAAATACCGAAAATCAGAATTTACAGCGTGATAGTCAATCAAATTGTAGTTCTTCCAGATTCCAGATTATTGAAGTTAGGTTTGTTTATACAAATTGTAGTTAAATTGTAGTCAGTTTGTAGTCAGTTTGTATTTAATTGTAGCCAGTTTGTAGTTAGTTGTAGTCAGTTTGTAGTTAATTGTTTGTAGTTAATTGTAGTCCGTTTGTAGTTACTTGTAGTCAGTTTTGATTTAATTGTAGTCAGTTTGTAGTTACTTGTAGTCAGTTTGTAGTTAATTGTAGTTAGTTTGTAGTTAATTATAGTAAATTTGTAGTTAATTGTAGTTTTTAATAAATATGCTTGAAAATTGGATTTTTTATAGCTACTGGCTTGTATGTGTAGTTGAGAACTGCAAATGGCATTTCAAGGCAACGTCAATTCATGATTCTTCATTGTTCAAGATAAGAAGTTTTAGCCGACAACACACATGCTGCCGAATGGACGAAACATTCATACAACGCAAATGTACTGCAACAATAGTTGGTAGCATTGTCGTTCCAAAGTATTGTGATACTAAGACTGTTTACACGCCAAAGGACATAGAAACTGACATGTTATCCGACTTCAAAGCAGATAGAGAGAGAGAAATCGATTTTGTAGAGGGTTTCTGGCTTTGATACAATTTTATGGACTGAAAGTATGGTGGATTGAGAAGAACTTCTCGATCTGAAACTGTTCAAGCTTCGATAATGGCGGATGAAATTCAAGCAGAGAGAGAGAGAGAGAGAGAAATCGGTTTTGGTAAAAAAACGTGGGGGGAGGGTAATTAAAAAAGGGAGAAAATCGTGGGTTTTGTTTGTAAGAGAGAGAAGAAACGTGTACAATAAAATCAGATTTTCAGTTCCACAAATCAAGCCTATAATTAATAAGTTGATAATTAAACCTTAAATAGAATTTTGGTACATAAATTGAAAGGTGGTATACTTAAATGTAATAAACACAAACCTTAAACATGGGTGGTAATAAGGATTGCTATATGGTATGTATATGTAAAAATCCCTTTAAATTTTCGATACCCAATGATCTCCACTCTCCAATCAGATGTGGATCCAGGATTTAAGACTTATGGATTTCTACCGTAATTTTATATTGATATGCAATAATAATTAAGTTCACAATGTTACAATATTTAGTAAATTTCTTAATATAAATATAGGTTTGCGCAAAGTTACTGGTTCCGAGAATCCGTATTGTATGCTTTAGGTCCGCCCTATCTCCAGTGTATATTTACTTCATTTACCCTCGAATTTTGTGTACAAAATCATGTTCACTCTGTTCTATTAGTGCGTTGAATTTAGTTTTACCCGTAAGATTCAGCTTTTCCAAGTAGTTTGTGCTAAAAATAAAAGATAGCCAACTTATAAAGAAAAATGAATCCTCTCCCCTGCCTTCCCCTTCATCCTTTCTTGAGGAAGAAGATATTCATTTTGTTCATAGTTTGATTCAATTCCCATAGCTTTTCTTCGTAGTTTGACGGCAGATCCCAGTAATAGGCTCATGATCATTGATTCTTGCTGCTTCCTCTCCAGGATGCTTTTTCTTGCAACTGAACCAACTATGTACTATAGAAACACAATATCAATTATAGAATCGTCATCTAGCTGTTCGTGACAAATAAGGTTGTATGTTTGACTTTGTCTGGCATTAGTGTGATCTGTTAACAATTAAATTTAGTTTAATAGTAGTTGACGTTTTAAAATGTTGTGTCCACACAGACCACATCCGATGATATTATGCGGCGTTAGTGTGAACAAGCTGAGTTGAGCTTTAATCGCTGGATGTTCTGAAATTATGTCCACCAACTTTGATCAATCTCATATAGAATACTACATTGGAAGTAGACACAGAAGAAAACAATGGTGGATTAGTATAAACTAGGCTTGTTTTCTTAACAATATAAAAGAGGTTTTGTTCTTTGAATCTCGAGCCAAGTGCAACAACTTGGTTGGCTTTGCATCTGTTAAAGCTAGTTAATGATTAAAGCTAGCTAAGTTGGTGTGAATGAGAAATGGAGGGAAGAAGACAATAGAAGGAAAATGAAGTTTCAAAGCAAAGTTCCTTTGAAAAGGAGCTTTGTACCACATCGGTGGTAGAAAGGGAAAGTTATGTGCTTATATTAGAAAGCACTTCTTCTAGCTCTTAAAGGGTTAAGAAGAGGGACTCCCCTTGCGCCGTCGTCGTCGCTCGGCTTCGGCTTCGGATCTGGTCAAATGATCTGATTGATTGATAATCTTTTTGGACCAAATTTATTTAAAATTCAATCTTCATTTTCTGAAATTATTTTAATTCCCGCGGGAAAAAAAAATAATAATAATAATATTAATTCGTTAAAAAACTTCCCAACAGGAAAAATGGCCTTTCCCGAACAGGCACAAAAAAAAACATATCGAGTCATAGTGTGATTTCGTTCCCGAATTTGAGTTCGTCGAAGTCGTAGGCGTTTGAGGTACCGCCACTCCTACGACAGGTATATCCGTTATATCCTGGGAGGAAATAATCCACAACCTCGGGTACAGTGAGGGGGTTAAATTCCTTAAGGACACACAGTGAATTCTGTGGTCTCGGATTTCTTCACTTCTGTGATTTTTTTTTTAAACGTTACATACGTTCTGTTTGTGTCTCTTCTTATTACTGGTTTCAGTTTCTCGTTGCTTTGAACACGGACAGCCGATAACAAGCTTAAGGAATTTAATTTATTATTTCCGTGTTCATCTGTTGTTAACGAACTTGTATGTTGTTTGGAGACTAAATCTTCGAATTTTTTTTTTTTACTCCGGTTGAGATTAAAGTTTTCAGAACTTTCTACTCATTTGGGTACTTGATTTGAAGATATAAAAACTTCATCAAGTATACTACATACAGTATATTACATTCTATTTGAAGTTTGTTTTAATTCTGTTTGTGTAAATTTGATTCGGTTTGAAGAAATAAAAACTTCACCGATTATTAAAGTGTTCTGTTATTTCCTATGACAGAAATGGGAGACCAAACTCCAAATTTGAATGCTACTGCTACTGTTACTGCCACACCAGCCCCCGTGGTTGGTTCTACGAGCAATGCTGCGTCCTCCAGTCGTACTGCACCAGCACCGGCTCCGGCAGAGAAGCCCGGAAAATTCACCGGGATTGATTTCAAACGATGGCAACAAAAGATGTTCTTCTATCTAACTACTTTAAGCCTTCAAAAGTTTATTAAGGAGGATATTCCGGTTCCGCCGGAATCAACACCTGAAAATGAACGATTTGTTGTAATTGAGGCGTGGAAGCACTCAGATTTTTTGTGCAAGAATTACATTCTTAGCGGACTGGAGGATGATCTTTACAACGTCTATAGTAATGTGGGAACATCAAAAGAACTATGGGATGCGTTGGAAAAGAAATATAAAACAGAAGATGCTGGCTTAAAGAAGTTTATCGCTGCCAAGTTTTTGGACTACAAAATGGTAGATGGCAAGTCTGTTGTCACTCAAGTTCAAGAGTTGCAGGTTATCATCCATGATCTCCTCACTGAAGGTATAAATTTAATTAATGCCTTTGTCAAAAGTATTCAGTGCCCCGTCACTTACATGTTGTTTGTTGTAGGTTTGGTGATTAGTGGGGCGTTTCAAGTTGCGGCAGTGATAGAGAAGTTGCCTCCTTCATGGAAGGACTTCAAAAATTACTTGAAACATAAGCGAAAGGAGATGACATTGGAAGATCTCATCGTCCGATTGAGAATCGAGGAAGATAACAAGGCAGCGGAGAAAAAGGCAAATGGGAGATCAACCATAGGGGGAGCACATATAGTTGAAACTGCCCCAACTAATATGAAAAAGAGGAAAAAGGCATCGGGACCAAGAAACTATCCCAACAAGAAGAAATTCAAGGGAAACTGCCATAATTGTGGAAAAATCGGACACAAAGCTGCAGACTGTCGTGCTCCGAAAAAGGAAAAGAAGAAGGGTCAGGCTAATATGGTTGAAACAAACGAGGAGGTTGATGACTTGTGCGCTATGTTGTCCGAGTGCAACCTAGTGGGAAGTCCGAAAGAGTGGTGGATTGACTCTGGCGCCACTCGCCACATTTGTGCTGTTAGAGAAGCCTTTGCTTCATATGCTCCCGCCGGGCCCGACGAAACAATATATATGGGAAATTCTGCAACGGCCAAGATTGAAGGTTATGGAAAGATACTGCTGAAGATGACCTCTGGCAAGGTGGTGACTCTCAACAACGTCTGTCATGTTCCTGAAATTAGGAAAAATCTTGTATCTACCGGACTTCTAGTGAAGAACGGTTTTAAATGTGTTTATGTTTCTGACAAGGTTGTAATAAGTAAGAACGAAATGTACATAGGAAAAGGCTACCTCACAGAGGGCCTTTTCAAACTGAATGTAATGGTTGTTGCTAATAATAATAAAGTTTCTGCTTCGTCTTACTTGCTTGAGTCAAATGATTTATGGCATTCACGTTTAGGACATGTCAATTATAGAACCTTGCGAAAAATGATTAGTTTGGAAGTATTGCCTAAGTTTGAATGCAATCAATCAAAATGTCAAATCTGTGTTGAATCTAAGTATGCTAAACATCCTTATAAGTCAGTTGAAAGGAATTCAAGTCCTTTAGACTTAATCCATACAGATATTTGTGACATGAAGTCAATTCCATCTCGCGGTGGAAAGAAGTATTTCATAACTTTTATTGACGATAGTACGCGGTATTGCTACGTTTATTTACTTAATAGTAAAGATGAAGCAATTGAAGCGTTCAGGCAATACAAAACTGAAGTTGAGACTCAACTTAACAAAAAGATTAAAATGATAAGGAGTGATAGGGGCGGTGAATATGAATCTCCTTTTGAACAAATATGTTTGGAATATGGCATTATTCATCAAACAACTGCTCCTTACTCGCCACAATCAAACGGAATTGCGGAAAGAAAAAATAGAACACTGAAAGAAATGATGAATGCCCTGTTAATAAGTTCTGGTTTACCCCAGAACTTGTGGGGGAAGCCATTCTAACAGCTAGCCGAATACTCAATCGAGTGCCCCATAGCAAAACAAAATCTATTCCATACGAAAAGTGGAAAGGAAGGAAGCCCAATTTGGAATACTTCAAAGTGTGGGGGTGTTTGGCCAAGGTGCAAGTTCCTAAACCCAAAAGGGTAAAAATAGGACCTAAAACCGTTGATTGTGTTTTCATAGGATATGCCACAAATAGTAAGGCATATAGATTTCTGGTTCACAAATCAGAAAATCCCGACATTCAGGTGAATACGGTAATTGAATCAGATAATGCTGACTTCTTTGAAACCATATATCCGTATAAAAAGGAATGTGCGTCGTCTAGCAAAGAATCTAAACGACCTCGGGAAGAAATAAAGGAAAACATTCCTGATGAGGAAAATCCAAGACGTAGCAAACGTCAAAGGACGACTACTTCCTTTGGACCAGAATTTTTAACATTTTTGTTGGAAAATGAGCCTCGAACGTTCAACGAAGCTACGTCTTCATCGGAAGCTCAATTTTGGAAAGAGGCAATCAATAGTGAGATAGAATCCATATTGAACAACCATACTTGGGAATTGGTTGATCTTCCTCCAGGGAATATACCTTTAGGTTCCAAATGGATTTTCAAACGGAAAATGAAAGCTGATGGCACTATTGAAAAATATAAGGCAAGACTAGTTGTTAAAGGGTTTAGACAACGAGAAGGTCTTGATTACTTTGATACATACTCGCCGGTAACGAGGATTACATCTATTCGGGTGTTAGCAGCAATAGCCGCCGTGTACGGTCTTGAAATCCATCAAATGGATATGAAAACAGCCTTCTTAAATGGAGAGTTGGAGGAAGAAATTTACATGGAACAACCCGAAGGGTTTGTAGTTCCAGGGAAAGAGAAGAAGGTGTGTAGACTTGTTAAGTCTCTTTATGGACTAAAACAAGCACCAAAACAGTGGCATGCAAAATTTGACCATACGATGCTGTCAAATGGATTCAAGATAAATGAATGTGATAAATGTGTCTACATTAAGAACACTCCGAACCACGTCGTCATTGTTTGTTTATACGTGGATGATATGTTAATAATGAGTAACAACATTGCTAACATAAATGCTACTAAGCGCATGCTTGCTAGTAAGTTTGATATGAAAGACTTAGGAGTTGCCGATTTAATTCTGGGAATTAAAATCCATAAGACTCCTCAAGGTATAGCATTGTCTCAATCTCATTATATTGAAAAAGTACTTGAAAAGTTCAAGTATTTGGACTTTAAAGTTGCAAAGACGCCAATTGATATGAACCTTGCTCTTGCAAAGAATAAAGGTGAAAGTGATTCTCAATTGGATTATGCCAGAGTGTTGGGAAGTTTGATGTATATTATGAACTGTACGCGACCTGATATTGCGTGTGCTATAAGTAAACTAAGTCGCTACACGAGTAATCCCGACCAAAATCATTGGCTGGCAATAAAACGAGTTTTGGGATATTTGAAACATACTCAAAACTTTGCTTTGCATTATAACAGGTATCCTGCAGTTATTGAAGGATACAGTGATGCAAATTGGATCACCGGTTCAACTGAAACTAAATCCACAAGTGGATACGTTTTTACTATAGGTGGAGGAGCAGTGTCTTGGAAGTCATCCAAACAGACATGTATCGCCCGCTCTACAATGGAATCTGAGTTCATAGCTCTAGACAAAGCCGGTGAAGAAGCTGAATGGCTCCGGAATTTCTTAGAAGATATTCCATTTTGGCCCAAACCGTTGGCTCCTATATGCATACATTGCGATAGCCAAGCGGCAATAGGAAGAGCCGGGAGCGTTGTGTACAACGGAAAGTCTCGTCACATACGACGAAGACATAATACCGTTAGACAACTACTCTCTAGTGGAATTATTACAATTGACTATGTTAAGTCAAGAGATAATGTGTCGGATCCACTAACTAAAGGCCTAACTAGAGAAGTGGTTGAAAGATCATCGAGGGGAATGGGACTATGGCCGAGGACAAGTCATCGTGGCGGTAACTCTACCTAGAAGACATGAGATCCCAAGATCTAGGTTCAAAGAGATCAAACAAAGTCATTGATGACGGTTCAACATTGTCACAATAATTTTTTGGTCCATTCTCGTGATGAGACAATGTTCAGTACCAGGATAAAGCATTAAGGCTTTTTAATGGTTTCTAAGTTTGATACGGGGTATATCAAATAGTGTATCTACGGGATGACACATTTAGGAATCACCTATGTAAGTGTGAAGTGTAAGCCGCTTCAAGGAGAACTCTGTAAGGCCAGCTCTCTACGCACTTATGAACCAGGAAGTGTTCATGGCTGAAACGAACAAAACAATGAGAACCAAAAACGGTTAAAGGGTTAATTGTGTGACATGTGGTTGTCTAGGTATACACCAAAGCTCGACGGTTCAAAGATATCAAATCTACCGATTGACCGAGTATATCCGACATATGCTCACTACGGAAAGTTCAAAGAGAAATCTACTTATCCAGATGCAATTAATCCTTGCTTACGAATCACACAAGTTTTTTGTCATGCATGTTTTTCATCATATAGCCATTCCCCATTCATGTGGGGGATTGTTAAAGCTAGTTAATGATTAAAGCTAGCTAAGTTGGTGTGAATGAGAAATGGAGGGAAGAAGACAATAGAAGGAAAATGAAGTTTCAAAGCAAAGTTCCTTTGAAAAGGAGCTTTGTACCACATCGGTGGTAGAAAGGGAAAGTTATGTGCTTATATTAGAAAGCACTTCTTCTAGCTCTTAAAGGGTTAAGAAGAGGGACTCCCCTCGCGCCGTCGTCGTCGCTCGGCTCGGCTTCGGCTTTGGCTTTGGCTTTGGATTTGGATTTGGATTTGGATTTGGTCAAATGATCTGATTGATTGATAATCTTTTTGGACCAAATTTATTTAAAATTCAATCTTCATTTTCTGAAATTATTTTAATTCCCGCGGGAAAAAAAAAATAATAATAATAATATTAATTCGTTAAAAAACTTCCCAACGTTCTTATTTTTCAGGAAAAGGCATGGCCTTTCCCGAACAGGCACCAAGCCTTTCCGAACAGTCTCAATTCAAGGCTATATAAACTGAGGCAATGCCTCATTTTCGAATACTGGAAGCATTAAAAATTCTGCATTGTTTTCTTTAAACCAAAAAAAAACATATCGAGTCATAGTGTGATTTCGTTCCCGAATTTGAGTTCGTCGAAGTCGTAGGCGTTTGAGGTACCGCCACTCCTACGACAGGTATATCCGTTATATCCTGGGAGGAAATAATCCACAACCTCGGGTACAGTGAGGGGGTTAAATTCCTTAAGGACACACAGTGAATTCTGTGGTCTCGGATTTCTTCACTTCTGTGATTTTTTTTTTAAACGTTACATACGTTCTGTTTGTGTCTCTTCTTATTACTGGTTTCAGTTTCTCGTTGCTTTGAACACGGACAGCCGATAACAGCATCTATTATTAATTCCCATTTTGAATATATGTAAATCTGAACCTCAGCTTTTCCTCAAACACAAGCGACTTTTTTACCTCCTTCAAGGAACTGAAAACGGAAATGAAAAATGAAGAGTTATATGCTAAATTGTGGCGATTTTTAACTCATGTGAAAGAGAGAGGTGTTTCAATGAATTCTTTTTGTGTGTGTCTCCGTGTGTGTGGGGGGTGTGGGGGAGGGTGGGGGGAGTTAACTAAATGCAAGTTGAGCAATTAACAATAATGCAAGTGGATCGTGAACCTGAGCTCAATAAGAAGATGAGATAGAATAATATAGTCTCAACCCTCAATTCTGTCAAAGTATCATGGTATAGCTAGCTTTCACACTGATCAATAAAAAATAGCCAGTATTTATCAAGTAAATAAAAAATAGTCACTATTTTGTTGTAACAGAGACGGGCCCCGTATAATATATACAGGTGTTCTGGTGCATTTGTGTACGAACTCCAGCATTTTATACTGGACCGGTATATTTTGCGAACTCCTGTATAATATACCAGAGACTGGAGCACCGGTGCTCCAAACTGTAGTATATTATACTGGACATTTATACTTGCTGGAACTCCTGTAAAATATGTAGGAGTTTCAGCATAGTTATCATGGAACTCCCTTATAATATGCGGGAGATCAAGGATACTTATGCTGGAACTTCTGTAAAATATGCGGGCGTACTTTTCGGATTTTGAAGAGTGTTTTCGGTCAGATTTATCTTTACATAAAAAGTGGCTAAATTTCGTTGACTTTTGAAACTTGACTATTTTTCAATGGCCAGTTATAAATCTGGCTATTTTTAAATTTCTCTCCTTTTTTCTTCGTTCAATCGAATGCAAGTTGGGCTACTAAAATAAGGAACACAACCACGATTAAGGTACAAATAACACGGGCTAATCAGTTTTCGAACCAATCATTCAAACTAGCCAACATTTACAAAGTCATTGAAAAATAGCCACTATTTTGCTGCAACAAAGTTCCAGCATAATATATTGGAGATCGGTGCACTTGTGCATGAACTTCCAGCATTAGTATAACATACTGGAGTTCCAGTATTAGTATGATATATTGGAGTTCCAGTAATATGACGGAGTTCCAGTATATTATACTGAAATTCTAGTATGTTATACTGAAGTATTTCTCGAATTTTAAAAAGTATTATAGTTCAGATTTATCTTTACATAAAAAGTGGCTAAATTTCGATTGTTTTTGAAACTGTGGCTATTTTTGAATGGCCACTTGTAAATTTGACTATTTTTAAATTTCTTCCACGATTAAGGGTTGGTGAACTTCACCCATATGAAATTGAGCAATTGCTAGACCATACTTTGTGCAAATTAATTAGGACTTTTTTCACAATTTAGTCTGTGTCAGAGACTATATATTTGATAGCCAATAAATTGTATAAAATTTATACGCACAAAAAAAATACATATAATTTTTCGGCTGTTATTTTAAGAGCGACGCTGTAATTTTGGGAGAAATTCAAAAATAGCCAAATTTATAACTGGTCATTCAAAAATACCACAGTTTTAAAAGTAATTGAAATTTAGCCATTTTTCATGTAAAGATAAATCTGAGCGAAAACACTATTCAAACCATGAAAAATACGTCGCTATATTATGCTGGACCGGTCTCTGTTGCAGTAAAATAGTGGCTATCTTTTATTGACTTAATAAACGCTGGCTATTTTTGAATGACCAGTCCGAAAATTAACTATACCGTGCTATTTTTACTGTAATTTTTCCAACTAATTAATTAACCTGATCAACTAAATAGAGGTCTTCTAACGAAGTCTTTAGCATCACATAGGGTTATAATTACCTGTAGGGGAAGAAATGAATACATGGTATCAATCCGATAAAATTGAGTCGAATCGAACATAAGTCCGATACAATTACACATAAACATATTTAGTATAGTTTAATTTCTAAATATTTCTTTAAGTTTGTCATAATTTGTGTCACTTAACCTTTTAATGCCAAGTTTGAATATACAATTTCAATTCACTGCCCATATACTTAATAAACCGATACAATTAATTTGATTTGGTAAACAAAAATCCAAACTTATATACACCCGTAAATACTTCGAAGAAAAGAGGAAAATTCCCACGGCACTTCAATGTTTTTTCTTAAATAGTTTACCAAATATGACGTGATTTACATTCAATAGTTACTTTGGTACTTCAATATTAGTATATTGTCATAACTCCAACTCAATTATGATGGCGCCCAGCACACCGCTAGGCAAGTCCGACCTTGTTACGATAATTTTCAATACTCAAGCAGATTTCAGATAAATAACACAGGGGAAAGATACTAGCACATTATATTAAAACTCTAGAAATACTGAGGAATGATGCGGGAAGTAACCAATAATATGGAACATAGTCCAGCTAGGACTCGATGTCACGAACATGAGCCTCTAAATACAGAGTTTTATCCTACTACAAGGTCTGACCAGAAGCTGAAATACGGAAATAAAAGATAAGGATAGCGGGGAGAAATCTAAGGTTGCGGACGCCGTGCAGCTACCTCGATACTCCCGGAAAATGTCTCTGCTCAGCTAGTCAAGCATCACTCAGCCTGGGTAGAACCTGGATCTGCACGCAAGGAGCATGGAGTAAAGTGAGTACTCCGACCCAGTGAGTAATAAATATAAATACAGACTGAAAGTTAGAAATCTCAGAAATACACAAAGTAAACTATAACCTAATAATATAGTAATATGGGAAATTAACAACAGAACAACAGTTAATGAGACAAATGCATGAATGCAATGCAATGCATATGATGGTATATTTCAGTACCTACTGTGGCGTTCAGCCCGAGCCATCCATATTTATTTATCGTCGACGACGCTCACTGAAGGTGTGTACATACTCCGGAGTGGCTCCTACAGCTCAAGCGCAATATCAAGCCATCTCGTGGCATCAAATCTAGGCCCTCGACCTCATATCAATATTAGTATAATCAACTAGGCTCTCGGCCTCAATATCAAAGTAATCAACCAGGCTCTCGAGCTCAATATCATCAACCAAGCTCTCGGCCTCAATTTCAATGTAACACTGCTGCGGCGTGCAGCCCAATCCCAGCTCAGCCCAGAAATCATAATAAGCCCCTTGGGCATTTATAAAATAGTAGTTCTCAGCACGAAATATCATTTGAGTTTTCAAAACTTAGAAGTATGGTTGAGTTTGCAAAACAAAGTATTCAAACTTTGGACTGAGACCAAGTTATATGCAAAAATATGCTAAAACTGTAATATCAATCCCCAGAGGATTTTACAGGTCGGCACAAGGCCCCAAACATGGCAATAACCCCAACTCACAGTAATATAATATGTGTCTCCATCACCAATGTAGTAGAAATATCACTCAGAATGGACCAAGTCACGATCCCCAATAACAAACGACTCCGCACTCGTCATAGAATGCATGTCACGCCTCAATATAGCATTATGATGTGAAAGTCTGGGGTTTTAAACCCTCAAAACAACATTTACATCTATTACTCACCTCAAGCAGGCCAAAATGTAGCTCGCAAAGTCTTTTCCTCTCGAATCTACCTCCTCGCACGTTGAATCTGATCAAAACCACAACGAATACGTTACAATAGGCTAAGGGAATATAACATAATCGAAAAGACTCGAAAAACATCAAAAATTATGAAATTGAAAAAACCTGAGCCCCCGGCTCACTTCTAAAAAAATTACAAAATTTACATCACGGATTTCTCGTCTCGTCCCGAGTCCACACATATCAAATTTACTAAAATCGGAGTCCATCTGACCCCTCAAATCCTTATTTTAACCTTTCTAAAGTTCAAGCCATAAACCACCATTTTTTACCTTAAATTCCTTGAATTTTCAGTCTAAATCCATATTTTTATTCTATAAAATCATATTCCAAGTCCAAAAATTCATACCTGATTAAAGCCCTCGAAATCCTCTTCAAAATCACCACAAAGCTCTTCAAGTTTGAAGTCCAAAATATTGTTCTTTAAAAAATTCGCGAAGAAGATTATTTCATTTAACTGCCCAGGCAATTTTGCTTCTGCGATAAACTTATCGCTTCTGCGACTACCACATCTGCGGTCAACGTCCGCTTCTGTGGTCCTTCACTTAAGGCCTTGACCGCTTCTGCGGCCCAATTAACACACCAGCGGGACCGCTTCAGATGTCCAGACTTCCTCGTTTGCGGAACCCGCTCAAGTCCAACTTTTCGCTTTTGCGCCTCCCCTTTCGCTTCCGCGAGACCGCACCTGCGGTCCCATGACCGCAGGTGCAAAAATACGAGATACCAGCTAACCTTTAACGTGCGACAACTTCAAAACTCTCCGTCTAACCACCCGAACTCACCCTGAGACCCCACAGGACCTCAACCACAAACACAAACATGGTCCAATATCCTATTCAAACTTTTTCAAATCATAAAAACACATCCAACAACACAAAAATCCTCAATTCTCATAAATTTCAATCCTAAGTTCTTCAAATTCTTCTGGAACTCGCATTCGATCAAAAACCCCACCAAATCACCTCCGAATCATCTGAATTTTTGCACACATGTCCCAAATCACCCAGAGGAGCTCTTTCAACTCTCGGCATTCCATTTTGACCATCTGATCAAAATCTCACCTATTAACCGGATATTGCCAAAATGCTAATTTCGTCAATTCAAGCCTAATTCTACACCGAACCTCCAAATTCAATTCCAATCACACTCTTAAGTCACAATCACTTCCCAAAGCTAACCGAATCACCGGAAATCACATCCGAGCCCTCTAACTCATAAGTCAACGTCCGGTTGATTTTTCCAAACCAAAGTTTCGTAAAAGAAACTAAGTGTCTCATATTCTATCAAACTCAATCCGAATTAACTCAAACCCACCAAACACAAATAATGAAATATGAATATGCATAAAACGGGAAAAACGAGACGGTAACACATGGGACGACGGGTCGGGTCGTCACATATCTATACTATATTAAAAGCACGAAGACCTTTAGCAAAATATTGTTCGCCTTTTTTACCCTCTTAAAATAAAGTTCACACTGAACAAAATAGTCAGTTAATTACTTTTCTAATATTTAGGAAATTGAAATTAAGTAAAACTATGATTATTAGATCTTTTCCTATTTAGTTTGTGTAGGGAGTCCGATTATTTATGACTTTAAAGATCATTAAGTTTTTACCTTATATAATTATTTATTGGATCTGCATAGCATGACTACAATACCTTTTATGTTACTATTGGTCTAATATTTAAAAAGAATACAATGCAGCGAACTTCACTTTTGGAATTCTTTTACAATTGTTGTCAAATTACAAGTGGTGGAATTTTGATTTTGAACAAATCCCACGTGGTTTATTGAGTACTCATTTAATTCTTTTTCAAGTATTAAATAAAATAACTATAAATTCTTTACTTATTTGCACTATGTAGCAGCTTAGCATTTACAAGGATCGACTACGATTTCACTATCACAAATTATTATTAATAGGACTAAAATACATGAATAATTACTAATATGTTATGAAATAGAAGATTCTTACACTTCTATTTAAGGTGAATGTCTTTAATGTACTTAATTAGAGAGATTTTAGAGTCCTATTATTGGTAGCAAGATCTTCCTCCTCCCTATAAATAGAGGTGCTCTCTACCATTGTAATACACCCCTCTCAACTCAATAAGAAGAACTCTCTCTACTCTTCTCTCTATTGCTATTGTTCTTGCATAATTGTTCTTGTATTCTGCTTTAGTTTATAACACGTTATCAGCACGAGACTCTACCGTCTCAAGTATCATTCTCGAAAATCCAAGGTATTTTCCCTCTTCCTAATTTAATTTTCGAGTATGTCTGACATTATGAAAAGAAAGTTCGTTGCCCTTGAAATTTCGGGCAAGAACTATATGACATGGGTGTTGGATGCTGAAATCCACCTAGATGCTATGGGTCTCGGAGACACCCTCAAAGATAAAGAAAAAGCATCCACCCAAGATTGTGCGAAGGCCTTGATTTTCTTGCGCCACCACCTTGACGAAGGTTTGAAGATTGAATATCGCACCGTCAAGGATCCACTCGTTTTGTGGAACAGCTTAAAGGAGAGATATGACAACCTGAAGTTGGTCACTCTGCCACAAGCACGATATGATTGGGCCCATCTGAGGCTACAGGACTTTAAGTCCGTTTCTGAATATAATTCTACTATGTTCAGAATTACTTCTAAACTGAAGCTATGTGGAGATAACATCTCCGATTACGATATGATTGAGAAAACGTTTACAACGTTTCATGCCTCCAATATGGTACTGCAGCAACAGTACCGAGAGAAAGGCTTTACGAAGTACTCTGAACTGATTTCTCTCTTACTAGTGGCTGAGCGAAATAATGACCTGCTCATGAGAAATCACGAAAATAGACCAACTGGGTCTACACCACTGCCTGAAGCAGATATGGTGCACTCGCATTATGCCAAACATAAAAGGGACCATGATCACGGTCATAAACGGGGTCAAAGCCAAGGACGTGGACAAGGAAGAAATTCCAAAGAAGTCCGTCACCCCCCAAAGAGAGATAACCACCGAAAGCAGAAACGGGATCCCGAAGATCCTAAGGCAAATAGTTCAGAAACTATATGTTATCGTTGCGGTGGGAAAGGGCACTGGTCAAAGATTTGCCGTATACCAAGACACTTGGTTGACCTTTATCAAGCATCTCGAAAGAGAAAAGGCCCTGAAACAAACTTTGTCTATGACGACAATGAGGAACCCGAGGGGAAAATAGACCACCTAATCGGCGATGGGACCATGATGAAAGAAGATGGAGTTATTTGATTTTGTTCTACTTATTTGTATTAGTTAGTGAATAATCTAATAGTCATTAGTATTAGCTCGTATTAGCTAGTTCATGATGCAATGTTAGCAGTAGTTCTTTAGAATATCTTCAATATGCTCAAATATCAATAAAACTTTTATTTTCCAGTGGGGGTAATCGACTAGCCTGAAAAACTAGTCGATTATCAACTATTTTCGCATTAAAGTTGAAAAACAATTGATCAACAATCGATTGTCTTTGGCTAACAATCGATTGTCTTGAAACAGTGTGTTCTGGAATTTTTCAAAAATAGCCAACAATCGATTGTCTTTGTCTAACAATCGATTGTCTTGAAACAGTGAGGTCTGGAATTTTTCAAAAATCACCCACAATCGATTGTCTATATCTAACAATCGATTGTCGTTAGGCAGTGTAATCTGGAATTTTTCAAAAATCATCCACAATCGATTGTCTATGTTTAACAATCGATTGTCTTAAACAGTGTGATCTGAAGTTTTTCAAAAATAACAAATAATCGATTGTGTATGTCTAACAATCGATTGTCTATGTTCAAACAATCGATTGTGTGTATTTAATAATCGATTGTCTTATGAAAAACGCTGAAATTTTCAAACTGCAAAGGAATTGATTATGGATAACATATCTGATTTTGTTAGCCAACTGTTAGTAGCAGATTTTGAAGATATTATGTGACACAAAAGAATTGAACTTGTTTATTCCCATGTTCGTGTATTTCTTTTGTATGTTAAACTATGGGATAGCAAATATGGATATCTCACAAAGCGAACTTGGACCAACGTCCAATTGTAAAAGTATTTGCCTAGTTGATTCATGTACTACACATACAATACTCAAAGAAAAGAAGAGTAATTGTGTAAGGCAAACATTACTACAATCTATGGAAGTAGTAAATTGATTAAAGGCTCCGGAAGAGCAATTGTAACTCTGCCCAAAGGCATGACGTTAATCATAGAGAATGCAATGTTCTCCTCCAAGTCTAAGAAGGACTTGTTGAGTTTTAATGATATCAATCAAAGTGTTCTCCTCCAAGTCTAAAAGGAACTTGTTGAGTTTTAAAGATATCATTCAAAATGGATATCATATTGAGACAATAGATGAGAATAATCTTGAATTCTTCATGAAAACGAGGCTGCCCATTTCGGTTTGGGTTCACGCCATTTTGAATGCAACAATGCTAGTTTGTCGGCTGCCCGCTTCGACTTGGGTTCACGCCATTTTGCATGCAACAATACTAGTTTGTCGGCTGCCCACTTCGGTTTGGGGTCATGCCATTTTGCATGAAGCAATGCTAGTTCGTCGGCTGCCCACTTCATTTTGGGGTCACGCCATGTTGCATGCAGCAATGCTAGTTCGTCTCTGACTGACGAATTGACACAAATATTCCCCGTTGCAATTGGTTTTGGGTCATGAACCTAATATATCCCATTTAAGAAGCTTTGGATGCGCAGTATATGTGCCTGTAGCACCGCCATCCCGCACCAAAATGGGTTTGCAAAGGAGGTTAGGAATATATGTTGAGTTTGACGCGTCCTCCATTATTCGCTACCTCGAAACATTGACAGGAGATTTGTTCACTGCACTATTTGCAGACTGTCAATTGGATGAGACACTTTTCCCAAAATTAGGGGGAGAAGTTGGTGAAACCAAACGGGAAATTTTGTGGAAAAATGCATCATTATCTCATCTTGATCCACATACCTCTATTTGAAAGAAAGAGGTACAAAAGATTATCCATTTGCAAAGAATAGCAAATCAAATGCCTGACGCATTTACGGACTTGAAGAGGATAACGAAATCACACGTTCACGCGGGAAAATGTTCCGATCCGTATTGAAGTCCCTATTGGACAAATATCTAGTGTCATATCCAATGAGTCAAATGCACGCCAGAAGCGTGGCAGACCATTAGGTTCCAAAGATCGAAATCCTAGAAAGAGGAAAAAGAACGATCTAAATGACACTATGAAAGAATCACATGAGGACGCTCATGATTTGATTAATTCCGAGATTCACGAAGAATCTATTGAGCCTGAGACTCTTGAAAATACGGAATGCAAGAATGTGAGGATCTCGAACCTCAGTCTGTGGTAGTACAAAATTAATTGAGAGCTCTCGAAGAGCCAATTATTACTATGTTGGAGAAATACAATTTACTATTGTGCTGTAGTAAGTCTCAAAGAAACTTATTCAGTTTCCAAAAGTACACGCGAAGGCGATTGATGATATTGAGACTATAAATAAAGGAAGGCTTTGATTCTCCTATTACTACAACTTGTAGCGGGGTAATTTGTATATGAAAAGCTACCCGCTTTGTTCTCCAGTTTGTACTACACAAACGAAAGAATGCCACAATAAAGTGGATATCTATTGGTATAAAACCCATGTCATAATAAACCCGAAGTTTATTGATAAGTGCACATGTCATGGTGTAAATTTGAAATTTACCAATATTGATAATTTATTCAGTTGACATTCGTGTTAGCCATCTCATTTGAAGTATGATGTGCAAATTCACATAGGTGAATATCAAAGAACTAGAAGTTCTTGTTCTCAATAATGAACTGACCAACTAAAGAGTTCGGGTTGAAGCCCCTTGATTCTGGAAATATCAAAGGTGAATATGGGCCCATTCACCTGCCATGTATACCACATATGATGCATCTATGATATGGTTACATGCGCCATTGTTATTAACCCGCAGCCTGGCAGTGCTTGCGAGGTAAATCACTCAGTAATCTAACTTCGAGCATAGTTTCCAGATTCTCTACTCAAGACAGTTCATCTTGATAAGTTGGTTTATATCAAAGTTGGTTTAGCAAGATAATTATTGAGTGCTTCCACTTAATAGCTAAACTGTTTCTTATGAGAACAAAGTTATATATATCAGTTTGATATACGTTGTATACGAGAGTATATTATATTCTCCCCTCACAAGTGGTTCAGGGTCAGGAACCAAATAATTTCATCTTATTATTAATGTGCTGTGTATATTGACATGATAATGCACAAAGATGATTTCTCAAAGATGAGGAAACAAGTTAGCTTTTCTAACATGAGGGGGAGACATGATAAACACTTGAGAAAAGGTTACATGGGATGAATTATCATTTGTATATGTATATCCCCGAATATCATGATATGAACCTGAAGTTCATAAAAGGGATAATTCAATTGCAACATATTGCAAAGCATGCTATACGCATTTGCTGACTCAAAGAAAGCAACTAAATGGAAGAGATACAATTCAAGAAGAATTGATTCCATATGAAAGACATGTAGCTTTGAACCTATAGTTCATATGCTTGAAAGTATAAAGTCAAAGGTATGTATAGTCAGTTTTCGATATCTTATTTGTCTAGCATGACATGGAAAACTTGATATGCATCTAAAGTCTATTATATGGCTTACATGACTTAACTTGAAAGATTTAAGTTGCTTGAAGCATATGCAATTCTTGGTCCTGAAGTACCACATCCCAAGTACAATTTGTGTACATATGAATCTTGCTATAACTATAAGCATGATGGCATTGAGAATACATCTATGGAGATATTGAAGAGCTATTCCACGACATTATATGAAGATGTTCATATCTATCAAGAGTGATAATTTCAAGGTGCGGAATATTTATTCAAGTCAATATGGTTGATTTATTCATCAAGCATCTACCAAAGATCGTTTTGAAGATGATGCACAAGATTGGAATGCAAATGCTCAAGGATATAAATTGATGTACTCATTAGGGGGAGTCAATGCGCGTTGCACTCTTTTTCCCTTACAAGGTTTTGTCCCACTGGGTTTTCCTTGCAAGGTTTTTAACGAGGCAACCAATAGGCGCATATTCAAACATGTGTACTCTTTCCTTACTTTAATTTTTCCCATTGGGTTTTGTTTTAAGGTTTTAACGAGGCACATCATTGAATAGACATTCAAGGGGGAGTGTTATGAAATAGAAGATTCTTACACTTCTATTTAAGGTGAATGTCTTTAATGTACTTAATTAGAGAGATTTTAGAGTCCTATTATTGGTAGCAAGATCTTCCTCCTCCCTATAAATAGAGGTGCTCTCTACCATTGTAATACACCCCTCTCAACTCAATAAGAAGAACTCTCTCTACTCTTCTCTCTATTGCTATTGTTCTTGCATAATTGTTCTTGTATTTTGCTTTAGTTTATAACATAATAGGCCTAATATACACACATCATATATATATATATATATATATATATATATATATATATATATATATATATATATATATATATATATATATATATATATATATATATATATATATATATATATATATATATATCAAAAGCACAAAGTACCTTAGCAAAATGTCATTTAATTTTTTGCGCTTCCAAAATATATTTCACACTAGATAAAATAGTATGTAATTATTTTTAAAATTTTAATACTTTAAAATCAACTGCATTTTATTTATTAAACTCTTCTTTATTTGAAGTAAGAAGCCATAATATTTAAAATCAATTCAAATTTATCACTTCGACTCGACTAAACATAAAAAAGGAATATTAACGTTAGGCTACTTAACAACAACAACAACAACTAACCAGTATAGTCCCACAAAGTGGGGTCTGGGGAGAGTAATATGTAGACGAGCCTTATGTAGGATTGTGTATGGGTGTTCGTAACACGTAGCGGAAGACAATAACAATCCTAGGTAGATTTTTCATGTCCAAAATTTATTTACGTGTCAAAGATAGGATCTAAGACGTACCTGGTGAAGAGAGTTTCTTTTCCGAAATTTCTTCGATAGTACGAAGACTCTATGCGTATCCACACCGAGACCGATCCTTGCTATCAACTCTTTGATCAATGAAACCCGCGAACAAATTGAACGAAGAATATTGTGTTAAAATGTTTCTCAAAAATCTCAACTCAAATTACAAGAACAAGAAACACTTTTCTTGTAATTGTATTTTCTCTCTTGGCTTTGTATTGCACTCCCACTTTCACAAAGTAGGTTTTCTTCTCAAGAAAAATTGAAAAAAACTAAAACTTTGCAAATTTTCTCCATCACCCTTTATATAGCATCACCTACAAACCCTTTTCTTATTTGGTTGAGGTAATAATTTTCCTAAGGTAAAAGTTTATTCCAAAAATAAACTTATGGAAAATTTGTATGGAAATTAAATTTTTTTTTCTTATTGCACGTGAGAAGTGCCAAATTTTTAAAAAAATTTTGCAAGAAATTTTCCTTTCCTGTTAAGGGACGAAAATTTCTAGCACTCTTTTTTTTCGTTTTTTTTTTGTCCAATTCTAAATTGGATTCTAATTTCATAAACTTTTATATTAATATGACATTTTTTTTATTGAAAATATTAATCCCATTTCAAATAGGATAAAACTTCAATTAATAATCCAATTCAAAATTAGATTTATTAATAAGTCTTTGTTAATATTAAATTTTATATACATCTATTATATAAAATAATATTAATTATATATATCAAATATATTTTAACCATGAGATATTATTTAATTTCTATTCCAAATTAAAATTTTAATTTATTCATATTATTAATTATAATCTTTGTGCTAGCAAAGAATATAATAATATTTCATTTGGACAAATAACTAAATTATTTGACTAATTAAATTCTTTAATTTAATTTATCAAATAATAAGTTAATTAATCCTTTAGCAAAGATCAGAACACTCGTTAGTGTGCGACCCCATAGGTTCAATACTAAACCGGTAGTAAATTGATCATATCAATATACTAATCAAGGGTGGCGTCTAGCAACACTACTTAACGACCGGATAGCATGAAGTATATAATTTACTCTCAAGAACCAGTAGAAGAATAATGTAGTAATTCCTTCTGTCCTTATAGCTCTGGATCACCCTAGGATATGGTTCAACTATCAAGTCCTAATAGGCGATCAACTATGTGTTCACGTCAAATATAATCGACCATTGAATGACCTAAGAAACTTATCTATTCTTTCATTCAATTGCCCTGGCTAATGTCTTAGTTTGGTCGTTTATAAATCATGACAACATGGAGCTTAAACTCATTACCAAGAGTTGACAGATTCCGTCTTGATCAATCACTAATTCTACAAGTATTTAATCGTACCCAATATCCTTTCAACTGTCGCCCTAGGGCCATAGGTATCTAATATCAAAGCACAATAAATAACTTGTCAATTACTATGACGATCTCAAGTCAAAGGAAACAGTTACATCACATTCATCAAGAAAATATCCTATTGACACTTTATGGTAATTCTAACCATTAGGAATTTTCTAATGAGTCGGTTCAATGATCATATCTCTATATGCATCATCTATCTATGTGATTTAGTTATTGAGATCAACTAATCTTTATCCGATAAAGACGATCACATAAATATTGATCTAACCGGATTACTAATGTCTAAATTAATAATCCTACGATCGAGAACAAATTTAGATTAAATTGTAAAAGACTTTGCTCTCATTATCATGATCTCTATCACGATGACAAATCTCAAAATTTAATCAAGGATCTTATCAAAATAATCAAACAATTGATAATAATGATAAAATAATATCAAATGTCATATATTTTATATCAAATGACATTCACAAAAATATGTTCAAGTTATCAAATATGATATTGGATCTAGGGCATATTTACTATATCTCTAATAATATCCCACTTGCACTAGAGCCAATCGCTCTTGTACTTCATCCCCAATTTTCACTTGTGCTTGTCAAACTCCTTTGTGCCAAGCGCTTTAGTGAATGGGTCTGCATCATTTTCCTTTCCATCAACCTTTTGAATCTTGACGTCTCCACGTTCAATGATCTCTCTTATCAAGTGATACCTTCGCAGAACGTATTTGGACTTTTGGTGTGATCTTGGTTCTTTTGCTTGAGCAATGGCTCCAGTATTGTCACACAATAATGGAACCGCACCTTCCATTGAAGGAACCACACCAAGTTCAATTTAAGAACTTTTTCATCCATACAGTTTCCTTAGCAGCTTCACTAGCTGCTATATATTCTACTTCAGTCACTGAATCAGCTACTGTAGCTTGTTTGGAACTTTTCCAACTCACTGCACCACCATTTAAGGTGAATACATAACCAGAAATAAATTTGCTATCATCCCTATCTGAAGAGAAACTTGCATCAGTATAACCTTCAAGTTTCAATTCAGAATCCTTATAGATGAGGAATTGGTCTTTAGTCCTTCTTAAGTACTTAAGAATGGTCTTCACCACCTTCCAATGTTCCTCACCAGGATTTGCCTCATATCGGCTAGTCACTCCAAGTGCATAAGCCACATCAGGACGTGTACATGTCATGGTATACATGATATCTCCCACTGCACTAGCGTATGGGATTCTACTCATGCGTTCTCTCTCTTCAGGTGTTTTAGGACAATCCTCCCTACTGAGAGAAATTCCAGTGCCTATCGGTAGATAGCCTCTTTTGGAATTATCCATGTTATACCCCTTTAAGGTAGTATCAATGTACAAAGGCTGGGAAAATCCAAGCAACTTTCTAGATCTATCTCTTATAGATCTTTACCTAATATATAAGCTGCTTCTCTCAAGTCTTTCATGGAAAACTGTTCAGATAGCCAAATCTTGGTATTTTGCAATACCGGTACGTCATTCCCTATGAGCAATATATCATCAACATACAACACCAAAAATATAATTGTGCTCCCACTAACCTTTTGTACACACAAGGTTCTTCTTCGCATCTAACAAAATTGAACTTCTCAATTGTTTTGTTAAATCGAACATTCCTACTTCGAGAAGCTTGCTTTAATCCATAAATAGATCTTTGTAGCTTACAAATTTTATTATGATCAGACGAAGATGTGAAACCTTCAGGCTGTGTCATGTACACATCCTCTTCTAGCTCACCATTAAGGAAAGTTGTTTTCACATCCAGTTTCCATATTTCATAATCATAGTATGCTGCTATAGCAAGTAAAATCCGAATAGATTTGAGCATTGCCACGGGAGAGAAAGTCTCGTCATAGTCGACTCCTTCTTTCTGACGATATCCCTTGGCAATAAGACGTGATTTGTAGGTATCCACCTTTCCGTCTGCTCCAATCTTTTTCTTAAAAACCCATTTACAACCTATAGGTTTTATATCCTTTGAAGGTTCAACTAAAGTCCATACTTTGTTTTCCTTCATGGATTCCATTTCGAATTCCATGGCCTTTTGCCACTTCTCATAATCAGAACTTTGTATAGCCTCTTCATAGGTCTTAGGGTCATCATCATTATGATCAACCTCATTTGATAAATCATCGTGTACCAATAAATTTAATCTAGTTGGTACATGACGTTCTCGTGTAGACCTTTGAAGAGGTACTTGTACAACCTGTTCACCTTGTGTTGGATTTTGTTGTTGCTCAATTTGGTTTGGAACTGGTTCATTAACCTGTTCTTGAACTTCATTTAGTTCTTGAACTTCAACCGTTGAAGATGGCAATTTCCTTGGCAACTTCAAAACATCCAATAAAGGTTCTTCAACTTGGGTCTCATGATCTTTATATTGTGTTGATTCATTAGTTTCTTGATCTTCATCAAGTTCTATTTCTCCGTTATAATTTCCTTCCAAAAGAAATTCCCTTTCCAAATAGGTTGCTCCTCTGGCCAAAAACACTTTATGGTCAGAAGGGTGATAGAAATAATATCCCCTTGTTTCCTTGGGATACCCAATGAATCTACACTTATCAGATCTTGAGTCAAGTTTATCAGACTGTAGTCTCTTAACATAAGCTGGACCACCCCAAACCTTAATATGTTTAAGGTTAGGCGTACATCCTTTCCATATCTCATATGGTGTTGTAGAGACTAACTTAGTGGGAACTTTATTAAGTAAGTATGTTGCTGCTTCCACAGCATATCCCCATAAATTTAATGGAAGATCAGTGAACCCCATCATAGATCTCATCATATCTAATAAGGTTCTATTTCTACTTTCAGACTTGAAATATGCATAATCGAATTAGCATTCACACTAGGTAAGACATAAACATCATGTTGGAGATAGTCATTCACACATAAATTATCACTATAATAAATAGAGCAGATACCATTGCCTATATTAATGCGAAAACCATGTTTGCCTAACATAGAAGCTAAAATTATGTTCAAAACAAATTTAGGAACGTAATAACAATCATCCAACATAAGTACTTTGCCCGTAGGCATTATTAAAGAAATTGATCCTACAGCTACGGCCACAACTTTTGCACCATTTCCAACTTATAGATTAATTTCTCCTTTCTTCAACTTTCTACTTATTTGGAACCCCTGCAACATATTGCATATTTTATAACCACTGCCAGTATCTAATACCCATAATGAAGAATTAGTAGTAGTTAAAGAAACCTTGAAAACATTTTTCATTAAAGTCTTACCCTGTTTCTTGTCCTTTAAAGTTGCAAGATACTCTTTGCAATTTCTCTTCCGATGTCCTATTTTCTTACAGTGGAAACATACAGCATCAGATTGGTCATCTTTGCCTTCTTTGCCTTTGGGTTTGGTCACACCACCCTTGGGCGTGGTAGACTTTTTCTTGGGTTTACTTTTACCCTTACCCTTCTTCTTAGAAGAGTTTTCAACCAACATGATAGTTCCTTTCTTCTTCTCAGATACAAGTTGATTCTCATAATCAATCAACATGTTAAGCATCTCATGAAGATCACAATCCATTTTATTCTTATTAAAATTAATAACAAATTGTGAAAAGGATTCTGGTAGTGACTGCAAGATCAAATCTTGAGAAAGCTCTTTACCCAGTTTGCACCCCAACTTCTCAAGTTCTTCAATAAGATCAATCATATGATTGACATAGGGTCCAATTGGTGAGTTTCCAGTCAACTTGGATCCAAATAAAGCCTTAGATAGTTGGTATCTAGCTGTCCTGCTTTGTGTACCAAACATCTTCTTAAGATGTTCAATAATTGCAGTTGGATCCATATCCTGATGTTTCCTCTACAGTTCAGAATTCATAGAAGCGAGAATGATGCATTTGGTAGTAAGACATTCTTCCAAGTATTTCTGATAAATCTTGGTAGCATCATCATCATTTACATCTGGGACTTCCTTGGCGGGCTTATCGATCACATCAATAAGTTTTTCATGCATGAGAACAATTCTCAAATTTCTGTACCAATCATCAAAGTTTGGTCCTACCAACTTGTTGGTCTCAAGTATTCCACGGACTGATATAGCAGACATATTGAGAAATCTAAAATATAGGAAAGAAAAGGCAGTAATATAAGAACATATTTGTATATATCATAAAGACATGGACTTTTATCTAAATGATATTTCCACTAATTATTATAAACTATTTACCCTCATTATAGTTTACGAAATCTTTATTTCTTTTAATGGAGTAAAGGAATCATTTAACAATATGTATGAGCCCCTTGGAAATCAAGTCGTTTCTCACATATATTTTAAAGGTAGGTACTCTTACCAATTGTATCCCTATGCAATTTCCTTAAATAGCTTTATGTCAAATAGTCCCCTGGTAGTCAGGTCGATCTTATTGGCATAGTTGAGTTCAACCATCATGATAGCAAAGAACTTATTAAATTTTATACTCCCCAGGGTAGTCCAAGGCGTTTAGTGTAAAATTGAATAATTCTTTCAATCCATACATCTAATGCAATAAATAATTTTAACATATTCTCGAACTATAAGCCTCCTGGTAGTCAGGCCGCTCCTTATAAATAAGAAATAAGTAAAATTAATTACCTTGATGGATAGCTCTATAATAAAATATCTTATATTTTTATTTAAGAACTCAAATTTTAATAAGAGAAAATTATTACAAAAACAATTTTTAATAACATGAAGATCGAATCTTTTATAGCATGTGAATTTAGTTCTAGTTGTCTACATGCTTAGTCCTAATTTAATTTACATCATATGTAATAAATAATTCTAAATTATGTAATGGACAAGCACACGGCATAAAACACAATTCAACATCCTCTAACATATTTATCTTATATATCATATAAAAAATAATTCATGCTAGAATATTATTATTAATTAACATCTCATGAACTAATAACAATTAAAATAACAATAGAATCATGTAACCTATTATAGATTCTCGTTGTATCTAATAAAAAATTTCATATTCAAGTTATGAACGATCTCAATAGTCATATGAATATATATTTTATCCACAATAAAATAATATCAACATTCAAACGATTTGACTATTGCACAAGGCACATCTATTATGGTTTGAACTCTTCAAATATAATATTAAAATATTTCGTAAATAAATTTTAGACACAATAAACCATAGCTCTGATACCACTGTAGGATTGCATATGGGTGTTCGTAACACGCAGCGGAAGACAATAGCAATCCTAGGTAGATTTTTCATGTTCAAAATTTATTTACGTGTCAAAGATAAGATCTAAGACGTACCTGGTGAAGAGAGTTTCTTTTCCGAAATTTCTTCGATAGTGCGAAGACTCTATGCGTATCCACACCGAGACCGATCCTTGCTATCAACTCTTTGATCAATGAAACCCGCGAACAAATTGAACGAAGAATATTGTGTTGAAATTTTTCTCAAAAATCTCAACTCAAATTACAAGAACAAGAAACACTTTTCTTTTAATTGTATTTTCTCTCTTGGCTTTGTATTGCACTCCCACTTTCACAAAGTAGGTTTTCTTCTCAAGAAAAATTGAAAAAAACTAAAACTTTGCAAATTTTCTCCATCACCCTTTATATAGCATCACCTACGAACCTTTTTCTTATTTGATTGAGGTAATAATTTTCCTAGGGTAAAAGTTTATTCCAAAAATGAACTTATGGAAAATAAAATTTTCCTTTTCTTATTGCACGTGAGAAGTGCCAAATTTTTAAAAAATTTTGCAAAGAAATTTTCCTTTCCTGTTAAGGGACGAAAATTTCTAGCACTCTTTTTTTTTCTCTTTCTTTTTTTGTCCAATTCTAAATTGGATTCTAATTTTGTAAACTTTTATATTAATATAATATTTTCCTATTGAAAATGTTGTTCCATTCCAAATAGGATAAAACTTCAATTAATAATCCAATTCAAAATTAGATTTATTAACAAGTCTTTATTAATTTTATATTTTATATATATCTATTATATAAAATAATATTAATTATATATATCACATTTATTTTAACCAAGAGATATTATTTAATTTCTATTCCAAATAGAAATTTCAATTTATTCACAATATTAATTATAATTTTTGTGCTAGCAAAGAATAATAATATTTCATTTGGACAAATAACTAAATTATTTGACTAATTAAATTCTTTAATTTAATTTATCAAATAATAAGTTAACTAATCCTTTAGCAAAGATCAGAACACTCGTTAGTGTGCGACCCCATAGGTTCAATACTAAACCGGTAGTAAATTGATCATATCAATATACTAATCAAGGGTGGCGTCTAGCAACACCCCTTAACGACCGGATAGCATGAAGTATATAATTTACTCTCATGAACCAGTAGAAGAATAATGTAGTAATTCCTTCTGTCCTTATAGCTCTGGATCACCTAGGGTATGGTTCAACTGTCAAGTCCTAATAGGCGATCAACTATGTGTTCACGTCAAATATAATCGACCATTGAATGACCTAAGCAACTCATTTCTTCTTTCATTCAATTACCCCTTCCAAGGTCTTAGTTTGGTCGTTTATAATTCATGACAACATGGAGCTTAAACTCATTACCAAGAGTTAACAGATTCCGTCTTGATCAATCACTAATTCTACAAGTATTTAATCGTACCCAATATCCTTTCAACTATCGTCCTAGGGCCATAGGTGTCTAGTATCAATGCACAATAAATAACTTGTCAATTACTATGACGATCTCAAGTCAAAGGAAATAGTTACATCACATTCATCAAGAAAATATCCTATTGACAGTTTATGGTAATTCTAACCATTAGGAATTTTCCAATGAGTCGGTTCAATGATCATATCTCTATATGCATCATCTATCTATGTGATTTAGTTAATGAGATCAACTGATCTTTATCCGATAAAGACGATCACATAAATATTGATCTAACCGGATTACTAATGTCCAAATTAATAATCCTACAATCAAGAACAAATTTAGATTAAATTGTAAAAGACTTTCCTCTCATTATCATGATATCTATCACGATGACAAATCTCAAAATTTCAAGGACCTTATTAAAATAATCAAACAATTGATAATAATGATAAAATAATATCAAATGCCATATATTTTATATCAAATGACATTCACAAAAATATGTTCAAGTTATCAAATATGATATTGGATCTAGGGCATATCTACTATATCCCTAACATCTTACCCCTACCCGAAAGGGCAGAAACGTTAGGCTACTTAGCTTACATATATAAACCAAATTGAACGATGGATAGTCATTAGATAATATATAATATTTATCTATCTATATTATATTAAAAGTACAAAGACCGAAATGTCGTTCGTCTTTTTTACCCTTTAAAAAATTAACTTTATACAAGACAAAACAGATTTTTTATTAGCACTTTATAATTAATTAAAATTTTGCACATTAAATCTTTCTGTATTTAAACTTATACTTAATTAGTCCTAATATTTAGCAGTTAAGACTCAAATATACTATAAGCATTAAGAATCAAAACCAAATATCTTCTTTTTTGAGAAAAAAGACAACATAAGGTTTACCACAGGTTGAAGCTTGCTTAGTTAACCATGGAACGATATCATCATTTGTATCTTTATTTTAATAAGAAAATATATTTAACTTTAGACAAATTTTGTTCTAAATGAATTGCCATTATTCTTCTTTCTTTTTTTTCTTCAGTTACTCGAACAATTGATGATTTCCTATATCATTTATATATTTAATTATTTATTATAAAATATTAAGATTAGTCCTTTTTTGAATTTTATTATCACTTATCAATTATCTTAATTATGAGCTATAAGGCCAACCTAAGTTCAAAAGATTCAAATCTTTAATTCTTTTTTGTTTGAAAAAATCCCGATAAAGTACTTTTATGTTATTTATTTATTTGTATCAGTCTATACTATATCAAAAGCGCAAAGGCGTTTAGCGAAATATTTTTACCCTTTAAAAATAGACTTCATATTGGGCAAATTGTAATTTTTTTTTTTGGTAATTAAAATTTTTATTAATCACCAAAAGGATGCCTTACAAAATCATAGGACAGTTTAATCTCAACTGCCTATCAAAAACTGGAACATGATGTATCTATGCTACTCTTATTTCAGCATTTATACCATGAAATGCTGAATATATGAACTAAGCCTAGGGGGAGCTCGAACATTACAGATATAGGCTATACTACTTAGGAGTTTATCACAATTAAAATAGATGTTTTCAAAAATTCTCGCATTTCTTTCGAACCATACACTATACAGCATTTCTGTAATAGTCATCTTGAAGGAGAGAGCTCGGACAGATTTCCCTTTGGGCTGCATAATGATCCATTGACAGAATTGTATCCAATCTTGTCCAGTAAAGTCATCAGTTCTCAGCCATTGCATTGTTTGATATCTCAACTGGGAAGCAAAGGAGCAATGCAAAAATAAGTGATCTCTAGTCTCCAATTCTTGTTGACACATAACACAGACACCTGATATGTTCAAATTCCATTGTAATAGTCTGTTTTTGGTGGGAAGTCGATCCTGCAGTAATAACCATAAGCTGAAAATAGCTTTAGGTCTAGCTGCATTTTGCATTACCAGATTCTTCCATGTAACTCTAGTTGATTCTCCAAGTAGCTGCAAATATACTTTCCTTATAGTGCAGTCACTATCCTCTAACAGTTGATGTTGTTGTAGCAGTTTAACACCTTCCACAATTTTCCTTACCATCCAGCTAGCATTAGCTGGGATGTAATTGTAATCTAATTATTTGCCTAATATTTATAACTTGAAAATAGGCTAAATTTAATTTATTAAATATTTTTTTATTTAAACTATTTAGAAACTCCTAATATTTAGGAATCTAAATTGAGTAAAATTTTACTTATGAATATTTTTTCATTATTTAAATCGTGTAACTATTTTCCTCAAGTTTGATTCTTTCATGTTTACAAGTTTTAAACACATCTAGAATTGTAAAAAAGTTTTTTGCAAGTTTTTGTCTTCGTTTTAAATTTGTAGGATTGAACACGTAGGGATCATTAGCATGTTTTCAAAATTTATTTTTGTCTATTACATTTTTGGATAATGTGAGTAGTAATGTTAATCCAATTTTTTTATACATGTGCACAAAGAGTTTAAGCTGACTTATAATAAATTTGTTATTTCTAATAAAATCATTTAATCATTAGTGATGGATAACATATGTAAGATATAATTATTATCATTCAATCATATTTCTAACATTAAAACCTTAAAATTTACTAACATTTTGCTATTAATCTTTATCTATTTGAATTATTCGAGGAAGTTCTAATATTTAGGAATTTAAAATCGAAGAACTTTTAACTTATATGAATTATTTTCTTATCTGAATTGTGTAAAATAATATTTAATCAAATTCATATCCATAGAAGAAAATCAAATATTTAAATTCAATTCCTTATTTATCAAGGTATAATAACAATCGTGAAAATAGAATATCACCGAACTAAGTTGCACACATATTAATTATTTTTCTTTGGATTAAAGGATGATCGAGAATATCAAGATATATTATCTTCTATCTTAGTTGAAAATTCCAATAAAAATTATTATATCATCACTTCATAATAAAGAATGACAACTCCCCATATTTTTTATATGTTATTTCTTGTAAAGTATTAACTCAATATTAGCAGAGGCAAACGAGAAAATAATAAATAAGGCATTCGAGGACTTATGTGATAATATATTACTTGTATTTTATTTTATTGTTATTTTACAATCCAGACACATTATATAGTATATATAAGAAAGATAATATATAAGAAAGATAGAGGATTATTTTTTTCAAAATCGTATATTCATGCGTACCCTAAAACTAGTATTATCCTAGAAAGTATCACTAATTCGTCTTTCGCTGGCGTCTCAATCAATCCAATTCCTTTTCCTCTTTGTTTCGAGACTTGTTATCAGATCCACTCCATCACAATTCTTCGGATTGAGATTAGTTTATTCATTACCTCATGTGAACTAAATTAATAAATAGACTATAATATATCCTAATTAATTAGCAAAGTCAACTGCAAAGCGACTATTCCTCTTGTTCTGGAGACTTCTTTTACTTATTCGCCAAAAACCATCACTTTTGATCGAGATAATGGGTGTCTTTGGGAAATTGGAAAATATTTTCTAATTTTTTTATTTTTGATTGACTTAAATATTTTAAAAAATATTTTTTTATGAACTTATTTTCTTTCAAATGGAAAAAAATATTTTCTCTATCAAGAAGAGGGAAAATATTTTCCAAAACTCTTTCTCAACTTTTCCTACCATAATCTCCATCCCCACCAACTCACCCCCATACTCGCCTGCCCAACCCCACCCAACCCCGCCCCATCCCACCCCTCGCCCCCACTCCTACTCCCACTCTCACCCTAAATAAAATATTAATACTATTTTTTTTTCATGTTATAAATAGATATTTTTTATATCTCAACAAATGAGTATTTTTTTTTACATGATATAAATTTTTTGTTCATTTCAACGAAAAAGGTACTTTCTTTTCATTGAAAAAATATTTTCTTTCATTTCAACAAAAAAAGTATTTTATTTTCATGATGTAATAAGTATTTTTTCATTTCAATAAAATGAGTATTTTTTTTTCATGACGTAGAAAAAATATTTTTTTTATTTCAATAAAATAAGTAATTTATTTTCATGTTATAAAAAGAATATTTTCTTTTTCAACCTAAGAAAGAGTATCTTCTTTTTAGTTATGGAGCAATTTTAACATTATTTTGGCATAAAAAGTAAAACAACACATTAATCCATTTGCATTTGTGTGAATTTTTAGAAAAATAATTAAATTTTTGAAAAAAATAAAGTCCTGAAAATATTTGGTATTTCTTCTTTTTTTGGGGGAGGGGGTGAGCAAGGAAACATGAGGAGTTGGAGGAATGAGGTGGGGCTGGGAGAGTAGCATATAAAAATATTTTCTACTCTCTAACCAAAAATTAGAAAATATTTTTAAGAAAAAGTTTTTCACTCACCAATTAAATAAGGAAAAATAAGTGATTTATCGCTTATTTTTTATAAATATATTTTCTATTAAAATATTTTTCATAAAAAATATTTTCCCTCGTCCCAGACACAATCCTACCCGAGGTAAGGAAGTAAAGCAACCAATAGCCTTTTTACTTACTATGCTTTTTAGCGGGTGAGCAAAAAGTAGATACCTTTAGCCCGATCTTCCTTATTAATTATTGATAAGGCACAACTCCCCGTTTCTGGCATGCTATAGTTATTAAAGTCTCTCGACGACGGAAATGGGAAATTACCGATAAGCCAGATGCTTCGCAAACCATATTCAACTTTAAGGCATTTCGTTGTACATAGACTACAGTCTATTTGAATTAATTAGACCAACCAACTTAACAAAATACTTAATAGCATCGTGTAGACGGTGGAGTCTGACGCATCAACTCGGAAAACACATATAGAATAATTTTGTTCAAACTGATAATTTCTACCTCCAAGTATCAACCTCATTATGAGTTAATGACTAAATTCTCTCTAATTGAATTAGACTTAACCCTTAGAATTTAATTATGCAATCGCATTCAATTAGGACTCCAATTATGAACACTTACTAGTAAAAACTTTTACTCAAACGTTTAGCTCACTTTCTATAAGTTGAAGTTACAATCTATTTGTTGTAATTTTATTCTAGTCATCGATGTCAATGTCCATCATATCATAAAAAACTAGCACAACATCTAATAGTAAAATGGATCGATAATCTCCACAATAGGAGTAATGGATGGTGCATCACTTTGCTTGAGTATTGAGCAGTGTTTTAAAATGTGTGGGCGTAAACCGGGACGCTTTTTATATACTTCATCGAGACATAAGCCCCGAAGTACGGGTGTAAGCCTCATATATAATTAATTTTTAATATTTTATAAAATAATATAAGTACAGTAAATATTTTAAAATAAGTAAAATTGCATAAAAATTGAAGAAAATTATAAATAAATATAGATGTGCTCCATTCCCCACAAAAAACTAGTCAAAATAATTTATTTTATGTTATTTGCAAGCACAAGTAACTTGCGTTGAAAAGAATAACTTTTTTTACATCGAGGTGTTTGCAACAAATTAATTGTGATACAAAAATAAATTACAACCACAATATAAATATGAAGAAATATAATTTTATTGATAAAATGGTGCAGGTACAATTCTGTTTGTTTCCTTGATTCTTCTCTCTAGATCGTTCTCCGTGATTCGAGGGCTTAATCAGCGTATTTCTCGAATGCAGGATGATATGCATCTCCTTAATGTATTTGATGATCAAGAAGCATGTAGCAACACTCCATTTGGATCTTGAATGTTTCCACGAACGATGATCTTGTTCTTGAGCTTAAGCTTGGTTGCTTGAACTTGACTTTAATTTGTACTTCGTTCTTGAGCTTGAGCTTGAACTTGATTGCTTGAAGCTTGAAATTTATAGAGAAATTTGCGACGTTTAATCCACGAGCTCCTTATTGCTTCTTGTTATAACTTCTGGTATCTTTTCTGAATTTTGAAGATCCCTATTTATAGTTGTGGGAGGAAGGAGTTATGATAAGAACAAAACTCTTTCCGACCAATCAAATTGAAGTGTCACAAGGTCGTATTTGATTGGCCAGAACATGTCATTTGCACATGTGGCGTGATTTCATTGGCTTTTTAATGTGACTTGGCATGCTTTGTCATTCATGTGGCATGATCCCATTTGCTTTGTGTTAACTTGGCGTGTCTCATGACCCGAATTTCCCACCACCGGGGTCGTGATGGTGCATACTATCGGAGCTAGGAAAGCCAATCCTTTTAAATAATTCACAAGCTTTAATCTAAACAGTATAATAAACTGAAATAAATAAATACAAATACGCGAAAGATTTTTAACGAAAACTATAGTAAGGTGCGGAAGTATATAACAAGTCTCTACTCAATATCTGGTGTCACCACTCACGGACTACTAAAGGAATACTAAAAACATCAGTCTGAAAGAAAAATACACAAGTGTCTGTTTCGATACTAATAAACAAACTAAACGAAATGGAAGAGACTCAGGGCCCGCGCACGTAAGCGAACTACCTAGGAGTCTCTGGACTGAAGTCACGCTCCCAATCTACTGTTGCGGTCCGTAAGCTGTCTCATGTCCTGTGCACAAAAGGGCACAAAAGTTTAGCATCAGCATAACCGACCCCATGTGCTGGTACATGCCTAGCCTAACCCCGGCGAGGTAGTGACGAGCCTAGACAAGACCTACCATAAGTAACTTGTACATATATATATGCAATAACAAGAGAATATGCTATTCTAAATAGTTAAAAAGGGAGGGAAGTATGCTGTAGGGTACAACAATTCAAATACAGAAATCAACTAACAAGGATAAAAACTGAGCAGTTAACAACTGATAATGAAATACCAGAAAGCTCGACACACCGAACAATATCCTCAGTCCATATACAAAACAAACACCATACTCGATTCATACTCCGTTGCGGCGTGCAACTCGACCCTTTCAATGTTTATATTTGTTAGTGCTGCGGCACGCAACCCGGCCCTTTCGATATTAATATTTGTTAGTGACGCGGCGTGCAACCCGACCCTTATGATATTTATATTTGTTAGTGCTGAGACGTGCAACCCGACCCTTCCGATATTTACCAACAAGACTCACCCAACGTCATTCGCAACTCAAGTGCTAGGGGAGTAACATCAAAATACCAAGTGTCCCGACAAGGGAAAGCAACTATCAGCCCAAATATCCCGGCAATGGAGAATCCAAAATATATATATTTAAGTCCCAACAAGGGAAATGATCACTGAATTTATACTTCAAAACACGTTAGCTACCAACAAGTGCTAAATCGAGCCAATGCTCCAAAATTTGTACGCCATCATTATTTATCCTCAACCGTTCATATCATGTGAACTAAATTAATTGCAACAAGAGTCTATATCATATCATTCGAAATAACGCAATTTAAGACCCACGGTTATGCTAGACTCGGGTGCATAGATAACCGTCACCATGCATATGCACCGACTCTACATAGCACGTAACAAATAACATCCTAATCATATTCCCTCAAGCCAAAGTTAGATCAAACACTTACCTCGAAAGCTCCAAACTCAACTCACGCCTCTAGGATAGCTTTACCCCTCGAATTCGTCACAAAATCGGTCGAATCTAATCACAATTTACTCAAATGTATCAACAAATACTAGTTAAATCAATTTGAATGTATAAGAATGAATTTCTTAAAGTTTTGCCCAAAAATTCCCAAAATGCCCCCGTGCCCACGTGGTCAAACCCGAGGTTCGAACCAAAACCGGGTTACCCATTCCCCCACAAGTTCATATATGCAATTTGTTTCGAAATCGGACCCCAAATTGAGGTCCAAATCCCCAATTTTAAGAAAACCTAGGTTCTACCACAAATCCCCATTTTTACCCATTGAAAACTTTGATTTTAAGATGAAATCATGATAAAAGATGTTAAAGATTGAAGAAATTGAGTAAAAGTTACATACAATTGATTTGGGAAAGAGAGAGTTGAGAGAAAATCGCCAATGAATTTTCGATTTTGAAAATATAAAAAATGAGCTTCAAAATCGGCTAAGTGTAAAATGTGCAGGTGCAAATCTCGCATTTGCGAGAATATGTTCGCAATTGCGAACTATGCAAAAGAAGGGAAGATGTCGCAATTGCGAATAAATGTTCGCAATTGCGAACAAGGCAGAATATAGGCGGCACTCGCATTTGCGAAATAATGTTCGCATTTGCGAACCCATGGCTTAAGCTGGGGCATTCGCATTTGCGAAGACTGCTGGGAAAGAACATACATCGCATTTTCAATGTTCCCTTTGCATTTGCAAACTCAGCAGTTTTTGGACCATGTTTGCATTTGCGAACCAAGCTTGACAATTGCGAAGCCTGCAGGTCTGCAACACCTGAAGCTCATTCCCAACATGCAAAATGAACCCAACACCTATCCAAAACACACCCGAGCCCTCGGGTCTCCAACCCAAATATGCATGCAACCTAAAAAATCCTACGAACTTACTCGTGCGATCAAATTGCCAAAATAACATCGTTTACATAGAATCAAACCTCAAAACACATGATTTCTTTCAATTTTCCATAAAACTTTTATTTCTCATTTTCAAGTCCGAAACACGTCAAATGACATCCGTTTTCAACCAAACTTTACAGATAACGCTTGAAGCTCATTTAAGACCTGTACCGGGCATCGGAACCAAAATACCAGCGTGATACCATCACTTTCTAGCTTATTTTCATTTTAATTTTTCATTTCATTTTCAGATAAACAATTTCTTTCAAAAATTCCGTACTCAAGCCTGGGACCTCGGATTTCGATTCTGGGAATATGCCCGGGTCCTATGTTTTTCTATGGACCCTCCGGGACCGTCATATCACAGGTCCGGGTCTGTTTACCCAAAATATTGACAAAAGTCAACTATATCAATATTATTATCAAAATTCATAGTTTTTTTAACATAGTTCATACATTTCCACATAAAAGTTTTCCGGCTTCGTGCCCGAACTGTGCACGCAAATCGAGGCAACAAAATAAGAGGTTTTCAAGTCCTCGAAAACATGGTTAAAGGGAGAATTACGGTGATGACCCTTTGGTTCGTCACATCCTCTACCTCTAATACAACCGTTCGTCCTCGAACGGACAAAAGAAGGAAGTACCTGAGTCAGGGAATAGATGGGGATAACGGCTCTGCATATCAGACTCAGACTCCCAGGTCGATGCCTCAGGAGGTTGACCTCTCCACTGAACATGCACTGACGGAAAACTCCTCGACCTCAACTGTCGTACCTGCCGGTCTAAAACATCCACCGGATCCTCCTCATATAACAGATCCTTGTCCAATTAGATAGTACTGAAATCTAACACGTGGGCGGGATCGCCGTGATACTTTCGAAACATGGATACGTAAAAAACTGAATGCACGGCTGACAAGTGGGCGGCAAGGAAAGCCTATAAGCCACCTTCCCCACGCGATCAAGAATCTCAAATGGGCCAATAAACTTAGGGCTAAGCTTTCCCTTCTTCCCGAATCTCATCACGCCCTTCATAGGCGATACACGGAGCAACACTTGCTCACTAACCATGAATGGAACATCCCTGACCTTACGATCGGCATAACTCTTCTGCCTAGACTAAGCTGACCGAAGTCTGTCCTGAATGATCTTGACCTTATCCAAGGCCTCCTGCACTAGATATGTGCCCAATAACCGAGCCTCTCCTGGCTCAAACCATCCGACTGGGGACCGACACCGCCTACCATACAACGCCTCATACGGATCCATCTGAATACTGGACTGATAGCTGTTATTGTAGGCAAACTCTTGTAAAGGCAAGACTTGGTCCTACGAGCCTCCAAAATCATAGCGCAAGCTTGGAGCATATCCTCGAGAATCTAAATAGTCCTCTCGGACTGACCGTCCATCTGGGGTGAAATGTTGTACTCAACTGAACCTGGATGCCCAACTCATGTTGTACCGCTCTCCCAAAATGCTAGGTAAACTACGAACCCCGGTCCGAAATAATAGATATAGGAACCCCATGAAGGCGAACGATCTCTCCGATATAAATCTCACCATATCTCTCGGGCGAATAGGTGGTGGCAACTGGAATAAAATGCGCTGACCTGGTTAGCCTATCAACAATAACCCATATAGCATAAAACTTCTTCCGAGTCATCGGAAGTCCAGTAACAAAATCCATGGTGATTCTTTCCCACTTCCACTCGGGAAGCTCAATCCTCTGAAATGACCCACCGGGCCTCTGATGCTCGTACTTAACCTGATGACAATTTAGACAACGAGCCACATATGCAATAATGTCTTTCTTCATTCTGCGCAACCAATAATACTGTCTCAAATCCTGATACATCTTCGCGGTGCCCGGGTGAATGGAATACCGAGAACTGTGGGCCTCCGCTAAGATCGACTCCCGAATACCATCAACATTGGGCTCACAAACTCACCCCTGCAATCACAATACGCCATCATCTCCCAAAGTCATTTCCCTGGCACCTCCCCGCTGCACTGTGTCTCTCAGGACACAAAAATGGGGATCGTCAAACTACTGCTCCCGAATACTCTCCATCAATGACGAACAAGCAACCGTGCAAGCTAACACCCTGCTATGCTCGGAAATATCCAATCTCACAAATCGATTGGCCAAGGACTGAACATCAAAGGCAAGTAGTCTCTGACTGGCCGGAATATAGGCAAGACTACCCATGCTGGCAGACTTCCTACTCAATGCATCGACCACCACATTGGCCTTTCCCGGGTGGTATAAGATAGAAACATCATATTCTTTCAAAAACTCCAACCACCTCTGCTGTCTCAAATTCAACTCTTTCTGCTTGAACAAGTACTGAAGGCTCTTATGATCCGTGTACACATCACACGTCACACCATATAAATAATGCCTCCAGATCTTTAAGGCATGAACAATGGCTGCCTACTCTAGGTCATGAACTGGATAATTCTTCTCACAGATCTTCAACTCCCTCTCGAAGCATATGCTATGGTCTTTCCATTATGCATCAACACCACACCAAGCCCGATGTGGGAAGCATCACAATAAACAGTATAAGGTCCAGATACCATGGGCAAAACCAATACCGGTGTTGTAGTCAGAGCTGTCTTGAGCTTCTGGAAGCTCGTCTCGCACTTATCTGACCACCTGAACTGGGCACCCTTCTGGGTCAATCTAGTCATGGGGCTGCAATGGATGAAACCCATCCACGAAATGTCTATAGTAACCAGCTAACCTCAAGAAGCTCCAGATCTCTGTAGCTGAAGTTGGTCGAGGCCAGTTCATGACTGCCTCTATCTTTTTAGGGTCCACCTGAATACCCTCTGCTGATACGACATGACCCAGGAATGCGACTAAACTCAACCAAAACTCCCACTTCGAGAACTTGGCATACAACTGACTATCTTTCAGAGTCGGAAAAACCACTCTGAGGTGTTGCTCATGCTCCTCCTGGCTGCGGGAGTATATCAAAATGTCGTCATTGAATACAATCACGAACATATCCAAATAAGGCCTGAACACTCGGTTCATCAACTCCATGAATGCTGCCGGGGCATTGATCAACCCAAACGACATGACAAAAAACTCATAATACCCTTACCGAGTGCGAAATGCTGTCTTAGGGACATCAAATACCCTAATCCTCAACTGATGATAACGAGACCTCAAATCTATCTTCGAGAACACCCTAGCACCTTGAAGATGGTCGAACAAATCATCAATCTTCGGCAGTGGACACTTGTTCTTTATCGTCACCTTGTTCAACTGTCGGTAACCAATTCACATCCTCATTGACCCATCCTTTTTCTTCACGAATAACACTGGTGCACCCCCAAGGGGATACACTAGGTCTAATGAAACCCTTATCAAGCAAGTGCTGAAGCTGCTCTTTCAACTCTTTCAACTCTGGCGAGGCCATGCCATATGGTGGAATGGAAATAGGCTGAGTGCCCGGAGCCAGATCAATACAGAAATCAATATCCCTATGGCGGCATACCCGACAGGTTTGAAGGGAAAACCTCGGGGAAATCCGGAACAATAGGAACATAGTCAATAGATGGAACTTCTACGCTGAAGTCGCGAACATACGCCAGATATGCTAGACACCCCTTCTCGACCATACATCGAGCCTTGACATACGAAATAACACTGCGGGTGGCATGATTTGGGGTCCCTCTACACTCAAGTCGGGGAAAATCTGGTAGAGCCAAGGTCACGGTCTTGGCGTGACAATCCAAAATATCATGACACGGGGACAACCAGTCCATCCCCAATATAATATCAAAATCCACCACATCTAAGAGCAATAAGTCCACACGGGTCTCATGACCCTCAAATACCACCACACATGAATGATGCACTCGGTCGACCACTATATAATAACCAATCAGTATGGACACATATACAGGAATACCCAAAACCTCACTAGGCATGATCAAATAGGGTGCAAAATAGGATGACATATAAGAATACGTAGACCCCGGGTAAAATAACACAGAAGAACCCCTATCACAGACCAGAATAGTACCTGTAATCACAACATCAGATGAATCGGCCTCTGGCCTAGCCAACAAAGCATAACAATGGGGTTGACCCCCTCCTCCCTGAACTGTGTCTCTGGGACGATCTGCTGCGGGCTGACCCCTGCCTATGGCGGTCTGAGCTCCACCTCTATGCTCTCTACCTCCACCTCTATGGACTCTACCCCCGCCTCTAGCTGGCTAGGTGGCCTGTGGATCACCTGCTGCCTGAATCATGGGATGAGGACCCTGCTGCTATGATCGAGCACCCCTCAACCTCGGGAAATACCTTCGGATGTGGCTGAGATCTACATACTCATAACACCCAGCAGAATGCGACAACTGAGAAGACTGGGGATGACCCTGATGCCCTGAATGACCCCCTCGATGGCTCTGAAGCGGAAGTGCACTGATGGGATGCTGATCAGAGTAGTGCTGCTGAGAACTGCAACCGCCCGCAGTACTGTGTGAAAACTGGAGTGCTGACTGAAAGGGCCTCTGTCATATGAATCTCTACCTCCAGATGAGGTACCACCGAACCTACCAGAATGTCGAGGTCTCTTATCTGACCCCTGACCACCTCCTCGAGCGAGTGCCATCTCTAACTGGCAGGACGCATTCACCGCCTCCTGGAGGGATATACCGCTACCAACTCCCATGTCCATCTGAAGGCGGATCGGCTGAATCAATCCATAAATGAACCTCCGGACCCTCTCTCACTCTGTAGGGATTATCACAACTGCATGGCGTACCAAATAAATAAATGTAGTCTCATACTGCATAGCTGTCATGGAGCCCTGCTGGAGGCGCTCAAATCGCCTACGAAGTGCCTCTCGTTGAGTGACGGGGAGAAACTTCTCCAAAAATAACTCTGCAAACTGATCCCATGTCAAAGTTGGAGACCTTACTGGTCTAGATAGGCAATAATCTTTCCACCAAGTCTTGGCGGATCCTGCAAGCCTGAAGATGCAAAAATCGACCCCATTGGTCTCCACTATACCCACAGTCCTGAGGATCTCATGGCAACTGAATAGAAAATCCTGGGGATCCTCCGATGAAGTACCGCTGAAAGTGGTGGTGAAAATCTTGGATAACCGATCAAGTCTTCATATAGCATCCAAAGACATAGCTGCTCCATCTTCGGCTTGAGTGGTAATACCTGTCTGAGCTGCCACTGTGGGTTGAACCACTGGAACCTGAGTCCGGGGAGCTACCTGCTCCGGAGTGCGCATAGCAAGAGTTTGAACCCCTCCTCCAGCTTGAGAGGTGGCTGGTACTACCAGTAGTAAGCGCGCTCTGGTGACACTGTCCATTAAACCTGCTATACGGACGAGAGAATCCTGGAGATCCGGGGAATACATAACCTCTCCTAGGACCTGAGGTGGGCCCACTGGAGTTGCTGGGGCTGGAACTTCCTCATTAAAGTTAATAAGAGGCTCCACCTCTGGTACTGCTGCCTGGGGCTGAGCTTTGCCCTTACCACGGCCTCGGAACCTGCCCCGCGCGGGAGCTGCTGCTGGGAGCTGGGCTGCTGTGCAGTAGAAGAAGACGCACATGTTCTCGCCATCTGTGAAAGAACAGAGTTGAATGACAATCAATATTTGAGAAATAGAATCGCACGACAAGAATGAACAAAGTGAAAATTTTTCCTAACCCTTCAGCCTCTGGGGGATTAATACAGATGTCTGTGTACCGATCCCTCAGACTCTAGCGAGCTTGTCCGTGAGTTGTGAGACCCAAGTAACCTAGTGCTCTGATACCAACTTGTCAAGACCCAAATTTCCCACCACCGAGGTCGTGATGGTGCCTACTATCGGAGCTAGGCAAGCCAACCCTATTAAATAATTCACAAGCTTTAATCTAACAGTATAATAAACTGAAATAAATAATTATAAATACGCGAAAGACTTTTAACGAAAACTATAGTAAGGTGCGGAAGTTTATAACAAGTCTCTACCTAGTATCTGATGTCACCACTCACAGACTACTAAAGGAATACTAAAAACATCAGTCTAAAAGAAAAATAGACAAGTGATTGTTTTGATACACATAAACAAACTGAATGAAATGGAAGAGACCCAGGGCTCGCGCACGCCAACGAACTACCTAGGATTTTATGGACTGAAGGCACGCTCCCAATCTACTACTGCGGTCTGTAAGCTGTCTCCTGACCTGTGCACAAAAGGGCATAGAAGTGTAGCATCAGCACAACCGACCCCATGTGCTGGTAAGTGCCTCGCCTAATCCCGGCGAGGTAGTGACGAGGCTAAGCAGGACCTATCACAAGTAACCTGTACAGATATATGCAATAACAAGAGAAAACGCTATTCTAAACAGCTAAAAAGGGAGGGAAGCATGTTGTAGGGTACAACAGTTCAAATACAGAAATCAGCTAACATGGATAAAAACTGAGCAGTAAACAACTGATAATGAAATACCGAAAAGCTCAACACACAGAACAATATCCTCATTCAATATACAAAACAAACAACATATTCGATTCATACTCCGTTGCGGCTTGCAACCCGACCCTTCCAATGTTTATATTTGTTTGTGCTGCGGCGCGCAACCCGACCCTTCCGATATTTATGTTAGTGTTGCGGCGTGCAACCCGACCCTTCCGATATTTATATTTGTTAATTTTGCGGCGCGCAACCTGACCCTTCCGATATTTACCAACAATACTCACCCAACATCATTTGCAACTCAAGTGCGAGGGGAGTAACATCAAAATACCAAGTGTCCCGACAAGGGAATGCAACTATCAGCCAAAATATCCCGCAAGGGAGAATTAAAAAAAAATAAAAAAAATAAAATATATATATATATATATATATATATATATATATATATATATATATATATATATATATATATATATATATATATATATATATATATATATATATATATATATATATATATATAAAAGTCCCAACAAGGGAAATGATCACGGAATTTATACTTCTAAACACGTTAGCTACCAACAAGTGCTAAATTGAGCCAATGCTCCAAAATTAATGCGCCATCATTATTTATCCTCAACCGTTCATATCATGTGAACTAAATTAATTCCAACAAGAGTCTATATCATATCATTCAAAATAATGAAATTTAAGACTCACGGTCATGCTAGACTCGGGTGCATAGATAACCATAACCATGCCTATGCACCGATTCCACATAGCACGTAACAAATAACATCCTAATCCTATTCCCTCAGGCCAAAGTTAGATCAAACACTTACCTCGAAAGCTCCAAACTCAACTCACACCTCTAGGATAGCTTTACCCCTCTTCGTCACAAAACCGGTCGAATCTAATCACAATTTATTCAAATGTATCAACAAATGCTAGTTAAATAAATTTGAATGCAAAAGAATGAATTTCTCAAAGATTTGCACAAAAAATCCCAAAACGCCCCGGGCCCACGTGGTCAAAACCCGAGGTTCGAACCAAAATTGTGTTACCCCCACGAGTTCATATATGTAATTTGTTTTGAAATCGGACCCCAAATTGAGGTCCAAATCCCCAATTTCGAGAAAACCTAGGTTCTACCCCAAATCCAGATGAAATCATCATAAAAGATGCTAAATATTGAAGAAAATGAGTAAAAGTTAACATATAATTGATTTGGGAAAGAGAGAGTTGAGAGAAAATCGCCAATGGAAGTTTGGGTTTTGAAAATATGAAAAGTGAGCTTCAAAATCGTCTAAGTGTAAAATATGCAGGTGCAGATCTCACATTTGTGAGAATGTGTTCGCAATTGCAATCTATGCAGAAGAAGGGCGGATGTTGCAATTGCGAAGAAATGTTCGCAATTGCAAACAAGGCAGAATATAGGCGGGACTCGCATTTGCGAGATAATATTCGCATTTGCAAACCCATGGCTTATGCTGGGGAATTCGCATTTGCGAGATATTCTTCGCATTTGTGAATACTGCTGGGAAAGAACAGACGTCGAATTTGCGATGTTCCCTTCGCATTTGCGATGTTCCCTTCGCATTTTCGAACTCAGCAGTTCCTGGACCATGTTCGCATTTGCGAACCAGGCTTCGCAATTACGAAGCCTGTAGGTCTACAACTCCTGAAGCTCATTCCCAACATGCAAAATTACCCAACACCTATCCAAAACTCACCGATCCCTCAAGGCTCCAACCCAAACATGCACACAACCTCAAAAATATCCTATGGACTTACTCGTGCGATCAAATTGCCAAAATAACATCATTTACATTGAATCAAACCTCAAAACACATTATTTCTTCCAATTTTCCATAATACTCTTATTTCTCATTATCAAGTCCGAAACACGTCAAATGACATCTGTTTTCAACCAAACTTTTCAGATAGCGCTAAACGCTCATCTGTACCGGGCGTCGGAACCAAAATATGAGCCCGATACCATCACTTTCTAACTCATTTTCATTTCAATTTCTCATATCATTTTCAGATAAATAATTTCTTTCAAAAATTATGTATTCGGACCTGGGACCTCGGATTTCGATTCCGGAAATACGCCCGGGTCCTATATTTTTCTAAGGACCCTCCAGGACCGTCACATCACGGGTCCGGGTCCGTTTACCTAAAATGTTGACCAAAGACAACTATTTCAATAATATTATCAAGATTCATAGTTTTTTAACACAGAGTTCATATATTTCCACATAAAAGTTTTTCGGCTTCGCGCCCAGACTGTGCACGCAAATCAAGGCAACTAAATAAGAGGTTTAAGGCCTCAGAAACATGGTGGAAGGGAGAATTACGGTGATGACCCTTTGGGTCGTCACAGCGTGCCACGTCATTTGACACATGGCACCAAATTGGGCATTTAAAAGATGACATCTTGGGCTTAATGAAGTGAGCTCATCACTTTAGCCCAACTAAATGGGCTAGTCTAATGGATTAAGACTTATTTATTTAATTCTCATATATTGAACTTATATAATTTATTTATTTATATATTAACCCATAATATTTATTTGGACCAATATATTTTAAAATTTAAAATATAGTCCAAATTATTTTATGAATTTATTTAAGTAAAATTTATATACCTGCACGAGGAACAAAAAGGACGAGTAGCCAGATGAACTTTGAACTTGTGGCTATAGCAGAAAATAGAGTTCTTTTTTGTATTCGAAAAAAAATTGATTGTTCGTTGCTTTTGGGGATAGTTACAAACTAGCAGACAAGATAAAGAATTAGGAAAGACCATAAATTATGGTCTTCTAGTATTAAAAAAAAAGTCTTGACTTTTAAATTTTATGTTTTAATTCCTTTTTAAAAAATTTGAGTAATTACAAGTCGATATTTGAGAATTTAGATATTAAATAACTTATTCAACAAATTTTGTTTTAATTTGCAAAGTCTCTTGTGCTTACGTCTCGCTACAAAAATGCACCTCAATGCCCGGGTGTACGGTTCCAATTGTTGGGTGTACGTATTTTGAGACTTTCACCCCCCAGTATTGCCTTAGGGTGTTTTTGGTGTGGTTCGCCTTAGGGCTTGGGGCTCACCTCGAAAATGCCTTTTAAAACACTAATAATAAGTAGGTCAATTCAGATAAGTTGCAAGGTGTGATATGTCTCGCCTTCTCAATTTAGTGATATATTTTTATGCTTCAGGCACGAATCCATTGAGCGCTTCGGTGATGGATAGCAGCATGGTAAAAGCACTCTGCTGCGGTGAGCATCCGGTTTTGATTGCATTCACCAAGATAGTCTTACTTGCTCGTAAAGTATGCAGTGATTTCAGCTACCACCCCCGGGTCTGAGCTCTGCTCAAGCGTAGTCCATCTCCTTCGTGATTTTACTTAGCTTCCAACGTTGCAAAGGGATAACCTTTCACTATCTAGGCGCCCTCGAGGGAGTAGTCTCACGTACTTCTTCCATGAAGTTCAAGCCATATCTTTTGTCCCTAGGATAAGTGGATGGAATTAGGCAGATGGAGCACCCTTTGCCCTAAGAAATAGGCGGCCTCGCCTTTAAGACATCAGTAAAATCAAGAGAATATGTGATCATGACAATACATTGATGCAAAGAAAGGTTTCCCCCTTTCAGGCTCTTCTCACCTATGAACATATAGCAAAATGGCCTCCTAGCCATTTAACTTGCACTGGTTTGTCAATCCGGTAAATTAACTTAGAATTTTTTCATTTGAATACCTCAACTCAATAAAATAAATATCATTAAATACCTTTGATCGTTGTCTATATTTATATGACATTAACATTGTCTATGTGGCAAAGGTGTGTGCTATTCACACTTAAAAGGAGCGTTGAAAGAAAAAAATTGTTTAAAAAATACTGAAACATAAATAATTATAAATAAAGTAACTAAAAGAATTAAAATAAAAGAAAAAAATATGACAAATCAAATTCGTCCCATCTCGCCCTTTCTCAGCCCCCGCATCTCAATACCCTTTGTCTCCCTTTCTTCTCTGCAATGTCATTCCTCTACTCCTCATCTTCTTCCCGTCCCCAATCTCTTCATTTTTTTATTCTCCCCTTTCTTCTTATCAAAAGGTGCTTTAAGTTAAAAAAGAAAAAAGAGTTAAGATGGAAGAGATTGTGTGAAGGATTGACTTTATATGGAGAAGATGAGATGTTTAGTCCGACGGATAGTTGGTCTATTAATGGATAGAGAAATTGATAATAGGAGAAAATTGTATTGAGGAGATGGAGATAGGGATTGGCACCGATAAAATTCTTTACTGCTCCATTGATGGACCAAATTACTTAGCAGCTAAAAATAATATAGTTTGCCGGTGAAAATGGTGGTTTTTGCCGAGAATCAAAATCGGTAAGTATTAAGTAAAATTGGTATGATGAAGAAGGCGTAGAAGGAGTATGCTTTCTGTTACCTTTGGGTTTGGTTATTTAGGCTTGATTTGACGGTGTGTGTTGGTGCATGTAGCAGAGTTATGGTGGAGTAACAGTTGGGACATGACGGTGATAAAGAGAAAGAAAATAATAAATAAGAAATTTGGTAAATTTGTAATAAAAATATGGTACCCACAAATTACACATGTCGAATAATAAAAGTCATAGAGTGTGATTTGTCATTCTTGTCAGGCAATTGAACCTCACACTCTAATGGATGTGTTTATTGATATCATTTTATTGAGTTGAGGTGTTCAAATAGGAAAATTCTAAATTGATTTACTCGATTGACAAATCAGTGAAAGTTTAATTGGTCAGGAGGCTATTTTGTTATGAACATATTAACTTATATTTTAAGGATATTTTAATTCTACAAAACCTTCATGTCTTTGACTTTTTTCTTTCCCTGATTTTTGCATATTCATGCTTATTTTCTTTTCCTATAATTTACTGTTTAGAAATAGTCTATCTATCCTCACAAGCAGGGCAGTGCATAATTTGGTAAATACCAAATTATCGTATCGAAATCAAATATTTTGGTATTTGGTATTCGATATTTTGGTATTCGGTATGGTATTTGGTTTAAGTTTTTTTAAAAAATATTAGCGTTAGGTATTTTAAAATAAAATACTGAAATATCCATACCGTGCCAAAATATAGATTATATTACACAAAATACATATTATTAACTATCACGTAAATATAAAAAATCTAAACTTTTACTTTCCTTTATTCACTAAATTCATCAATTAACTCTAAGCAAGTAACAAGACATTTCTAATGATCAAATTTATTTCTTTATGTACAGTTTTCTCTCTCTAGTTTGACATTTGCTAGTTTTTGACAATACTTTCGTCAAGAAACATTTTTAGATTTGTACTTTTGAGTATTTTAATTAAGAATATTACAGTCGATGACTTTATGCACTAGTTAATATTCAAACCAAATAAATCGAAATTATCAAATCGAATAAACTGAAACCAAAAGGAGAAAAATCAAAATAAATCGAAATTATCGTACCTAATTAAATTATTGAATTTAATTAGGTACGATACTGGTATAACATTTTAAGAATTCGAATATTGAAAATACCGAACCGAAATGTGATGACCCAAAAGCTCATCACCCGTTTCTAATTGAATTCTATGCTTCCGAGGCCTTAAAAATCTTATTTAAAGTTGATTCGATTTTCGTGCATAGTCCGGGCGCGAAGCCGGAAATCTTAAATATAAAATTATGTGAAAATGCTAAGTTTTGATATTTAAATGAAAAATTTTGACTTTCGATCAATATTTTGGGTAAACGGATCCGGACCCATGATTTGACGGTCTCGGAGGGTCCGTATGAAAATGTAGAACTTGAGCGTCTGCCCGGAATGAAAAAAGAGATCCTAAGCACGAGAAATGAATTTTTGAGTAAAATTATTTTCTGAAAATATTTAAGAAAAATTGAAATGAAATCTGATTATAAAATAATGGTATCGGGCCCGTATTTTGGTTTCGACGCCCGGTACAGGTCTTATATATGTTTCAAGTCATTTTTGTAAAATTTGGTAGAAAAAAGATGTCGTTTGATGTGATTCGGATCTTAAATGGAAAATTTGATGTTTTAATAAGTTTAAAAGAATTCTTTGAATTTGAGGTTTAATTCCATCTATATTATGTTAGTTTGGCGATTGGACCGCATGGATGAGTCCGTAGGATATTTTGAAGGTCGTGTGCATATTTGGTTTGGAGCCCCAAGGGCTCGGGTGAGTTTTGGATAGGCCGCGAGTGCATTTTTAAACCTTGAAAAGTTGCTGATATGAACTGACTTGCAGTCTGGCTCGCAAATGCGAAGGCTGCCTCGCAAATGCTAAACAGCTCAGACCTACCCTTTCCTCACAAATGCCAGAACTTTCTTCGCAAATGCAAAAACTTCTATGATAGTTCGGGATCACAAATGTGATCAATACGTCGCAAATGAGACTATTGCAAATGCGACACAGGTCTCGCAAATGCGAATGTCCGAAATTTTAAAAGGGTTCGCAAATGCGAACACTTTTGCACATTCCATATTAGCAGGTCGGGGTTCGCAATTGTGAGCCTCTGTTCGCATTTCCCATATCTGAGACCTGCATTTTTCTATACTTAGCCGATTTTCATCTATTTTAACATCCTTTCAAAGCACAAACTCCTTTGGGTAATTTTCGAAGAACAAGTCTTCTTCCAGATTGATTGTAAGTTAGTTTTTACTCATTTCTTTCAATCATTAACATCTTTTAACATGCTTTCAACCTAAAATCAAAGATTTTCAGGAGGAAAATTGGGTGCTTTGGGTAGAACCTAAGTTTTTCAAAAATTGGGGATTTGGACCTCAATTTGAGGTCCAATTTCAAAATATATTATATATTTGAGTTCGTGGAGGAATGGGTAATCGAGTTTTGGGTCGAACCTCGGGTTTTGACTACGTGGACCCGAGGCGATTTTTAACTTTTTGGATAAAACTTTAGAAAATTCATTTTTATGCATTGGGATTGATTCATTTAGCGTTTACTGATGCAATTAAGTAATTTGTGACTATAATCGAGAGGATTGGTGGTGGAATCAAAGGGTAAAGCTATAGCTGAGACTTGAATTGTGTTCAAGGCATCAAGGTAAGTGTTCGGTCTAACCTTAGCCTGAGGATTAGGAGTTGATTCATATTTGCTACTTTTTTCTTATTGAGTACGACGTATAGACATGGTGACGAGTATCTATACATTAGTGCCGAGCATGACCGTGAGTCTTAAATTGGAAATTATTGCATTCTTAAATGATATTTTGTTTGCTTTAATTAATGTCAAAGACTTGGTTTATAGGTTTATCCTCGTAGAACTTATTTGTGAATGGGCATTGTCATTATTTGAGCTGAGTACGAGCTAAGATAAGATTTGGTTATAGCTGATTCTCCCTTCCCGGGATGACTTTTTCGATATTTTTGTTCCCTTGTCGGGAAACTATTACATTGCTTATGCACCCTTGTTGGGATTTCTTGTAATTGTGTGATGAATAGTAAAAGGGAGCGGGTGGTATGCCTACCACAAGATATGATAAAATGGGAGCGGGTGGTACGCCTACCACAAGATATGATTAAACGGAAGCTGGTGGTACGCCTACCACAAAAATATGATGAAATAGGAGCGGGTGGTACGCCTTCCACAAGATATAAAAAAATGGGAGCGGGTGGTATGCCTACCCAAGAGTTAATAAAATGGAAGTGGGTGGTATTCCTACCACGAGATATGAGAAATGGGATCGGGCGGCACGTTTGCAACAAGATAAAATTGAAAATGAAAGTTCCCTTTATTTCCCGTTATCCGTGTTAGAAGTTAAGTTGTAGTTTCCATCATTATTCTTGATATGCTGCTTTAATTGCTATCCCCGAAGCATGTTTCCCTTCCCCATCTTTAAACTGCTTATTACTTGTTTACTTTTCCGCCATATATTATATAACTACACAGGTTTATCTAGAGTATGGTCTTAGCCTCGTCATTACCTCTCCTGGGTTAGGCTAGACACTTACCAGCACATGGGTTCGGTTGTGATGATACTAAACTTTGTGCCACAAATCCAGGTACCGGACAACACCAGTAGCTCGGGAGCTAGCATTCAGTCCACCGAGACACCGAGGTAGCCTTGCATGCGTCCGTAGGCCCGGTGCCTCCTCTATCTTATATTTCATTCTGTTATCTCATGTATTCGAGACAAACTATATTATTTTTCTTTCAAACGATTGTATTTAGCACTCTTAGTAGTCCGAGAGTGACGTAACACTAGTTCTTGGGTAGTGGCATATGTTGATTTCCGCATTTTTGTTCAGCTTATTTAATTTATGTCTTCCGCTTTATTTTCATATTCCCGTTGTTATTTTAACATTTAACACTTGTTGTTACGATTGATAAAAAGAATTTAAAATAAATAAATAAATAAAGGAGTTAGGAGTTTATTTTCCTATCTTCTACGAGTAGGCATCATCAGGACCCCTGAGGGTGGGAAATCGGGTCATGATTAGTTGGTATTAGAGCTCTAGGTTACATAGGTATAACAACTCACGGACAAGCTCAGTAGATTCTGATAGATCGGTATGGAGACGTCTATATTTATCCCAGAGGCTACAGAGTTAGGAAAAACTTCACATTTGTTCTTTCTTGTCGTGCGGTTCTGTTTCCCAATATTAATTGGATTTCTACTCTATTCTTTCGCAGATGGAGAGAACACGCGCTTCCTCATCCTCTCAGTGGCTAGATCCCCCAGCAGTAGCTTCCACGAGGGGAAGAGGGCGAGGCCGATGCTGTGCTAGAGGCCAGGGTAGGGGCAGAGCTCAGCCCCGAGCAGCAACGCCAGTGGCAGAGCCTCAAGTTGATTTTGAGGACGAGGTTCCGGCCCAACAGTTCTGGTAGGACCAGCTCAGGTCCCATAGGGGTTTATTGCTCCCCAGTTCTTCAGGACGCTCTGGTCCGATTGGTGGGCCTCATGGAGAGTGTAACCCGAGCAGGTTTGCTTCCTATAGCACCAACCACTTCTCATGTTGGATGAAGGGCTCAGACTCTTGTTACACGCACTCCGGAGCAAGTAGCTCCCCAGATTCAGACTCCAGCGGTTCATCCTGTCGGAGCAATTCAGCCGGGCGTAGGGTTCAGACCGGTGATGGAGCAACGATGTCTGCTGATGCTTTGTGGAGGCAGGATAGGTTCACCAAGCTCTTTACTACTACTTTTAGTGGTGCTTCTTCTAAGGATCCCCAGGATTTCCTATATAGCTGCCACGAGGTTCTCAGGAACATGGGCGTTGTTGAGACCAATGGGGTCGATTTTGCTGCATTTCGATTGTCTGGATCTGCCAAGCTTGGTGGAGGGATTATTCCTTAGCTAGGCCACCTGGGTCGCCATCTTTGACTTGGGAGCAGTTTAAAGTGTTTTTTCTGGAGAAGCTTCTCCCCGTTACTCAGAGAGAGGCCTATCAGAGGCAGTTTGAGTGCCTCAAGCAGGGCTCCATGACGGTCACCCAGTATAAGACCAGGTTCATTGATCTAGCTCGCCATGCTTTTATCATACTTTCTACCGAGAGAGAGAGAGAGAGAGAGAGAGAGAGAGAGAGAGAGAGAGAGAGAGAGAGAGAGAGAGAGAGAGAGGGTGAGGAGGTTTATCGTCAATCTTATTCATCCGATTCGTCTTCAAATGGCCAACGATGCTGGGAGTGAGATCACTTTCTAGGAGGCGGCCAATGTGGCCCACAGAGTTGAGATGGTTCTGTCGCAGGGAGGTGGTCATGGGTCGGATAAGAGGCCCCATCATTCAGGAAGATTTAGTGGTACCTCGTTTGGAGGTAGAGATTCATATGGTAGAGGCTATCCTCATAGGCCCTTTCAGTCAACTCTTTAGGTTTCTCACGGTGCTTCAGGTAACTGTGGTCCTCAGATGCAGTACCCCGATCAGCAGTCCTTCAGTGCACCACCAACACCTATCAGTGCACCACCAGCACCTATCAGTGCACCACCACTTCAGAGCTTTCAGGGTTATCAACCGAGGGCTTGTTTTTACTTGTGGCGACACGAGGTATATTGCTAGGTATTGCCCTCGAGCTTCGAGCAGTTCTCTGCATCAGGGTTCTCATGCTATGGTACAAGCACCAGATGTTCCACAGCCCGCTCAGCCAGCTAGAGTTAGGGGTAGAGATGCTAGAGGTAGAGGTAGAGGTCCTAGATATGGAGCTCATGCCGCTAGAGGTGGAGGCCAACCAGCAACAGGCCATCCTCGATAGGTAGTTCAGGGTGGTGGGGCCTATCCCCGATGTCATGCTTTTCCAAACAGGCCCGAGGCTGAGGCTTCAGATGTAGTCATTACAGGTACTATTCTGGTTTGTGGTAGAGATGCTTCAGTGTTATTTGATCCGGGGTCTACCTATTCGTATGTGTCATCTTATTTTGCACCGTGCTTGGTCATGCCTAGTAATTTGTTGAGTATTCCTGTTTATGTGTCTACCCCAATGAGTGATTCTATTATGGTAGATCGAGTCCATCGTTCTAGTGTTGTGGTGATTGGGGGACTTGAGACTCGCGTGGATTTGTTGCTTTTAGACATGGTTGATTTCGATGTTATATTGGAGATGGACTGTTTATCACCTTACCATGCTCTCTTGGACTGTCATGCCAAGAGTGTAACCTTAGACTTATCGGGTATGCTTCGTTTAGAGTGGATGGAGACTCCTGGTTATTCTATCCGTAGTGTTATCTAATATGTGAAGGCTCGGTGTACGGTCGAAATGGGGTGTTTGGCCTATTTGGCTTATGTTCGTGATTCCAATGCTGAGGTTCCCTCCATTGATTCTATGCCCATGGTTCGTGAGTTCCCTAAGATTTTTCCTTCAGACCTACCGAGTATGCCACCCGGCAGGGATATTGACTTTTGCATCGATTTGGCTCCGGGCACCCAACCCATTTCTATCCCGCCGTATCGCATGGCCTCACCAGAGTTGAAAGAGTTTAAGGAGCAGTTGCAAGACTTGCTTGAGAAGGGAATCATTAGACCCAATGTTTCGCCAGGGGGTGCGCCGATGTTATTTTGTCAAGAAAAAAGATGGGTCAATGAGAACGTTTATTGATTATCGGCAATTGAACAAGGTCACAATCAAGAATAAGTATCCACTATCGAGGATTGATGATTTGGTCGATCAACTTCAGGGTGCCGAGATATTATTAAAGATTGACTTGAGATCTGGCTACCATCAGTTGAGGATTAGGGCATCTAATGTCCCTAAGATAGCTTTTCGCACTCGGCACAGACATTATAAGTTCTTGGTTATGTAATTTGGATTGACCAATGCCCCAGCAGCTTTTATGGATTTGATGAACCGAGTGTTTAGGACATATTTGGACTCGTTCATGAAAGTCTTTATTGATGATATTCTGATATATTCCTGTAGCCAGAAGGAGCACGAGCAACATCTTAGAACGGTTCTTCAGACTCTAAGGGATAGTTAGTTATATGCTAAGTTCTCGAAGTGGGAATTCTGGCTGAGTTCAGTTGCATTTCTTGGTCAAGTTGTATCAGGAGAGGGTATTCAGGTTGATCCGAAGAAGACGGAGGGAGTCAATAATTGGCCTAGACTAGCATCAACTACAGAGATTCAGAGTTTCTTGGGATTAGCAGGTTACTATCGACGGTTCGTGGAGGGGTTTTCATCTATTGCAGGGTCGGGTTTGTGTGCTTAATGTGGATGGGCTTCGAGGCTTGATTTTATAGGAGGCCCACAGCTCCAGGTACTCTATTCATCCGGGCGCCGCGAAGATGTATCATGATTTGCGACAATATTATTGGTGGCGTAGAATGAAGAAGGATATTGTGGCATTTGTGGCTCGGTGTTTGAATTATCAGCAGGTTAAGTACGCGTATCAAAGGGCCTAGTGGATTGTTTCTAAGGATTAAGATTCTCGAGTGGAAGTGGGAGCGGATCACTATGGACTTTATTACTGGACTCCCGCAGACTCGGAAGAAGTTTGACGTAGTTTGGTTCATTGTTGATAGGCTGACCAAGTCAGCGCATTTCATTCCTGTGGCAGTCTTCTATTCATCCGAGAGATTAGCTGGGATCTATATCTGGGAGATTGTTCGTCTTTATGTTGTGCTGGTATCTATCATTTCGGACCGAGGTATGCATTTTATCTCGTGCTTCTGGAGAACAGTCCAGCAAGAGTTGGGCACACGGGTTGAGTTGAGTACCGTATTTCATCCTCAGACAGACGGTAAGTCCGAGACTATTCAGATTTTGGAGGATATTCTCCGAGCTTGTGTTATTGACTTTGGAGGTTTGTGGGATCAGTTTTTGCCCTTATAGAGTTTTCCTACAACAACAGCTACTAGTCGAGTATCCAGATAGTTCCTTATGAGGCTTTATATGGTAGGCGGCGTCGATATCTGGTTGGATAATTTGAGCCGGGAGAGGCTCGGTTGTTGGGTATAGATCTAGTTCGGGAGGCCTTGGACAAGGTCAAAATCATTCAGGATAGGCTACGAACAGATTAGTCCAGGAAAAAGTGTTATGCAGACTGCAAGGTTCAAGATGTGGCTTTTATGGTTGGTGAGCGGGTATTGCTCCGAGTGTCACCTACGAAGGGCGTGATGAGATTTGGGAAGAAGCGCAAGCTCAGCTCTATGTTTATTGGTCAATTTGAGATTCTTGATCGAGTGGGAGAGGAGACTTATAGACTTGCATTGCTGCCGAGCTTATCAGTCGTGCATCCACTGTTTCATGTGTCCATGCTTCAGAAATATCACGGTGATCCATCCCACGTGTTAGATTTCAGCACTATCCAGTTGGACAAGGACTTGTCTTATGAGGTGGAGTCGGTAGCTATTCTAGAACGGAAAATTCGTCAGTTGAGATCCAAGAGTTTTCCTTATGTTCGTGTTCAGTGGAGAGGTCAGCCTCTGAAGGCATCGACCTGGGAGTGCGAGTCCGATATGCGAAGCCGTTATCCCCACATTTTTCTCGACTCATGTACTTCCTTCTTATGTCTGTTCGAGGACGAACAACTATTTTTGAGGTGGAGAATATGTGACCCTTCACCTGTTTCTAATTGAATTTTATACTTCTGATGCTTTGAAAACCTTATTTAAAGTTTCTTAGATTTGCGTGTGCAGTCTGGGCGCGAAGCCGGAAAGGTTAAATATGAAATTCATTGAAAAATGCTAAGTTTTGATATTAAAATGAAAAATTTTGACTTCGGTCAATATTTTAGGTAAACTGACCTGGACCCGTGATTTGACGGTTCCGGAGGGTCCATAGGAAAATGTGGGACTTGGGCGTATGCCCGGAATCGAAATCCGAGGTCCCAAGTCCGAGAAATGAATTTTTGAGTAAAATTATTTTTTGAAAAATATTTATAGAAAATTAAAATGAAATTTAATTAGAAAGCGATGCTATCGGGCCGTGTGCGTATTTGGTTTGGAGCCCCGAGGGCTCGGGTGAGTTTTGGATAGGTTGCGGGTGCATTTTTGAACCTTGAAAGTTGCTGGTATGAACCTTAAAAAGCGCGCAAATGCGTAGGCTGCCTCACAAATGCGAAACAGCCCAGACCTGCCCTTTCCTCACAAATGCGAGAACATTCTTCGCAAATGCGAAAACTTCCATGATAGCCAAGGATCGCAAATGCGATCAATATGCGGCTATCGCAAATGCGACACAGGTCTCGCAAATACGAAGGTCCAGAATTTTAAAAGGGTTCGCAAATGCGAACATATTTTTGCAAATTCCACATCAGCAGTTCGGGGTTTGCAATTGCGAACCCCTGTTCGCATTTTCCATTTCTGAGACCTACATTTTTCTATACTTACCCAATTTTCATCCATTTTTAACATCTTTTCAAAACACAAACTCCTTTGAGCGATTTTTCAAGAACAAGTCTTCTTCCAAATTGATTGTCAGTTAGTTTTTACTCATTTCTTTCAGTCATTAACATATTTTAACATGATTTCAACCTAAAATCAAAGATTTTTACGGGGGAAATTGGGTGTTTTTGTAGAACCTAGGTTTTTCAAAAATTGGGGATTTGTACCTCAATTTGAGGTTCGATTTCAAAATAAATTATATATTTGAGTTCGTGGGGAAATTGACAATTAAATTTTGGTTCGAACCTCAGGTTTTGACCACGTGAGCTCGGGGCGATTTTGGAATTTTTGGGTAAACTTTGAAAAATTCATTTTCATACATTAGGATTGATTCATTTAGCGTTTATTGATGCAATTAAGTAATTTGTGACTAGATTCGAGCGGATTGGTGGTGGAATCAAGGGGTAAAGCTATAGTTGAGACTTGAGTTGTGTTCAAGGCATCGAGGTAAGTGTTTGGTCTAACCTTAGCTTGAGGGATTAGGAGTTGAGTTATATTTGCTACTTGCTTCTTATTGAGTACGACGTATAGGCATGGTGACGAGCATCTATACGTTGGTGTCGAGCATGACCGTGAGTCTTAAATTGGAAATTGTTGCATTTTTTAATGATATTTCGGATGCTTTAATTAATGACCCTCTATATTGAGCAAAGACTTGGTTTTATCCTCGTAGAACTTATTTATTATTGGCCGTTGTCATTATTTGAGCTGAGTACGAGCTAAGTTAAGATTTGGTTATAACTGATTCTCCCTTGCCGGGATGACTGTTTCGATATTTTTATTCCCTTGTCGGGAAACTATTACATTGCTTATGCTCCCTTGCTGGGATTTCTTGTAATTGTGAAATGAACTGTAAAAGGGAGCAGGTGGTATGCCTACCACAAGATATGATTAAATGAGAGCGGGTGGTACGCCTACTATAAGATATGATGAAATAGGAGCGGGTGGTACGCCTACCACAAGATATAATGAAATGAGAGCGGGTGATACGTCTACCACAAGATATAATGAAATGAGAACGGGTGATACGCCTACCACAAGAGTTAATGGAATGGGAGCGGGTGGTACGCCTACCACGAGATATGAGAAATGGGATCGGGTTGCACTCCTGCAACAAAATAAAATTAAAAATGAAAATTGCCTTTATTTACCTTTATCCGTGTTAGAAGTTAAGTTGTAGTTTCCATATTATTCTTGATATGCTGCTTTAACTGTTATCCCCGAAGCATGTTTCCATTCCCCAGTTTTAATTGCTTATTACTTGTTTACTTTTTCGCCATATATTATATAATTACATAGGTTTATCTGGAGTCTGGTCTTAGCCTCGTCACTACCTCGCCGGGGTTAGGCTAGACACTTACCAGCACATGGGGGTCAGTTGTGCTGATTCTACACTCTGTGCTCTTTTGCACAGATCCAAGTACCAGACAGAACCAATAGCTCGGGAGCCAGCCTTCAGTCCACCGAGACACCGAGATAGCCTTGTAGGCGTCCACAGGCCCGATGTCTTCTCTATATTATATTTCATTATGTTATCCCATGTATTCAAGACAAACAGTGTTATATTTCTTCAAACGTTTGTATTTAGTACTTTTAGTAGTCCGTGAGTGAGGTGACACCAGTTCTTGGATTTTTAGAGGCATATGTTAATTTTCGCATTTTTGTTCAGCTTATTTAATTTAAGTCTTCCGCTTTAATTTAAAATTTTCGTTGTTATTTGAATATTTAACACTTGTTGTTACGATTGATAAAAAAGATTTAAAATAAATAAATAAAGGAGTTAGGAGTTTATGATTTGTGCTTTGCCTAGCTTCTACGAGTAGGCGCCATCACGACCCTGGAGGGTGAAAAATTCAGGTCGTGATATGAAATATCTAAATACCGTACCGTACCGACGAACGAACACCCCTACTTACAAGTTAGGGGTCCTCAAATCCCACGGTATGAGATAATATTGAGCATGTTATTATTATTGTTGTTGTTGTATAATTTACTATTCACATTTCCTAAAAATGGAACTAAAGGGAAATAAAAACGATTTTGTTAAGAATAGAATTCTATTTAGAGTGAATGTCTATCTTGTAGAGAGTTTTACTTTGAGGCTAAGTTATTTTTCCTCCTATAAATAGAGGGGTCTTACCCCATTGTAAACCACCCCAAAATTCAATAAGGATTTCTCTCTCTCTCTCTCTCTCTCCAATATTGCTCTTGTTATTTTATTGTTTTATAACACGTTATCAGCACGAGTCTCTAACCATCACGGGGAAGTGTTCATTATTTTGTTTGCAAAATTCTACTTTGGAACTTAATAGATTATGGGAGGTTTTCCTCTGCTGCCGGCGATATTCAACAACTCTTCAGTGGGAAATCTTAAGTCAAGTTTGATTGCCGGCGATAGTTTTTGGATATTTAAGAAAGATGCAACTGCAATGGTCTATTGTTTTAGGGGATTTTTCCTCTTTAGTTCATACTTCATTGGCGATTATTATCTATTCTCTACAAGATGGGATTACGGCTTGGAATGTCAGTCTTAAATTTTGGAGGACGTTCATGAAGAATATTACGCTTATCTCCATAAGAGGGGCTCACGCGAATCTTCAAAACTATGGCTTTGGATACATGCACGATGCTCAATCTTTACATAATTTTGAGCATAATGATTGTTAATCGTTCTATGAACTTCCTTCAAGATTAATTATGGATTTAAGGTAAGTATTTTACTTTTCTCTTTCAGATTCTTGTAATTCTATAATTTGATTTTAAATACAAGCAAAGACGATAAATTTTGATTGCAACTCTAATGGAGTTTGAAAGAAATTATAACCACCCAAAGTGGTAAATTTCTATGTCTTGCCATGATTAAATTCATGCATGATTGTGGGCAAAGAATTAAAAACCCGTCCAATTGAATTTGCTCCATTCTCATTCCCTATAGAGAATGTGATAGCAGTATGTGATAAGTCTTAAAGAAGACAAAATTATTACCGTGAAGGTATCAATGGATGTGGACGTGGCAATAGACGAAATTATAATCGTCATCATTGTGATAATGAGATAATAAGGATTCTCAAAATAATCCTTCACTCTATGAAAGTAATATTTGTCATCAATTTGACAATATGAGATTTTATAAAGCACATATAGATGATTATGGTCTTCATGATGTGAGTGTTACAACATCTAATTTATGAATACATATTCATTCTTCGAAGAATATGAACGTGCTAGTGGTAGTGAATATACCACACTCACTTCTAGAAAGAGGTTTGAGATGATATAAGAAAATAATATCATTATTATGGCATGAATGGTCATTGGTCACGTACCTATTGTACACCAAACTATTTTGGACATGTGATATTAAAGAATTATATTAATGCAAGAAACATATCTTGCATATAATTTTGACCGTAACCATAATGGTATAACTTTCTCTTTAAAAGAGATATTCACCATATGGATGTTCATGGATATATGGTAGTACCAAATTAATTGAGAACTCTGCAAGAGCCAATTATATTATTTTGGAGAAACACAATTGATTACCAATAAGGTATTGTGTTGTAGTAAGTCTCAAAGAAACTTATTCAGTTTCCAAAGTATATGCGAAAGCGGTTGATTATATTGAGACTATAAATAAAGGAAAGATTTGATATCTTCTATTACAATAACTTGTAGCGGGATAATCTGTATATGAAAAGCTACCCGCTTTATTCTCCAGTTTGTACTACACAAACAAAAGAATGCCACAATAAAGTGGATGTTTATCGATGTAAAAATCCATATTATAATAAACTTGGAGTTTATTGATAATTGCACACGTCATGGTGTAAATCTTAAGTTTATCAATATTGATAATTTACTCAGTTGGCATAATTGGTTTAGCCATATCAATTTAAGTATGATGTGACAAAATAATAGAGAATTCACATGGGTAAATATTGAAAGAACTAGAAAGTTCTTTACGAATTCTCTTATATTGCTTGTTCTCATTAATTAATTGACCAACTAAAATTGGGATTGAATCCCATGAATGCTGGTAATATCAAAGGTGAATATGGGCCCATTCATCTGCCATGTATAGCACATAAGATGCATCTATGAGATGGTTACATGTACGATTATTATTAACCCGCAACATGGTGTTTTGCGAGGTAACTTGCTCAATAATTCAATTTAGAGCACAATTTCCAGATTTTCTATTCAAGATAGTTTATCTTGATAAGTTAGTTTACATCACAACGGGTACAACGGGTTTAGCAAGATAATTTATTGAGTGCCTCCACTTAATAGCTAAACTGTTTCTTATGAGAACAAAGTATATATATCAGTTTGATATACGTTGTATACGAGAGTATATTATATTCTCCCCTCACAAGTGGTTCAGGGTCAGGAACCAAATAGTTCCATCTCAATATTATTGATGTGCGGTGTATATTTTGATTAACACCACAAAACACAAAGATGAGTTCTCAAAGTTGAGAAAATAAGTTAGTTTTCTAACATGAGGGGGAGACATGATAAACAGTTGAGAAAACGTTACGTGAAATGAATAATTATTTGTATATATAGATCCTCGATTACGATAATATGAACTTGAAGTTCATAAAAGGATAATCCATCTGCAATATATTGCAAAGTATGCTAGACGCATTTTGCTGACCCAAATAAAGTAACTATATTCTCATTGCAAATGCTCATATTAAGTCTTAGAAGGACAAAATCGATGGTACGCTTAAAGCGTATAGACAAATGATTTCAAATAAACTTCTTGATAAAGAAGATGAGCAAATGATCAAAGTGATCATAATAAAGATGGCAAGTGATCTAGAAGATCACATGACACAACACTTCATAAAATCTCTGATAATCAGGTTCCTTTTCGATTTGGAGTTGTAACTATGGATAGAGGGATTGATCTGTCTCTGTTTCAACATGAGCTCCACCTCCTATTTTGAGAAGTTATGGTAGTGTACACTTCTTTCCATACTATTTGAGCTGTTGCTACTCTGAAATCTCAAGCAATTGCTCCCCGCTGACTTGGTTCTTCAGATGAATGAGTACGTCATCTGTCCTAACCCTATGCGACACAAGACAAGCAGCGCATGACTTCAGCATGGAGCTATCAGTTTCGATTTGATGTCTTGCAGCTAATATTGATGCTAATATCGGCTTACTCTCACATCGACTTCTTTTACCTTGACTTCAATGCATATTTTGGTTTGGTCATCTGGTGGATTTCATCCAGGTGGTGTAGTTTTCAACGGATGAGTATTACGGTTGAGCTAAGGGAGCAAGTGAACCTGAAGGTGTATTGCTTTGGTGCTTGTGTTCCGCAAGATGCAGAGCAAGTTCTCAGGTCTTAGGCTGAAGAGGTATTGGAGATTTTAGTATCTCTAACCTTTGTCAAAAGATGCTATTATATGGAAGCTCTCAATTAATATTGTTCTTTCCACAAGCATGTAGTGTATTCTGCTGCCATTTTATTTTTCAGTCCAGATGCTTGTGTTCTTCGATCATCCAGCTGATGAGATCTCTTATCATTATGGACACCTGATAAGTACTCAATTCTGCATCATAGCGCTAAGTTTTGATGAGGATCTTAAGTCTATCAAATATAGACACAAAAGTATTGGCCAAATGGAAGAGATACAATTCAAGTAGAATTGATTCCATATGAAAGACATGTAGTTTTGGACATGTAGTTCAAATACTTGAAAGTATAAAGTCAATGGTATGTGCAATCAGTTTTCAATATCTTATTTGTCTAGCATGACATGAAAAACTTGATATGCATCTAAAGTCTATTATATGGCTTAGATGACTTAACTTATATGTCAATCCATGAATGATTTAAGTTGCTTGAAGCATATACAATTCTTGATCTTGAAGTACTGTTTCCTTAGTGCAATTTGTGCACGAATATATCTTGCTATAACTATAAGCATGATAATGTGATAGCAAGAGTTTTTCACCTCTATGAGAAGATATAGAACTGACGATTCCAACAAGATCATACGAAGACGATACATCTATTAGGGATGATGATTTCAAAGTGAAACAAATTCATTCAAGTTAATATGGCTGATTTATTTATCAAATCTCTACCAAAGATCTCTTGAAGATGGTGCACAAGATTGGAATGCGAAGGCTCAAGGATGTGAATTGATGCTCTTTTCAGGGGGAGTTAATGCGCGTTGCACTCTTTTTCCCTTACAAGGTTTTGTCACACTGGGTTTTCCTTGCAAGGTTTTTAACGAGGCAACCAATAGGCGCATTACTAAATATGTGTACTCTTTTTCCTTTTCTAGAATTTTTTCCCATTGGATTTTGTTTTAGTTAAGGTTTTAATGAGGCACATTACTTATTGAGTAGACATTCAAGGGGGAGTGTTAAGAATAGAATTCTATTTAGAGTGAATGTCTATCTTGTAGAGAGTTTTACTTTGAGGCTAAGTTATTTTTTCTCCTATAAATAGAGAGGTTTTACCCCATTGTAAACCACACAAAATTCAATAAGAATTTCTCTCTCTCTCCAATATTGCTCTTGTTCTTTTATTGTTTTATAACAGATTTAACTTTATACGTACTTGTTATTGAAACAAAATACTTCCTTTTCTTTTCCTGAAAATAAAAAGAAATAAATACTTCCTTAAATAGTTGACGAAGACTTGACCTGTTAAACACTTTTCTTAGTCTTTTCCTATTCTTATACAAATACAAACCCCAATTATTGATCTTTATATACATTCGGGAGCCTTAATACGCCAAAGAATCTCTATAGTCTCAATCCATCCATCCCAATTTCTTTTCCCTCTTGTTCTAGAGACTTCTTCTGTGCTCCTTCCAATGGCGTCCGATCTGGAGATTAGGGCTAAAGAAGCTTTCATCGACGACCACTTTGAGCTCGCCGTTGACCTTTACACGCAAGCAATCGCCATGACTCCTAAGAACGCTGAGCTTTTCGCCGACCGTGCTCAAGCCAACATCAAACTCAACTACTTCACTGGTATCCTTTTTCCTCTCTAATTAATCCGTTATTCTTTTTTTTTTTGGTGGCTAATTTACTGGTAAATTGACTGACAAAGGATACAAATTAGTAAGAAACGGCGCTGATTGAATTATTCTGTGCTTTTATTGCGGTCTACGATTTATCGAATTTGTAAAAGTTTTAGGTTATTTTCTACTTGAGTGCGTGGGCACTGGTGGATTGTTCGTTTAGCCTGGTAATTAGGATTCAGGTTTTGGTGTTGTTGGTACACTTGTGTTAGATCCGGTATTTGTTTTAGAACCTGTATGTCTGTTTATTGATAAGTGTCAGATTTAGAGAATCTTGTGAATCCTAATTTGCCTTAAAAGTGAATTATCTTGTATCAGAACGAGATGGACTGGAATAGACCCGAATGAATAGAGGATTCATCAAAGCAAAAGTCTAACTTTCTTCTTATTTTATTTCCTTTAGTCAGTAACTAAAGAATCTGCAGTCTTTGAAATTTAATCTGTGGAGTTTCTAGTTAGATTTATAATGTTTTATAAGTTTGCATGAAGTTCAATGTTGTAACATCCTGGAAAGACATCTCTTTTGTGTCTGCTGCAGTGCATAGTGCATCATATTTTACTATATACTGTTAATTGTAACGCCTACCAATTGTTAGTTATAACTTCTAAGCGTAGTAGTTACTGTAATCATGTTTCCCTATGAGCAGAGGCTGTTGTTGATGCGAACAAGGCCATTGAGTTAGATCCTTCAATGTCAAAAGCATATTTGCGTAAGGGGTGAGTGTTAATAACCTTTCTATTTAGTTTCTTATGTGGTGATGTTATAATGTGTTGTAAGTTTTCTCGCTGATTGAATTTTGTGGTGTTCCATGCCTGTTCGCCACATGTTTTTCTAGCTCATCTAACTTCTTAGGATGTTACAATAGCTGACGATGAAATCAAGATTCGTCATTTCATGATTTATTGATTTGTTCAATGTCTGATTTTCATCATCCTCCAAGAAGACTGCTGCAGCATCAGAGTTTTTCCCACAACCGCACACCATTATACCCCACTCCCCGAAATATGTTACTACATTACCATGTTATTGTTATTATACTTTCTTAGCTTCTAAACTTTTGATAAATAATGAAGTCGAAGTGTAACAATATATTTTTTGAAGTAGCACTTGTTATCTGTCAGTGCTGTGTCATTAGATACGGTGTTGGTGAATTAATTTCCTTTTTTGGTGCTTTTCCAGGTTGGCCTGTATCAAGCTTGAAGAGTACCAGACTGCAAAAGCAGCTTTGGAAACTGGTGCTAGTTTAGCACCGGCAGAGTCAAGGTTCACAAAGTTAATCAAAGAATGTGATGAACGCATTGCAGGTAATTTACTAAGCTGGCTCTTCTCACATTTCACAAATCATGTCAATTCTAATCAACTCATGGCATCTATTGTGACTTGGTGCTATATTTTGCTCTAACAAGCAGTTTATGACAATTAGAGAAATTTGGCTGTTTATCGTTCAAAACTAATAGAACATACAGTTTTCTTGAAATTATTGCGGTTATATTCCTAACAGATTTATGTGTATAATGATTTTGCTATGCTAATGGAACACTTAATGCTTCATTCATATCTTATAAGAATGGTTTCCATGATTTTGGAAGTCGCATGATCCTTGGTAAAACTAATTGATGATATTTGCTGGCTAAATTCAGAGGAAGCTGGAGAACTACCTAATCAGTCGGTGGATAAAACCTCGGGAAATGTCGTAGCTCCCCCTGCATCTGAGTCTTTGAACAATGTTGCTGTTGACACTAAAGATGCTCAACCAACTGTCAACCTGTCCTATCAAGGATCTGCTGCCAGACCAAAATACAGGTTAGGTCAAAACCTTGGCTGTGTTAGTGAATTGATAAGTTCAGTAACTCTGGCATTGTATTTTCCTTTGATAGGCTAAGTTATTTATCAAATGTGGGAATAAGTTTGAGATGGTACTTGCACGATATTATTTGCTTTTATGTTTTAATCTTTCTCAAATGTTATTGGTTTTATGTTTTAAACATATATGATTACTCTTAATTAAAAAAGCATATATGATTACTGCAACCTTGTCCTTTTAAAATAATGATTACTGCAATCTTGTGATTAGCTTTTGGACTGGTTTTTCCCCCTCTTTCGGGTATTCTTTTGTGGAAAACTCAGGATAATCTAATGTATGTAACTGCAGGCATGAATTTTACCAGAAGCCAGAGGAGGTGGTAGTGACTATATTTGCCAAGGGAATACCAGCCAAGAATGTTGTTGTTGACTTTGGTGAACAAATAGTATGTTTTACCCTTTTTTGATCCTGTTGAGATATCTTTATTTAAAATAATTGGATGACGAAGCAAGTTCTTCTTTCTTTGGTTGTTTTACAGCTTAGTGTTAGCATTGATGTGCCGGGCGACGAAACTTATTCTTTCCAGCCTAGGTTGTTTGGGAAGGTAAGCCTAAGCTAAAAATATAGCTGTGATATTTCTGGACAGAGCTCCATTAAAATTTCTGACAAATTGTTGCCGAAGTAATCAAAGATGCTTACTGTGTGATCTTGTAATTTTGTCTCTTGATATGCAGATAACACCTGCAAAATGCAGACATGAAGTTATGTCCACCAAAATTGAGATCCGCCTTGCAAAAGCTGAACCCTTACACTGGACATCTCTTGAATATACGAGAGAGCCTGCTGTAGTGCAGAGGCCTAATGTGTCATCAGGTAACCTGCTTGCTTGTGTAATGTGTTGTTCTGGCTATCAGCCGTTCCTCTTTCCCCTTCACTGTATTTGTCAATTTTCAGGTGTTTTCTTCACCATTGGACAGCTTACAATGACCGATGAACTTACCAAATTTGTTGGTTACACTTGTTCAGAAGCAAAGCTTACTGTAGTTTACATTTTACAGATGCCCCCCGGCCCAGTTATCCTTCCTCGAAATTGAGACATGTGGATTGGGATAAATTAGAGGCTGAAGTGAAAAAGGCGGTAGTAAAAAACATTAGTCTTCTGTTTGGTGTCTTTGATTAATAGACCACAATAGGGTTGGCTGTTCTATGCAGTTTAGTTTCTAAGTCCCTCAATGCTGGTTTGTATTCCAGGAAAAAGATGAAAAATTGGATGGAGATGCAGCATTGAACAAATTTTTCCGAGACATTTACAAAGATGCCGATGAGGACACCAGAAGAGCCATGATGAAATCCTTTGTAAGTCCGGTGCCTGTCTATATACTCAAATGTTAATATACACTTTTATACAGGGATGCTTTGATGTTAATATGAGTGCAGTATTCTATTGATATGAAACCCAATAATTATGGGACCTGACATGAGATACTTATGAGACTGACTTCACCGGATAATGATATATCGCCTACCTATAAGCAGTTTCTGTGATGAACATAACTGTCTCTGGTTTTGTGGACATAGTCTTCTTAGGGGAGTGCTTTGGAGTACCACATGTACTTAGCTCTCCCTGTTGCATTTTCTTTGAGGAGTTACCCATCTGCAATTCTCTTTATCTTTTCTTTTTAAATACCTTTATTGCCAGAACATCTCGTAACACTTCTTATCCTTCTGCACCATTTCTTATGTTTCGGAAGTAATATCTGTCTGTAGCTTATTTTAATATTTCTCGTCCCTGTAGAGGGTTGCATGTTAGATTTAGTTTGTTGTCCTTTGACTGACGTGTAAACTTGGTATACTGATTGCAAATCTTCTTTGCCACACACACACACAAGTGGAAAGTAATATATTTCGTGTACGTGCTGCCTCTCAGGTGGAATCTAATGGGACTGTTCTGTCTACAAACTGGAAAGAAGTCGGTGCAAAGAAGGTCGAAGGAAGCCCTCCAGATGGCATGGAGCTGAAGAAATGGGAAATCTAGAAGTCAAGCTCCTGTTATCTTTTATGACATTTTTTGGTTGTCATTGTTGGTATTGGTTGTAGAAGAACTTGTCCATATTTTCTTTTTTAAGGTGGAAATTTTGATCTCTGCTGTGTATTGAGATTCCTGAACTCGCTTACAGAATTTACCTTTTGTAAGGGCTTCGGAGTTATGGACTGCTTTTCTTTTCCCTTTTTGGGTGTTTTTCAACTCAGTATTTAATTTTATTGCATTTTCTTTTTCTTTTTCGATGTACATGTAATCCTCTTCCCCCCTCAGCACATATACAGTGAATTAAAAAAGGAGAAGTCTACTGCATCCTCTTCCCCCTTTCTTTCCCTTTCTGTGGGTGGTTGCTAGGCATAAACTTCATTAGATGTCGCGGTTGTGAAACAAGGAAAGCCGCTAGGCAGCAGCCAGCTAGTTTGAGAGAAGACGTAATGACATTTATCGAGCTGGTGGTTTTGATACCAAGGACGAGAAAAATCATCAGCTGGACATCTCCAAATGAGGATCATAGAGATAGATGTGGATGATGATGACGTTCAGCACCAACACTAATTGTAGCAAATTTGTTCATACCCTTGACTGAGCAAGCTGCTTATAAAATTTTTCCTCTTTTTCGTAAAACCAGAAAGAATAGTAAATGTGAAATTGCTCAAAGCACATGAAAATTCTTGGGTTTTTGAAAATACAAATGTTGAAATTAAATCGCCAACTCATTACTTTAAGTTACCACTGTATTAAGGGAATTCCTCTACAGTGCTGCATAAATCGCACAGAGCAAACATTCCACTATAGCACTTTTCTTCTTTTTGAATCTATATTTTCCAAGTATATGTAGAAAGCTGGTCACAGGTGAGGTGATTTGGTACATTTATTATGCGTAAAAATGACGTGTAGTAGTCACTTATTAAGAGTGTTTAATTTTTATTCACTAATTATAATGCTAAGTAAAAATAACCACTGCTAATAGGAAAAAGATAATTTTACCCTTTCTTCCTCTCTTTCGCTGTGCCATTCGCCCCCTAGACTCACTAGGCCACTAAACTATGATTTGACCAAAACTCTTCTTCGCTCTCACAGTTTAGGATAAATAAAAAATAAGTCAACAACACCTTAGCGGCTTGGGGCCGTGTGGTTATTAATTTTTTACTCCACCACTTTTTATTTAAGCACGAATTTTAAGATATTAATTTGACTCATAAGTATTGTATTGTTAATATTTATTTGGTATTGGGTATATTTTGGCCTGATTAATACATATTCGCTTTGCATAAGGTTCCTCTATTCTTAACTAGTGTTTGGATACAGATTTGGTTGAAACTTGAAAAAATGAGTTTTTTTTTTTGTTTTGATCTTTTTTTTTAAAGTTAAGGACAAACAATCCTTAAATTTGATATGCATGTTCAATAGATAAGGACTGACAGTCCTTAACTTATAGTTTCAAGTTCAAAACTTAAGGACAGTCAATATTTAAGTTATTGTTTCAAGTTCAAAACTTAAGGACTTTCTGTCCTTACTTTGAGTTTCAGGTTTAAAAGTTAAGGACATGAAGTCCTTAACTTATAGTTTCAAGTTTAAAACTTAAGGACAGACAGTCCTTAAGTTATTATTTCAAGTTCAAAATTTAAGGACAGACAGTCCTTAACTTTGAGTTTAAAGTCCTTAGCTTACAGTTACATGTTTAAAAGTTAAGGACAAATAATACTTAACTTACAGTTATAAGTTCAAAAGTTAAGGACAATAGGTCCTTAACTTTGACTTACAAGTTCAAAAGTTAAGGACGCTTGTCTTGAAGTTTGAGTTCCAAGTTCAAAAGTTAAGGATATGTAACCTTGAAGTCCTTAACTTAGAGCTCCAAATTCAAAAGTCAAGGACATGTAGTCCTGAAGTCCTGAACTTAGAGTTTCAAGTTCAAAAGTTAAGGATATGTAGTCCTGAAGTCTTGAAGTTTAGGACATGAGCAGAAGGGTATTTTCGTCCGACCAATTAAAATTTATTAAACCAGTGACTAAAGAATAAAGACATTTAAATGCTTTAAAATAAAACATCAGCCCTTAGTGGCTATATGTGCCATTCGCTCTTATTATGCTTAACTAGTCCATCCCCAGCTAGGGGACCTTTCATCTCATCACAACACTTTAACCATCCTCTAGTTGAAGTACAATCTTCAAACACAAAGAAATGAAGGATGTTGAAGTATAGTATGAAAGAGTTCACACGGAAACATAAAAAGCGTTAAGAAAGAATCATCACCAAAGTACAATAAGATTGCTACTAAAAGTGTCTTAACCTTTTGAATTTGGGAAACTTACACAAATATTCCAAATAAATTTCAACTTTCCAACTTCTAGCCATTAGTCATAGACTTACATAAAATAGACAACAAAAATTGAAAAACCAAATAATAGGGTTCTTTCTATCAAAGAATCAAATGCAAAAATCACCTTTCATATTTTTAAGCGTGATTAGCAACATCAGATACAAGACCGAAAGGAACTTTCATGGACGGGGTAGCAAATAAGGTAATAAAATATAAAAATCTATACAATATTCCAAAAATCTAAAAAAAAGGAACTTTTCAATGGGCATAGTTGAAATTCATTGAAAATATATAGATAAGTCAATATACAAAATTTGAGGAAGACTAGAGGTGATTTGGACTGGTTTTATATCAAAATTATAATTAAATCGAGTTCAAAAAAGTCTTATGCGACACATGTATCAAACATGTATTACGCAAGTATCCCACACACAGATATACATGTGATACATAATTGATTCAAATATAATACATATGTGATACAGAAATAATACACATTGTCATACACATATTATTAGAAAATAGCTCGTGAAATTAACTACAAGCAGAAGACACTTGTGTTAGTACTAAAACACCTCGGCAATAAACAATGGCATAATAACACATCACCTTGTTATGATGGTACGTAGCTCGAGCCTATTTCAGGCATCGACGATCTTAAATTACATCGGACATTTGGAGACGACCCAAAGAGAAAGAGCATTTTAAGAACAAAGGTGTATTCTAGTACGAAATTTCAATAGACCCTTCCCCTTATGAACTTGTGAATTTTGAAGATTATATTATAATTTTTTTTTGTCCCAATTAAGTTATGGGGAGTTATGTACGTGGAGTTCAATTGAACAATGTAGAATAATTGTACTTTTCTTATAAAATTTAGATATATTTAATTATTTTTAAAGGGAAAACGTTCAGATTGACCTATTACGGTCTAAAATTGGGCAGTGTTGTATGTTTGGTCCATAATTCATATCCTCATTGTTAGCAAATCATGATGTATTTGTCCTCGTCCGTTATAAAGCTCTAAACCTGAATGAGTGGATTTCATTTGTCCAAATCCTTCGAGATATTTTTTAATGGAGATGAAGTTAAAGTTGCTCAAATTTGAATAGTAGGAGTACAAGAACAAATCAAAGTTACTTACTCAACTTTAAATAGTACATGGACAAATTTGATTGTTTCCCCCTTTTTAGATAAAGAATCTCGTCATTTGTTTTAATAACGGATGAGATTTAATAATGATATTGGGATAGATATCAATTAGTATAAATCATATAATTTGGCCATTTAAAATAGAATATCATTAGCAGTAAATTGTGTATACTATCCCACGTGTGACAATTACTTACTGATGGATGATTGGTCACGCGCAATTATCTATATCTATCTATTTTATTAAAGCAAGAAAGTTACAGTATATAATTGCATTGTAGTTAAACCAAGTGACAAGCTAATAAATATAAATAATATATGGTAACTTTATTATATATATATATATATATATATATATATATATATATATATATATATATATATATATATATATATATATATATACGAATTAATACATGAAAAAAGACTAATATTTTCTCAAATCTCGTAACGATAATTTTATTTTTGCACCATTCTCATTGGTGTCATTAAAATCTAAAAATAGTCAAAAAGTGAAATAATAACTCGTGTTTATGTCAAAGCACAAAGGCTAACATAATATGAATGATTCTTTGGTTACGAGATGACTCTATTACTACGACTTGAGCTCTTATTTGGTATATTGTTATCTTTCAGTATCACCAAGAATACAAGTTTGAATAATTTCTAACTTTTAGATATTAAGATTATTTTATTTAACTAACTAACTAATAAATTAAAATAATAAATTAACACTAAGATACTACAGGTTGGTGAAAATATTAAGGAGGTCTAGAGTTACGATTTTCCAATTGTCGAAATCCTTCCCGCTATGTCTTCTATAATTTCGCTTAAGTATTTTCTACCGATCATGAGCGCTCTGCGTGTTATAATTCTCTCCCAAGTAATTACGATAATTTATTAGACATACTCTCCCGAATTGCGCTAGCTGGCTTTACTTAGATCGCACCTAATGTTTCATTATTCCTAATCCCATATTTAAACCCTTGGTTATTTATTCCAAACATACGTCGGGAGTGATGTTGTTCAACAACTACCTAAATATGCACTCTTTCTCGAGTAATACACACTATATAGGCACAGCTAATTGAGGGTCCTGCAATCAACCACAAGAATAATATAGTTGAACAAATAGAGAAAATAATATGGATCAATCATATATATATAAAAAAATTTATCCTACAAAAGGTTCCTTCAAAACCTTAGATAACATATTAGCTATTCACAATAGTATGTAAAACTATAATACTAAAAGTCATAACCAACAATGGAAAATAGGAAGAGGAAGAAAAAACTGGTAGAAGAATTTCCCACCTTTCTCCTATTGTGGATCTACCTCCTTAGGTTGAATCTCGGTCTACTTAACATCCTTAGGTATAAATTATGTCAAGAGTATGTCCAAGGTCATCAAAATACCGTTTTCCATGTATATATACCAAGTAGGGTTGAGCCCAAACAATTACACATTCTCCTACGCAAAAAAGGACACATTTTCTGAACAGGACATGCGCAGCTGCGCTTGGACCATGCATATCCACTTTGATTCTAACTGACTAGCGCGGCCTTAGCACGGCCGTAGTATTGAAGCGCACTTTTCACCTGTTCCGTTTGGAATTTGGAAAAACATAAAACATTAAATTTGTAGCCTTTTGAGTTAGCTTTTCAAAATATATTGTGGAGCACAAATGAAATTCTGGGCAAAAAGTTATGAGCATTTTACATGACAGTGCACAATATACCCACTCGTTTTTTCGTTTGCTCTAACTATCATCCGCTAACCCCCGAATACGATCCCGACTTAATTCTTTGTGCTTTTACTCAGACTTCAAATCTCCAAATCACTTAAATGCATTCCATAACATTTATATAGCTCGAAATCACTCTTACAATGTATAAAACACACAGTTAGTATAAAGCACTAGCAATTAAAGCTCAAACTCAATTAAAGTGCAGTAAATTAGAGTGTAATAAGTGACTAAAATACGTAATTATAGCCTATCATCAACGATATTGTTATTTGTGGCTTGAATTATTTCCTTGTATTTTTAGGAAATCCATAGTCCCTATAGGTTTAGGAAAACCCATTATCCTAATAGATTTGGGAAAGGAAAACCTATAGTCCATGTCAAATTGGGAAACCTTTCTCATATATGTTTGGGACCTTTTAGGATCTATATATAAGGGTTATATTTGGGGATTCTATAGATTGTATTGTACTTTATTCTCATTCATAGTGGAAAACTCTCTCTTTTTTTGCCCCGAGGATTAGGTTTAGCTGGAAGATCTGTATTTTAAGAAATCGCTGACAAACCACTTCTACCTGAAAAAGAGGTTATACAAACTTTGTATGAACGAGGATACACCTGTTAAAGCTCACCTTGATGGGGTTAATTTAATTATAATGGACCTGAAGATTGTGGATATCAAAATTGACAGTGAGGATCAGGCCTTGATTGTGTTATGTTCTTTACCACAGTCGTATGATACTTTTGCCGATATACTGCTATATGGGAAAGATATCATTTCACTAGAAGATGTTGGTAATGTACTAAAATCTAAAGAGTTGGAAAAGATCTTTCCAGACAACAGAATTGAGCGCGAGGGTCTTGTGATTAGAGAAAGAACACATCAAAAGGACTTTAACAGGAAATAGTCTATCACAAGATCAAAGACTAGAGCAAGGAAGCAAAACTGTTATGAGTGCGGGGACTAAGGCCACTACAAGAGAAATTGTACTAAGCTAAAGGAGAACAGAGGGAAGCAGAAAATAGATAATTTGGAAAATATTGTTGACAATGACAATAATTATGATGATAGTGATTATATAGGGAAAGTTGTAGTCATGGGCAAAATTCTTGGGTTCTTGATTCTGGTGCTACTTTCCACATGTGTCCATGTCACGACCGAAAATCTACTAAGGGTCGTGGTGGCGCCGGACACCGTTGTCAGGCAAGCCAACTGAAATAATTAATCAAGTTCTTATTTTAATAATTTTGAAAATACTCCTTTTATACGATTTAAAACAACACATCAGTATGCTCTTCAGAATTAATAATGAGCTATTTAGCAACTCTAAAATTTCTGAATTTAAACCCAAATTCATCCCAGAACCTGGTGTCACAAGTACATGAGCAATTTCTAAGAGAAACCAAATAAGTACAATAATTGTATGGAATACAATTGGACAGAAAGTAAATAGAACCTTGAAAGAGACTATACTAGCTGCCGAATCGCCTCGAGGATGTAAAACTCACTTAGTCTCTATGTCAACCACGCTGCTATGCCACTAAGCCTCTAGCCACACAATAAACCTGTGCAACAAAATGCACAACAAGTGTAGTATGGGTACAAAAACAACGTGTACTCAGCAAGTATCCCGTCTTATCTCGAAGAAGTAGAGACGAGAGGTCGACTTTAACACTTGCTAGTGCTTAAATAATAATATACTAACATGTGGGGAAATTATAGATTTATATAACAGGTTCTAACTCACAAAGCTGTAAAACAGGTAAACACCTTTAACAATTAACAAAGGATTTTCAAGATTTACTTTCCATTATCTTTATTAGTGGGTAGCGTCCAAGAAGGCAATATCAACTTTAATAACGTTTCAAGTAAGAAATGCAAACATGCGCAAATCATACCGAGGTTGACGTCCTGTTCCAACAGAAATGTAAACTGTACACTGTTGAGGATCGAACGACACGAACAATATATGCATCTATTTAATCTGCTAAGGCATTCAGCCCGCTCCAAAATTTAAACACATACCCTGCTCGCAAATCATACATGCGACGCAGGTAGACATCAAAACTCATGCGCAAATAACCAATTAGGAATTTATCCGGGAACATTTTATACAAATTAATAGCCAAATTCTCCTTTAACAATTTAATAAAATAATGTTTAAGTCTTTTAAAAATTCATTTACTAATTCGTATGATTTAATCAGTTCAAATATCCATAGGATTACAAATATTCCAAGAATAGCATGCTTTAGGGCATAGACTACCCGGACAATAGCATAATAGTAGCTACGCACGGACTCTCCTCACCTCGTGCATATGTAGCCCCCACAAATAGGATCACATAATCAATTAACTCACACATGGGGACAATTTCCTCTTACAAGGTTAGAAAGGAGACTCACCTCGCTCTGAAGATCCATAACCGGCATTCCACGCCCTTTCGAAGACTCGAATCGATGCACAATGCTCCAAAATTAGCCAATAATGATGTAAAATCATTAATATACGCCAAGGTACTCATTATAATCCAATTTATAACAATTCCTAACCCCAATCGGAGAGTTGATAAAATGCCCTCGGGCCCATATGCCCGGAATCTGAAATTTTTCGAAGATAAACTCTACCCATAAACTCACGAACTCAAATATATGATTTTCTCTAAATTGCATACCCAAAATCGTGGTCAAATTGCAAGAACAATAATTTTCTAGGTCTTCCCTAAAACCCCAAGTTTTCTACAATTTTCATGCTCAACTCCATACATAATTAATGTATTTAACTCAAAATAGATGGGGATAACTTACCTTATCATTGATGATGACGATCCTTCCTTGAAACCCCTCCAAGAATCGCCCAAGCCAAGAAAATATAAGAGGAAATGGCCAAAATACGATTTTTAAAACAATCCTCTGCCTCCAGTATTTTTCGCACATGCGGCCCAATAACGGCTTTTGCGATTTTGGAGGTGCGGTCCAAATACCGCTTCTACGGTTCCCTCTTCCACTTTCGCGGCCTATCTTCCACAGATGCGGTCCCGCTTCTACGAAACCCTGACCGCATCTGTGGTCCTTGAACTCCTCACCAAAATCTGCTTCTCCTATTCCCTTTTCCGCTTCTGCGGGGCCGCTTCTGCGGTCAACCTACCGTGGAAGCGAAAATACCAGCAACCAGACCCTTCAGCCATTATAAGTTCCAAATTTTGATCCGTTAATCACACAAAATCCACCCGAGGCCTTCGGGACATCAACCAATCCTACCAACCAATCCCAAAACACATTACAGACTCACTCAAGACTTCAAATCACATCAAACAATGCTAAAACCATGAATTACACCCCGATTCAAGCTTTATGAACTTTGGAATTTTAAACTTCTACTTCCAATGTTTATACCTATCAAATCACGTCCGATTGACCTCAAATTTTGCACACAAGTCATATTTTACATTACAGGCCTACTCCAGCTTTCGGAATCAGATTCTGACCCCGATATCAAAAAGTCCACTTCCGGGCAAACTTCTCAAAAACCTTCAATTTTCTATCTTTAACCAAATGGCTCCAAAATGACCTACGGACCTCTGAATTCACTCTCGATCGTGCTCCCAACTCCAGAATCACCATGCAAAGCTATGCCCAGTCTCGGATACCCAAACGGACATCGGTAACACTGAGATGCACTTCAGGCAAATCTTATGAAATTTCTTCCAAAATGCCAACTTTAACAATAGGTGCCAAAATTCTCCAGGGTCATCCAAAATCGATACGGGCATACTCCCAAGTCTAAAATCATCATATGAACATGCTGGAACCATTAGATCCCGATTCCGAGGTCGTTTGCTAAAAATTTCAATCCTAGATAATTTTTTCAACTTTAAGCTTCCGAATTGAGAATTCTCTTTCCAAATCAACTCTAGATTTCTTGAAATTCAATTCCAACCACGCATCTAAGTCATAATACCTAAAATGAAGCTGTTCATGGCCTCGACCTGCTGAATGACGCGCTAGAGCTCAAAACGACTGGTCGGGTCAACATTCTCTCCCACTTAAACATGTGTTCGTCCTCGAACGTGCTGAGAAATACACTGAAGTATTCTGAAATCACTGTTTAAACCTCATGCATCTTCACATGGTAGCACAACTCATTTGAGCACATTAGCTCGATCTATTATGAAGATATCCCCTTTTATTTCAGCAAATAAGTCTTAGAGACCAATTCCAACATCCGGGTTTCTGTTCCCCACTTGTTTCTGACTTACGATCACCATGTCAATCACTACACACAGTATCCAAACATTATTGTAGGACTTTGCTGAATTCACACCTTACATCACCTTAATCATCAGACCACAATAACACTTTCTGATCAACTTAGTCGAGATTCCATGACTCTGTGTCAAGACCTGGATTTTCCACCTTTGGGGGTCGCGATGACGCCTACTAGTATGAGCTAGACAATCCAAACTTAATCACTTTTCACTAAGAACCTAACCTTTTTAATAATTAACAACATTCAAAATAAAGGCAACGAAATTAAATTCATAAGCGGAGTCTTAAATTTGAAATAACTGAATAAAATATGAAATTTCCAACATGAATCTCTACCCAAGAACTGTAGTCACATACTCACGAACATCTAAGAATACTAAATGCAAGGTCTGAAAGAAAGGTCTCTTTTTTTGTCTCGGATACAATGATATAACAGTCGAGTATAAAGGATAGGGGAGACGTAGGGCCTGCAGACGCCTGCAAGTCTACCTCGGTGTCTCGATGGGTTAGAAACCTGCACCCACGCTGCTGGAGCTGCTGACCAAAACCTGGATCTGTGTAAAAGAGAACAGAGTATAGCATCAGCACAATCGACCCCATGTGATGGTAAGTGCCTAGCCTAACCTCGGCGAAGTAGTGATGATGCTAGGACCAGACTGCCAGATAAACCTGTGCAGTTCAAATATATATATACAATGGAAAGAAATACAGGAAGCAAACAGTCAATAAACAGAAAGGGAAACATGTTATGGGAGGCAACAATTATAATTAGGAAACCACAATATAAAGATAGAAGCAACCAAATAATTTACAGCAAATCAAGTAACGAATATTCCAAATAAAACACACTTAAATCAGCAACTGTTGCGGCGTGCAACTCGATCCTTTAATCTTATTATTGCGGTGTGAAACCCGATCCATGAATATCATTTAGCATTGTTGCGGTGTGCAATCAGATCCATATGGATATTATTTAGCATTGTTGCGGCGTGCAACCCGATCCATATCATTTATCACTGTTGCGGCGTGCAACCCGATCCATATCATTTATCACTGTTGCGGCGTGCAACCCGATCCATCAATATCATTCTCCCTCATCCATACAACAGCCACAAATACGGAGCAAAGAAGTAAACAAATAATGGAAGAAAATCTCGGCAAGGGAATACAATAATGCAGTTAAATCCCGGCAAGGGAACAATATCAATAAACTCAATATCTCGACAAGGGAGAAAATCAACTACCAGCAAAAACATCCCAGCAAGGGAATAACCACTAAATTATCTCTTTCTTTCATTTCTTACTTTAAATTCACTTTATCATTCGAGCCAAAACTCCAAGGAATAAGATAATCGTAATGTCTTTCATATGCCATTTACATTATATAGGAATCCTCAATTAAGCAAGGAAAATTTCAACAAAATCATGATAATCACATTTAAGGACTCACGGTCATGCTAGACACCAATATATAGATACTCATCATCATGCCTATACACCATACTCGAAAATTATCAAACAAGACTCAACTCCTATTCCCTCAAGCTAAGGTTAGACCAAACACTTACCGCAAACTTTTACGGCCAATTCAATCCTCAATTACCGCTTTTCCTTTCGAACTCAGATCCAACTCAATCAAATCTATGTAATAATGACTCCATAGTATCAATATATGCTAAACAAATCAAACCCAATGCCTAAATATAGATTTTCAAGATTTCTTCCCAAAATTCCAAATATCAACCCCGAGCCTGCTTGGTCAAAATACGAGGTTCTAACCAAATTCATATCACCCATTCCCCCACGATCCTGAATATATAATTTGTTTTCAAATTCGACCCCACAACGAGGTCTAAATTAAGAAAAATCGAAAAGCCCTAACTCTGCCCATTTTCCCCAATTTTCTACCCTAAATTACATGTTTTAGGCCTAGTAATTCATTAGATGTTGAAGGAAATGGAAGGAAACAAGTAAAGGATTACTAACCCATGGAGTTTTGGTGAAGAATCGCTTCAAAATTCGCCCCAAGAGGTGTGGAGAAGAAGGAGTTATGAGATTTTGATGTTGGTCTAGAATGGTTCTATTTTGGGATATCTTAAATAACTGGGCAATTTTTGTCTTATGCGATCACGACCAAGGAGTGCGATCGCATAGAGTAAAGGGGGACAGAGCTTTGCGATCACGGAAGGAGTGTGCGATCGCATAAAGTAACTTTTTATGAAGCTGGCTAAAGTATTGCGATCGCCTAGAGGATAATGCGATCGAGTAGAACAAAAACTAGGATTCTCAGGGTAACACATTGAGATCGCGAGGGATCTATGCGATCACATAGAGTAAATATGAACCTCTGAAACTTTACACTATCCGATCGTGACCAAGCAAAACGATCACATAGCACAAGGAACTGGGCAACAACAGACGACAGATTTTTTGCAATTCTTAAGTTCAAAAACCACTCTGACACACCTCCGAACTCCCGAGCCCTAGGGCTCCTAACCAAAGATACACACTAATTCAACAATATCCTACGAACTTAACCGTGCGATCAAATTGCCAAAATATAATAAAAAACGAGGAATCAAGCCTCAAAATCATTGGTTTTTCAACAAACTTTATACAATTTCAAATTTAGAGTTTTAAGTCCGAAATATGTCAAATGACGTCCGATTTCAACCAAACTTCACAGAAATATCTTAAAACACATATAAGGCCTGTACGGGGCACCAGAACCAAGATATGAGCCTGATACCAACACGTTCTAATCAGTTTTCATTTCAAATTCTCTTAACAATTTCAGAAAAAACAATTTCTTTTAAAAATTTATTTCTCGGGCTCGGGACCGTTACATCATGAGTTCGGGTTTGTTTATCCAAAATATTGCTCATTTTAATACCAAGTTTTAGCATTTTTCACAAAAATTTACATATAAGCTTCCTGGTTACGTGCCCGGACTATGTACGCAAATCGAGGAAACTAAAAGTAAAGTTTTCACGGCCTTGGAAGCATGAAATGAATGAGAAAACAGGTGATGACCCTTTTGGTCGTCACATTCTCCACCTCTAAAACAACCGTTCGTCTTTGAACGGACAAAAGAAAAAAGTACCCGAGTCAGGAAATAGATGAGGATAACGGTTCCACACATCGGACTCAGACTACCAGGTCGATGCCTCAGGAGGCTGACCTCTCTACTGAACACGTACTGAAGGAAAACTCTTCGACCTCAACTATCGAACCTGCCGGTCTATAATAGCCACCGCCTCCTCCTTATAAGACAGATCCTTGTCCACTGGACAGTGCTGAAATATAACACATGAGCTGGATCGTTATGATACCTCCGAAGCATGGACACATGAAAAACTGGATGCATGTCTGACAAGCTAGGCGGAAAGGCAAGTCTATAGCCAAACTACTACTATCAAAAGGGTGAGGAGTTTTCTTGGGCACGCGGGTTTTTACCGGAGGATTATAAAAGATTTTTCCAAAGTGGTACACCCCTTGTGCAAGTTTTTAGAAAAGGATACAAATTTTGTGTTCAGTGAGGTTTGTATGCAAGCATTGGAGCTTCTCAAGCTTAAGTTGACCACTACCCTTATCATTACCGCACCAAATTGGAGCTTGCCTTTCGAGCTCATGTGTGATGCTAGTGACGTTGCACTTGGGGTTGTTTTGGGCCAAAGGATTAACAAGATGTTTCATCTGGCGTTCTACGCAAGCAAGACCATGAATGAGGCTCAAAGGAACTATACAGTCACCAAGACAGAGTTGTTGGCTATTGTGTTTTCTATGGAAAAGTTTCGACCATATCTTATGGGGGCCAAAGTTATAGTGCACACTGATCATGCCGCCCTTAGGTATTTGATGACAAAGAAAGACTCGAAGGTGAGATTAATGAGATAGGTGTTACTACTTCAAGAGTTTGATCTAGAAATTGTGGACCGAAAAGGTAGTGAGAATCAAGTGGCGGACCATTTGTCTTGTTTGGAGGAGGAGGGGAGGCCTTGTGATGGCCTTGAGATCAATGATCCATTTCCCGACGAACAACTCCTTGTGGTGTCAATGAATGATATGCCATGGTTTGATGATGTTGCCAATTACCTTGTGACCGGAACAATCCTGTATGAGCTCTCTTATAACCAAAGGAAGAAGTTCAAGCGGGATAGCATGGATTTTTATTGGGACAAGCCATATTGTTCAAGATCACGGATGGTGTGATTCGTAGATGTGTATCGGAGGAAGAACAATTGAGTATCTTTGAGGCTTGTCATTCCTCTCCCTATGGTGGTCATCATGGCGGGGCGAGGACAAATTCTAAAGTTCTTAGTTGTGGATTTTATTGGCCAACCTTGTTCAAAGATGCACGTGATTTTGTGAAGAGGTTTAATGAATTCCAAAGAATGGGTGGAATATCAAAAAGGGATGAAATGCCTCTCAATCCTATTTTGAAGTAGATATCTTTGATGTTTGGGACATCGATTTTATGGGTCCATTTGTTAGCTCTTTTGGGAATACTTACATTCTTGTAGTGGTCGATTATGTCTCAATGTGGGTTGAAGCCATGGCTTTGCCTAACAATGAAGCCTGAAGTGTTGTTGCATTTATTAAAAAGAGCATTTTCACAAGGTTTGGCACTCCTCGTGCAATTATTAGTGATGTGGGGTCTCACTTTTGCAACAAAGCTTCCGATACGTTGGTTTCCAAGTACGGTGTCAATTATAAGGTTTCTACTCCCTATCATCCTCAAGCTAGTGGTCAAGTAGAAATTTCTAACAGGGAAATCAAGAGTATCTTGTCAAAGACGGTCAATGCTAATAGGAACGATTGGTCGAAGAAGTTAGATGACACTCTATGGGCTTATCGCATGACTTACAAGACTCCAGTTGGGATGTATCCATATCGGTTAGTTTTTGGGAAAGCTTTCCATCTTCTGGTTAAGTTAGCGCACAAGGCCATGTGGGCTTTGAGGAAGGTGAATTTGGAACGAGATGTTGCGGCCAATCTTCGTGTTGAATAACTCAATGAGCTTGATGAGTTTAGATTCCATGCTTACTCCAGTTCATCCTTGTATAAGGACAAGATGAAGTACCTTCATGATAAATACGCTCGTGGAAAGGATTTCAAAGTTGGTGATTTGGTTCTCTTGTTCAATTCTCGGTTACGGTTGTTGTTGGGAAAGGTTAAATCAAAGTGGAGTGGGCCATTTGAAGTTGTGTTTGTGACCCCGTTTTGTGATCCTGATCTAAAGAGCAAAAAATGGTGAAGTTTTCTGAGTTATTGGGCACCGAGTAATGCATTATCTTGGCAAGTTTGATAGACACACGGTGGCGCTTCTTCATCTAGAGTGATATGGTGGTAATATGCGTTGTGCCACGATATTAAATCAGGCACTTCTTGGGAGGCAACCCATGTCTTTTTCTTCTTGTTTTATTTGATTTTCATTGTAGCATAGGATTGATTTTTGGGCTAACTGGTTTTAAGATGTTACAGGGTTTTTTGATGTAGTGCAAGACATGATGGAAAATTTGAACAAGTCTCTAAAGTTGCCATGCGGCCGCACTACAGCGTACTGGTGTGAGCTAAATGGAGGACTCTCTGAAGTTTGCCACCGCGGCCTCATGACCCTTTGTTCGGTCTGCTGTGGAGCTCTGCGGCTGTGGTATTTTTTGTGTGGACCGCAGAGGCTTGCATTTTAATGTTTGAATAAGGCAACCCAGTGCGTACTACGGTCCATTTTGTGCGGCTGCACTGGCAGGTGAGAATGAGCCCCATGGTTTCTCTATAAATAGACCCCAAGGGTCTCCTGTTACCCTTTTCGAAAATTTAACTCTCACAGACCCTAAACTCTGTTCTTCTTCTCTCTTGACTGTATCTCTTGCTTAGCCGTGATCAACTACACTTCATCTTACGTTCTAGTAACTTTTCACCCAGCTCTTAAGTGTTTAGGTTTGTAATTTCATTTTATTTTTATTTTTATTTGCCTGTAGCTTCTTCTTCTTCCCGTATTTTGCTGGTTAATGAATTAGGCTAGTTTAAATGTTAATTTTTGTGTGCTTGATGAGTATAATGAACTGAGTAATTGAGTAGGGACCCTAACAAGGTGAAAATTTGTACTAATTAGCTAAATCTCTAACCCTAACCCAATGCCATATTTGGGCAACCTTTGCGGACTGCGGTTGTGTTTGTGCGGTCCACGGTGCCTTAGTGCAGTCCACAGTACCACTTTGTGCGCACTGTACTGAAGATTTTTTGCAAGGTGACCTTATGCCCAGTGTGACCGCATTGCATTTTGTGCGGTCTGCACTAGCCCACTGAGGCCGCGATATCATTTTTTGCAGTCCACAGTGGTCAGATTCAGAGCATGGGTATTCTGATCCCCACCCCTATGCAGACCGCGATTGTTTTGTGCGGTCCGCGGTGGCTCCAGTGTGGCCGCACTCCATTTTGTGCGGTCCGTACTGGACTATTTCTGCAACTGTCTGCTTATGTTCTGCAATTCATTCTGCACTAATGTCCCACTGCTTCTGCTGATACTAACAATGTTAGATGCTTATGTTTGCAGATAATGGTTAAACAACATGGGAAAGGATCAAAACAACCCGAGAGAGGTGATTCCTCCTGGGGAGGCAAAGGAAAGAAGATGATAAAACTCACTCCCCAAGTTCGGGAAAGTACAAAAAGGCTGAGAAAAGCAATAAAAGCAGCTGACAGAGCTGCTGATCATCGAGGAGTGAGTATGAGCCTTTACAAGATGTTTCCTCAGATTACATACCCACTCATGTCTCTGACTGGCCCGGGAGATTTAGACTGACTGATGACACTCCTCACCTTCACCTAGTTCCCAAGCTCCAGAGCATATATCTTTTGAGTCGTCTGAGGGCTCAACAGCTAGCAGTGGTGAGTACTCAACCTCCCCGACAACTTCATTATCTTGGGAGAGTGCAGGTGGAGGTGATGAGGAGGTACAGGGGGATGAAGAGGTATTTGAGGGGGGTGAACCTCAGGTTGGGGGGGATTGCCCGAACTAGGAAACCCAAAGTGTGGGAAGACAGATTCATGAGCCAGGTAGCATACCACAAATTTAGGGAGTGGTCGCTAGTGAGAAAACTGATTTTGGAGAGGAGTTTCATAGATAGAGATCTTCTACCCCTAAACTCCGATGTGCATACATAGTTCAGAACGAGATTAGGGTAGGAGCGTTTTTTAGATGACTACGTGGAGGCAAATGAACACTTTTTCAATGAGTTTTATTGCAATGTATCCCACATCAAGTGACAAAGGTTCGGAACAAAAATGTGTTATTCGATGGGAAGTCGCTCAATGAATATTTGGATTCACTGAAGCAAATGAGTCCCTCTATATGGCGCAATTTGAGATAGGCAAGAAGGTCCATCCATGGTTAGCTCAGTACCTAGCATTCCCAGGTACCGTTCTGGATTGTTGAGTGCTGGGGTCAAAATTCTACGGAGGACCCGCAACTTTGAGGTGAGGGGTTGGGAGACATCTGTATGCAGCCGATTAGATCCTACCTCCCATGATCAGACTCTTCCTCTCCATCGGGCTGTCTTGGCTGCTCCCATCATGGCGGGATACCCCAACAATGTGGGGAATGTGATGTACCGCATCATTTCAATAATGTGTACCGAGACTGAATGGAACTATCCTTTCCCCAACACCCTAACTATGTACTTCTGGCATTTGAAGGTGGAAAAGAGGCCGTTTGACATCAAGGTCTAGGCAACAACTCCGTTCTCATGGTATAGTTTGAACGGGCCAGACAACCCCAAGGACAAGAACTACAAGGCACTGCTTCTGCCCCAACTGGCCAGTCTGAAGAGCCAGTTGTGGTAGAGGCCCCGTTGAGCCTGCCTCCACCTCTACTGAGATGCCTCCCGGACCCTCCTTTTCAGACATTCCTCCAGGCCCTTCCACATTAACAGGCCCGGAGATTCTATCTACCCGGGCCCATCCCATCATTGCCTATCGAATGAGTCAGACGCTTCAGACTCTAAACAACTTGATGTATACTGCTTCATCCAAGTTGACCACCTTGACCGCTACTATTGCAGCTTAGCCGGCTCCTCAGCCAGCACAGGTCCCACAGTCTATAGAGGATGCTTTGAAGAAGATACTTGAATATCGGGAGAAGATCATCAGTACTCACGGAGCCTTGGCTAAGGTAATGGATTCACATAGAAAGGCTCTCAAGGAGCTTGCTCGGGAGCACAAGAAGCTTAGAAAGACACGGGCCTCCAAAGAGTCCGTGAAGGAGCTGCAGGCGAATGTGGATAGGCTAAAGGCAGACCAGCTGCTTTTATACTTATTGTTTGGGGATCCAGCTCCAGCAGTAGTTCCAGCAGCAGCCACATATCAGAAGCAGAAACAAAGGCCTCAAAAGAAGAGGAGAAAGAGCCCTAGAGCAATGATGCCATCATCCAGTTGGCGGACCCACCGGAAGCTTCCTCTAGTCAGCCACAGGATGTACCAGATTCACTGTTGGTCCAGGTCGAGTTCCAGGTCCCAGCAGCTGAGCAGCAAGTTACCAGGAACCAGTCTGAGGTTCCCGAGCACACAGAGGACCTAGAGACCATTCATGATCCTATGCAGACAGACATGGCTTTGTCAGTCTTCATATCCTTTCTCTTTTATTTTTGGTGCTCATTTGGTTTAGTTGGCATTAGGGACAATGCCAGCTTTTATTTGAGGGGGTGCGCCCAATATTTTTGTTGGATGACTGTACATATACTGATTTATTTTATGCTTTCTTGATTTTCATTTGGTCTGTATATAATTTTACATTTAGTTAATTTTATCGCACCTGTTATCTTTCCTTTGGCCTGTATATAAAGTTACATCATTGTATATATTCATTCTTCGTTGTATATTCAGATCCCTTATTGTATATATTCATTCTATTTTCGCAAACAATTTACGTTTTTAGCTTCCTATATATGCTCGTAGCTTTTTTTTTTGGATGTTTTCAATAAGCCTTTGATTTTCTTAATGCCACGGTTCTTTCTAAAGGTGGAGTATTGTGTGAATCGGGTGGCTCTTCCGAATGATAGATGGCGTGACAACCTTCTTAAGAGTTTGAGTCCTTTTTTGTTTTTGTTTCTGGTAGTTTATATTTAAGGGTTCCTCAAGCAAAGCTTCACTTGGGACTAGCACATTTTTCTTTGATTCCATGGTCAAAGACAAAATGTTGTGTTTAGGATGGTGAAAGTCGTGACCTTGAGACTCTTGTGTTGACTGACAATAATCAAATGGCCTATCAGGATTATTGTGCGCTCAAATTGTATCTAAGATCGTTGTGGGCCCCCGACTCGATGTCTTTTGCAATCCCTTAGCCTGTGAGGTGAGTAATTGAATTGCGAGTCCAAGTCCCAAGCCACTAGTCTAGAACTCGCCCTGAATATTTGTTGAGGTGAAATCTTAAATGAATTTTGACTTGAGAAGTAATTATAGGATCTCCTTGATCCAAATAATAGTTGAACAAATTCCATAGCCTATCAATGATATGATCCCTAGTTAACCCTTTTGGGACTTAGATCTTTTTCTTTCAAGAACCATGTTACAAGCCTATACCCATTCTAAAATCTTGGCACCCGATCTTTCCTTGAGCACATGGAAAAAAATATACATTTGGGGGGAGAGACGAGGATGAAAATAAAGTGGTATAAGTCACAAAAATGAAGAAAATGAAAGGCAATGAAAAATAAAGTTCAATGTGAAAAAGAATAAAAAGGGATTCAAGAAAAGCAAAAGAGAGAAAGGTGTGGAAAGTTGAAAAAGGGGAAAAGGTTCGAATTGCATAAAAATTGTGACAATGTGTCTCTCTAACCCATTAGAAAGAAGTGTGATGATTAACGAGTCAAGAGAATGTGTGACAAATAAATCAAAAGAAGTTCTTAAGGGAAGATGGAACCCACTTAGATCAAATCATTTCCTACCCTGAACTAAAAGCCTTCTCAATGACTCCACAAAATCCCTATATAATCATAAGTTGAATGAAGCTTGGATTAGTGGATGCTTGTATAAGGGGCAAGCATATGGTACTTGGAGCCAGACTTGTGACCTTTTCTTAATAGAGATGAGTGAAATCCCATTAACTTCGATTTGTGTGTCAATACTCTAAAAGGTGAGGTTCGCTTAGGGAGAGTTGAGGATTTTTGAGTTTGGTTTCCACAATGACCAAAGTAATTGAGAGAGTTCTTTGATGTAATGAGTCAACTCTTGATGCTTTTGTGTCACACTTGATCCATGGTTTCTCAAATGTTAAATGTTGTTAACGATCCATTTGTATTGAGGGAAATTGTTAGACCCAATTGATGCTAGTTGAGGCTACTTTAGGATAGCTGAAAATTCTTGGATTTTTCCTTGTGGGGCGGGTATTACTTTGTTTTCCTGAGGAAAAATAAAAGCTTAAGTTTGGCGGAGTTGATAACTAGGGATTTGACGTGTTTCATGCTTATTCTTGCTTATGATTTGATTATAAATTCTTAAAAAATAGTACCAAAAGGATCATGAGTTGTGCTTGATTGCAGGTTTGATCGACAAAGTGACGAGATGTCAATGATCGGCTCAAAATGAGTGAAACCTGTACAAGTACCCAAGACAAAGCAAGCTCAGGAAAAACAGTCCTAGTGCGGCCGCACTACACTTTGTGCGGTCCGCACTAGGGTGATTCAGAGAAGTGGCAAATCAAGCTTCAAGGCAGGGCGGCCGCAGTCGATCTTGCGCGATCCGCACTGAAGCCATCGTGGCCGCACTTCCATTATGTGTGGTCCGCAGAGGAGATGTTCAGAGAGATACCAAGTCTAGTGAATGAAGCATGTGTATCCACAGTCCGTTTTGCGCGTACCGCAATAGAATCTTCTGCGGCGACGATCCACTTTGTGGGGTTCGTGGAGCCTAAGTTCAGAGAGCCAAGACTTCAAGTCCAAGAGCCTAGTACGGCATAAGTCCATATTGTGCGGCTTGTGCTTACCCCGCAGGGGCATTTTTGTCCAGTTTTTGAAGCTTAGTATAAATAGAACCTTTTTTCATTTTTATGGTATAAGATATTCCAAAACTGTGACGCGATCTTGTAGCCATTTTGGGCATTTTAGCTCTGCTTGAACGATAGATTCTGTGTATTCATTTTTAACTAATATGTCTTTTTCTTCATCTATTTCTCTATTTCTTCTTCAAACATGAGTAGGTATACCCATTAGCTAGGGTTGTGGCTCAACCCTAGTGTGGATAAATAATGGGTATTGCAATTTAGGATTAGATTGACTATGAGTGTTTGCTATTTAGGTCTATTTTATGGTTTAATCTATAAATTGGTTGTTGCAAACACTTGTTTGTGCTAAGTTGACTTGGCTGTTCTTGATAAAGAGAGCCTAAGTCTCCAAAATTGACCCAACAAGGATTGGAATACACTCAAGAGAATTGATAGTCCCAGTTAAAGGGTTAAACCTCGAGAGAGTAATTACACTACTTGAACCCTAGTTGCTTGAGCTAATTTGCCTATCTATTTTTTCTTAAGAAAGTCAATTAGGAAAAATCACTCTCTTTACCGAGAGTTTTTCGAGTAGGTAAAATCGTGCAACGGTTATAGAATTTTTCCACTACCATGTCAATCATTCCTTAGAAGCAATTACCGTCAATTATCCACCTAGGAGAAAGTTACTACCATACTGCCTTTCTATCCATTAGATACAACTGTTAGCAATTTTCATATTAGCATAATTTAGTTATAATTAGTAGTTGTTTGTAGATTGTTAAAAAAAATCAAAAGATGTTTGGAAATGATATTTGGAACAATTACACGACTCTAGACTAGACAGATACTTGACTCACTTTCTAGCTCCTTGAGGAATTCGATTTCGACCCTCAAATCGGGTAAAATCTATTGCGAACTCTCTTCCTACTTTATGGTACTGTGGAGTTAGTAGTGATCAGTATTCCTTTCAAACCTGCTGGGTATGCCATCCGACAGGAATATTATCTTTTGCATTGATTTGGCTCTAGGCACGCAACCCATTTCTATCCCACCGTATCATACGACCCCGCCTGAGTTGAAATGGTTAAAGGAGTTGTTGAAAGACTTCCTTTAGATAGGTTTAATTAGACCCGGCGTTTCTCCTTGGGGTGGGCAGGTGTTGTTTGTTAAGAAGAAGGACGGATAAATGAGAATGTGTATTGATTACCGGTAGGTGAACAAGGTTACAAATCAGGAATAAGTATCCATTGCCGAGGATAGATGATTTGTTTGATCAGCTTCAGGGTGCCAAGACATTTTTGAAGATTGACTTGAGATCTGGCTACCATCATTTGAGGATTAGGGCATCCGATGTCCCTAAGACAATTTTTCTCACTCGGTACGGGCATTATGAGTTCTTGGTGATGTCATTGGGGTTGACAAATGCCCCAGCAACTTTTATGGATTTGATGAACCGAGTGTTCAGCCCTTATTCGGATTCGTTCTTGATTGTGTTCATTGATGATATTTTGATATATTTCCATGGCTGGGAGGAGCACGAGCAAAATATTAGCGTGGTTTTTTAGACCTTGAGGGATAGACAGTTATATGCTAAGTTCTAGAAGTTTGAGTTCTTTTTGAGTTCAGCTGCATTCCCAGGTCATGGTGTATCAGCAGAGGGTATTGAGGTTGATCCGAAGAAGATTGAGGAAGTCAAGAACTGGCCTAGACCAACATCAACTACATAGATTTGGAATTTCTTGGGATTGGCAGGCAAATATCATCTTTTCGTTGAGGGGTTTTCATCTACCGCAGCCCCGATGACCAATTGACCCAGAGGAATGCCCAGTTCAGATGGTTGGATGAGTGTGAGGTGAGCTTTCAGAAGCTCAAGACAGCTCTGACTACGACACCAGTGTTGGTTTTGCCCACATGTTCAGGGTCTTATACAGTTTATTGTGATGCGTCTCGTATTGGGCTTGGTGCACTATTGATGCCGGATGGCACAGTCATTTCCTGTGCTTCGCGGAAGTTGAATATTCAGGAGAAGAACAACATAATTCATTATTTGGAGCTGGTAGCCATTGTTCATGCATTGAAGATTTGGAGGCATTATCTATATGGAATGGCATGTGATGTGTTCACGGATCATAAGAGTCTGCAGTATTTGTTCAAGCAAAAGGAGTTGAATTTGAGGCAGAGGAGGTCGTTGGAGTTGTTGAAGGATTATGATATCACCATCATATATCATCCGGGAAAGGCCAATGTGGTGTCCGATGCTTCGAGTAGGAAGTCAGCCAGTATGGGCAATCTTGCTTATATGCTGGTCGGTGAGAGACCACTAGCTTTGGGTGTTCAAATTTTGGCCAATTAATTCATGAGGTTGGATGTTTCTGAGCCCAGTCGGTTATTATCTTGCACGGTCCCTCGTTCTTCTTTATTGGAGCGTATCCCTGATCAGCAGTATGATGATCCCCATTTGTGTGTCCTTAGAGACACGGTGCACCACGGAGGTGCCAATCATGTTACCTTAGATGATGATGGAGTTTTGAGATTGCAGGGTGGAGATTGTGTGCCTAATGTTGATGGGCTCCTAGAGTTGATTTTAGAGGAGGCCCATAGCTCCCGATATTCTATTCATCCGGGTGTCGCAAAGATGTATTAGGATTTGCGGCAGCATTATTAGTGGTGGAGAATAAAGAAGAATATCGTTCCATATGTGGTTAGGTGTTTGAATTGTCAGCAGGTTAAGTACGAACATCAGATCGAGGCCCGGTGGTTCGTCTCGGAGGATTGAGCTTCCTGAGTAGAAGTGGGAGCGGATCAAACACAACGACCACGCACTCAATATAGCGCCACAGTGTGATAAATCGTGGTTTCAAACCCTCAGGTCATCATCTACATCTATTACTCACCTCTAGCCGACCAAAGACTAGCTCGCAATGCCCTTTTCTCTCGTATCGACCTCCTCGTGCGTCGAATCTGGAAAAAACCATAACGAATACGTTACTATGGGCTAATAGAACACAACCCAATCAAAAGACTCGAAATAAACACCAAAAATCACGAAGCTGGCAAAACCAGAGCCCCGGGCCCACTTCTCGAAATCTAGAAAACTTTACATCAAAACAATCTTGATCTCGCCACGAGTCTATACATATCAAACTCACAAGAATCGGAGTCCATTTGACCCCCCAAATCATAAATTTAAGCTCTCTTACGTTTCTAGCCCTATCCTCTTTTTTTGCATTTAATCCCTTGAATTTCAGTGTTTAATCAAATATATTACACTATATAAACATAATCCGAGTCTAATAGTTCATACCTGATGAAACCCCTTCGAATTCTCTTCAAAATCTCCCAAGAAATCGCCAAAGCCGATGTCCCAAAATATATTTCCCCCTCTTTCGAATTCCTGAACCGGTGTTCACTTAAACCCAGACCGTTTTCCACTTCTGCGATTAATATGCCGCACCTGCGGTCACCGCGTATGTGACCAAACGATGGCTTCTGCGGTCTGACTTAAACTCACCTGGGACCGCTTATGTGGTCCAAAATCGCTCATGCGGATCCACTTCCGCTTTTGCGGAAGGCCCCGGTCCTTCGAAGACCGCTTTTGCGACCCATTCCACCGCATCTGCGGAACAGCTTATGGGGTTCCTTTTCCGTAGATGCGGAAACAACAGAATCAGCAAGACTTAACCATGCAACAACTACGAATTCTCCGTTTAACCATCCGAATACACCCCGAGACCCCCGGGACCTCAACCAATATCACAGACATGATCCATTGCGTTATTCAAACTTGATCGGACTATCAAAACACTATCGTTGACATCAAAATCCTCAATTATCATCAAATCAAAGCCTAAGTTCCTTAAAAACTTCCGAATTGCACATTTGATAAAAAAAACCCGACCTAAACACCTCCGAATGACCTGAAACTTTGCACGCATATCCAAAATCACCTAACGGAGCTACTGGAGGTCAAAATCTCACCTATCCACTGGATTTTGCCAAAATACTAACTTCGCCAATTCAAGCCTAATTCTACACCGGACCTCCAAAATCAATTCTGATCCCTCTAACTAAATAGTCAACTTCTAGTTGACTTTTTCAAAACAAGCTTTCCTTTAAGAGACTAAGTGTTTCATTTCCATCTAAAACCAATCCAATTCTACCCGATCACCTCAAATACCGATAATGAAACATAGGGAAACATAATATGAGGGAAATGGGGTTGTAACTCATGTGATGACGGGCCGGGTTGTCACATCCTCCCCAACTAAAACAAATGCTCGCCTTGGGCGGGTCAAGAAACATACCTGAAGTCTCAAATAGATGAGGGTATCTGCTTCGCATCTCCTGCTTGGTCTCCCAGGTGGCCTCCTTGATGGGCCGACCTCTCCACATCACCTTCATCGAAGCTATATCCTTAGATATCAACTTCCGAACCCGATGACCCAAAAGAGCCACTAGCTCCACATCATAGGTCAAGTGCTCGTCCAACTGAATCGTACTGAAGTCTAACACATGAGACGGGTCCCCGACATACTTTCGGAGCATAGAAACATGGAATACCGGATGAACCCACGACAAACTGGGTGGCAAAGAAAGCATATAGGCCACCTCCCCAATCCTTATAAGTATCTGAAAAGGCCAATGAATCGTGGACTCGGCTTCCCTTTCTTCCCAAACCTCATAACGCCCTTCATAGGAGAAACTTTCAACAAGACCTTATCAACCACCATATAAGATACATCTCGAACTGTTCGGTCCACATAACTCTTCTGACGCGACTGAGCTGTACGAAGTCTCTCCTGGAATACTTTCACATTCTCTAAGGCATCCTGGACTAACTCTGTCCCCACTAGTCTAGCCTCGCCGGGCTCAAACCAACCAACTAGAGATCTATGCCGTATCCCATATAAGGCCTCATAGGATGCCATCTGAATACTGGATTGGTAGATGTTATTGTAAGAAAACTTTGCAAGTGGCAAGAACTCAGCCTAAAAGCCTCCAAAGTCAATAACACAGGCACGCAACATGTACTCCAATATCTGAATAGTACGCTCAAACTGTCCGTCCATCTGAGGATGAAACACTGTTCTCAGCTCTATCTGTATACCCAACTCTCGATGAAAAGTCTGCTAGAACTGGGAAGTAAACTGAGTACCCCTATTGAGACAATGGAAACGGGGACCCCATGCAACCGTACAATCTCCCGGATGAAAATCTCCGCTAACCGCTCCGAAGAATAGGTAGTACATACCGGAATGAAGTGGGCTGACTTGGTCAGCCAATCAACAATCACCCAAATTGAATCAAACTTCTTCGAGGTACGAGGGAGACCACTCACAAAATCTATAGTATTTCTATCACATTTCCACTCTGGAATATCTGTCCGCTGAAGTACACCCTCGGGCTCTAATGCTCATATTTGACCTGCTGACAGTTGAGACACCGAGCTACATAACTCACAATATCCTTTTTCATTCTCCTCCACCAGTAATGCTGTCTCAGATCCTGATACATCTTCGCGACACCCGGATGAATGGAATACCGTAAGCTGTAGGCCTCATCTAATATCAACTCCTGAAGCCCATCCACGTTGGGCACGTAAATCCAGGTCTGCATCCTCAACACGCCATCATCACCAATAGTCACATCTCTGGTATCATAATGCTGGGCCCAGTCCTTTAGGAAAAGCAAATGCGGGTCATCATACTGGCACTCTCTGATGCAGTCATACAAGGAAGATCGAGAAACCACACAAGCCAACACCCGACTAGGCTCTGAAATATCTAGCCTCATCATATGATTGGCTAAAGCCTGGAACTCAACTGCAAAGGACCTCTCCCAACTGGAATGTATGCCAAACTACCCATACAAACTGCCTTTTGGCTCAAAACATAGGCCACTACATTGGCCTTCCCCGGGTGATACAAAATGGTAATATCATAGTCCTTAAGTAACTCAAGCCACCTCCGCTGCCTCAAATTAAGATCTTTCTGCTTGAACAAATGCTGAAGACTGCGATAATCGGTGAATACCTTACAAGATACTCCATATAAATAGTGCCTCCAAAACTTTAAGGCATGAACTATGGTAGCCAACTCTAAGTCATGAACAGGGTAGTTCTTCTCATGGGGATTCAAATGACAGGAAGCATAAGCAATAACTCTACCCTCCTGCATCAATACACATCCGATCCAACTCTCGAAGCATCACAATACACCGTGTAAGAACCTGAAGCAGATGGCAATACAGATACCGGAGCTGTGGTCAAAGATGCCTTGAACTTATAAAATCTCTCCTCGCAGTCATTCGACCACACAAATAGAGCATTCTTCATCATCAACTTCGTCAAGGGTGAAGCAAAAGATGAAAAATCCTGAACGAACCTACGATGTTAACCCGCCAAACTGAGGAGACTCTGAATCTCAGTGGCTGAGGATGGTCTAGGCCAACTCTGCACCGTTTTTATCTTCTTTGGATCAACCTGAATACCATCACTCGACACCACGTATCCTAGAAAATCCACAGAACCAAGCCAGAACTCACACTTGGAGAGCTTTGCATAGAGCTTCTCCTCTCTCAGTCTCTGCAATGCCATCCTCAAATGTTGTGCGTGCTCCTCCTGGCTACGTGAGTACACCAGGATGTCATCAATAAAAATAACCACAAATGAATCTAGATACGGCCAAAATGCACTGTTCATCAAGTTCATGAACGCGGTTGGGGCATTATTCAGCCCGAATGACATAATTAAAAACTCACAGTGCCCATATCTCATCCTGAAAGGCGTCTTCATAATGTCTGGATCCCTAATCTTCAACTGGTGATAGCCTGAATGGAGATCAATCTTAGAGAATACCTTTGCCCCCTGAAGCTGGTTAAACAAATGCTCAATACGGTGTAGTGGTTACTTGTTCTTCACTGTCACCTTCTTCAACTGTCTCTAGTCAATGCACATTCTCATCGTGCCATCTTTCTTCTTCACAAATAAGACCTGTGCACCCCACGGTGACACACTCGGGCGAATGAAACCCTTATCTAGGAGTTCCTGAAGCTGCTCCTTCAACTTCTTTAACTCAGCTGGCGTCATCCGATAAAGAGGAATAGAGATGGGCTAAGTTCCTGGCACCAGATCAATATCGAAATAAATGTCCCTGTCCGGCGACATGCCCGTCAATCCTGCTAGAAACACATAAGGGAAATCCTTACAATGGGAACCGAATCAAGACTAGGAGTCTCAGATCCGAAATCTATAACTAAAGCCAAGTACGATAAACAACCTTTCCCAACCATCCGCTAGGACTTTAAGAAAGAATCACTCTATTGGGCACATAATCAGTCATACCTCACCACTCGATCCTCAGAACACCCAGAATAGCCAATGTAATTTTCTTGGCATGACAGTCCAGAATTGCGTTGCAAGGGGATAGCCGATCCATGCCTAGAATCACATCAAAATCTACCATGCCCAACAATAACAAGTCAACTCGGGTGTCCATAACCCCAATAGTCACCAGACATGGTTGATACATGATCCACAATGATAATATCACCCACTGGAGTAGATACATGCATAGGAAAGGCAAGACAACCACGGGTGGTACCCAAATGATGAGCAAAATATGAAGATACATAGGAATAGGTAGATTCGGGATCAAACAAAATAGAAGCATCCCTGTGGCAGACTGAGATAATACCTGTGATAACAACATCTAATGCAATGGTGTCCCTCATATATGGAAGAGAATAGAATTGAGCTTGACCACCGCCAGTCCGGTCTCCACCCCTGGGGCGGCCTCTGGCTACCTGGCCTCCACCCCAGCTGATTGAGTGGGCGCAAATGAAATAGGGTAAGAATATGAGGGATGATCCCTCTACTGAAACTGACCACCACGAAGTCGAGGACACTGTCTCCTCATGTGACCAAACATACCGCACTCGTAGCAACAAATCAGAGCTGGAGAAGGGGACTGAAGGGAACCCCTCATCGCAGACGAACCCTGGGCTGAAGAGGAAGGAGTAGAGCTCTGAGCTGGAAGGGCGCTAAGTGAAGACTGGCCCTTCTGATAACCCTGATGACTAATGTCTGAAGAAGCCCCACTGGACTCTATACAACCTGACTGAGGAGGTCTGAAGGGACGACCTCTGCCACGTTAGAACTGGCCCCTAGACGGAGAACCACAGAAGCTACCTGAACCTTGAGACCTTTTGGCCTCCCTCTACTCACACTCCCGACGGCAATCTATCTCAATCTGTCGAGCCATATCAACTACCTCCTCAAACGAGGCAGCCACAACCCTCTATCTAGTCATCAAAATGCGGACTGGAAGTTAAGACCATCCGCAAACCTCCTAATCCTCTCCCGATCTGTCAGGATCGTTCAAGTAGCATACCAAGCTAGCTGCATAAATCTCAAATCATACTGGGTCACAGCCATGTCTACCTTAACCAACCACTCAAACTGATGACACAGCTCCTCTGCGAGACTGCGGTACATACTTCTCCAGAAAGAGAGTGGAGAACTGCTGCCAAGTAAGGGGCGCTGCTCCAACAGGCCTACGCCTCTCAAACTCCTCCCACCATGTAAATACAGGCCTTGATAACTAGAATGTAGTAAAAGCCACTCCACTCGACACCAATATCCCTTCAGTGCAAAGCATACACTCATACTTGTCTAGAAATCCCTGGGCATCCTCGCCCTCAGTGCCACTAAACGTCAGAGGCTGGAGCCTGCCTAACCTCTACAGGCGGAGCTGCTCATCATCGGGCATAACTGAAACCACAAAGTCTGGAGCTGGTGCGGCTGGTGCAACTGGGGCCGCTCCCGGTGTCTGCAATCCATGAACACCTTGCTCGGGTGTGCGAGCAGCGGGGGTCTGTTGACCACCCCCGGTTTGAGAAGTAGCTGCTGCAGTAGTGGATGAGACGACCTGAGCTAAGCCAGTGCAGACGGATAGATCTGAGCTAAAGCCTCTTGGAGACCAGGAATCACTATGGGCACTGCTGGTGCTGCTAGCGCATCAACATCTGCAGGCTGGTCCTGAACATGGGCAACTAGTGGGTCTGCAGGTGCTGCCTTCTCTGGCCTGCCTCGACCACGACCACGACCACGACCACGACCACGACCACGACCAAGGCCTATAGCGGGTGGCATAGGTGGTCGTCCATCATGTTCGATAGCATGGGTTCTCGCCATCTGCGAGGGAATAGAATACAGAAGTTCAGTTCTCGGATCAACAAAGCCGCACGACAAGAGTTCAAGAATATGAATTATTTCTTTATGGCTCTGTAGCCTCTCGAGGATAAATACAGACGGCTCCATACCGATTCGCTAGAGTCTACTAACCGGCTCATGACTAATGGGACCTAGTAACCTAGGCTCTGATACCAACTTGTCACGACCCCAATCCCGATCGTGATGGAGCCCAACAATATTGCTAGGCAATCCCGACCAATCAATGCTCACAACCCAATCACAAATTCCATCATCGAGTAACAACATGATATTAGCAGTTTGTCATGTTTATAGCCAAATAAATTAACTAGAAACAGTATGAAACTCTGACATTGCCAACACCTCCCAAAGACCTGGGGTCGTGAGTCTAGAGCCTCTAAGATAACAAAAGTAGCAAATCCTCATGTAATAAAGAGTTATAGAATGCAAAAATATTAAAGGGATAAGGGGAGAAGTCGGGTTTTGCGGATGTCAGGCAGCTACCTCGACAAACAGCAAACAGCTCGACTAAGCTCCCGAATCTCTTGAATCTGCACACATGGTGCAGGGAGTAAAGTGAGTACTTCCAACTCAGTGGTAATAGACATATACAATGGCTGAAAGCAAGAAATCTATAAAATGACACAATGTAAAGCTAAAACTAACAATTTAGCATAACTAACGGAGAAATGGCAACAAAACAGAATCAGATAAATTAGATAACATAAAGCACAAATGCAATGCAATGCACATGACCGCTGTGGTGTACAACCTGATCCATTTGGGTACCCCCGCTCACTGTGGGGGTTCAGAATCCGGAGGGGCTCCTACAGCCCAAGCGAACATCATCGTATCATTGCTGAGGCATTCAGTCTGATCCACACTCAGTCCAGATTATACATGTGAGTTATACAACAAAGTCAGATTTTTGTTCTTAGTTCCAATTATTAGAAAATTATCGTTTAAGTCTTTAAAACCTCAGGAATGTGATTAAGTGTTTCAAACAGTGCTTACAACTCAGGACTGAAATCATGTAGCATACTGAATATTATTGAAGCAGTGATAATAATCCCCAAGGGATTCAAATAGTTGGCACACAGCCCAAATATATCATAACAATCCAAGTAGGATGTTCACTAATCAGTTTATAGTCCAAAGCACAGCTTGAACACCACTCGAGGTAGACTAAGCCATATTCTCCAAACACAACGACCCCGCACTCGCCATAGAGTGCGTGTCTCGCCTCAATATAGCATCACAATGTGATAAACCAGGGTATCAAACCCTCAGGTCATTATCTACATCTATTACTCAACTCTACCCGGCCGAAGACTAACTGGCAATGTCTTTTCCTATCTTATCGACCTCCTCGCACATCGAATCTGGCCAAAACCACAACGAATACGTTACGATGGGCAAATAGAACACAACCCAATCGAAAGACTCGAAAAAATACCAAAAATCATGAAGTTGGCAAAACCTGAGCCCCTGGCCCATTTCTTGAAATCGAGAAAACTTTACATCAAAATGATCCTTATCTCGCCACGAGTGTATACATATCAAACTCACAAGAATGGGAATCCATTTGACCCCTCAAATCATCAATTTAAGCTCTCTTAAGTTTCAAGCCGTAACCTCCATTTTATGCATTTAATCCCTTGAAATTCAGTGTTTAATCCATGATTTTACACTATATAAACATAATCCGAGTCTAATAGTTCATACTTGATGAAACTCCTTCGAATTCTCTTCAAAATCTCCCAATAAATTGCCTAAGTCGAAGTCTCAAAATATTTTTCCTTCTCTTTCCAATTCGTGAACCACTGTTCACTTAAACCCAGACAGTTTTTCGCTTCTTCGAATAATATGCCGCACCTGCGGTCACCACATATGCCACCAAACGATCACTTCTGCGGTGTGACTGAAACTCACCTGGGACCGCTTATGCGGTCCAAAACCGCTGCTGCGGAAGCTGCTTATGCGGATCCACGTCCGCTTCTGCGGAAGACCTTGATCCTTCGAGGATCGCTTATGCGACCCATTCCACCACATCTGCAGAATTACTTATGCGGTCCGTTTTCTGCAGATGCGGAAAAATAGAATCAGCAAGACTGAAACATGCAACAACTCTGATCCTCCGTTTAACCACCCGAATACACCCCGAGGCCCCCGAGACCTCAACCAATAGCACATACATGATCCATTTTCTTATTCAAACTTGCTCAAACTATCAAAATACTATCGTTAACATCAAAATCCTCAATTATCATCAAATCAAAGCCTAAATTCTGTAAAAACTTCAGCATTTCACATTCGACCAAAAACCCGATCTAAACACCTTCGAATGACCTAAAACTTTACATGCATATCCAAAATTGCCTAACGGATCTACTGAAACACTCGGAATTCCATTTTGAACCCCGAGTCAAAATGTCACCTATCCACCGAATTTTGCCAAAATACTAACTTCATTATTCAAGTCTAATTCTACACCGAACCTCTAAAATCAATTCCGATCGCACTCCAAAGTCACAAATCATCCCCCAAAACTAACTGAATTATCGGAATTCACATCCGAGCCTTCTAACTAAATGATCAACTTCTAGTTGACTTTTCCAAAACAAGCTTTCTTTTAGGATACTAAGTGTTTCATTTCTACATAAAACCAATCAAATTCTACTCTAACTCCTCATACACCGATAACAAAGTATAAGGAAATATAATATGAGGGAAACGGGGTGGTATCTCATGTGACAACGGGCCGGTTCGTCACATGTAGCTATTCTAAACTAGTAGATTCATCAGTTGAGATCAAAGAGTTTTCATTCTGTTCGTATTCAGTGACGAGGTCAGCCTTCTGAGGCATCGACCTGGGAGTTTGAGTCAGATATGCGAAGCCATTATTCCCATCTTTTTCCTGACTCAGATACTTCCTTCTGCTTTCTGTAAAATAAAATTCTGCATTTCGAGGCCTTAAAAAACCCTTTTTAGCAATATCTCAATTTGCGTGCACAGTTCGGGCGCGTAGCCGGAAAGCCTATATGTGAAAATTTATAAAAAATGATAAAATTTTGCTTTAAAATGTATTAAGTTGACTTTAGTCAATATTTTAGGTAAACGGACGCGGACCCTTGATTTGACGGTCCCGAAGGGTCCGTAGAAAATTATGGGACTTGGCGTATGCCCGGAATCGAATTCCGAGGTCTAAGGCCTAAGAAATGAGGTCTTGAGAAAGTTATTGAGAAATTGAAAATTTGAAGTCTTGAGAAAGTTTCGTGATTTTGATGCTAAATTCATAGTTATTGATGTTATTTTAGTGATTTGAATGCATGAGCGAGTCCGTATGATATTAGAGTGGTGTGCATGTTTGGTTTGGAGCACTGAGGGCTCGGGTGCGTTTTGGATATGCCACGATGTAAAATTTTGGACATAAGGAATTGTAGGCATGCAGGTTTTGCATTTCCCAAACTTTCTTCGCAATTTCCAGTTCACATTTCTCAACCTTCCTTCGCAATTCCCAGTTCGCATTTCCTAACCTTCCTTCGCAATTCTCAGCTCGCATTTCCCAGCCTCCCTTTGCAACTCGCAGTTTGCAATTTGTAACCTCCCTTCGCAATTCCTATAACTGCAGCCTTCAACTTTTTATGCTTAGCGGAAAAACAACCCTTTTTCACATATTTTCAAAACAAAAACTCCCTAGGATGATTTTTCAAGAACAACTCTTTTTCCAAATCGATTGTAAGTCAATTTTTACTAGTTACCTTCAATCATTAACATCTTTAAACATGATTTCAACTTAAAATCAATAATTTTCATGGGGAAAATTGGGTAAATTGGGTAGAATCTAGATTTTTCAAAAATTGGGTTGGACCTCAATTTGAGGTCTGATTTCAAAACAAATTATATATTTAGGTTCGTGTCGGAGTGGATAATCGGGTTTTGACCATGTGGGATCGAGGGCAATTTTTGACTTTTTGGATAAAACTTTGGAGAACTCATTTTCATGCATTTAGATTGATTTATTTAGCGTTTATTGATATAATTAAGCAACTTGTGGCTAGATACGAGTGAATTGATGGTGGAATCAAGGGGTAAAGCTATAGTTTAATCGTGAATTATGTTTGTGGCATCGAAGTAAGTGTTTGGTCTAACCTTAGCTTGAGGGATTAGGAGTTGCGTGCGGGTGGTACTCATACCACAATATATAATTAAATGGGAGCGAGTGATATCCCTACCACAAGATATAATAAAATGGGAGCAGTTTGTACGCCTACCACAAGATATGATAAAATCGAAGCGGATGGTGTTAGGATTTATGCCCGTCACTAGAGGGGGGGAGGGGGTGAATAGTGCGGCACGAGAATATTGAAAAAAATTGCGGAATGAAAATTGCAGGAGTAAAGTAAATGCAGTAATTAAAAGATTAAGGAAAGGACAAACCGAATTTATACTGGTTCACCACAACGTGTGGTTAGTCCAGTCCCCGAGAGACTCTCTCGAGTTTTCACTAACTCCGTTAAGCTTGCGGGTGCCTAACAAACCGTTACACTTGCTCGTAGATGTACATTCTACAAGACTTCAACTTGCTCGAGGATACCTCACCTCAAGACTTCACCTTGCTCGTGGATACCGCACCACAAGACTTCACACACTAAGATTGAGGGTACTAAGCAAACCCGACAATCAATGAGAAGATATGGTCTTTTACAACAAGAACTCTCTAAAAAGAGTAGATAAAGAGATACAAAATAAGCTCTATGAACAACTCAAAGTTGTCTCTCAAATGGCTCAACAAAGCTCTATTATGATGCACAAATAATATCAATATGTATATGAATAATGAGAGGTGTTGTGTGTCTCAAATCAGCTCAAAAGACCTCTATTTATAGGTGTTATAAGATGTATGTCCGTTGCTTAATTGACAATCAATTATGCTGATTTTATGCAAGATAATCGATTATTGGATTTTGATAATCGATTATTGGCTTTAACGTTCAAAAATCAGAAGCTGATTTTATGCTAGATAATCGATTATTGGATTTTGATAATCGATTATCTGCCTGTCGTTCAAAAACATTGGCAACGGTCAGAGAATAATCGATTATGCTCTTTTAGATAATCGATTATTCTGCCTTGCGGAATTTCCAGTTTAATCTGGAAATTCAGCATAATCGATTATCAGCATATGGATAATCGATTATCTGGCTATGCTGTCCAGAATTGAAAACTTACTTCAAAAACCATTTTGGTTAAAAATGAAAACGTTAAAATCATTTTGTTTGAAGTATTTGAAATATGTTTATGATAAATATGATTTGATAAAATGATTTTATGCATATTTATGATGACCTATGTTGAGCCAAAAGACGAGATAACTTAAACGTTGCTCTTACATTGGTTCTACCTAACGACCTACGCCTTGGGTCTTCGCTCTTGAACTTTTGAGCTCGTCTTTGGCTAGTCTATGAAATCCATTCATCAATATGCTTCTCGGCATTCAATCTTGATTGTTTGTCATATAATAACGTTGTTTGCCGTTCATCAAACCCTATACCTGAAAATCATGCTAATACAACCAAAGCGCACATATCATGGATAGAATGATTTTCTACAATTTCCCCCTTTTCGATAATGACAAACAACAGGAGATATGCATAGCGGATTTCCCCTAAATTCATGCTATATCTCAACATTCAATTCATGCAAGCAATTTCCCTTAATGATAATTCCCCCTCAAATAAGGCATACTATAACGTAGATACATTCCCCCTTATTTGATGCATATCGCCTAAACTCTTCCCCCTTTTGGCATTAGCAAAAAGGGAGTATGCAAATGCTACTATCCCCTTTCGACACTTCCCCCTTTTGGGTATATCAATTGTTAGTGTCAAGAATAAAATAGGAAATACAATGAGGAATATACATTGACGATATTTAAACAATCATACCAACATGAAATAATACCAAATGTTAGTAAAAACATAACAACCATAATAACGGTTATTTTTCGCAAATAATATTGCTTAAGAACATATCAACAGTTAATTTTTAACAAACCAATAGTTGTATTAAAATCACGAATCATTTATTTTTCAAGAATATATCAACTGTTATTCAAACCAAAAATAATATTCATCAAAACATGAATCAATTATTATTTTTAACAAAAATAATTGATACCAATTGTTATTCAAGATAAAAGTTATCAAAACATGAATCAACAAAAATAATTAATATCAATTGTTAACAAAGATATATTAATTGTTAACACATATCAACTATTACGTTTTTATCAAAAATATGATAACTAACCGACATTCCCCCTCGATGCAATAAGGTTTCGTGCTTGGTGCATCTACTACGATATTGTAGTCTTCAAGCACACCTGCAAACGTACCTAAAAATAGGTTTTTGGTACCCAAGCACTTTTGGGTCCTTGGGGGTTAGGCAAATAATAATCATAGCTCAAAGATAAATTCCTATGTTTTGCAAAACATACGGGTGCTATGTGTCCTACCCGGTTGCAATAATGACATATAACATTCGGGTTGTGCATATGTCTTGGTTGAGCCAAAAACGTTCTAGGTGATCTAAAGTCGTTATTCCTAGACGTATTGCGATTCCTAGAGTTATTTCTAGGTGGTCTAAAATGATTCATTTTAGACTCATTACCAAAATTCCTAGAGTTGTTTCTAGGTGGTCTAAAATGATTAATTTTAGACTCATTAGTGAAGTTCCTAGAATTATTTCTAGGTGGTCTAACTTCATTTCTATCATCCTTTCTAATATTCTTCTTAATTTCTTCAATTGTTTTAGGATCATCAACACTACGTTTTTCTAGTGTGTTCCTAAGTTCTATGTTCTCTATTTTCAAAGAACTACAAGAAGAACAATTGGAACTTTGATCAATTGAAGAGGCTTCATTCATCTCCTTAATTTTATTTCTAAGATCAATATTGTCATTTTCCAAAAATTTATTTTTCTCTTCTAAAACTTTAATTTTAGCCTTGGCCTCTTTGGAGATTTTTGAAGACTTTTTCAGTTCACCATATAATTCTTGAAAAGTTTCTTGTAATTCTTCATAAGAGTAAGAGTTAGGAGTACTTACCTCTTCTTCCTCGTTGGCCATGAGGCATAATGAGGCAGTTTCATCGCCCGAGCTGTCCGAATCCCATGTCACACGCCTTTGGTGTTTGTTCTTCTTCTTGTCCTTGGGTTTTGGACAATGTGATTTGGTGTGGCCAAGTTTTCCACAATTTTGGCATGAAGGACTTGGTTCTTCCTTCTTTATTTCCTTATTCATAAACTTATAAAACTTTTCGATCAAGGCATTGGAAATATTATCATCATGGCTATCCGAATCACTTACCTCTTCTCTTTTAGAGGATGAGGCTTTGAAGGCAATACTTGGACCTTTATTTCCAAGATAAGGATTAAGAATAGTGCTTTCATAAGTTTTGAGGTTACCTCTTAGTCCATCAATTGTGACGTTCGTGATTCCTATCGACTCTTGGATGGCATTGGCTTTGGAGCGCCATTCGGGAGTGAGACTCCGTAGGATTTTTCGAACTAGATCTTTGTTCGAGTATACTTTTCCGAGAGCATGGAGATCGTTGATGATCATTGAGAACCGTTCGAACATAATATTGATGCTTTCATTCTCCCTCATTCTAAAGAGTTCATATTCATGTGTTAGAAAATCAACATTAGATTCTCGGACTTGAGGCGTACCTTCATAAGTGATCTCGAGTTTATCCCACATCTCCTTGGCGGTTGTGCAACAAGAAATCTTCCGATAGTCATCCGGATTCACCGCACAATATAATAAGTTGACGGCCTTTGCGTTATTTTCAACTTTCTTGACGTCCTCGGCATCATATTCATCTTCCTCCTTTGGAACCGTGGTTTCTCCAACTTTCTTTGTCGGCATTTGTTCACCGTTCTTGATGATTGCCACAGACGAAAGTTATTTGATTGGATGAAGATTCTCATCCGCTCTTTCCAATATGTGTAATTTGTTCCGTCTAAAATTGGAGGCCTATTGGTGGAGTGTCCTTCGCTCCTCATTCCTGCGTTCAATATTCTCAACAAAAATATATATCGTTCTCTCAACCGGTTAAGGCTTTCAGAGAGTTAGGCTAGGATACCAATTGTTAGGATTTATGCCCGTCACTAGAGGGGGGGGGTGAATAGTGCGGCACGAGAATATTGATAGAAATTGCGGAATGAAAATTGCAGGAGTAAAGTAAATGCAGTAATTAAAAGATTAAGGAAAGGACACACCGAATTTATACTGGTTCACCACAACGTGTGGTTAGTCCAGTCCCCGAGAGACTCTCTCGAGTTTTCACTAACTCCGTTAAGCTTACGGGTGCCTAACAAACCGTTACACTTGCTCGTAGATGTACACTCTAGAAGACTTCAACTTGCTCGAGGATACCTCACCTCAAGACTTCACCTTGCTCGTGGATACCGCACCACAAGACTTCACACACTAAGATTGAGGGTACTAAGCAAACCCGACAATCAATGAGAAGATATGGTCTTCTCAAACACCTTTCTCTTTTACAACAAGAACTCTCTAAAAAGAGTAGATAAAGAGATACAAAATAAGCTCTATGAACAACTCAAAGTTGTCTCTCAAATGGCTCAACAAAGCTCTATTATGATGCACAAATAATATCAATATGTATATGAATAATGAGAGGTGTTGTGTGTCTCAAATCAGCTCAAAAGACCTCTATTTATAGGTGTTATAAGATGTATGTCTGTTGCTTAATTGACAATCAATTATGCTGATTCTATGCAAGATAATCGATTATTGGATTTTGATAATCGATTATTGGCTTTAACGTTCAAAAATCAGAAGCTGATTTTATGCTAGATAATCGATTATTGGATTTTGATAATCGATTATCTGCCTGTCGTTCAAAAACATTGGCAACGGTCAGAGAATAATCGATTATGCTCTTTTAGATAATCGATTATTCTGCCTTGCGGAATTTCCAGTTTAATCTGGAAATTCAGCATAATCGATTATCAGCATATGGATAATCGATTATCTGGCTATGCTGTCCAGAATTGAAAACTTACTTCAAAAACCATTTTGGTTAAAAATGAAAACGTTAAAATCATTTTGTTTGAAGTATTTGAAATATGTTTATGATAAATATGATTTGATAAAATGATTTTATGCATATTTATGATGACCTATGTTGAGCCAAAAGACGAGATAACTTAAACGTTGCTCTTACATTGGTTCTACCTAACGACCTACGCCTTGGGTCTTCGCTCTTGAACTTTTGAGCTCGTCTTTGCTATGCAATCCATTCATCAATATGCTTCTCGGCATTCAATCTTGATTGTTTGTCATATAATAACATTGTTTGTCATTCAACAAAACCTATACCTGAAAATTATGCTAATACAACCAAAGCGCACATATCATGGATAGAGTGATTTTCTACAGATGGTACGCCTACCACAAGGTAAATAAAATGGGGGTGGGTGACACGCGTGCCACGAGATATAGGAAATGGGTTCGGGTTGCACGCCTGCAACAAGACGTGAAAAGAAAGTGAAATATGCCTTTGTTTTTCTTATTCTTGCTAGTGGTTGGATTTTTATTCCTTTATAATTCTCTTGATATTTTATTTTTACCTGTTATTCCCCGAAGCATGTTTTCCCCTCCCATCATTATTTATGTCACGATCCGGATTTTCCACCTTCTGGAGTCATGATGGCGTCTATTGTCGGAGCTAGGCAAGCCAACTAAAACTTATCCTTTTCAACTACTTTCCAACAAGATAATAATAAAAACAATAAATTTAAGCGGAAGTCTTAATTTAACATTAACTGAAAGAAATGCGAAAAAAAAGTTTAACATCATCCTCTACCAAAGATTTAGTGTCACAGTACTCATGGACTACTATAAAATGCTACAACTAAGAGTTTTAATGGAAATACATAAGGAGTCTCTTTCGAAAGAATGGAAACAAACAAAAATGAAATAGAAGAGACTAAGGGCCTGCGCATGCCAGCGAACTACCTAGGAGTCTCTGGACTGAAGGCACGCTCCCAATCTACTATTGCGGTCCTTAAGCTGTCTCCAGACCTGTGCACAAAAGGCACATAAGTGTAGCATCAGCACAACCGACCCCATGTGCTAGTAAGTGCATGGCCTAACCCCGACAAGGTAGTGAAGAGGCTAGACTGGACCTACTACAGTTAACATGTACAGATATATGTGCAACAACAGAAAGATATCCACAAATTTAAATAGATAATAGGAAGAGGACATGCTGCGGGGTGCAACAATTTTGATATGAAACCACGAACAAAGAGATGGAAATTGAATAGTCAACATCAATGAAAGAGAGCAAGTAAATCAATAACTGCAAGGCACCAACCTTCGTACTTTTACTCTCAATTCTCACAAAACAATCAAATATAAATGCACAGCATCACCCTTCGTGCTTTTCCTCTCATAACACTCACATCAAGGCACGGAAAGACCCTTCGTGCTCCAATAATAAAAAATCATGGCATGGAAAGACCCTTCGTGCATAATCTCTCTTCCTCACCCAATCAACGTCCACAACCAATCGGGGAAGGGAATATACAACAAGATTAAACATCCCGATAAGGGAGAACAGTCAGCAATAAGTCCCAGCAAGGGAAAACAGATCAACAACAAGTCCCGGCAAGGGAAAAATACCACACTTCCTTCTTCAAGTCATTTACTCCTCAACTATCACTTCATAATTTAATTAACAAGTAATCAACTCAATTGTTTCACATCTTTCGACTTTGAAAGAACCTACGACTCACGCTCATGCTAGACTTGGGTGTATAGGTAACCGTCACCATACCTATACACCGACTCCACATAACACATAGAAAATATTCTCCTAATCCTATTCGCTCAAGCCAAAGTTAGAACAAACACTTACCTCGAAAGCTCCAAACTTAACTCACGCCTCTAGGATGGCTTTACCCCTTGAATTCGCAACAAACCGCTCGAATCTACTCACAAGTTACCCAAATGTGTCAACAAATGCTAGTTAAATCAATTTGAATGCATAAGAATGAATTTCCCAAAGTTCTACCCAAAAATTCCCAAAATGCCCCCGGGTCCACGTAGTCAAACCCCGAGGTTCGAACGAAAAACGGGTTACCCAATCCCCAACGAGTTCATATCGATGATTTTTTTTAAAATCGGACCTCAAATTGAGGTCCACACCCCCAATTTTAAGAAAACCTAGGTTTAACCCCAAATTCTCATTTGTGAAAACCATTGATTGAAGTTGAAATTATGATTAAAGATGCTAAGGAGTAGGAAAATTAAGTTAGACATCACTTACCAATCGTTTTGGAGAAGAAAAGTTATTTTGAAAATCGCTCCTTAGGTTTTGGGCTTTTGAAAAGTGGAAAAATGGCTCAAATTTTCGTACTTTTATACCTATCTGATGACCGGACGCATACCGCACGAAAATACACGAAAATATGCTGCGGCCGTGCCGAGTGGAATGAAAACTGGGGCTTCTATGAAGCCACCCACCGTGGATCACATTGATTTGGTGCGTGGCCATGGTGGTTAACCAGTACCCCACCATGACTCAGCAACACGGACCACACAAAAATGCTACACGGCCGCGTGGCTCTAGCGCGGACCGCATGGAAATGACCGCGGCTGTGCTGGTGTCTGCAACATCTAAACTTGCTTTTCTCTAAGCCTAATACCACCCGAACCTCACCATAACTCACCCGAGCCTTCAGGGCTCCATGCCAAACACCCACACTAACTCAAAATTATCCTACGGACTTAGTCGGGTGATCAAATTGCCAAAATAACATCATTTACATAGAATCAAACCACAAAACACATGATTTCTCCCAACGTTCCATAAAATTCTTATTTCTCATTTTTTAGTCCGAAATACGTCAAATGACGTCCATTTTCAAAAAAAATTTACTGATGGCGCTTAACGCATATTTAAGACTTGTATCGGGCGTCGGAACCAAAATACGAGCCCGAAACCTATATTTTCTAACTCATTTTCATATCAATTTTTCATATCATTTTCAAATGAACAATTTCTTTCAAAAATTCCGTACTAGGGCCTGGGACCTCAGATTTTGATTCCCGGAATACGCCGGGGTCCATATTTTTTTACGGACCCTCCGAACCATCACATCACAAGTTCGTATCCGTTTACCCAAAATATTGACCAAAGTCAACTATATCAATATCATTATTAAAATTCATAGTTTTTAACACAAAATTCATAAATTTCAACATAAAAATTTTCCGGCTTCTCGCCCGAACTATGCATGCAAATTGAGGCGACAAATTAAGAGGTTTTTAAGGCCCCAGAAGCACAAAGAATGGGGGAATTACGGTGATGACTCGTTGGGTCGTCACATCCTCCACCTCTAAAAACACCATTTGTCCTCGAACGCCCAAAGAAAGAAGTATCTGAGTCAGGGACCAGATGGGGATAACGGCTCCGCATATCAGTCTCAGACTCCCCGGTCGATGCCTCAGGAGGCTGACCTCTCCACTGAACACGCACTGAAGAAAAACTCCTCGACCTCAACTAACGAACTTGCCAGTCTAAAATAGCCACCGGCTCCTCCTCATATAATAGATCCTTGTCCAATTGGACAGTACTGAAATCTAACAGGTGGGCGGGATCGCCGTGATACCTCCGAAGAATGGATACATGAAAAACCGGATGCACGACTGACAAGCTAGGCGGCAAGGTGAGTCTATAAGCCACCTTTCCCACGCGATCAAGAATATCAAATGGGCGAATAAACCTAGGGCTAAGCTTTCCCTTGTTCCCAAATCTCATCACGCCCTTCATAGGCGATACCCAGAGCAGTACTCGCTCACCAACCATTAAAGCAACATCCTTGATCTTACGGTCTGCATAACTCTTCTGCCTAGACCGAGCTGACAAAAGTCTGTCCTGAATGATCTTGACCTTATCCAAGGCCTCATGTACTAGATCTGTATCCAATAACCGAGCCTTTTCTGGCTCAAACCATCGGACTGGGGAACGACACCACCTACCATACAACACCTCTTATGGAGCCATCTGAATGCTGGACTGGTAACTGTTGCTGTAAGCAAACTCTGCTAAAGGCTAGAACTGGTCCCACGAGCCTCCAAAATCAATAACGCAGGCTTGGAGCATATCCTTAAGAATTTGAATAGTCATCTCGGACTGACCGTTCGTCTGGGGATGAAAATGCTATACTCAACTCTACCTGGGTGCCCAACTCATGATGTACCGCTCTCCAGAAATGCAAGGTAAACTGCGGACCTCGGTCCGAAATAATAGAAATGGGCACCCCATGAAGGCGAACGATCTCTCTAATATAAATCTCAGCATATCTCTCGGATTAGTAGGTAGGGGATACTAGAATAAAATGCGCTGACTTGGTCAGCCTATCAACAATAACCCATATAGCATCAAACTTCCTCCGAGTCATCGGAAGGCCAATAATAAAATCCATGGTGATTCTTTCCCACTTCCACTCGGGAAGCTCAATCCTCTGAAATAACCCGCCGGGCCTCTGATGCTCGTACTTAACCTGCTGACAGTTTAGACAACGATCCACATATGCGACAATGTCTTTCTTCATCCCATGACACCATAATGTTGTCTCAAATCTTGATATATCTTCGCCACACCCATGTGAATGGAATACCGAAAGATGTGGGCCTCCACTAAGATCGACTCCCGAATACCATCAACATTGGGCACACAGACTTGCCCCTGCAATCTCAGTTCACCATCATCTCCAAGGGTCATTTTCTTGGCACCTCCTTGCCGTACCATGTCCATCAAGACACACAAATGGGGGTCATCAAACTGTCGCTCTCGAATGTGCTCCATTAACGACGAATGAGAAAACATGCAAGCTAACACCCTGCTGGGCTCAGAAATATCCAATCTCACAAATCTATTGGCCAAGGCCTGAACATCTAAGGCAAGCGGTCTCTGGCTGACCGGAATATATGCAAGACTACCCATGCTGGAGGACTTCCTACTTAAAACATCAGCCACCACATTGGCCTTCTCCGGGTGGTATAAGATAGAAACATCATAGTCTTTCAGCAACTCCAACCACCTCCGCTATCTCAAATTCAACTCCTCCTGTTTGAACAAGTACTGAAAGCTCTTGTGATCCATGTACACCTCACATATCACACCATATAAATAATGCCTCCAGATCTTCAAGGCATGAACAATGGCTTCCAACTCTAGGTCATGAACTGGATAATTCTTCTCGTGGATCTTCAACTGCCTCGAAGCATATGCCATGACCTTGCCATTCGGCATCAACACTGCACCAAGAGCGATACGGGAGGTGTCACAATAAACAGTATAAGGCCCCAATTCTGTTTTCAAAACCAATATCGGTGCCGTAGTCAGAGCTGTCTTGAGCTTCTGGAAGCTCGCCTCGTACTCATCTGACCACCTGAACTGGGCACCCTTCTGGGTCAATCTAGTCATCGGGTCTGCAATGAATGAAACCCCTCTACGAAATGTTTGTAGTAACCAGCTAACCCCAAGAAGCTCCGGATCTCTATAGCTGAAGCTGGTCGAGGCCAGTTCTTGACTGCCATTATCTTCTTCGGGTCCACCTTAATACCCTCTACTGATACGACATGACCCAGGAATACAACTGAACTCAACCAAAACTCGTACTTCAAGAACTTGGCGTACAACTGACTATCCTTCAGAGTCTGAAGAACCACTCTCAAGTGTTGCTCATGCTCCTCCTGACTCCGGGAGTATATCAAAATGTCGTCAATGAATAGAACTACAAACATATCCAAATAGGGCCTGAACACTCGGTTCATCAACTCCATGAATGCTGCCGGGGCATTGGTCAACCCAAACGACATGACCAAAAACTCATAATGCCTATACCGAGTACGAAATGTTGTCTTAGGGACATCTGATGCCCTAATCCTCAGCAGATGATAACCAGACGTCAAATCTATCTTCGAGAACACCCTATCACCCTGAAGAAGATTGAATAGGTCATCAATCCTCGACAGTGGATACTTGTTCTTTATTGTCACCTTGTTCAACTGTCGGTAATCAATGCACATCCTCGTCGACCCATCCTTTTTCTTCACGAACAACACTGGTGCACCCCAAGGCGATACACTGGGTCTAATGAAACCATTATCAAGCAAGTCCTGAAGCTGCTCCTTTAACTCCTTCAACTCTGGCGGGGCCATGCGATATGGCGGAATGGAAATAGGCAGAGTGCCCAGAGCCAGATCAATATAGAAGTCAAGATCCCTGTCGGACGGCATACCCGGCAGGTGTGAAGGAAAACCTCGGGGAACTCACGAACAATAGAAACAGAGTCAATAGATGGAACCCCTGCGCCGGAGTCATGAATATACGCCAGATATGCTGGACACCCCTTCTCGACCATACATCAAGCCTTGACATACGAAATGATACTACGTGTGGCATGGCCTGGGGTCCCTCTCCACTCAAGTCGGGGTAAATCTGGCAAGGCCAAAATCATGGTCTTGGCGTGGCAATCCAAAATAGCATGATACGGGGGATAACCAATCTATCCCCAATATAACGTCGAAGTCCACCATATCTAAGAGCAATAAGTCGACACGGGTCTCAAGACCCTCAAATACCACCACACAAGAATGATACACTCGGTCGACCACTATAGAATTACCAGCCAGTGTGGAAACATATACAGGAATACCCAAAGCCTCACTAGGCATGAACAAATAGGGTGCAAAATAGGACGAAACATAAGAATACGTAGATCCCAGATCAAATGACATAGAAGCACCTATCACAGACCAAAATAGTACCTGTAATCATGGTATCTGATGACTCGGCCTCTGGCCTGGCAGGCAAAGCATAACAACGGGGCTGACCCCCACCTCCCGGAACTCTGTCTCTGGGGCGATCGGCTACTGGCTGACCCTTGCCTGTAGCAGTCTGAACTCCACCTCTACTGTCTCTCCCTCCACCTCTATGATCCCTACCCCCGCCTCTAGCAGGCTGGGCAACCTGTGGATCACCTGCTGCCTGAATCGTTGGGCGAGGACCCTGCAGCTGAGAACTACTCGAGGCTCGAGGGCAAAACCTAAAAATATGACTCGAGTCACCACAACCATAACATGCCCTCGGCTGCGGCGACTGCTGGCCCTGTCGACCTGTATGTCCTCCCCTGAAGCTCTGAATGGCGATGCACTGATGGGGGCTGGTGGTGCGCTGAAGGTCTACCGATCCGAATAATACTACTGAGGACCACCACCGCCTGGAGTACCATGAGAAACCTGAAGTGCCGATTGGAAGGGCCTCTGAGAGTGGCCTATATCATATGAATCCCTGCCTCCAGATGAGGCACCACTGAACCTACCAGAATGGAGAGACCTCTTATCTGACCCCTTACTACCCCTCGAACAAGTGCCATCTCTACCCGGCGGGCCGCATTGGCCGCCTCCTAAAAGGAAATATCACTGCCAACTCCCATGGCCATCTGAAGGCGGATTGGCAGAATCAATCCATCTATAAATCTCCGGACCCTCTCTAGCTCTGTGGGGAGTATCACAACTACATGGCGTGCCAAATCAACAAATCTAGTCTCATACTGTGTAACTGTCATAGAGCCCTGCTGGAGGCTCTCAAACTATCTACGAAGTGCCTCTCGTTGAGTGACGGGGAGAAACTTCTCCAAGAATAATCGCGAACTGATCTCATGTCAAAGCTAAAGACCCTGTTGGTCTAGATAGGCAATAATCCCTCCACCAAGTCTTGGTGGACCCAGCAAGCCTGAAAGTGCAGAAATCGATCCCGTTGGTCTCCACTATACCCATCGTCCTGAGGTTCTTATGACAACTAAATAGAAAATCCTGGGGATCCTCCGATGAAGCACCGCTGAAGATGGTGGTGAAAATCTTGGAGAACAAATCAAGTCTCCATAAAGCATCTGAAGACATGGCCGCTCCCTCACCGCCCTGAGCTACAACACCTGTCTGAGCTGCCACTGCGGGCTGAACCACTGGAACCTGAGTCTGGGGAGCTACCTACTCTGGAGTACGCGTAGCAGGAGTCTGAACCCCTCCTTCAGCCTGAGAAGTTGCTGGTGCTTCTGGCAGCAGACCCACTCAAGTGACACCGTCCATAAGTCCTGCTATACGAACGAGAGTATCCTAGAGATTTGGGGGAAACATAGCCCCTCCTGGGACCTGAGCTGGGCCCACTGGAGCTGCTGGGGCTAGAACCTCCTCATCAATGCCAGTATGAGGCTCCACCTCTGGAACTACTTTCTAGGGCTGAGCTCTGCCCCTACCACAGCCTCGGCCCCTGCCCCTCGCGGGAGCTGCTGATGGGAGCTCGGGCTGCTGCGCTATGGAAGAAGATGCATCTGTTCTCGTCATCTTCGAAAGAATAGAGTAGAAATAATCAATATTTGAGGAACAGAATCGCACGACAAGAATGAACAAAGGGAAATTTTCCTAACTTTGTAGCCTCTGGGGGATAAACACAGACGTCTCTGTACCGATCTCTCAGACTGTACCGAGCTTGTCTGTGAGTGTTGAGACCCAAGTAACCTAGTGCTCTGATACCAACTTGTCACGACCCGGATTTCCCACCATCGGGAGTCGTGATGTCGCCTATTGTCGGAGCTAGGCAAGCCAACTTAAACTTACCCTTTTCAACTAATTTCCAACAAGATAATAATAAAAATAACAAATTTAAGCGGAAGTCTTAATTTAACATTAAATAAAAGAAATGCGAAAAAAAAAGTTTGACATCATCCTCTACCCAAGATTTAGTGTCACAGTACTCACGGACTACTATAAAATCTACAAATAAGAGTTTGAAAGTAAATATATAAGGAGTCTGTTTAGATACAATGGAAACAAAGAAATGAAATAGAATAGACTCAGGGCCCGCGCACGTCAGCGAACTACCTAGGAGTCTCTGGACTGAAGGCACGCTCCCAATCTACTACTGCGGCCCGTAAGCTGTCTCCTAACCTGTGCACAAAAGGCACATAAGTGTAGCATCAGCACAACCGACCCCATGTGCTGATAAGTGCCTGGCCTAACCCCGGTGAGGTAGTGACGAGGCTAGACCAGACCTATCACAATTAACATGTACAGATATATGTGCAACAACAAAAAGATATACACGAATTTAAACAGATAATAGAAAGAGGACATGTTGTGGGGTGTAACAATTTTGATATGAAACCACGAATAGAGAGATGGAAATTGAATAGTTAACATCAATGAAGGAGAGAAAGTAAATCAACAACTGCACGACGCCAACCTTCGTGCTTTTACTCTCAATCCTCACCAAACTGTCAAATATAAATGCACGCTATCACCCTTCGTGCTTTTTCTCTCATAACACTCACATCAATGCACGAAAAGACCCTTCGTGCTCCAATAACCAAAAAATCATGGCACGGAAAGACCCTTCATGCATAATCTCTCTTCCTCACCCAATCAACGGCCACAACCAATCGGGAAAGGGAATATACAACAAGATTAAACATCCCAGCAAGGGAGAACAGTCAGCAATAAGTCCCAGCAATGGAAAATGGATCAACAACAGGTCCCGGCAAGGGAAAAATATCACACTTCCTTCTTCAACTCATTTACTCCTCAGCTATCCCTTCATAATTTATTTAGCAAGTAATCAACTCAATTGTTTCACATATTTCGAATTTGAAAGAAACTACGGCTCACGATCATGATAGACTCGGGCATATAGGTAATCGTCACCATACCTATACACCGACTCCACATATCACATAAATATTGTCCTAATCCTATTCCCTCAAGCCAAAGTTAGAACAAACACTTACCTCGAAAGCTCCAAACTCAACTCACGCCTCTAGGATGTCTTTACCCCTCGAATTCCTAACAAAACCGCTCGAATCTAGTCACAAGTTACCCAAATGTGTCAACAAATGCTAGTTAAATAAATTTGAATGCATAAGAATGAATTTCCTAAAGTTCTATCCAAAAAATCCCAAAATGCACCCGGGCCCACGTGGTCAAAAGCCGAGGTTCTAACCAAAACCGGGTTACCCAATCCCCCACGAGTTCATGTCTATGATTTATTTTGAAATCGGACCTCAATTTGAGGTCCAAACCCCCAATTTTAAGAAAACCTAGGTTCTACCCCAAAACCACAAATTTTCATTTGTGAAAACATTTGATTGAAGTTGAAATTATATTAAAAGTTGCTAAGGAGTAGGAAAATTAAGTAAGAAATCGCTTACCAATCGTTTTGGAGAAAAAAAGTTGTTTGGAAAATTGCTTCTTAGGTTTTGGGTTTTTCAAAAGTGGAAAAATGGCTGAAATATTTAGAATGTGTTGCGGCCGCGCCGAGTGGAATGAAAACTAGGGCTTCTCTGAACCCACCCAGTGCGGACCGCGCTGATCTGATGCGCGGCCGCACTGGTTAACCAGTACCCCAGCATGACTCAGCCATGAGGACCGCACAGAAATGCCTCGCGGCCGCGTGGCTCCAGCGCGGACCGCACGAAAATGACCGCGGCCGCGCTAGTGTTTGCAACACATGAACTTGCTTTTCTCTAAGAATAATACCACCCGGACCTCATCAAAACTCAACCGAGCCCTTGGGGCTCCAAACTAAACACCCACACTAACTCAAAATCATCCTACAGACTTAGTCGTGCGGTCAGATTGCCAAAATAATATCATTTACATAGAATCAAACCTCAAAACACATGATTTCTCCCAACTTTTTATAAAATTCTTATTTCTCATTTTTAGTTCGAAACACGTCAAATGACATCGGTTTTTAACCAAATTTTACTGATGGCACTTAGCGCATATTTAAGACTTGTACCGGGCGTCGGAACCAAAATACGAGCCCGACACCTATATTTTCTAACTCATTTTCATATCAATTTTTCATATCATTTTCAAATAAACAATTTCTTTCAAAAATTCCGTACTCGGGCCTGGGACCTCGGATTTCGATTCTGGGAACACGCCCGGGTCCCTTTTTTTTTACGGACCCTCCGGGATCGTCACATCACGGGTCCGTGTCCGTTTACCAAAAATATTGACCAAAGTCAACTATATCAATATTATTATCAACATTCATAGTTTTTAACACAAAATTCATATATTTCCACATAAAATATTTTTGGCTTCGCGCCCGGACTGTGCACACAAATCGAGGCGACTAAATAAGATGTTTTCAAGGCCTCAGAAGCGCAAAAAAATGGGGGAATTACGGTGATTACTCTTTGGGTCGTCACAATTTATTTATTCCTACTTTACTTTCTACTATATATATATAACTGCACATGTTTATTTGGTAGTCTGGTCCCAGCCTCATCACTACTTCGCCGAGATTAGGCTAGATACTTACCATCACATGGGGTCGGTTGTACTGATACTACACTTTACACTATGTGCAGATCTCGGAGCAGCTATTGGACCATAGTTGGAGGCTACCTTCATTCCACGCGGAGATCCAAGGTAGACCTACATGAGTCTGCAGGCCCTAGCGTCTCCTCTGCCTTTTATTTCCTTTTTCATCTTTTTATTTCAGAAATAGTGTATTGATCTTTTCTTCAGACTTTATATGTAGTAAATATTAAACCGTTTGTGAAACTCTGACACCAGGTTTTGGTAATTAAGATTTAAGCAGTTGTAATAGATACAGATTCAGCTATTTTATTATTTTCTTCCGCTTAAATTTTAAATGTCCGTTGTTATTAAATTATCGCTTTATGTTTGCTAAAAATAAATAATTGGATAATGAAACAGTTAAAGGATTAGCTTGCCTAGCTCATATTAGTAGGCGTCATCACGATTCCCGAGAATGGATAATCCGGGTCGTGACATCCTATTTTGTGTGATATTTTTTGTTTATCAAGACTCAAACTTCTTACTTTTGACCATAAATATGAATATAGAATCTTTAAAATTTTTAAAATAAAATTTAGAGTCTACGTAAAAATTACCATATGTTATAATAATTAACAATTTAAAATATTTAAAATGTATACGAATGATCGCGGTCAAAAATAAATTTGCTTGACTCTCCAAATCCGAACACATTCACATAAAATGAGACGGATGGAGTGCATATCAAATGAAAAATAAGCAAATTGTATATCTGAAAATAAGTACAATCATCATATAAAAAGAAAACCAAAGGAGCAACATAGAAATCTAAAATATTATATGGAAAATTTACAAACATGTTTAGGTTAAGCATCAAGTGTGATTCCGAACGGAAGATGCCTGTCAGTTCTTCATATCTAAACCATGCATACACACACACAAAAAAATGAAGACTAATCAAAGTAAACCACATATTCATCTGTCCATCTCACACTTTGGACTGTTAGAAAAGTAAAAATTTTAATTTTGCTTGGGGACTTGAGATTTCTCATTATCAAATTGCGTTGCTCGGGAACTTTTAAAGGATTTCTTTCAAAAGCTTTCGGATCTCTAAGGTTGTGTTATTTGTATCAATGATGGTCAATTTTCGACGTTGAACATAGATCTTGCAACGGCAACAATCACTTTTTGTCATTAACGCTTATTATTGTAGACATAAAGACACGAATTGTGATATTACCGTGGAGAGAAAATTGGTATGGATGGCCTGGTGTTACTGGAAAGTCATATGGTTATGTGGGTGTCGCCGGATTAAGGAAAAAGGGACGAGATTTCTTTATATTCGTATTGTTGCAAAAAGTGTAAATGCAAACTGATTCCATAATTGTAATTGGGATGGCAAATGGCAATTGCAAAATACTCTGAAAAAGATGTGTAAATATGAGGAAGATTAAAGGCATGACTTTCAAGCGGAATAGAAAGAGGCGTGATATTTTTAATTTTAAATAGATCAATTAGTTAAAAGAATAAAAGGCGAAAATCTGAGAAAATAGGAAAATATAGATTTACTATACTATGGCCTCGTTTGTTTGCACTTAATGGAGGTCTTAATCTTAATCATTCAGATCTCAAATATTAAATACGTTTGTTTTTAAAATTATTCAATTCTTAATTATTAAGTGTGTTTGTTTTTTTACTTCACAACCACTTAATGAGTCTGAATAGGTTTGTATGATTAAGATCTATAATAAAGACTTAATTTCATTAAGATCCTATCACGTATTCATTATTAATTGCCGCCACTGCCTACCATTATCAACTACCACCATGCCACCACCACTATCATACTCAACCACCAGCTCCACCACCTCCACCACTACCACGCCACCATCATCCTCAATCATAGCCGCCACCATTATCGATCTTCACCACCCACTATCCCCACCACTCCGACTACCATATATTATTATCACCCACAATCAACACTCATCTACCTCAACTAACCACCACGCCATCAACAATCACAGTCGGCACTGTCCACCTCAACTAACCACCACGCCATCAACAATCACAGTCGGCACTGTCCATCATTATAACCTACCACCACCCACCCACCACCACCATCCTCAATCATAATCTCCATCACAAACAATCACTACTAGCATGAACCACAATCATCAGCCAAAACTACCACCAACCACCCACCACCACCATCCTCAATCATAATCTCCATCACAAACAACCACTACTAGCATAAACCACAATCATCAGCCAAAACTACCACCAACCACCGCTTCCAATCGGCATTCACCCGTTGACCATCACCACCAACAACTATCATATTTTAAAAGATAATATATTTTATTGATAGAATTTAGATTAGTTAATATACATTTGAATTTTATGTTTATTAATTTTCAAATAAAAGTAAATTTTTTACATTCAGATGTTAAAAATCAAATAGTCTTAATTATTTATATTCAGTTCTTAATACACATTTCAATATTCAAATATGTATTCAGATAAAATACATATCTTAATATTCAAATGTGTATAGATTCAGACGTTTAATCATATAAAAAAATGAGGCCTATGAGGCTGCCACCTCACTTCTTCAAGTCCCTCCTTCATCAAATTAAGGGGATCAGAATTTGTTTTAGGTCACATATTTAAATTCTAGATGTGACATTATATCTTTTCTAATCCCATTGTAGGAATTTCTAGCTATCGAGATTTCTAGTTAGTAAGTAATTTATATTGGGAAGGAGGAGGAAGTCTCTAGTTAGTAATTTATATCGGGAGGGAGGAGGTGCATGGAAACAAGACATTTAATCATATTTAACGAGTCTCCTACATTTCATGGCCGCCTCTGTATATGCGGACCCTCCACAAGATGCATTCGAAACATAAAACCTAGATAAAACAGTCTCTAACTCACACAACCTAGATAAAACATTCTCTAAATCACACACGATAGTGTGTGTTTATTATTGATGGAACACCTAAGTTATTTTCGTTCAGCTTAATTAGAAGCGGCACTCGGTAGGGCGCATGTTGCACATACGGGGAAGGTAACGAGCTCTCTCCATCATACGCTCCGACTCTTGGCCTCTGCTGCCGCGCTCCTGCATCATCATCCTCCTAAGTGCTTCGCAGCGGCATTGGGTGTCAAACTTCCTCAATTGCTCGCAGCATTGTTGTAAATGCTCCTGCTGTTGGTTGCTCTCGTCCTCGTCTGTCACCATGCTTAGCTCTTCGTCGTATTGGCCGCCTCGTGACAGGTACATCCTACAGTGGTTCAGCCTCTCCCTCTGCATCTGTTAAAAAAATACTCTCTCAGTTTCAATTTATATGAAACTATTTTCTTTTTAGTTCGTGCCAAAAAGAATGACATCTTTTCTTATTTGAAAATAATTTACGTTTACACAATAATTTATAGCCACACAAAATAAAGGTGCCTTATTTTACGCCATAAGATCAAAAATCTTCTCTCTTTTCTTAAACTCCGTACAAAATCAAATGAGTTAGGGAGTATAACAAAAGGGAGAAGAAAGGGCTTTGAAGGCGTACAAACAATTTTATCGTACAGGCTGCACGTTACCTTACAACAAAGCTATTGTACACCTATAGATTAACTTATGAGACTCACTTCTCATAGAAAGCTCAAGAGTTGTAGAGTTCGACAGAATGCTATTCATATTAGTTAAATGAATAGTAATACTCCAATATCAAGTCTTCTAGTATTAGTAATAATATATATTATGCTTCACACTCATTAACTTTTGCCTTAATTTTCGGGAGTCCCACTTTCACATATATTATAAACTAATGAGATCTAGTACCTGCTCCTGGCACCTCTGAGAGCCCTGATTGTCGGTGTCATCTTCCATCACGGTAGTAGTGACGGTGAACCTGTTGGCACTTGCAATGGCTACCAAGCACAGGAGGAGAGCTGCAACAACGGAAAGTTTCGCCATGGCACTGGCAGTAGTGAGATATCGATCGATGTGTTTTAACTTTTTTTTGTGATAGAGAATGTGAATTGCTAGTGCTTGTGACGGTGAAGTACTCGGTTGTAGGGGTATTTATAGCGCAGTCGATGGTTTGCATGGAAAGTACGTGTTGAATGTCACTGCTAAGGCAGATAGATACATTTTGCATGAGAGGAAGACGTGGGCAGCACCAACCATACGCTTCGCCACGTTTATAATTACATGCAAATTCTACCGGAAAGAGCACTTTGTGTGAATACAGAAAGCAAATTAATGCTCATTCTGATTTTTTTGCAGTCTGTGTAGCCATCTTGGCTTCTTCTGTGAGGAGACAGTGACTGCACTTGCAAATGTTCAACACTTCGGTACTTTCTAAAATACTCCTATGTGGAAGATGTATGTTTGTTGGAGATCACCCATATATCATTAAGTAATTGTTTGGGAAAAAACTAAATTTACAAGTTGGAGGTGACATGTCGTGATACATGTATCAGTTAAATGGTCAAAGTATTATAATCAGCCACGAGGCACAAGCAATAACGGATACGGGAAAAGAAACTTAAAGAAACACGAGTTGTTATTCAAATAACACGAGGCTCGTATCTATTCATGTCACTTAAAGCTCGAGGATCAGATGGAATTAAAGGAATGGATCTGATAACACAGAAGAGGACAAATTCGATATTAAATGCCAAATATGTTAGAGAATTTGTATTTAATGTAAATGATTGAGTACCGTTTGTTTTAATGTCATTCACGGCTTATCATTGCCTCATTAAGTTAAAGACAGTGCACATTCCCCTAGAATTTACTAAAAAAGGAGGGAGTTAGAACATCTGTAAGGAGACGAAATACTATTGAAATATCACTGAAATACTAGCTTGATTATTACTATTGCTCATAAAAATCTTTTCTTATTTTGTCTTTTGGTTATTAATAACCCGAATTTTTAGCTTTGACCAAAATGTCGGATTTTTGGTTAAACACACATGTAGGATAATATACATAAATTATAATGCTAATGATATTCTATTTCAAATGGCCAAATTAGATTATTTATACTAATTGATATCTATCCCAATATCATTCTTAAATCTCATCCCTTATTAAAACAAATTACGTACTGGATCGCGTCACATGAAATGCACCCGCTATCCTAAATATATTATGTTTAACATTTTAAAATTTGATTTGGATCACATAAAATGAACACCTGAGTTTAGGAATGTATAAAAGCACGCCTAAAAAGATTAACGCGTTATTATTTTTGGAAGGGCCGTAAAATTCGCTAAATGGCCTATCCCGAATTCTACATATTCTTATTATAGCCATTTATTGAGGGCCCCGCAATTTTATATTTTTGTTTGGCGAGGGTTGTCTCGTTTCATTTTAAAAAGGGAAAACCTACAAACAACAATGATTTTCTATATATTTTATTCGTCTCTAAAAGAAAAGGAAATCCTAATTAATCAAAGGGTTGAAGAATTACTTAATCAAATGATGCAAGAGGGCAGGGAGTCTTAGCTGAAAAGCCATGGTGGCTATTTGGGCTTGGCAATCGAGCACAGCAAGACAAACCCTCATGTTCAACTTATAGCTCACATAAGCTAAATCACGGACGTTGGAAGTTCGATTTCTTTCAGTTATAAAAAAATGCAGTTGATCACTAATTAAGATCCAACTTGCCAAGACAATGTATTATTCAAATTAGTTGGGTGTTTTCCTGATTCCTTTATCAAACTCCGGGTGACAATCCAATACAAATCAAATGTTCCAAAAGACCAAAATAATGTTGATTCCTTACAAATTCCAGTTGCTTGTATTTTTACTCATCTAATTTACGAACATGTATAATGTGAAGATAATAGTGCAACCGGTTTCTAGTCCGATTTATACTTAGTTTTGAATGTCTAAACTGACAAACTCTCTAAGTAAACTACAACTCACATGTTAATACTCGTTTTAATGTCTTTCGAACAGTTCTCAAGTTAACAAATACACTGATAGGGATTTTACAACTATAACTCACAGTCCACTGAATACAATTTACAAAATCCTTGAAGCTATTCAAATCTCAATGGCTATACAATTATAGAGTTTGATATATTACTACAAATTGACAGTCCAACTGACTCAATTACAGTCCAATGAATATAATAACAATTCAAGGTTTGAATATCATCAACGAACTGATGCTCGAATAGACCATTCAGAAATTGAAACCAAATCAAATTTCATGCTTTGTTTGTCACATAAATTCATTCTTTAGTTCATAATCCTCAAGGACAAAGGTGTGTACCTGGTATTAGCAGCAAAAACAGTTGATCACAGGTAGTCCAGGAAGAGCTCAGCGCTCAAAAATGATTTAAAACCAAACACAAAATAACAAATCAACCCATACAGCACCCCAATGAACACAAATGAAACCATCCCTCAACAAAATCAGCAAATAACCAACAATCCATCTCAAACTAAACAGATTCCATGCAAACTAGCTCAAAACTGCTTTCCAATTGCAATATCGACATAACAAAGAATTTTGAATTGCTTTTGGATTCAAAGTAAGCTGGTAGCAATGCAACAATACTTTTATGTTTTTCTATAACGTGTCTATGTATTTTTTTTGGATATTTTCTACTGAATTTTTCTGTTTTTTTTTGTATTTTCTTTTAGAACTAAGAACCAGATAAGACTTGAATATGAAATTTGAATTTCATATCTGAAACTGGAAGAGCATTTTGGGGGGGGGGGGGGGGGGGTGAGGGGATTTTGGAGGTCTAAACTTCCTCAACAAGGCATTATTCTTGCCTTTTATAGGTCAAAGGAGGGGCAACCTTCACATTTGTATTTTGCCTATTGGTCCCTCCATTTTTACTCAGTTAGCCTCTTATTTTTTAACTTGTGACATAAGTTAGTACCTCTATCTTTTGAATTTCTCTTAAAACTCTCACCTAAAAGCTTCTAAGATGGTATACTTCAACCACTTGCAAGATTCCCCCATGTGAGCTCCCTATTCTGCCCTTACCCTTTCCGCTGAATTACCAAGTTCAGTCATCTATCCCATAACCCCTTTTAACCTAGATAAACTGACCCAAACCCTTAGTTAAAAATCAACTATAGCCAAACAGATCTTAAACTACTACTAATCTAACTAACATGATCATCTAGTAAATCTAATAAACATAGAACGATTATCAAAATAAGACTTCTAACTACAACAATATAATCACTAACGAAACCACAAAAATAACAAAAAATAAATTGAAATAAGAATTTAACATACAAAGGCATCAATTAATCAGGACAAACATATTAATCAAAAGAAAAAAATCTACTGAATTAAGATGAATAACTAAGCTTAAAAACTTAAAATCAAACATTGAAACAAGAACAAAAAATAAGCATGAAGAAGAAAAGACTCACTGGCCAATTTGGAATCAATATTCGACTGACTTTAGTTGAGTTCGAGGGCCACTGACATTGAATTCACCATGCGGGAAGCACAGAGACTTGGGTGTGTTAATTTGAAGCCGATTGAATGAATTGGAGTTTTTGACTGCGTTTGGATTTGAAATTCGAAGGATTAGGACATGTTTTGAGGCAGGCTATTTACATATTGGTGATGAGGAGACTGAGGCGGTGCAATGGTGTAATTTTGGAGGCCATTGGGTGGTGGCGCCGCCATGGGCGGCGGACATGACAAAACCTTTTTGACTATTCGAGAGGTTTCAATGGGATCCGAGATGAGATAGTGGTAGATTCATGACGGGGACAGTGAGGCGGTATAAGGGTGTGAATTTGAGAGCTACCGCAGATGGTGGCGTTTTCGCCAGCGACAGAGGCATAGGCATTACAGAGGGGTACGAGGAAGAGAGACTAGTCTCTAGGGTTAATGAAAAATTTTAGACAGTTTTATTAAATAACTGAGAACGAATCCTAGCCATCGGATTAAATTAACGAACGACCTAGATTAAATGATGATGAAACGACATCGTTTTTAATGAAGGGCATGCCAGGTTTGGGTATTTTGGGCCGGATTGGGGATGATTTAACTTGGGACTGGGTGGGTGATTTCTAATTTGAGCCCAATTCAGCAGCCCTCTTTTCTTTTAATTTTTGTTTTTCTCTTTTTATTTCCTTTTATTTATCTTTCTTTTCATTTTGTATTTTTATATTTTTTTTATTTCATTAAAATGCAAGAAATAAAAACTAAGACCTAATGTATTTCTCAAAATTAAACTAATTAATTCCTAAAATTAATTAAGATCTATTTCGTGAGAAATTCAACAATTAACAACTAAAATTGTAAAATTGAACTATTTTTGTTATTTTCTTTCCTTTTGCTTTTTAGAACAACTTAATAACTAATTAATCCTAAAATAAAACTTAAAATGAAAATGTCAAGTATATTTTTTTATATTTTTTCATATGAATTAAAATCTACAAATAAAATAAAAATAATTAACACAAAATAACACAAAATCCATAAAATTGTAAAATAATAAAAAAAATCATTTTGTTTTAATTTTTGGGAATGATTCATATGTAGGACAAAAATCACGTACTCACAGTTGTCCCTCTTGCTCGGAAATGCGAAGAGTTTTCGCGCAAAGATAAGTGAGCGGAAACAAGCGATTTTTGCCCGTTTAATCATTTCGTGTGAAGCATATTTGAAAAGTTTGACTGCACCCTGCTTTAGAGGTTGTCAACATATCCTAGGCTAAACATGAATCAGATCAGTGTAGTTCGGGAGTGTCTAGTAGCTGGGACTACTAGGAGCTTTGATTTCACTGCGCTTGCTGTTGCTACTGATTGCTGGCCTCCCTTATTTTACCATGTCAAAGATAGTAGCTAAAGTAGCTATGCTCTATGAATTACAAAAGTCCTATCTAAATTCTTCAAACTTGCTCTTGTACTTCCTTGTTACCTTGTTGTATTGTGTTTTCTTGTTGCCTCGTTGTCTTATGTTTTCTCGATGAAATCCCATGTTGCCACTTCAAATTGTAAACTGGGGTGTTGTTCGTTTTCTTAAAATTTGAACTTGAATGTGTTCTCTTGTTGTACGAGTGTGCTCCCGACTTCTGGACATGTACTTGAATGTATTCCCTTGTTATACGGGTGGGCTCCCTACTTCAAAAATTGAACTGTATTCCTCTGTTCTCCATGCGGCTCCTGCCTTCACAAAACAGACAAAATGACTATCTGCTTAGTTCTTTTATGAAGAATTGAGTTCTTAGTCATACTAATAACACTATTGTCATCACAGAAAATGGGGATGCAACCAATTTCAATACCAAAATCCATCAACTACTGCTTGATCCACAACAATTGAGCACAATCATGAAGTTACAACAACATACTCAGCTTCAACAGTAGATAAGGCCATTGAATTTTGCTTTTTAGTTGCCCATGACACAAGACATGAACCAAGAAAGTGTGTCATACCTGAGGTGCTCTTCCTATCCACTAGGAAACATGCATAATCAGCGTCAGCATATCCCACAAGGTTTAAATTACCACCTTTTGGATATCAAAGGCAAAGGTCAGTGGTGCCTTTCAATTATCTCAATATTCTCTTTACATTAGTCAAGTGGGACTCCTTTGGATTTGCCTGAAATCAAGCACAAATACCTACACTGCACATAATGCCAGGTCTGCTAGTAGTGAGATATAAAAGAGAACTAATCATTCTTCTATACAACTTCTGATCAATAGATGAAGCAGGTTCATCTATATCCAATTTCGTAGATATTGCAATAGGAGTGTCAATTTCTTTGGATGTTCCTTCCTGGTTTTGTTATTGAGGCATAGGTTCTTGGACAGGTTCCCTCGTGGCTTGAGGATCAGTTACTCTCTAGTCAGTTCCCCCTGTCATGTTTCCCTGATGGTAGGACCTATTCCATCACCTATTCCTTCTTCTGGTGCAGCATTAGTCTGGGCTGTGAATTCGCTTAAATTTCTTACCAGCCCAATTGCTTCATTTTCATTTTTATGTCTTTCAAAAAGAGTGTTAGTTTCATCAAAAATCATATGTACACTTTTTTCTACATACATAGTTCTTTTACTGAATATCTTATAAGCTTTACTATGTGGATAATATCCCAAGAATACCCCCTCACACTTCTAGGAACATACTTACCTAGGGAGTCTTTACCATTTTTGTGCACATAGCACTTGCATCTAAATTCCCTAAGATGGGATATATTTAGCTTTCTCCCTTTTTGTGACTCATAGGGATTCTTCTTAACAAGAGGTCTAGTCATGCACTATTTATAATGTAGCATGCAAAAATTCAGCAAACTTAGCATTTTCAAATTCAGTTCCATAATCAGACCTAATTAATGCAAGTTGATTACCTAGTTGTTTATGAGTTTTTCTAACAAAAGAAGTAAACATGTCAAATGCTTCATCTTTAGATGTTAAAAACAATGTCCAACTAAACCTAGAGTAACCATCAACAAGCATCATCACAAATATTTTACCACATCCACTTAATGTTCTCATTGGACCACAGAGATCTATATAGACAAGTTCCATCATTCTGGTGGTGCTTACCATTTTCTTGCTTTTGAAAGAGGATCTTACCTGCTTCCCCCTTGCACAAGCCTCAAAATTTTTATATTCCTTGAACTTAATGTTAGGCAATACTATCACCAAGTCCTTGGAGACTAGTCTGTTGAGTTGACTTAAACTTGCATGTCCAAGTCTCTTGTGCAAAAAGAGGGAATCATTATCCAACACACTTAAGCAAGTGAGTTCATTTTCTGAACGTGTGGACAAATCTACAACGTATTTATTGCTTACGTTTTCTACCTACAAAACAATCTTATTAATGATAAGATTAATCTCAAAACATTTGGTTGAGGTGGATGCTATCAAGTTATCTCTATCACGCAATTGTGATTGTCTTATTAGGCAGTATTTTAGGCCATCTATCAACTAGACATTCTCAATAGAGTGAGAATCAGTCTTACCTACCTTTCCAACCCCAATGATCTCACCTTTCTTCCCATTTCTAAAGGAGACATTACCTCCTTTGAGGCCCTCAAGTGAAAAGAACTGGTTCTTGCTTCCTGTCATATACTTTGAGAAGCCACTATCCATGTATCATATTTGGCTGCTACCCTTCACTTGGACCCACAAAAAGAAATTAGGGGTTAGTCTTAGGAACCCAAACAAGTTTGGGTCCCTTTCCATAGGCACAATGGTGAATCAGATTCTTTTCAACCCAACCTGTCAACCTATTTTTCCCTTGAACAAATTCTTTATTTTTTTGACTAGCCTTTTCTTTTTCAATAAATTCAGATTTATAGTGACCAGTTTTACCAATGTGAGACCAAATTATATTCTCAGGAAGTGTAAGGTACTTGCTTTTGGGATCCCACTTAGGTGCAGGGGTCCCGTAGCCAAGTCCTCTCTTATTGCTACTATGGTGTTCATGTAGCCATGAAAGTGAATTGGAGGACTTATTCCATTTACATGTTTTGTCTAGATCATGCTTAACCTTATTTAGATCCTCCTCAAGGACTCTTGCCTACTCATCTCTTTTGTACAACTCATATTTTATTTTTCCTACATTTTTTTCTAAAGTGAGTTGTGTGAGATCAGTTTTTTTTACTAGTTCCTAATTTCAATTTTAAATTTTCAGATCTACGCTCTAGGATAGTGGTGTCAAGTTCATGAACCTGTTCTTTAACTCAGCATTTTTACTATCTCTTTCACTAGCCCTAAGTTCCAAATTTTTGCACTTAGCTTTTAAAATCACACAATCCTTAGACAGTTGTTCCTTTTCATTATTTAGATCCTCATATTCATCAATAAAATTCAGGAGTAACTCAGATAGCCTTTCTTTAGACAAAAATTTAATCTTGTCTTTAAGATGATGTATACTTACCTCGGATTCCTCATCGGATTCTCCAATTGCCATAAGTGCTTCTTCATCTCCATCTTCACCCTCTGAGTCCTCATCTGAGCTTTCTCCCCAGGAACCAACCATAGCCTTTGTTGATCCTTAGTTCTTCTTGAGTTGAACATTTTCCTTCTTCTTGTTCCTTTGTTCAGCTCTTTCCTTCTTCCATTCAATTTCCCATTGAGGGCAATTTCTGATGTGGTGATTAGTTTTCCCACATTTGTAACACCCCTCATTAGTTTATTTTTTAGGAACCCTTGGTTTGCTGTAGCTTCCAATTCTTGAAGGATCATTTCCTCTCATTAAGCACTTCTTCAATTCCTTTGTGTTCATGGTCATTTCATCCTCCTCTAAATCAGCACCTTCAGTGACTCTGAATGTCATCCTCCGTTCCTTCTTGGGTGCATCCATCTTCGTCGTTTGCCTTCTAAGTTCATAGGCTGTGAAATTTCCAATTAGCACTTCCAACAGTAAGAGTGGCAATGTTCTTTAATTCCTGAATGGCAGTGATTTTGCATTCCCAAGTGACTGACAGAACCCTTGTCAAAATTTTCTCAACCTTGTCTACTTCAAGAATAACCCTTCCAAGTGAATTAAGTTCATTTGTTAGTGGTGAACCTTTTATACATCTCGTGTATGGTTTCCCCTACCTCCATGGTGAAATTCTCATATTGAGAATACAATAATGTTCCTCTTGATTTCTTTACTTGAGGAGTTTCTTCATGAGCCACTTGTAAAGTGTCTCATATTTCATTGGCCAGTGGTACAACCACTACAAAAAAACAGTCAAATTACGGCAGTTATTTTTACAAATTGCAGTGGTTCACAAAACTGCTGCAAGAAGGTGTGCCACAATCAATTTACTGGAGTTCTACCGCGACCACGGCCACGACTACCGCAATTAATTAGGAGCGGTTATTTTACTGAAGTTCAACTCTCATAAATTGATTATTAAATTATAAAAAAAGAAAAATTACAAATTTCGGCAGTCAAAACCCACGCAATTCGTTGAACATATTAATTTCTTTTACTGCATTTATACAAATATTGAACTTTGAATATTATCTACTAATAAATCTGTCCACGCCATAATATAACCAAAAAGTATTATATTTATCAACACTTATTAGAAGTATAGCATCACAAAAGTATTACTTTCATATATAAATGACAAGGCTACAACAATGCTCAAAGCAGATTTAACAATGTTTCTAGCTAGTGTCAAACTAAATTTTAACATAAAACATTCACCCTAGCCATTCTAACATCCGCTCCAATCACATAATTACATTGTCATAATTAATTATCTAATTCAATTATAAAGAACACTAATTGTTGTCACTTGGATTACGGTCATCAGGTGATCTTCTTGCACCTATGGGTGATAGGGATCCACTAACTTCAGCTCTGGGCTGCAAACAAAATAAAATAATAAGATCTTTTGAATGCTAATTATAAATTGAGTTATTTCTTGAGCAGTAAAAATATAACTATAATCCCATAAACAAGAAATATCAGTTGAAAAAAAAATCACAAGTTTATTTACTGTTGTTGGAGGAGAAGCAAAGAACCCCACAAATTGCTCCGGTATTGTCCCTTATTTCATTATCGTATATGCCTTGAAAGCATTCATCATTTATTTGTTAGAATTTACCATTTTTTTGTAGTTCTCTTGGCTTTAGTTGTGAGCATTCAATAATTTATTGTAGTTCTCTTGGCTTTGGTTGTGAGAATTCAATAATTTATTGTAGTTCTCTTGGCAATGGTTCAAGCATGAAGCATCACTAATTGAAACATTCATACCTCCACAAAAATGAGGTCTTGCATGTTTAAAAACTTTGCTAGGTATAGCTCCTAATCCTAAGCACCTTACCCTTCCGGAGTGCTCTTTTCCTAGCACTTTACCAACAGCATCATTCGGCGAAACTTCAGACTCATCCACCGTGTTTTGAGTCAAAGCAAGCTCAATTTTTTCCTGCGTATTGTTTGTCACAACATTAATAAGTCAAATATAAATGGTTTCCCGCCAAAATAGTTTGAAATCAAAGGTCAGTGGAAGAGGAAAGTAATTCCTTAGCAAATGATGTCATCCAAATTGACTGACCAAAACATCTGTCTTTGAGTTATGTTTACCTTTCTGAAGTAACGAATTTATTAACACGTATCTATAGGAAAAACTTAGATATTGAGGAATATTATAGATTTTGAGGAATATTGAACCTCTTTTAGTGATAAATACAGATATTGAGGAATATTGTAGATGTTGATTACTTCTCTATTAATGTGGAGAAAAATGTAGCATGGCTATCAAAGCAACAATTTGGAAACTGGGACCAAGGGTGCATTTCCAGACTACTCTATGGATTTCTCTAAAATAAGAAAGAATACAAAACAAGAAAGACGTGTCCAGAGTCAGTTTAGGTAATGAGAAAGAGTTCATCTTCTCTACACAAAAAGGATGTAAATACACAAAGATGAATTGGTAGTTTATACAAAGCTACCAGTTTCATCGCATGCTATGATATTTTTTTTATACATTAAATTTACTGTTCAATGCATATTTCTTTATTACTCTCCCTTATTTTCTTTTGGTTTATACAATACTTTTTCATTATGTATCAGATGTGGGTCACTTATAAATTGGATTAGGGAGCTAAGACCAGGCACATGAAGGTTCATGAATGTAACGACCTGACCCGTCGTCCCGTGTATTTTTGCCCTATTTTTCCCTTCTTATGCCGTTGTATGTTTTAATATATGTATTTGGAGAGTTTGGAGTAATTCGGATGGAGTTTGGATAGAAATGAGACAATTAGTCTCTTTAAGAGAAACTTAGTTTGGAAAAGTCAACCGAACATTGACTTATGCGTTAGAGGGCTCGAAATAGATTTTCAAGGATTAGACTAGTTTCAGACGGTGGTTTTTGACTTAGGAGTGAAATCAGAACTGAATTTGGAGGTCCGGTGTAGAATTAGGCTTGAATTGGCTAAGTTAGAAATTTGGCGAAGTCCGGTTGATAGGTGATATTTTGATCCGAGAATCAGAATGAAATTCAGACATTTGTAGTAGATCCTTTAGGTTATTATTGATATGTGTGCAAATTTTCAGATCATTTGGAGGTGTTTAGGTCAGGTTTTGAAGCAAATGCAAGTTTCGGAAGTTTTAGTTTAACTTAGGCTTGAATCCATGGAAATTGGGTGATTTTGATGTTTATGGTGGAGTTTTTATGCTACGAGAAACATTGAATGGAGCATTAAGGCACATCTGTGCTTTTGATTGAGGTCTCGAGGGCCTCGGGGTAAATTCGTATGGCCAACGGAGAGTTTAAACTTGAAAATTTGCAGCAGAAAATGCAGCAGCAGAAAATGCCTATTTTGGCCTTCGCGATGGCGAAGGAAGGCTCGCGTTCGCGTAGAGTTAATGGCCTATAGCATTGTGTTCGCGTACAGCAGATAGCGTTCGTGTAGTGTTGGTAGGTGAAGAATCCCGTTCGCGTGGGAGGTAACGTGTTCGCGTAGAAGGGCCTGGGGTCCCTGCCTAGTATTGTTCATCGCGAACGCATGGCTTGGACCACGTTCATGTAGAAGGGACCACTCAAAGCATCATGATCGCGATGGTGTTTCCGCGTTCGCAAAAAGCAACTGGCGGGTTAGCGAAATTTGTTCATCGCGAACACGTGGCTTGGACCGCGTTCGAGTAGGGTTAAATATGGGCGACAGAATGGCTTTATTTCGATATTTCATCCACGACTTAAACATATTTTCCACCATTGTTAAGCAACCAAGAGGTCTTTGTGAGCAATTTGAAGTGGGTTTAATCATCGAATAAATTGCTAAGTCACTTTTTCTGAAATTAAATAATTAAATTATATTTACCTTAATAATCGGAAAAATGGGAAATTAGATTGAATCTGTTTATGTGACTAATATGCATATTGTGGACTGAGCATGGGTTAGGCTACACGCCACAACAGATATATATATTGATATTGCGCTTGGGCTGAAAGAGCCCCTCCGGAGTCTATACACACCCCCAGTGAGCGCCGTCGACGTTAACGATTGGAGTGCATGTTCCGCAGCGAATTCATGTGCATTGCATTGCATCTTTATCTGATGGTTTTTGTTGTGATACTATTATGTTGTGAGCATGTAGGTAAGTTATAGGATTGTTAGTTATAGCTTTGCGTTGTGGTCTTTCGTGGATTTCTTACTTTCAGTCATTTTCTATTCTTATTATTCACTGAGTCGGTAGTACTCACCTCTACTCCATGCACCTTGTATGCAGATTCAGGTACACTGGAGGCTTAGCTGATTCTCGTAGTTTCCAGAGATATTTCAGAGTTATTGAGGTAGCTGCATGACGTTCGCAGGACCTGACTGCTCTTCATTGTTTCTTCATTTTATCATTATTATATACGTTCCCAGATTTTGGTTTGGTATTCAGATATTATTATTATTATTACTCAGTTTTATTTAGAGGCTCTAGACTCGTGACCCACCCCCAGATCATATGGGTGTGCTTTTGAATTTTGTATTCTACTTATATCATATTATTAATATTTTTGGATTATTATTTTGTTAATTTCTCGGTTTGACTTAAATGTTTTCGTTGGAAGCGATTGTCTGTCAGGCTTACCTAGCTTTAGGGCTGGGTGCCATCACGATCGGGTCTGGGTCCTGACAAGTTGGTATCGGAGCCTAGGTTACTAGGCCTCATGAGTCATGAGCCGGTTTAGTGGAGTCTTGTTTTTAGGTGTATTATGCACCACACTTATCAATAGGAGGCTACAGAACAGTTAGGAAATATCTCACTTTTCTTGATATTCATATCGTGCGGCTTGATAACGTGAATGCTAAAATTCTGTATTCTATTCTCTTGCAGATGGCGAGAACGCGCGCTAATGGGCTTGGAGGACAACCCCCAGTACCACCTGCTAGAGGCCGTGGATGCGCTCGTGGTGCTGGACGAGGCGGACCAGCAGGGGCAGCACCTGCAGACCCACCAGCTGCCCAGGTCCAGGATCAACCTCCAGCTGTTGATGCTCCAGCTGCACCTATTCAGGCACCGGCAGTGCCCATCGCGATTCCTGTTCTCCAGGAGGCTTTGGCCCAGATTTTGTCCGTCTGCACTGGCCTGGCTTAGGCAGTTTCAGCCACTACAACAGCGACTACTTCTCATTCCGGGAGTGGTCATCAGACCCCCGATGCTTGCACTCCCGAGCAGGTTGCTCAGGGCTTAAAGACACCTTGGGTAGCTCCAATTCAGCCAGTTCCGCCAGTTCAGCTAGTTGTTCCAGTTCAGCCAATTGCACCGGCTGTTCCGGTTGCGCTAGTCGCATATGTTCCAGCTCATGTCGTCCTAACTATGCCAGGTGATGAGCAGCAATGGTTGGAGAGGTTCGGTAGGCTCCATCCTCCGACTTTTAGTGGTGCTGAGGGCGAGGATGTCCAGGATTTTATGGATAAATGCCAGCATATGCTTCGCATGACGGGTATTCTGGAGTCAAATGGAGTGGCTTTTACCACTTTTCAGTTCACAGGAGCTGCATTTACTTGGTGGGAAGAGTTCGAGAGGCGTAGGCCTATTGGGGCAGCACCCCTCACTTGGCAACAGTTCTCCATGGTATTTTTGGAGAAGTATGTGCCCTAGTCTCACAGGGAGGAGCTGTGTCGTTGGTTAGAATGGTTGACTCAAGGTGATATGTCAGTGACTCAGTATGAATTACGGTTTACTCGGTTGGCTTGGCATGCTATGTGGATGATCCCGACAGATAGAGAGAGGATCACGAGGTTTATAGATGGCCTTAACTATCCGATACGTATATTGATGACTAGAGAAAGGGCTATAGTAGCTACTATTGAGGAGGTTGTTGATGCGGCTTGTCTGATTGAGGCAGATCACCGCCAGGAGCGTGTAGAGAGAGAGGCCAATAGGCCTTGAGGTTCAGGTAATTTCAGCAGCGCTCCATCTAGGGGCCATTTCCAGCAGGGTAGAGGTCGTCCATTCAGGCCTCCTAAGTGTGGACGCACAGAGTCCAGTGGAGCCTCTTTAGGCTGGGGCCATTAGGGTCATCAGCAGAGTCAGCCTGCATTGGGTGCTCTTCTAGCCCAGAGCTCTGCTCTTGCTCTTTCATCTCAGAGTTCGTCTGCGGTGAGAGGTTCTAATCAGTCCCCTTCCCTGACTTCAGTTTGTTGCTATTATTGTGGTGAGTTTGTCACGTAAGGAGGCAGTGTCCTCGACCCCGCAGTAGGCAGCCTCAGCAGAAGGATCAGCCCTCGTCTTCTGCACCGGTTTCTTAAGCTTCCACTCAGACAGCCAGGGGTGGAGTCCAGGCAGCCAGAGGTCGTCCCAGGGGTGAGGACCGTACTAGCGGTGGCCAGGCCTGTTTCTATACTCTTCCATATTGGAGGGACGCTATTGCCTTGGATGCAGTTATCACATGTATTATCTCAGTCTTCCACAGGAATGCTTTATTTTATTTGATCCCGGATCTACCTACTCATATGTATCCTCTTATTTTGCTCATCATTCGGGTATGACGCGTGGTTGTCTTGCCTTGCCCTTGCAAGTATCTACCCCGGTAGGTGATACTATAATTGTGGATCATGTCTATCGATCCTGTTTTGTAACTATTGGGGGTCTGGACACCCGAGTTGATCTATTATTATTGGGCATGGTGGATTTCGATGTAATTTTGGGTATGGATTGGCTATCTCGGTACCATGCTATTCTGGACTGTCATGCTAAGACACTTACACTAGCTATTTTGGGTATTCCGAGGATCGAGTGGCAAGGCGTGACTGACTATGTACCTAGCAGGGTGATTTCTTTCTTAAAAGCCCAATGGATGGTTGGCAAGGGGTGTTTATCATATTTGGCTTTCATGAGAGATGTGGAAGTCGAGGCTCCTAGCCTTGATTCGGTTCCCGTTGTTAAGGATTTCCCTGATGTGTTTCCAGCGAACTTGCCAGGCATGCCACCGGACATGGACATTGACTTCGATATTGATCTGGTGCCGGGAACTCAGCCCATCTCTATTCCTCCCTATCGTATGGCACCAGTAGAGTTAAAGGAGTTGAAAGAATAGCTTCAGGAACTCCTGGATAAGGGGTTCATTCGCCCGAGTGTGTCACATTGGGGTGAACCAGTGTTTTTTGTAAAGAAGAAAGATGGCACGATGAGAATGTGCATTGACTACAGGCAACTGAATAAGGTGACAGTGAAGAACAAGTACCCACTACCCCATATTGAGGACTTATTAGATCAGCTCCAGGGAGCGAGGGTATTCTCCAAAATTGACCTTCGAACAGGCTATCACCAGCTAAAGATTAGGGAGTCAGACATTATGAAGACGGCTTTTAGGACAATATATAGGCACTACGAGTTTCTAGTGATGTCTTTCGTGCTGGCTAATGCCCCAGCCGTGTTCATGCACTTAATGAACAGTGTTGTTTCGGCCTTATCTGTATTTTTTCGTGATTGTGTTTATTGATGATATTCTTGTGTATTCGTGTAGTCAGGAGGAGCACGCACAGCACGTGGGGGTGGTCTTGCAGAAACTGAGAGAGGAAAAACTTTATGCAAAATTCTCTAAGTGTGAATTCTTGCTTAATACTGTCACTTTTCTAGGACACGTGGTGTCCAGTGATGGTATTCAGGTTGACCCAAAGAAGATTGAGGAGGTGCAGAGTTGGCCCAGACCGTCTTCGGCTACTGAGATTCGGAGTTTCCTTGGTTTGGCGAGTTATTACCGCAGACCGTCTCAATCCTTTTACCACTAAAACAAACCTCCCCAGATACACCTGAAATTTTGCCTTGTTTCCTCACATGTGACTTCCCCATCTACTAGAACCTTCCCCAACAGAGTTTGATTCCCACCTAATCTAAATCCTAAAATACTCTTTACCACCCTTGTTATTACCCCTTGAGAATTCAGAGCAAGATTGGGCCAACGTTGATCCAAATTGGTTTCTATCACTGGGCCTCTGATTTCGAAGCCCGATATCAACAAACTAGAAAATGCCTTAATGAGGGGGCAAGAATCTCTAAAAAATGCAAATAAAGGGCCCAATACAGGCATAAGAAACTTAGCAAAAGAGCAAAAACAACACACGGAAACAATTAGAAACTGACCAAAAACTAAATTAAACATAAAATCACGCAAAAAACTGAAAAACAAAAAAATGAAGGACAGAAACCAGGGATAGAGTAATACTGGTTTGGCCGGAATATGATGAGAGAATTCGTTGCTATTATGCAGTAATTAAGTTCCTGATTTTAGTTTTATTCTATCCCTTTAAGTCTATCCCTTTAAGTCTATAGGGGATAGATCTTTTAGCAGGTGTAGAAGCTGGTATTGTTACTAATGCAATAACTACCCTAGTTGTTAATACGTCTGCTTATTTCTTCAAGAAGACTTCTGAGCTCATTGATTTCAAGGTATTTGCTATTCTTACATTTGCTCTTATGCCTTTACTTATTTGTAGTGTATGACATGTAAAGTAGGTTAATTAGGTAAGTCCAGTGAAGAGTTTACACCAAAAAAGGTGATCCATATCAGTTAGGGAAGGCATGTGATGTTCTTGCCTTCTTGGTCAATTGTCAGCTCATGTGTAATATTATAGTGTTGTATCATTTATTTTGTGATAAGTAATATTGTACTAGTGTATCATCATATTTGCTTATAGAGAATGCCAAGACATAATCTTTTGGGCACGGGCTGATATAGTGGGTAAAATATGGGTTCATTTCAATGCAGTAGCATAAAGCTCGGACCCTGTATAAGTGTTGAAAAATTTACTAAATAGTACGAACTGATCCTTCATTTGCTTCGTCTTTTGCTGTACGATATATGTCGCAGGATGCGATCTGCAAGAGATGTCGCTTCACAAAAGCAAAGAAGCATAGAATATTTATATGTACAGCAATAATAATTTGGAATTCATTGTGAAAGGATCCCTCGTTTTTGTGTTGAGTTCATGTCCATATGGACAGTTTTTGGGAAAAGGAAAAGGCATTCCAAAACTGCAATTCAAGATGCTATGACAAAATTCTTAATTTTAGTTTCTTCTAAGTGTTTACTATATGGATTCTGAAAATTCAAACTTGTTCAGAAAATTAAAGTATATTCATTTGATTTTCCTTTGTATAGTTAGCTAGACTTGCTAGCCACATTCTTTAAGAAGTGTTTAGGATGTTTGGGAATTATTCGTATTTTATGATACATGATGTAGAAATGTTTTCTCTTGGGCATTAAAATGAGTAGAGGGAGATATGAAAACCATGAAGGTGTATAAAACTGCTAAGATAGTACACTTACATTCTCTAGTCTATTTTTCCATTTGTCATTCTCATAATCTTTTTGTTTTCTTCTGTCAATTTTTGGACAGGTAGGATATACATTCTTTCCATCTGTCCTTGCTGGGCTTAGCACTGCACCTCAGTATTTGCTTATCCTTTATGAATTACAGATATGCCGAAGACCAAGCATTAGCAGAACTTCCAAGTAAATTTAAGGGAATGCACAATCATCCCCGTCAGTTCAAGCAACAAAAAAGTCAGCTTCACCTCAGTTCAGTTCGTCAGTTCATGCAACAATAAAGCTAGCTTCATCCGTTCAGGCCATATCACAATTCCGTTCATTAGTTCAGGCCACATCAAAATTGGCTCCGTTGGTTCAATTCATATCACAACCGACTTCGTCCTTTCAGTCCACATCACAGCCGACTTCGTCCTTTCAGTCCCAAGAGCTGACTTCGTCCTTTTAGGCCATATTGAAACCGACTTTATCAGTTCAGGTCGCATCACACCCTGCACCATCCAGAATGTGTATTCAACCTGAGTCGATACAATACAATCTTAAATATTTGTTTGTATTACTTAATCTGAATGGAAATTTCAATTAGTTTATATCTAACATTTATTTAATTTTCTTATGTTTTATGAATAACATATATGCCGAAGACCAAGCGTTGGCAGAACTTGCAAAAGTCAATTCAGGAAAATGCACAACCAGCCCTGTCTGTTCAAGCAACAACAAAATCAGCTTTGTTTGTTCCATCACAGTTTGGTTCGTTAGTTCAGGCAACAACAAAGCTAGCTTCATCTGTTCAGGCCACATCACAACCAACTTCGTCCTTTCAGTCTGCATCACAACCGACTTCATCATTTCAGCCCACATCGCAGCCGACTTCGTCTTTTCAGCCCGCATCACAACCGACTTCGTCCTTTCAGGCTGCATAGCTGCCGATTTCATCAGTTCAGACCGTATCGCAGCCGACTTCATCAGTTCAGTTCGCATCACACCCTGCACCATCCAGAAAGAGTATTCAACGCGAGTTGATGCAACATTGGACTGTAGATGCTATAGGTACACTTTCTTCTCCTCATTTTCTTCTTCTTCTCCTCCTCTTCTTCTTCTTCTTCTTCTGCTTCTTCTTCTTCTTCTTAGAAGTCCATAAAATGCTGCTATTTTCTTAAAAATCTGCTATACCGACAATAGGATAAGAAATCTATTCTCTGCTAGAAGTCCCAAAATGCACCTGGTTTTTATTTTTAAAATCTGAAAATTTTGAATAAACTTGAGAATCAGATACTACACTCTTAACTGAATCATATTCAGACAATCAAGGCTCTGAAATCTGAGAACCACCACTAATTGAGGCTTCTTGATTTCCTATCTGATAATCATATTTCTTAATTGCATCGTTATTCTCGTTCGATAATGGTTTTTTCCTAGTAAAGAGGAGTAGCTATTTCGCTTAAATTGCATGTTGTTGGATTTAAAAAGATATTGCCACTGTGGTTTCCTTAAATCATGTAATTATATATATGTAAATAAATCAAGAAATCTGTAAAGTAGCATATATATGTAATTACTTTTTTGTTTGTCTAAACCTTTTTTTTGTTAATTAAATATTCGGAAGAAAATAAAAAGAGGCTCATAGTGAAAGTTAGGGATGTTCAAAATTTATCTGAACGTATCGTGCTTGAATTTGATTACATGGATGAACCATTTGGAGAAACACAAGGCTTTCGCAGGCTTTTGTGGAATTTTAGCAACTGACTGCTCCTTATTTCCAATTCACTTTGAGAAATGGCCAGATTTTACCTATATCATACTTTGACCGTGTATTTGATCAAATTGTAAAGGTATAAGCTCTAACTCTTTCTGCTACACGTCTATTTTATTGTTGGACTTTTCCAAGTAGCAGATAAGCTAACCAATGTTTTATTGTTGATGAAACGGTTTTGTTTTAAGGCAGTCGAGTCAGTTGCATTGCGTTATATTTATAATTCTATTTTGAAAACATGGAGTGCAAATAGGCTAAACTTGTGGAGAGAATTCGATGATCCACTCAAAAGTAAAGCTCAAATTGTCACGATCCGGATTTTCCCAACATCGGGAGTCGTGATGGCTCCTACTGTCGAAGCTAGGCAAGCCAGCCCTTTTTAATCATTTTCACAAAATCCTTAATCTAAACAATATAAATACTGAAATAATCAATTAAAACCTCGCGGAAGACTTTTAGCAACAATAGCAATGATAAAGTGCGGAAATTAGTAACATGCCTCTACCTAGTATCTTGTGTCACTACTCACGGACGACTAAAAGTGTACTAAAAATAACAGTCTGAAAGAAATACATAACATGTCTATTTTGATATAATAAAAACAAACTGGAAGAGATAGAGGAGAGTCAGGGCACGCGAACGCCAGCGAACTACCTCGGCGTCTCTCGACTGAAGGATCTCTCCCTAACTACTGCTCCGGTCCGTAAGCTGTGTCCTGGCCTGTGCACAGAAGGAACAGAAGTGTAGTATCAGCACAACCGACCCTATGTGCTGGTAAGTGCCCGGCCTAACCTTGGCGAGATAGTGACGAGGCTAAACTGGACCTACCACAATCAACCTGTACAGATATATGTGCAATAACAGAAAGATAACAAAAATTTAAACAGATAATGGGGAGGGGACATGCTGGGGGTGTAACAATTCAATTATAAATCCAACAAACAAGAAATGGAATGGAATATATAACAATAAATAGAGAAAGCAAGTGAATCAACAACTACACAGCACCACCCTTCGTGCTTTTACGCTCATTTCTCACAAAAACTGTCAAATATAATGCACGACATCACCATTCGTGCTTTTACTGTCAATATATAGTGCACGACATCACCTTTCGTTCTTTAACTCTCAATACATAGTGTACGGCATCACCCTTCGTGGTTTCCTCACATAACTCTCAATACACAAGGCACGGAATGACCCTTCGTGCTCAAATAATCAAGAAACATGGCACGGAAAGACCCTTCGTGCATAATCTCTCTCTTCCTCACCCAATCAATGGTCACAACCAAATGGGAAAGGAATATATAACATGATAAAATATCCAGGCAGGGGAGAATAACTAAACAGTAAGTCTCGGCAAGGGAATACAGCTCAATAATAGGTCCTGGCAAGGAAAAACAGCTCAACAATAAGTCCCGGCAAAGGAAAAATACCAAAAGTTCCTCTTTAGTTCATTGCTTCTCAACTATCACTTCATAGTTCATTTAACAAGTAATTATCACAATTGTTCACTTCTTTCGACATTTTAATAGCAATTATGACTCACGGTCATGCTAGACTCGGGCGCATAGGTAACCGTCACCATACCTATACACCAACTCCACATAACACATAGCAAATAGTATCCTAATCCTATTCCCTCAAGCCAAAATTAGAACAAACACTTACCTCGAATCCAAAAATAGCAACTCAAAGCTCAACAATCGCCTTTCCTCTAGAATTCGACCCCGAACCAACGATATATTAACATAAATTGATTCAATATTATCAATAATAGCACACAGATACAATTTCCTAGCTTAGAAATGCATTTCCTAACTTTCTTCCAAAAAATACCAAAATTCGACATTGTGCCCACATGGTCCAAACTCAAGTCACGGACCAAATTTCGATTACCCATAACCCCACAAGTCCAAATATATTATTTGTTTTAAGATTCGACCCCAAATTGAGGTTGAATCTCCCAAAATTCTCAAAAACCTAACTCTACTCAAAAGCCCTAATTTCTACCATGATTTCATGTTTTAGGGTTAGAAAATTGATGTTTAGATGAAGGAAGCAATAAGAAAGGAAGTTAGGATTACTTACCCAATGAACTATGAAGAAATCAAAGCTTGAATTTTGTCAAATGGAGGATTTTAGGAAGACCTCGTGTGAGAATTTGGGAAGAAATCCCATCACTGTTCTGTTTTTAGGCTATTAAATCACTGGGCGAATTTGGTCTATGCGATCGCAGGGAAACAGATGTGATCGCATAGGGGAGTGGGAAGCTGGCTTATGTGATTGCATACAAGGTCATGAGAAAAAATAAATGGGAGGGAAGCCAAAGTTCCTGGTGGAGCTTAATGCTATGCGATCGCATAGAAGGGGATGCGATCGCATTGAAGAAGCTGGCCAAGCTATGCGATCGCGTTGAAGGGGATGCGATCGCATTGAACAAAGTGGGAGGGCTACCAAGGGAATCTATGCGATTGCAGAGAAGCCTATGCGATCGCATAGAGGAAAGGATCTGTGCAAAAATTGCAGAAAATTTGCTAAGTTCAAAAAGCCAGAAACATCCCGAACCACCCCCGAAAACACTCCTGAGCCCTCGAGGCTCCCAACTAACCACACACACTAACTCAATATCATCCTACAAACTTGCTCGAGCGATCAAATCACCAAAATACCATCAAAATCAAAGAATCAACCTCCAAAACTCATGCTTTTCATTTAAAAGTTCAAAACTTTCAGGTTTATCATTTTTAGTCCGAACCACGTCAAATGACGTCCGATTTCAACCAAACTTTACATATAGCGCTTAACGCTCGTTTAAGACTTGTACCGGGCATCGGAACCAAAATACGAGCCCGATACCATTACTTTTGATCAATTTTCATTTTCATTTTTCCTTAAGCATTTTCAGAAAAAAATCTCACAGAAAAGTTCCGCACTCGGGCCTAGGACCTCGGATTTCGTTTCCAGGAATACGCCCGGGTCCCTCCGAAATCGTCACATCATGAGTCCGAGTCCATTTACCCAAATGTTGATCAAAGTCAATTATAGCAATATTATTATCAAAATTCATAGTTTTTAACACAGAACTCAAATATTTCCACATAAAAATTTTTTGGCTTCGTCCCCGGACTACGCACGTAAATCCAGGCAACCAAATAAGAGGTTTTCAAAGCCTCAGAAGCACAAAGAAAGGGGGATTTATGGTGATGACCCTTTGGGTCGTCACATCCTCCACCTCTAAACCAACCATTCGTCCTCGAACGGACAAAAGAAAAAAGTACATGAGTTGGGGAATAGATAGGGATAATGGCTCCGCATATCAAACTCGGACTCCTAGGTCGATGCCTCAGGAGGATCACCTCTCCACTGAACACGCACTGAAGGAAAACTTCGCGACCTCAACTGTCGAACTTGCCGGTCTAAAATAGCCACCGGCTCCTCCTCATATGACAGATCCTTGTCCAATTGGACAGTGTTGACATCTAACACGTGGGTGGGATCGTCGTGGTACTTCCGAAGTATGGATATGAAAAAACCGGATGCACAGCTGACAAGCTAGGAGGCAATGCAAGTCTATAAGCCACCTTCCCCACACAGTCAAGAATCTCAAATGGGCCAATATACCTAGGGCTAAGCTTTCCCTTCTTCCCGAATCTCATCACGCCCTTCATAGGCGATACACGGAGCAATACTCGCTCACCAACCATGAAAGAAACATCCCTGATCTTACGATCTGCATAACTTTTCTGCCTAGACTGAGCTGAACGAAGTATGTCCTAAATGATCTTGACCTTATCCAAGCCTCCTGTACCAAATCTGTACCCAATAATCGAGCTTCTCCCGGCTCAAACCATCCGACTGGGGAACGACACCACCTACCATATAACGCCTCATACGGAGCCATCTAGATGCTGGACTGGTAACTATTATAGTAGGAAAACTCTGCTAAAGGTAAGAACTGGTCCCACGAGCTTCCAAAATCAATAACGCAGGCTCGGGGCATATCCTCAAGAATCTAAAAAGTCCTCTCGGACTGACCGTCCGTCCGGGGGTGAAATGTTGTACTCAACTGGACCAGGGTACCCAACTCATGTTGCACCGCTCTCCAGAAATGCGAGTTAAACTGTAGACCTCGGTCCGAAATAATAGATATGGGCACCCCATGAAGGCGAACGATCTCCCTGATATAAATCTCAGCATACCTCTCGGATGAATAGGTAGTGGAAACTGGGATGAAGTGCACTGACTTAGTAAGCCTATCAACAATAACACATATAGCATCAAAGTTCTTTCGAGTCATCGGAAGGCCAGTAACAAAATCCATGGTGATTCTCTCCTACTTCCACTCGAGAAGCTCAATCCTTTGAAATAACCCCTCGGGCCTCTGATGCTCGTACTTAACCTACTGATAATTCAGACAACGAGCCACATATGCAACAATTTATTTCTTCATTCTGTGCCACCAATAATTCTGTCTCAAATCCTGTTACATTTTCGCGGTGCTCGAATGAATAGAATACCGAGAACTATGAGCCTCCGCTAAGATCGAATATCGAATACCATCAACATTGGGCACACAGACTCACCCCTGCAACCTCAATACGCCATCATCTCCCAAAGTCATCTCCCTGGCACCTCCCCCTGCACAGTGTCTCTCAGGACACACAAATAGGGATCATCAAATTGCCGCTCCCGGATACGCTCCATCAATAATGAGAGAGCAACCGTGCAAGCTAACACCCTGCTGGGCTCAGAAATATCCAATCTCACAAATCTATTGTCCAAGTCCTAAACATCCAAGGAAAGCGGTCTCTGGCTGACCGGAATATATGCAAGACTACATATGTTGGCGGACTGCCTACTCAATGCATCAGCCACCACATCGCCCTTTCCCGGGTGGTATAAAATAAAAACATCATAATCTTTCAACAACTCCAACCATCTCCGCTGTCTCAAATTCAACTCTTTCTACTTGAATAAGTACTATAGTCCTTTGTGATCCGTGTACACCTCACACGTCACACCATACAAATAATGCCTCCAGATCTTCAAGGCATGAACAATGGATGCTAACTCTAGGTCATGAACTGGATAATTCTTCTCGTGGATCTTCAACTGCCTCGAAGCATATGCTATGACCTTGCCATTATACATATACACTGTACCAAGCCCGATACGGGAATCATCACAATAAACAGTATAAGACCCGGATCCAGTGGGCAAAACCAATAACGGTGTCGTAGTCAGAGCTGTCTTGAGCTTCTGGAAGTTCACCTTGCACTAATCTGACCACCTGAACTGGGTACCCTTCTGGGTCAATCCTGTAATCGGGGCTGCGATGGATGAAAACCCCTCCACGAAATGTCTGTAGTAACCAGCAAACCCTAAGAAGCTCTGAATCTCTGTATATGAAGCTAGTCTAGGCCAGTTCTTGACTGCCTGTATCTTCTTTGGGTCTACCTGAATACCCTCTGCTGATGCGACATGACCCAAAAATGCGACTGAACTCAACCAAAATTCACACTTTGAGAACTTGGCATACAACCGGCTAACCTTCAGAGTATGAAAAACCACTCTAAGGTGCTGCTCGTGCTCCTCCTGACTGCGGGAGTATACCAAGATGTTGTCAATGAATACAATAAAAACTAAATCCAAATAAGTTCTGAACACTCGATTCATCAACTCCATAAATGTTGCTGGGGCATTGGTCAACCCAAACGACATGACCAAAAACTCATAGTGCCCATACCGAGTACGAAATGTTGTCTTAGGGACATCAGACGCCCTAATCCTCAGCTGATGATAACCAGACCTCAGATCTATCTTCAAGAACACCCTAGCACCCTGAAGCTGGTCGAACACATCGTAAATCCTCGGCAGTTGATACTTGTTCTTTATCGTCACCTTGTTCAACTCCCGGTAATCAAGGCGCATCCTCATCGACCCGTCCTTTTTCTTCACAAACAACACTAGTGCACCCCAATGTGATACACCAGGTCTAATGAAACCCTTATCAAGCAAGTCCTAAAGCTGCACCTTTAACTCTTTCAAATCTGGTGGGGCCATGCGATATGCCGGGAATAGAAATAGGCTGAGTACTAGCAGCCAGATCAATACAGAAATAAATATCCCTGTTGGGCGGCATACCCGGCAGGTCTGAAGGAAAAACCTTGGGGAACTCCCGAACAATAGGAACAGAGTCGACAGATGAAACCTTTGCATTGGAGTCGCGAACATACGCCAAATATGCTAGACACCCCTTCTCAACCATACGTCGAGCCTTGACATATGAAATAACACTATATGTGGCATGACCTGGGGTCTCTCTCCACTCAAGTCGGGGCAAATCTAGCAAGGCCAAAGTCACGGTCTTGGCGTGACAATCCAAGATAGCATGATATGGGGACAACCAATCCATCCCCAAAATAACATCGAAGTCCACCATGTCTAAAAGCAATAAGTCGACACGGGTCTCAAGACCCTCAAATACCACCACACAAGAATGATGCACTCGGTCGACCAATATAGAATCACCAACCGGTGTGGACACATATACAGAAATACCCAAAGCTTCACTAGGCATGATTAAATAGGGTGAAAAATAGGATGACAAGTAGATCCCGGATCAAATAATACTGAAGCACCCCTATCACAGACAAGTATATTACCTGTAATCACAACATCAGATGAATCGGCCTTCGGCCTAGCTGGCAATGCATAACAACGGGGCTGGCCCCCACTTCCCTAAATTGTATCTCTGGGACGATCTGCTGCGGGCTGAACCCTGCCTCTGACTAAAAAGCTCTACCTCTACTGTCTCTCCCTCCACCTATATGATCCCTACCCCCGCCTCTAGTTGGCTGGGCGGCATGTGGATCACCTGCTGCCTGAATCGTAGGTCAAGGACCTTGCTGCTGAGAAATACTCGAGGCTCGAGGGCAAAACCTGATAACATGACCTGGGTCACCACAACCATAACATGCCCTTAACGGTTGAGACTACTGGAACTGTAGACTGGTATGTCCTCCCCTGAAGCTCTGAAGTGGCGGTGCACTGATGGGGGATGGTGGTGCGCTGAATGACTAATGGTCCGAATAATACTACTTATGACCACCACCGCCTGGGGTACCTTGAGAAACCTGAAGTGCCGACTGGAAAGGCCTCGGAGGATGGCCTCTGTCATAGGAATCCCTACCTCCAGATGAGATACCACTAAATCTGCCAGAATGTCAAGGCCTTTTATCTGAATCCTGACCACCTCCTCGAACCAGTGCCATCTCTACCCAGGGGGTTGCATTGGCCGCCTCCTAAAAGTTAATATCACTGCCAATTCCCATAGCTATCTAAAAGCGAATCGGCTGAATCAATCAATCAATGAACCTCCGGACCCTCTCTCGCTCTGTAGGGAGTATCTACTGCATGGCGTGCCAAGTCAATAAATATGGTCTTATACTGTGTAACTGTCATGGAGCCCTGCTGGAGGCGCTCAAACTGTCTGTGAAGTGCCTCCCGCTGAGTGAAGGGGAGAAACTTCTCCAAAAATAACTCTTCGAACTGATCCCATGTCAAAGCTGGTGACCCGACTGGTCTAGATAGGCAATAGTCCCTCTACAAAGTCTTGGCGGATCCCACAAACCTGAAGGTGCAAAAATCCACACATTGGTCTCTATTATCCCTAAAGTTCTGAGGATCTTATGACAACTGAATATAAAATCCTGGGGATCCTCCGATGAAGCACCGGTGAAAGTGGTAGTGAAGATCTTGGAGAATCGATCAAGTCTTCATAAAGCATCTGAAGACATGGTTGTCCCATCTCCGGCCTGAGCTGTAATGCCTATCTGAGCTTCCATTGCGGGCTGACCAATGGAATATGAGTCTAGGGAGCTACCTGCTCCGGGGTACGTGTAGCAGGAGTCTGAACCCCTCCTCCAGCCTGCGAAGTTGTTGGTGCTACTGGCAGGAATCGCGCTCTAGTGACGTTGTCTATAAAGCCTGCTATGCGGACAAGACCATCCTGGAGATCCGGAGAAAACATCAATCCTCCTGGGACCTGAGCCGGGCCCACTGCAGCTGGAGGGGCTGGAACCTCCTCTTCAAAGTCAATATGAGGATCCACTTCTGGAATTTCTAGCCGAGGCTGGGCTCTGCCCCTACCACGGCCTATGGCACAGCCTCGGCCCCTGCCCCTCGCAGGGCTACTGTTGGGGGCTCGGGCTGCTGCGCGGAAGAAGAAGAAGAAGAAGACACACATGTTCTCTCCATCTATGGAGGAACAGTGTAGAACGATAATCAATATTTGAGAAACAGAATAGCACGAAAAAATGAACAAAGTGAAATTTTTCCTAACTCTATAGCCTATGGGAGATAAATACAGACGTCTCCGTACCGATCCCTCAGACTCTACCGAGCTTGTCCGTGAGTTGCGAGACCCAAGTAACCTAGTGCTCTGATACCAACTTGTCATGACCCGAATTTTCCCACCATCGGGGGTCGTGATGGCACCTATTGTCGAAGCTAGGCAAGCCAACCCTTTTTAATTATTTTCACAAAAACCGTAATCTAAACAATATAAATACTGAAATAATTAATTAAACCATGCGGAAGACTTTTATCAACAATAGCAATGATAAAGTGCGAAAATTAGTAACATGCCTCTACCCAGTATCTGGTGTCACTACTCACAGACGACTAAAAAAGTACTAAAAACAACAGTCTGAAAGAAATACATAACATGTCTGTTTTGATACAATAAAAACAAACTGGAAGAGATAGAGGAGAGTCAAGGCACGCGAATGCTAGCGAACTACCTCGGCATCTCTTGACTGAAGGATCTCTCCAAAACTATTGCTCCGGTCCGTAAGCTGTGTCCTGGCCTGTGCACAAAAGGAACAGAAGTGTAGTATCAGCACAACCGACCCTATGTGCTGGTAAGTGCCCGGCCTAACCTTGGCGAGATAGTGACGAGGCTAAACTGGACCTACCACAATCAACCTGTACAGATATATGTGCAATAACAGAAAGATAACAAAAATTTAAACAGATAATGGGGAGGGGACATGCTGGGGGTGTAACAATTCAATTATAAATCCAACAAACAAGAAATGGTATGGAATATATAACAATAAATAGAGAAAGCCAGTGAATCAACAACTACACAGCACCACCCTTCGTGCTTTTACGCTCATTTCTCACTAAAATTGTCAAATATAATGCACGACATCACCCTTCGTGCTTTTACTCTCAATATACAGTGCACGACATCACCTTTCGTTCTTTTACTCTCAATACATAGTGTACGGCATCACCCTTTGTGGTTTCCTCACATAACTCTCAAAACACAAGGCACGGAATGACCCTTCGTGCTCAAATAATCAAGAAACATGGCACGGAAAGACCATTCGTGCATAATCTCTCTCTTCCTCACCCAATAAATGGTCATAGCCAAACGGGAAAGGAATATATAACAGGATGAAATATAACAGCAAGGGAGAATAACTTAACAATAAGTCCCGGCAAGGGAATACAGCTCAATAATAGGTCCCGCCAAGGGAAAACAGCTCAACAATAAGTCCCGGCAAGCGAAAAGTACCAAGAATTCCTCTTTAGTTCATTTTCTTCTCTACTATCACTTCATAGTTCATTTAACAAGTAATTATCACAATTGTCCACTTCTTTCGACATTTAATTAGCAATTATGACTCACGGTCATTCTAGACTCGGGCACATAGGTAACCGTCACCATACCTATACACCGACTCCACATATCACATAGCAAATATTATCCTAATCCTATTCCTTTAAGCCAAAGTTAGAACAAAAACTTACCTCGAATCCAAAAATAGCAACTCAAAGCTCAACAATTGCCTTTCCTCTAGAATTCGACCCCGAGCCAACGATATCTAACATAAGTCGATTCAATATTATCAATAATAGCACAAGGATACAATTTCCTAGCTAAGAAATGCATTTCCTAACTTTCTTCCAAAAATACCAAAATCCAACACCGGGTACACATGGTCCAAACTCGAGTCTCGGACCAAATTGCGATTACCCATAACCCCACGAATCCAAATATATGATTTGTTTTAAGATTCAACCCAAAATTGAGGTTGATGCGCATTCTCTTTCTGGTAAGCGAAGATATACTTCTAACCTCTCAGTAACCAACGATCAGGCGAGGCAGAAATTATTTAGTTCGGATTTTTCTGGTAAAAAGAAGATAGGATTCCTGATTATTCAGACCTTTATCGAATCATATGTGCTGGTCAGTATAATCTCGTATATTCTCCTATTCTCCACGAGAATTCTGATTTATTGTCAAAAAGGCGAATCGTCCAAAATTCTCAAATACCTAACTCTACTCAAAAGCCCTAATTTCTACCATGATTTCATGTTTTAGGGTTAGAAAATTGATGTTTAGATGAAGGAAGCAAGAAGAAATGAAGTTAGGATTACTTACCCAATGAACAATGAAAAAATGGAAGCCTGAATTTTGTCCAATGGAGGACTTTTGGAAGAGCTCGTGTGAGAATTTGAAAAGAAATCCCGTCACTATTCTGTTTTTAGGATTTTAATATCACTGGGCGAATTTGGTCTATACGATCATGGTGCAACAGATGCAATCGCATAGGGGAGTGGGAAGTTGGCTTATGCGATCGCATACAAGGTCATGCGAACGCATAGAAGGGAGGGAAGCCAAAGTTCCAGGTGGGGCTTAATGCTAGGGAATGCGATCGCATTGAACAAGCTGGCCAAGCTATGCGATCGCATTGAACAAAGTGGGAGGGCTACCAAGGGACTCTATGCGATCGCAGAGAAGCCTATGCGATCGCATAGAGGAAATGATCTGTTCAAAAATTGCAGAAAATCTGCTAAGCTCAAAATGCCAAAAATATCCCGAACCACCCCCGAAAACACTCTCGAGCCCTCGGGGCTCCCAACCAACCACACATACTAACTCAATATCATCCTACGAACTTGTTCGAGTGATCAAATCATCAAAATAACATCAAAACCAAAGAATCAACCTCCAAAACTCATGATTTTCATTTCAAAGTTCAAAACTTTAAAGTTTTTTATTTTTAGTTCGAAACACATCAAATCACGTTCGATTTCAACCAAACTTTACATATAGCACTTAACCCTCATTTAAGACTTGTTACGGGCATCAGAACCAAAATACGAGCCCGATACCATTACTTTTGATCAATTTTCATTTTCATTTTTCCTTAAACATTTTCAAAAATCAATCTCACAGAAAAGTTCCGTACTCGGGCCTAGGACCTTGGATTTCGATTCCTGGAATACGCCCGGGTCCCAAATTTCTTTCTGGACCCTCCGGGACCGTCACATATAGAGTCTGAGTTCGTTTACCCAAAATATTGAACAAAGTCAACTATAGCAATATTATCATCAAAATTCATAGTTTTAATACAGAACTCAAATATTTCCACATAAACAATTTTCGGGTTCGCGCATGGACTGTGCACGCAAATTGAGAAAACCAAATAAGAGGTTTTTAAGGCCTTAGAAGTACAAAGAAAGGGAGAATTACTGTGATGATCCTTTGGGTCGTCACACAAATTATGGAAAATATTCCGACTGGGATTCCATGGGATCAGTGGACTACATTCGTTGATTAACGTTTTAAAGAAACAACTATGGTACTTATTTAATTACTTCAACTTGTATGTTTGATTATATTTAGTTATTTATGTGATTGACTTTCAAGTATTTTTTTATAGGAAATGTGCAGAAGGAATACTGAAAATCAAAAGAAATAAAAATTTACACATACATGTGGCTCCAAGCCTAATTCCAGAAGAAGGGCTGAAATGGTGAAAGATGTTAATTTATGTCATTTTACTTTAATTATTAAAATAACTTATGTAACTATTCCAGTTAAGTTATTTTGTTGGTTATTTTATTTATAGATGGCTGAGATTGGACGAAGGCATGGACGTGCACTCAAAAGAAAAAGATGGAACATATGTGAATGAGGTGGCAAAGGAGATATGAGTAAGTCTCCACCCCTGTCAGTTAAATGATAGCTATATTATCATGTTAGCTAAATCGATAGAGTTATGTTCTTAAGCTTCTCCTGATGTCCTATTAAGACTTCACATCTGTTGCACTGTAATATATTGATCCTTATGTTTGTAATGTTATGCCACATTATTTTAGTTCAATAAAAATGATTCTCACCACTGTTCATACCCTCATATTGCTCCGTTTTACTCCAATTGATGGCTTGTTATGACACTATGGAAGGAACCTTGTTGATCTGCTACCACATCTGGATGTAGTTTGTTGGGATTAGCCATATGATAAGTGTAACCATTTTCTATCTCGTGACGTTCTAAGCTCTGTAATAATAGCTACATGAAGTTTATACTATTGAGCGATACATGTTTGACTTCTATGCTTGTATCCACACTCATCGTGTTACTTCCGCTAGTCTAGTGATATTCATGAACCTTCATATGCCTAATCTTAGCTCCCTAATCCAATTTATAAGTGATCAGCATCTGGTACATAATGCAACATTACTGTATAAACCAAAAGAAAAGAAGGGAGAGTAATAAAGAAATGTGTATAAAACAGTAAATTTGATGTATAGAAAAACAATATCATGGCATGCCATGAAACTGGTAGCTTTGTGTAAACTACCAGTTCATCTTTGTGTATTTACATCCTTTTGTGTAGAGAAGATGAACTCTTTCTCATTACCTAAAATGACTCTGGACAAGTCTTTCTTGTTTTGTTTCCTATTCTTTCTTATTTTAGAGAAATCCATAGAGTAGTCTGGAAATGCACCCTTGGTCCCAGTTTCCAAATTGTTGCTTTGATAGCCCTGCTCCATTTTTCTCCACATTAATAGAGAAGTGATCAATATCTACAATATTCCTCAATATCTATATTTATCACTAAAAGAGGTTCAAAGATCAATTTTGTTAATCTAAGTTTTTCCTTTATATATGTGTCGATAAATTTATTAATTCAAAAAGGTAAACATAACTCAAAGACAGATATTTTGGTCAGTCAATTTGGAAGACATTAATTGCTAAGGAATCATTTTCCTCTTCCACTGACCTTTGGGTTTCAAACTATTTTTGTGGAAAACCATTTATATTTGACTTATTAACGTTGTGACAAACAATACACAGGAAAACATTGAGCTTGCTTTGACTCAAAGCACGGTGGATGAGTCTGAAGTTTCGCCGAATGATGTTGTTGGTAAAGTGCTAGGAAAAGAGCACTCCGGAGAGGTAAGGTGCTTAGGATTAGGAGCTGTCCCCGGCAAATTTTTTAAACATGCAAGACCTCATTTTTGTGGAGGCATGAATGCTTCAAGTAGTGATGCTTCATGTTTGAACCATTGCCAAGAGAACTATAATAAATTGTTGAATTCTCACAATAAAATCCAAGAGAACTACAATAAATTGTTGAATGATCGCAACCAAAGCCAAGAGAACTACCAAGAAATGGTTAATTCTAACAAACAAATGATGAATGCTTTCAAGGCATATATGATAATGAAATAAGGGACAATACCAGAGCAATTTGCGAGGTTCTTTGCTTCTCCTCCTACAACGGTAAATAAACTTGTGATTTGTTTTTTCAACTGATATTTCTTGTTTATGGGATTATAGTTATATTTGTACTAACACAAGTTATAATTAGCATTCAAAAGATCTTATTGTTTTATTTTGTTTGCAGCCCAGAGATGCAGCTAGTGGATCCTTATCACCCATAGGTGCAAGAAGATCATCTGATGGCAGTAATCCAAGTGACAATAATTGATGTTCTTTATAATTGAATTAGATAAATAATTATGACAATGCAATTATGTGATTGGAGCAGATGTTAAAATGGCTAGGGTGAATGTTTTATACTAAATTTTAGTTTGACGCTAGCTAGAGATATTGCTAAATCTGCTTTGAACATTTTTGTAGCCCTGTCATTATATATGAAATCAATACTTTTGTGATGCTAAATATGATACATATTTCTAATAAGTGTTGATAAATATAATATTTTTGGCGTGAACAGATTTATTAGTAGATATATTCAAAGTTCAATATTTGTATAAATGCAGTAAAAGAAATTAATATGTTCAAAGAATTGCGTGGGTTTTGACTGCCGAAATTTGTAATTTTTTTTCTTTTTTATAATTTAATAATCAATCTGTGAGAGTTGAACTGCAGTAAAATAACTGCTCCTAATTAATTGTGGCAGTCATAGCAGCGGTCGCGATAGAATTCAAGTAAATTGATTGTGGCACACCTTCTTGCAGCAGTTTTGTGAATCGCTGCAACTACAAATTGTGGAGTTATCAGCCACTGCAATTTGTAAAAATAACTGGTGCAATTTGACCTTTTGTTTTGTAGTGGTTGTACCACTGCCAAGAAAATATGGACACTTTACAAATGGCTTACGAAGGAACTCCTCAAGTAAAGAGATCAAGAGGAGCATTACTATATTCTCAGTATAAGAATTTCACCATGGAGTAAGGGGAAACCATCCAGGAGATGTATACAAGGTTCACTACACTAACAAATGAACTTAAGCCTCTTGGAAGGATTATTCTTGAACATGACAAAGTTGAGAAAATTTTGACAAGGGTTCTGCCAGTCACTTGGGAAAGCAAAATTACTACCATTCAAGAATCAAAGAACATTGCCACTCTTAATTTGGACGAGCTAATTGGCAATCTCACAGTCTATAAACTTAGAAGGCAAACTAAGAAGATGGATGCACCCAAGAAGAAAAGGAGGATGGCATTCAGAATCACTAAAGGTGCTGATATAGAGGAGGATGAAATGGCCATGATCACAATGGAACTCAAGAAGTACTTAATGAAAGGAAATGGTCCTTCAAGAAGTGGAAGCTACAACAAACAAAGGGTTCCTGAAAAACAAACTAATCAGGGGTGTTACGAGTGTGGGAAAACTAGTCACCACATCAGAAACTGCACTCAATGGGAAATTGAATGGAAGAAGGAAAAAGCTGAACGAAGGAACAAGAAGAAGGAATAGTTTCAACTCAAGAAGAACAAAGGATCAACAAAGGATATGGTTGCTTTCTTGGGAGAAAACTCAGATGAGGACTCAGAGGACTCAGAGGGTGAAGATGGAGATGAAGAAGCGCTTATGGCAATTGGAGAATCCGATGAGTATAAATCATCTTGAAGACAAGATTAGATTTTTGTCTAAAGAAAGGCTCTGAGTTACTCCTAGATTTCATTGATGAATATGAGGATCTAAACAATGAAAAGGAACATCTGTCTAAGGATTGTGTGATTTTAAAAGCCAAGTGCAAAAATTTGGAACTTAGGGCTAGTGAAAGAGATAGTAAAAATTCTGAGTTAAAGAACTAGGTTCATGAACTTGACACCACTGTCCTAGAGCTTAGATCTGAAATTTAAATTTAAATTAGGAACTGGTAAAAAGAAAGCTGATCACGCACAACTCACTTTAGAAGAAAATGTAGGAAAAATGAATGATGGGTTATACAAAAGAGATTAGCAGATAAGAGTCTTTAAGGAGGATCTAAACAAGGTTAAGCACGAGTTAGATAGAATATGTAAATTGAATAGGTCCTCCAATCCACTTCCATGGCTCATGAACACCATAGTAGCAATAAGAGAGGACTTGGCTACGGGACCCCTGCACCTAAGTGGGATCCCAAAATCAAGTACCTCACATTTCCTGAGAATATAATTAGCACACACTGTGGTAAAACTAATCACTATAAATATGAATTTATTGCAAAATAAAAGGCTAGTCAAAAGAATAGAGAATTTGTTCAAGGGAAAAATAGGCTGCCAGGTTGGGCTAAAAAGAATCTGATTCACCCTTTTGCCTATAGAAAGGGACCCAAACTTGTTTGGGTTCCTAAGACTAACCCCTAATTTCCTTTTATGGGTCAAAGTGAAGGGGAGCATCCAAATATGATACATGGATAGTGGCTGCTCAAAGCATATGACAGGAAGCAAGAACCAGTTTATTTCACTTGAGGACCTCAAATGAGGTAATGTCTCCTTTGGAAATGGGAAGAAAGGTGAGATCATTAAGGTTGGAAAGGTAGGTAAGACTGATTCTCACTCTATTGACATTGTCTACTTGATAGATGTCTTAAAATACTACCTAATAAGACAATCACAATTGTGTGATAGAGATTACTTGGTAGCATTCACCTCTACCAAATAGTTTGTGATTAATCTTATCACTGACAAGATTGTTTTGCAGGGAAAAAGGGTAAACAATATATACATTGTAGATTTTGTCCACACGATAAAAAAATGAACTCACTTACTTAAGTGTGTTGGATAATGATCCCCTCTTTTGGCACAAGAGACTCGGACATGCCAATTTAAGTCAACTCAACAAACTAGTCTCCAAGGACTTGGTGATAGTACTGCCTAACTCTAAGTTCTAGGAAGACAAAATTTTTTAGGCTTGTGCAAGGTCGAAGCAGGTAAGATCCTCTTTCAAAAGCAAGAAAATGGTAAGCACCACCGAATGATAGAACTGGTCCATATGGATCTCTGTGGTCCAATAAGAACATTAAGTAGAAATGGTAAAATATTTGTGATGGTGCTTGTTGATGATTACTCTAGGTTTAGTTGGACATTGTTTTTAACATCTGAAGATGAAGCATTTGACATGTTTACTTCTTTTGTTAGAAAAATTCAGAAACAACTAGGTAATCAACTTGCACTAATTAGGTCTGATCATGGAACTGAATTTGAAAATGCTAAGTTTACTGAATTTTTGCATGCTACATGATAAATAGTTGCATGACTAGACCTCTTGTTAAGAAGAGTCCCTATGAGTCACAAAAAGGGAGAAAGCTAAATATATCCCATCTTAGGGCATTTAGATGCAAATTCTTTGTGCACAAAAATGGAAAAGATTCCCTAGGTAAGTATAATCCCAGAAGTGATGAGGGAGTATTCATGGGATATTCTCCACATAGTAAAGCTTATAAGGTATTCAGTAAAAGAACTATGTGTGTAGAAAAAAGTGTACATATGATTTTTGATGAAACTAACACTTTTTTTAGAGACAGGAACATGAAAATGAAGTAATTGCGTTGGTAAGAAATTTAAATGAATTCACAACCCAGATTGAAGCTACACCAGAAGAATGAACAGGTGATGGAGCAGGTCCTTCCACCTAGGGCAACATGATAGGGGGAACTGACTAGAGAGTAACTGATCCTCAAACCTCGAGATAACCTGTCTAAGAACCTATTACTCAGTAACAAAACCAGGAAGGAACATCCAAAGAAATTGACACTCCTTTTGCAACATCCACGGAAGTGGATGTATATGAACGTGGTTCATCTATTGATCATAAGTTGTATAGGGGAATGATTGGTTCTGTTTTAATCTCGCTACTAGTAGACCTGGCAATATGTGCAGTGTGGGTCTTTATGCTTGATTTCAAGCAAATCCAAAGGAGTCCCACTTGACTAATGTAAAGAGAATATTGATATAATTGAAAGGCACCACTGACCTTTGACTTTGATATCCAAAAGGTAGTAATTTAAACCTAGTGGGCTGACGCTGATTATGCGTGTTTCCTATTGGATAGGAAGAGCACCTCAGGTATGACACACTTCCTTGGTTCATGTCATATGTCATGGGCCACTAAAAAGCAAAACTCAGTGGTGTTATCTACTATTGAAGTTGAGTATGTTGTTGTTGCTTCATGATTGTGCTCAATTGTTGTGGATCAAGCAGCAGTTGATGGATTTTGGTATTGAAGTTGGTTTCATCCCTATTTTCTATGATAACACTAGTGTTATTAGTATGACTAAGAATCTGATTCATTATAAGAGAACTAAGCACATAGATGTTAGACACTATTTTTTTGAGGGACAACTATGAGAAAGGATTGATCATTGCCGAGTTTTATTTGTCTAACAAGCAAATTGCTAACATCTTCACAAAATCCTTAAGTATAGATCACTTTGAGAGGAACGGGTTGGAATTAGGGATGACTAAGATCACCTAAAAGGACCATTTCAAGGTTAAACATAAAAAATTGAAAAACAATTTGGTTAGAAAGTCTGTAAATTGTGTATAGTTAGATTAAATCTTGACCAATATCATACTTTCCATGGTATACTCTTATGCCATGTGTTAAAATAACTCATTAATCTCTAATGATATTTTCTCTATTTTGGAAAATATAGACTTATACAACAGAATTATCAGTTAAGAACCTGGTTCATCAAGATAACACGGTATGTTCTACACTCTGCATAATTTGAAATAACTATATTTGGATCATGAGCAGAGTCCTACCAAATACCAAATTCCTTCTGGACTTATATGTTACAAGTGCACCAGTCTCATTCAAAAGAGCCCCAAACGAATAGAAGTATCTAGATTCTAAGGATACACTCCAATGTCTCTTCAAAATTGAATTTTAGTTTAACTAAACTTCGAAGAGTCTGAAAACCTATAATTACCGCATCAATTATTCCCCTGTATATTAATCAGCTTTAGTGTATTCCCTACATCATCTCTCTCAAGCCGTCAAAAAACTCTCATTCTTTTTCATATTTCAAACACAATCTAATTCTCTTCTCTTTCATACCCTAGCCCAGATATGTCAAACACCTCTAAAAATTCTTTATCACCGCCACAAGAAACCACTTGCACACCTTATACCACTGCTTCAATCAAACCAATCTCTAAGAAAAGTAGAGTAAACACGAGGACTTGTATGATTGTCAGTGAAGGAGAGCAGATCAAGAAAATAAATAAGCAATTGAAAGCAGGTTGGGAAGAAGAATTCCAGAAATCTGAAGATTAATTTAAGTGTGCTACTAAGGGGTAAGAAAGTAGGTCTTCCGAAACTGAACAAGTATCTTTTGATTCTAAAGTTACTCCTGAGACAATTTCTGAAGTTGCTACATATTTGGAGAATAGATTTGTGCTGGTAAGATCAATAGCAGGTGTTGAGACTAAAGAATATGGAGAAGTATGTGGTAAAAATAAAAAGGGAAATGAAAAAGGGAGCAAGGGTAATTGGAGTACTGTGAGGGGAAAGGGTACAAGAGTGGATGATTCTTCACCCACTCCTATTAGTCTAACAAAAGAAACTGGTGCAATGGTTGTTTGGGGAGAGGAATTTACTGAAATAAAAGAGAGTGTGAGAAAAACAGGGGTAAGTGGGTGTGGTGAAGCTGCTGAGGGGTTAGTTCAACTTGGAAAAAATATAGATGGACCTGTTCCATCTGAACAGGAAACCCTCACGAACCTAGTGATAGAGTTATCAATGGAACCAAAACTCATGCCATTACCTATTGTTTCATTCTCACAATTGTGCTAGCACATTTCAAGGTACCTATGAAGAAGTGGGATTAATACTCTGCTTGCTTGCGATTATGAGGTCAATGCCATTCCCAATGAACCTAGTTCATTTAAAAGGACAGCTATCAATAGTAAAGGTCAGAGCTCTATTACAGGAGAGTGAGGCATAGGATGCTGAGATAGCAAGCTGAAGACACGGTTAGTTGAGGTACAATTTGAGAGAGTTGTTCTCAGAGTTGAACTTGCAAGGGAAAGGGAGAAGAATGATGGAATTCTTCAAGACGTGCTGAAACCTCTCCAAGCCAAAAAAATAATTCCAGCCCCTACCCCTTCCAAGCCTTAAATCATAGCCTAGTGAAGATAAACCAGTGACCCAATTCGAGACTTCTTATATATTTTGCTCATGTTTTCAGTATTTTTATTTCTTCTTATGCTTTGTGATAGAATCTTATTAATCATCAATGAAATTCGCTGTTTCTGCTATAACTGTTTGTTCATATTTCTTTGATGGTTAAAAAACCTTAGCTTGATCTATGATGATTAATCCATGATTTCATTTGAAGTAGCCCCAGTGGCCATGAGTAAGCTTTAAAATCTGGTTATCTCACATTTTTATGACACTTTTCGATGATGCCAAAAGAGGAAAAAGGTTGTGTTTTAAACAAGTGATGTTTCCACTTTGAACATGTTGTTCTTGAAACAAGTGATGTTTACACTTTGAACAGTGATGTTTATAACCTAATGTACCTGGTCCTTGATGATAAGTGATAAAAGGAAAATATTTCTAACATTGTGTTGATGCTGAGCTGAGTTAAACATGGCCTAAGCTTATAAAAAGCATAGATTTTGTCATCATCAAAATGAGGGAATTTGTTGGCCCAAGTAAAGGTTAAGTTTTGAAGATTGACAAAGGAACTCAGGATGAACTAGGTCATTCATGATGAACCAGGTCCATCCCAGTGGTCCATCCCTCAGGTTTATAAAATGGGAAGATTCAAGCATGTGGGATGCACGTGAATGAGATAAGCTTAACTTGGTGTATTTAATATCTCCTGATAAAAAAGGTTGCATAATTGATAAGGAGAAGGAATCCTTAACCAAAGAGAACACTATCCAAGATAGGGAAGGAGTTAGAAGTTCAAATCAACTAGAACTCTTCCACCAAGGAAGAGTTGCATCAGAACTCTAGTTATTTATTCATCTACTAACTCTATAAATTGCAGGATGTTCTCACATTAAAAGTGTTGCACAAAAAACATAGAAGTTAAACGTGAATTGGGAGCGGAATAGCAAGGCTTTTTGCAAGAAGTTCGTGTGTGATTCAAGTGTGCAAACATGAAACTACATGAACCAGATTGAAGAACCAGCTCCATGAAGAGTTTTATATGTCTTTCTTTATTTCTAGTTCAACTGTAGTAGGTGTTTTCATATTGTACTTTTAGCTTTCATATAAGCAATTGTAATACGTATTTCAGTATTCAAGTTAGAGATAACTTGAAGTTGTCGCAACAGTTAGAGGCCGGTTGCCACAAAAAGATTAGAGTTAATCCTTAAGTATACAAAGAGTTTTGTAAATATTGTTTTGGCTAAGTAATTTTAGTGGAAGTTTGGGAAAATCCTACTGAGTAGTAGGTCGCGGTTTTTTCACCTTTTGAGCCAGGTATTTTCCACGTAAAATCTCTGTGTTCTTTATTTTCTGTATTTATTATTACTGCAATAGTAGTAGTTGGAACACCTAGAAGAACCAGGTTCTTCTAGATTGAAAAATTGGGTACCTCATAAATCACTCCCCTCTTGTGTGGTATGGACGTATAAAACATCAACAGCGATCCGTCTCATGTGTTGAATTTCAGCTCAGTCCAGTTGGACAAGGATTTATCTTATGTTAAGAAGCTGGTGGCCATTTTGGACAAGCAGGTTCAAAAGTTGAGGTCGAAGAACATTGATTCAGTGGAGGTTCAGTGGAGGGGTCAGTCAGTCGAGGAGGCGATTTGAAAGACCGAGCATGATATGTGTAGCCATTATCCTCATTTTTTCACCACTTCAAATATGTCTTTATACTCGCTCGAGGAAACATTTGTTTTAAGGGGGAGAGGGATGTAATGAATTGATCAGTTGCTTTAGCCCTCTAATTTATGCCCCCTATATGTTGTATTATGATTATGTGACTTGATGAGGTACTTGGTGTCGGGTTCGGGAGACTTCAGAGAGATAAGGGACTAATAGTCTTTAAATTAGAAGTTTAAGTCATAGGAATTGATTCTGAAATGGAGTTTGGATGATTCCAATAACTCCATATAGTGATTTTGGTTTTAGGATCATGTCCAGATGTTGATTTGGTCCGTAGGTCATTTTTTTACACGATTTGGCGAAAGTTATAAAATAGAAGTTTTTTGGAAAGTTTGACTGAGAGTTGATTTTATTGATATCTAGGTCAGATCCCAATTTTGAAAATTGAAATAGGTATATAATATCGTTTATGACTTATATGAAAAATTTGGTGTCAATCGAAGTTGTTTTTTATATGAATCAGCATTGGTTTCAGAATTGGAAATTCATAGTTCACAGGCTTGAATTTGGGTTGCGAATTCATAGAATTTGGGTTGTTTGATGTGATTTGACTCTTTGAGCGTATTCGTATGATGTTTCAGAACTTGAGGGTATATTTAGTTGAGGTCCCGTGAGCCTTGGGTGGAATTTAGACCATGTTCGGTGCTTTTTAGATCATTGAAAAATAGCTGAAGTGCTGGTTTTTCTCAATTCTAATTTTCTTCTACGCATTTGCGAAGGTATTCCCGCATTCGCGTAGAGTATTCTCAGATAGCTAGAAGATTACCCTTCGCGCTCGCGAAGAAGGCCACACGTTTTCAAAGGTTTGGGACTTTGTGCACTGCAATCGCAGACTGGGATCCGTGTTCGTGAAGAAGGAAGGCATCGTGAGATAGGGACTCACGCGTTGGTCTACGCGTTCGCGATAAGGGCTTCATGATTGCGAAGCTTGAGAATTTTTGTCACCACGTTCATGAGTGGCCCTCACATTCGTGTAAGAGGAAATCTGATTAGTAATAACTTTGTACTTTGCAAACATGAGGCATTTTCTGCATTCGTGAAGAATGAGTAACTGGGCAGCCAGCATAAGTTTCAAAATCGAGAGTTTATTCCACATTTTACATTTTGGACTTAGAGAGCTCGGTTTGAGGATAAAATTCGAGGGATTTTCAGATAGATCATTGGGGTAAGGATTCCTAACTTGATTTTGGTTAAATTACACTAATCTATCATTGTTACTATCATGTAATTAAGGATTGGGGTTGGAACAATTAGGAAAAAATGATAGAGCTTCTTAGGCTAAATTTTTTTGTTTTGAAAGGCAGAATAAGGCCAGATTTGAATAATTCTTGTATGGTTGGACTCGTATCGAATGGGTATTCGATATTTGTAATTTTGGTCGGATTCCCAAACGCGGTCCCGGGATGACTTTTGGGTTGATTTTTAGTTCGTTGCAAAGATCGTAATTTTATTATTTAAATTAGTTTCCTATAGTTATTGAAATTATTTTGGCTAGATTCGAGCCGTTCGGAGTTGGAAAATCAAGAGAAAGGCCTTCTAGTGACTGATTTAGCGTAGTTTGAATTAAGTGACTTGTCTAACCTTGTGTGAGGGAAAATCAATATATATTAAAAGCTCAGACGTATATTTTGTCAAGTTTATTTTTGCTCAAGTTATACGCTTTAGAAATGTCCAACTTCAAATATAACAAAAGATTTGGTTGTGATGTCTAGCATTAGATTTATAAAAAGTTAATAATCATAACAATACTCCAAAGTTATTTAAACCAAGAAAAGAAAAAAAAATTCTATATCATTAATTATATCCAACAACTATACTATAATTTCAAATTAATTAGGTTCACTCGTTATAAATTTTTATAATTGGACTATTTTAACAATAAAAATCATGGTATAGTCCATCTTAGTGCTAACACATACTCATAGATTAACCGTTATAAAGTCAAGATGCATGACTCAATAATCAATATCTCATGAGAAAACCCCAAAGCGAATATGTTAAGGTAATTTCTATTTGAAAGTTCAAGTATTAAGAAATAATCATTTTGCAAATTCAAAATAATATTTTTTGTGATCGCGCGTGTGCGGAGAAATTTACTAGTGTATGTATATTATGGGCTGTTATTTTTTAAAACAGCTAAAAATATACATTTCGATTTCATTCTCTTTTTTCAGCCTCAGGTTAGTTCACTATAATGTACAGAGGCCTCTCCTATTTTTATTTTTTTTTTGTTTTTATCGGATTATAATATTTTGTGACTTTTTGGAATCTTTCTCTCTTTTACTATTGTATGCTGTATATTTTCTTTTAGAAAATAATTGCAACGTTTTCCTTTCAATTTGTCTAGGAAGAATTATGGAATTAATTAATTTTATATCTTTATTTTCTTTTTGATAATCTGTTATGTAAAAGTGATATGACATGTTAGAAAAAAAAAAGATTACCTAATATGTTGCATAAGATATACATAGATTTATCTTATGTATTAACTTTTTTTTTATTTCTTAAGTTTCATGTTAGTCAAATATGGTCATGTTAAATGAAATTGAAGTGCAGTCCTTTGTCCCAGCAAATTGTTCCTTTACCGCTGTTGGAATGGGTGGGCGTTTGGGCAGTTCGAATTCCATATAAAATTTCGGTTTGGATTTTAAGTTTTTGGATTGACAAAATGACAATCCAAATCTAATCCAAATAAGTTTGGATTGGATCGGATTTTTTAAGTTTGGTTTCGGATTAATCGGTTTGAATATTTTGGATTTTTCGATTTTGAGCTTATAACTTTAGATGTTTCTTCTTTTTACAAAAGCGAATATCCAAATGAAGCACTAATTTAAACTGCTTGAAAAGTTTTTCATTTTCACCTCAATCATCCAAATGAAATATTAAAATAATGAAACTATTATATAAAAAATAGAAAAAATATAAATAGAGACGTTAATATGACAAATAAGAAGCACAAAGAGTAAAACCATGCCAAAATAGAAAGTATTCTCAAAATAACTTAGTAATTAATATTGAAAATATATGATAGTATCTAATGTAAGATATTGAACTTATTACTATTGATACATGAATAATGGTATAACTACAAAGTATAAGAATTTCGGATTTTTGGATATCCTATAATTCGAAGTACCAAATCTAACATCCAATCCAAAATTTAAAAATTAGATTCAAAATCTAATTCGTAATTCAAACAAAAAATCTAACAAATTTGTATTTAGGTTTGGATTTCGGTTTGGAGCAAAGTATGCCCACGCTAAATAGGAGTACATTTTACTCGACCAGAAAGAAATTGAACGCGCAGTTTCTTTTTTAAATCGAAATTTTCTCTACATTAGCCATCAGCAATCCATCAACCAGTGAAGGTAATGCTTCCATTTTATGAAAAAACGTGCTTAGATTTCTGAAATCATTGGGGCCTTCTCAATTGGTCATTTGATTTTGAAAAGATAGCTGTGAAATTACGAAATTTGGATGTGGGTTTTGTGGTAGGGTATTAGCAGAAGATGCAATTCTTCGGAGGATCTGAGATCAGCCCGTCGCCTCCACCGCCGACGGCATCCGGGAATAATGCCCATATGCTGTATGTATTCAATAGGAATGGGGTGTGTCTTCTTTACAGGGAATGGAATCGCCCTCTTAAGACCTTAAACCCTCAGCAGGACCATAAGCTTATGTTTGGTTTGCTCTTCTCACTCAAATCTTTAACTGCCAAGATGGATCCTACAAGGTTTCATTTTCTACTTTTCCTTAAACTTATCGCTCAATCGGATTAATTTGATCTAATAATTGTATTTAATATTCGAATGAAATGGGTCATAATTGAACAAAAAGGATATAGAGTATTTATATAGCTGATCCAACTAGTTTGAGACTTGATTGGATTGTTTTGATCAAAACCTTATTCTTTCCTATCCCAACCCCAAGCTCATAGGACACTCGTGTCATGTAACACAATCTATTTTAAAGGCATAATGATACTGTCAAAATATAGTCTTTTCTCATTTCAAATATTTTCTTGGGCAGTGCTGAAAAAGGTAGTCTTGGGGTGCCACAATTACCTGGACAAGGATGTTCATTTCACAGCTTTCGTACTAATACCTATAAACTCAGTTTCATGGAAAGTCCATCGGGAATAAAGGTGAGTTAGTGATCCATTGAGCTCTACTTTTTAATCAGTTCAGTTGAAATTGTTCTAGGTCTTATCATACAATGATCATCAGCTTTCTGTCTGGAGTATTACAATTGATCATATGATATTAACTAATGGAAACTCTTAATCTACGCTTTTATATTAGTCTCTATAGTTATTTTCTGATGATGTCTAACTATATCAGACATTGCTCTGTCCTGGTGCCATATTCTATTTTAGCCTAATTACTTATTGTTGCTGTAAATGCTGTAACTCAAGGGCTAGTGGGCAGTTCATAGTGTGCTGTTGTAGAGAAGTTACTAAATTTTGGTTCTGTTATGAGGTTACATTCTGATTGTGTTATACATGTAAGCCTTATCTTACTAGGTTGGGGGAAAAGATGGGTAGTTTGGATAAATTCAGTTAAAATAACTGAAGGAAAAGAACACGTAATGTTGCTATATGTCTAATGTCTACTCCAAGTGATTCATGAATGGTAATAGGAAAGAAAATGTGCAGTTCTGTAAAGGAAATATCAAATTGAGAAAAGGAGAAAAGCTTTACCTATTAAAAGACTTTAGGTAGACATCCAATAACAACATGAGGCTATTTGTGTTGCTCGCATGACTTAGCATGACCGAATGGAAAAGAGGTCTTTGATGAGAAAAAGTATATATTTTACAGCTGTTTTCTTATTGAATGAAGGAGGTTGCATGATTTTGAGCTCTGTTTCTTGGATGAGAACATTTGTTTGGCTACACACTCATCTAAGCAGCTATCACTACCCACCATATGGCCTAATCTTTGCAGTTTTACTTTCTTCATGTGGAACTATGTTTTATCCACCTTATTCTCTAGAAGATAAGTCGGAAGCTCCTTCTGTAATGTTCAAATAAACTTGTTCTGTTAAGGTTGACATGCTTCTGTCACTGTATTTCATCTCTCAATCAGTATGTAGATATACTGAAGCTGCATCAGGGATTTTTGGTGTGTGTGCTGGAAGAAACTGGAGATTTACCAACAACAACAACAACAACAATCCAGTATAATCCCACTTAGTGGGGTATGGGGAGGGTAGTGTGTACGCACACCTTACCCCTACCCTTGGGTAGAGAGGCTGTTTCCAAATAGACCTCCGGCATCCTTCCCTCCAAGAACTTCCCACCTTGCTCTTGGGGAGACTCGAACTCACAACCTCTCGGTTGGAAGTGGGGGTTGCTTACCATCGGAGCAACCCCTCTTGTCCCCAACAACAACAACAACAATGGTCATAGTTTTATATTGAATCATGTAGGTAAAATATTGAATCAGCTGAATTGAGTCTGTTAATGGTCATAGTTTTAACTTCTTCCCATGTAGATCTCTTCTCAATTGTATGAGGTATGAATGTAGCTTTAATTACTCCGCCTGAAAGTGTAACTAGGGCTCTCTGAATTCTTCCATCTCAACTTGCCATGATGCAAACATTTCTATTCATAGTATTTGTGGTCTCAGATAGTGTACTCTTGGAAGAAATGGCTGCTTCCTTTTCCTTTTTTTTTTCAATAACAAAGACCTGCTTCATTCCATTTGGAGATTGAAGAAATTAGAGAGTAATTTGCTGAAAAGCTTGATCATTTCTCAAGCTTGATCAGGAATTTACCATGATAAGAAAAAACAACTAGCTTATGAGTGAGGATTGTCCAAGGACATATAACGAGATCAAGTCCCCCATCCACTACCGATGTAGGAAACTACCACCCCGCACGCCCAGGCTTACCAATTGGAGTGTGGACAATATAATATTGGCGCCCGTCATTAAGCCAGGAATTGGAAAGGTTTTGGCTCTGATACCATGAAGAAGTTAGAGAGTACTTTGCTGAAAAGCTTGATTGGGAATTTATACCAATTTCAATGTATACATTTTTGGTAAGTGCATAATTACAAAATACTCCAAATCGAATTCATGAGTAATGCAAACCCTAGGACATCTCAATAGAGAACACTAGGATCAACGATCCTGATGTTAGGCATTGATATCTATGTAGGCATGTCAGGGTACTTGAAGTGTGGGAGCTTTAGCTACTAAAGAATGTCATATTACAAACATTGTTCTATGTGTGAAGAGTGAAGCCATGTCTTGCTAATTATTTTACATTAATTGTTACAAAAGAACATACCTTATAACTGTATATGACTATATACTCTTTGGTTCCTTTTTTCCCTTCTTCGATATGCGACACACACATAATGTTTTATTCAACTTTACAAGCATTCAGTACGTGTCTGAATTTCTTTTGATCGGTGAAAGCGAAACAGTAGGAAAAACTAGAGGTAAATATTCAGTACGTTTCTGAATTATGTTGCATTTCTGCAGATCATCCTTGTCACGCATCCTAGGGCTGGTGATCTAAGGGAATCTTTGAAGTACATTTACAACTTGTATGTTGAATATGTTGTGAAGAATCCGCTCTATTCCCCAGGAGCTCCTATTAAGTGAGTCCTTAAGTCCTACAATATAAGCTTACCGATGATGTGCAGGATTGTTTGTCTTACATACTGCTAAAATTTGTTCTAATTGCTAAAATTTGTGCTGCTAAGGATTGTCAACATTTAATTAAAGTTGGTTTGTTTCCGTAGTATTATAACGTGGTTCCATGGTTCCACCTAGCCATGTTATTTGAAAAAAGAAGTCGTGAAGAATAACGTGATGTTGGAAGATCATGGTTCGTTTCTTGTTAAATAGAAAAGTCATACAGGGCTGATTTGGAACGAGGCATTCTGCTTCTTGATCAATCTGAGTATCACTGCTAAAATGATGAACATGTGTCTAATCGAGGGATGTTATGATTAATACATCTTTGGTTATTTCGAATTCAAAAGAAATAGAGAAACTTGAGAACTTGCCAGTATATCTTCTTGTTTTGTTCTTGAAAAGTTGTTTTTGAGGCACTTCATTTTAAAAGTTTATGAAGTCTCTTCAAGACAATAAAAATTGTGATATTGCTATGTTCTATGGTGTTGAAGAGCTCGAACTTTTTGGATCTTTTCCTTTCTCCCTCAGAAGTTTTCCTAAGAGTTTTGAAATTAATACATTACCTGCTTTATATTTTAGGCACCTTCTGTGAAAATAATTAATATGTCTTTGATCTTGATTAGCATTCACTTGGATGTGCATAATTCACGTGTATGCTTGAAGAAGTATTTGCGTTAAATGCTTTCTTACATTTTAGGATTATATGGGTTCTTCTTGAAAGAAAGAATGCAGTCTCTTTTTCCTGGTGAAATTTTCATTGAGCAGATACATTGTTGCTGTTTATGTAGGTGTGAGCTATTTAATTCTACGCTCGATCAGTATGTTAGAGGTCTTGGATAATATCTCAAGGTACAATTCCCATTATTCATTATCCATAACTTTTTAAACTTAATTACTTTATCAACTAAAATAAAGCATATAGAAGTTACTGCTACATTTTTGCTGCTTTTAAGCATTCGATAATCTGATATTTCCAACATGGATTACAATACTTTCAGAATCAATTGTGTGCAAGCATCTCATTCCTCAGTTGGTTTAAGTGATTCCTTACTATGATGGAAGATTGGTTCAACAATATCTCGAAACTTGCAGGCACCAACTTCGGATAAGTGTTGCGCCAATTGTGTTTGCCTGATCATTGTATGATCTCATTTTGTTACTTTTTCTTTCATTTTGCTGGTGAAGCAATAATACTTGGATGTCCAGATTACATTCTTTACTTGCAGCTTATCCTTTGAACTTTACGTGTTATGGATACGCTAGCACAATGAAGACTGGTAAAATACTCCTTTTACAAGTTTAAGGTACTTCACGATGAATGTGAATTGTGCTTGCTTTTAAATATTGGACCTGTACAGGGACGCCTTCCAGATTTGACTATCAAGTAACAGAGCATACTAAGGCAGTGAAAGCTAAAAGTTTTTTTTCCAGAAAAATCCATATTGTGAATTCATAACCCTAGTGTTAGATCTATTATACTTTCAATTTGTTTGGTCCTGCTTTCCCTTGAAAGGTGGTAACAAGTAAAGATCTATTTCCTTTTTTATCAGTGAGCTATTAGAATTGTTGGAATGTGCATAATCATACTCAACATTCCCACTCACCAAACCCATTTCCCCATTGGAAGTCCTACTGCCTCTGTCATCCTTGTTAGTAACTTGCTGATATGTGTGTAGTCATTGAAAATCCTTTTGCTGCTGTCCATTGATTGCACTGACCCCTTATTCGACAAGTCTTCTTTTCCATGGAAGTACCTGTGCGTTGCCTTTAAGCTCCTTCGGTTCTTCCATCCCCATTTATGTTTATTTTGGGTCCATTTCTATCAACACTACTAATATACCACCATTCCAAATGATAACTGTTCTTAAACACAATCTCTATTACTAACATGTTTCCTAGATTTTACTTCTCCTTTCAAGAAATGAGTATTGAATTGATTGTGAACACGATGATGCTTTCCTGGTCACTCTAGTCCATATTTTTTTTGGGATATTCCAGGGTTCAAGTGTAGATGGATTTTTTTATAAGGTAAGTTTAGGGGGACTAATATAAAAGAAACGGCAATTGGGTTCTTTTGGTGCATATGTTAATGGATGGATTAATGGCATATTGGGAGTTGAAAGTTGTTGAATGTGGTACAAGGTGGTCCTCATAGTTTTGGGTGCACAGAGAAGGTGACATTTAGCAGGGTTCTACAATATTGCGGACTCTCCAAAATGATGCCGTACCCGTGTCGGATCCTCCAAAAATACACTATGTTTGGAGGATCCGACATACACCCGACAACATTTTTGGAGATTCCGAGCAACATAAATATTTGGCAAGTTAGGTAACTTGAGTGAAGTTGCTATTTTTTCTGTTGCATCATACCATTCGACGACCCTTTAATAGAATTGGTAATTAACGGATGCTCACTTCTAAGGTCTAAGAAAGTATTACATGCCATTAAAAGGTGGATCCGTGATACCTCCATTTATCTGTGTGTTGGTCTTCCCTCAGCTTGAAGCCACTGAATTATTTTCTTGTTGGTAGCAAAATGAAGATAGATGTTTTTATAGATTAGAATATCTTCTACAGTAAAAGGCTTCGCACTTACTTCTTAAACTGGATTTGTTTCTTTGTCAATCACTTCTGTATTTTTTTTGGTTGTGACTTTTAAGCTTCAGCGCTCCTAGCATGTTGGACTGTTTCTTTAGAACTTAAGGCTGGCACCTGTAAGATATCATATCCATTATTTTGATCTCTTGACACCACATATAAGCTTGGCTTGCATTCAACATAAAATCCTCCCATCTTGAACAAGTTGTATGCAGAAGTCAGAAAATTCAGAAGTGGGAAAAGATATGCCACATGAGTTTTGAAGCGAAACTGTCTTGAAATTCTCTAAAATTGGGGTGTTCTTTTCTAAATGACGCTTTCGAAATGTACAAATGAACACAAGTGGCGTGATCAGGTAAAGCTGTAACGTTATAATTGGACCAAAAAGAGCAAGGGGAAATAGACAGACAACAAATGATGCTTTAATTATTGTACTAGAGCAAGCAGTCTAATCTTCTTTTCTCTCTCCTTGAACCTTGTACATAGTTGAAAAGGATTTCACTTATATACACTATAATATATTTTAGCTTGTTAGAGCGTATTTTTGTTTTTGTTGTTTCTTTCTTTTACTGAGTCGAGGGTCGATTGGAAATAGCCTTTCTGTCCTTTCGGATAGGGATAAGGCCCGTCTACATATTATCCTTCTCAAACCTCACTTTGTGGGACTATGCTGGGTAGTTGTTGTTGTTGGCATAGAATAACTAAGTTGTCCATTGCACTGTAGTTACTTTAAAAAAAAAGGTTAAAAGCGTGAAACGGTATTTTCGTTTATCAATATAAATGATAGTTTTAAAGAGCTTTTTTATGACTTCTTCTGACGTGCAGCCACCTTGTAAAAATCTTTAATTGAAAAAAGAATAGCTTTGTCAAAGGGAAAGTCTCGGTCGGTTATAAAAGCTTTGAGCGCAATTTGTTCCCTAATTTTAATATTGAATAGTTATTTGTTCATGGTTCAATAATTGACTATACAACGGATCGTCTGATAGCAATAGCTATGGATCATTCTCATATAAGGACTTTAGGGTTTGACTCATCTCTTTTCCTTTTCGGTTCAAAACTTAAAATTTTTGGTCAACATTGCCTTCTATATGAAGGAAGGAAACTATATTTTTTTTATATAGTTTTCTCTTCTCATAGACTTGTCCTCTTAGTTGTTGATTTCTTTTGTTTTTTCCTTTGTCTTTGTCAGGGGTAATAGGGTTGATCCAGTGAACACAATATATATATATATATATATATATATATATATATATATATATATATATATATATATATATATATATATATATATATATATATATATATATATATATATATATATATATATATATATATATATATATATATATATATATATATATATATATATATGGGGTAAAAGAATTAAGAATAAAATGTTCACGTGGTAGCAAAAGAATAACAACCCGTGAACAAACACTGATTCAATGGCTGAAGCAAGCAAACAACAGCAAACCAAAGCCATCCATTTTTTACTTGAAGTAGTACTACACCACCAGAGAAAAAAACCCCTACTTGATTCTTTTATTGGCAATAATTATTAATAAAGCTATTACATGTTATATAACGACAAAATCATCGAATTATTCACACCCTTTTCTTTCATTTTCATCGTTCAGATTGGTACCGTGATGTCGCTTTTTATTAAATTTTGGTTGTTGAGCTTTTTCACTACTCCTTATTCCATTGTCTTTGTCCAGATAGCTTCGCCAACATGAGTGCAATTTGGAATAAAATAACGACCCTTTCATTTGAATTAAAGCATCTCGTGAAACTATCCATGTTCAATGATTGAACGACCAAATATGTTACCCGCTCTGAGAAGAGTCGCCACTTATACTATTTTTTGTATAGTGTATGATTATTTTAATTTAAAAATATTAAGTTGATCTAATCTAATTTAGTAATAAAAATTAATAATATTGAGTCTCAAGAAGCGGGAAGTGACATGAAATTGGGAGGGATGGAGTATAATTATGACGAATGAAGATGTCAAAATCGTCAGAACAAAGCTTAGTGCAAGGCACATTAACAATGAAATGTAATGACATATAATGGCTAAATACAGACTGATAAAAGTTTAACATTCCACTAACATAGGCCCCCGTGATTTAAAAGTAGACGAATAGACGTAGATACAATGCATAGGAAGTGGTCTGAAACGTAGAGGAGGAAATTATTAACACTTAAAAACAAAAATGAACAAGAATAGAAAGGATTAAACAAAAGATGAAGAAAGTAGTAATAATAATAATAATTAACAAGGTGATCTCCACAAAGATATGTTAGGCTTATTTTTGTTACATGAATCATTTTAGAAGCATGGAAAAAAAGATCGATAAAAAAAAAAAGAAGCAAGGTGAACTGACTATTCATGAAAGTGATGGATCTCACTTCTTCAATCTTGAAACTCTTCTGATCAATACCATCAACCAAAGTAATCGATAAAATACGAAGAACCCAATCAAGATATAGATATTTGTCCATCTCTGTCTTTCATGTAGTCCTCTTTGTTCCAACACATCACGTCCACTTACCATACATACTTTGCTCTTCTCATCGTACCATACGAAACATTTCGACACAAGGCAAGAATACTCATTGATCAACAAAGCATCTAGGCCATACTTGTACATTGACAAATAATGCAACATTGTCCATAACTTAGGCATGGTTTCTTTCGATATAAAGTAGCCGGAAAATAAGAAAGATCCGGCTAGTAGTAACGTTACGAGTGAAGTTCCGGTGATGTAATTAGGAGCAACAGAGCTCAAGAAGAGAACAAAAGAGTTGGCCATTAAAAGAATGACCCAAATTGTTAGACCAAAGTAAGTGATAGTTTGCCATGTAGCACAAAGACTAACCAAGAAATAAAGTGAAACTGAATACAAGATTGCTATAACAAGCAAGTAGGGGAGGAAAACTAGTGTGTTTGCTAAAAGATATGAAGATAACCGATAGACCCCACTTGAAGTTTCTCTTAATAAAATAGGTCTTTCGTGTATGAAGATTGGGAGAGTTTCAGTTGTGGAAGAAAGAAGGAAAGTAAGAGTGAAAGCAAAAAGTCCAAATCTTTTTGCAATTCCTTCTTTGCCAAATCCAATATTGATGTATATTGTTCCTAGAACAATACCAACTCCAAGAGCTTGTAATGTGTTTGTTAATAATAACTGTTTTGTTCTGTATATGATCTTCCAAAATCTGCTATACAAAACAGCTGTTTCATGAATTCTTGAACTCCTATATCTGACTTTTCCTGTTTTTGTCTCAGAAAGAGTGGTGGTGGAATTTTTAGGAGATGAAGGAGGTAAACTTATTGGTGTAGAGGGTTTTTTCTGATTGAGTTGGTTGAGCATTTCCATGGCATATTCGAGTGAATTGAGCTGTGGAGGGACAGTGAAGTCATTTTCAAGTAAAAAAGCTTCAAGAGAAGACAGATTTCCATGATGTACAACAGTTCCTTTTGATAACAAGAGGATTTTATCAATGGTTGCAAGAATCTTGAAACTTGGTTGATGAATTGACAAAATCACAGTACGTTGACGTGAGTCAGTGATTAATCTGAGTGTCTGCATTACATTCAAAGCTGAATTACTATCAAGACCAGAAGTTGGTTCATCAAGAAGTAAGATTGCAGGATCATGGAGTAGACTCAAACCAATCGAAACTCGCCTTCTTTCTCCCCCCGAGAGGCCACGAGCAAGTCTTGTGTCTGCTAAATGTGTGAGCCTGAGTTCAGCTAAAAGAGAATCCACAATGCATGAAACATCAGTGAGCTTCGGGTTGAGAAGACTGGCAGAGAAGGCGAAAGTTTCGGAGACAGTGAGCTGAGGAAGGCAAGAATCATGTTGAGGAACATAAGCTGAAAGCTTACGGAAAGAAGAAAGATTATGAAGGGGGACGGAGTTTAAGAGAAGACTGCCACTTGTAGGTGAAGTTCCAGCAGCTAAAATGTCGAGTAATGTGGATTTTCCAGCACCACTTGGACCAACAATGGCAAGAATCTGAGAAGGATAAGCAGTGAATGAAATGTCTTTCAAGATGTTAATTGGTGGTGTTGTGTTGCAATTACAAGGCTTGAATAAGAAGAAAGAAGGAGAAATATTGGTGGTTGATTTTGAATAGCATATTGAAGAAGCTGTTAGTTTATAGGTTTTGGGTGGCGGAGATCGAGAAGAGGGTGGTGGTGGAGGAGATGATTCTTCCATGGAAAAGTTGACTAGGTAGAAGGAAGAGTACTGAGAAGTGAAGTTGAGTAGAAAAAGAAGAGAATTGGAGAGTTAAGGGGTTAGTGTCAGACTCCATGAACCTATTGTTTTAGTAGTAGTAATAGAATAATGTTAGGGGACGTCAAAGTGAACATGAAGAAATAATAAGCGTATGAACTGCCTAAACCGTATCATTAGCTCAAAAATAACAACAATAATAATTCAGTAAAATTTTATCGGTGAGGAGTGAACAAAACACATGAGAGAATTTAAGAACCATTAGAAATAAAGATTTCAACTTCTATACGATGACAATATAAATAATTACACTATAAAGATCTTCTCAATAGTAACTACATGTAAGTAGTTATAATAAGTGAGATCTGTAATATGATAAATAAGGCAAGTAATTAACTTCTTAAAACGTGTGAAATGTTATGCGGCGCCTTCCTGAGATTCCTTAGAAGGGCGACGTAAGGCTAAGACACTGATGTCAGTGCAGTTATTGCCCATCAAATGAGGTCCCTTCCGTACGCTAGACGAGATTTTCATTGCCGTACGGGAAAACCAATACCAAAATCAATCGAGAGAACACAAAAGAGAATTGAGAATGAAAGAAAGCTTGATTGCATTAATGAAAGCTATTACAGAAAAGCAACACGATGTAGAAGGGGAGAGACATCAGTAAAGAGAATTATTTGCTTGCTAGAAAGTTTGATTGCTTGATCCCCCTTAATAGTGCTTAAAAAACCCAAAGCTACAAGACTAGACTTGACTAAGCTAGAGAAACATAATGGAAGTACACGAAATAAAACTACTCTATATTTACGATGAAAAGGACTTAGTTTTATACAAGGCAGATACAGGTTCGTTGTCAGCAACATTGTATTTGGCATCACGGTGTGCGCACTGCACTAGCATCTTCCTGTGGCTGAGAACTGGCGAGGGATATCGGTGGGATGACAGAGGCACATGCACGCTAGTCACTTGGCGCAACCAAGACTACGTGGCCGTCTGTGGCGCTAGGTGTTGGGAGGCTTGCTAGAACGCCACGGGGTGCGCCCAAGGGGCCATGAGGCATGGCTGGAAAGCTACCCATGACATTCTCCCCCACTTGAGTTGGCGACGTCCTCGACACCTTACTTGCAAGATAATAATCCATTAGGCTAAGGCTGTTTGGTGTCCCGGTTCCGAACCGGGACCGGACCGGGACCGCGTGCCTGGCTGGCCTATCGGTTCTGCTGGGCCGGTCCCGCCTATCCCGGTTCTACCGGTCGTAAATACCCGTGACGGGCCGGTCCCTAACGTCGAACCGTTAGGACTGGGACCGCCAGACCCGGGACCGGTTCTGGCGGGCCTGAGCCGGTTCTAGCGGGTCCAACGACTATTTTTAATTTTTTTTTTAAATTCAGTAACGGCTCTTTGCAAAAAGTAGCTGTTTGGAAGTTTGAAAAATAGCCATTTGGCCCCCAATCTTTAATTTAACCCCAAACTTTATATAATTATACTTTTTTCCATTTCTCAACTATAAATACCTCCTCATTCTTTCATTTTTATTCACCAATTCATCAATATCTCTCAATCTCTCTCAAGCGCTCTTTCAATCTTTCTAGTACAAGTGCTTAATTTATTGTTGAAAAATCGTGAAAAATTGTGAAGTTGTTGAATTGAAGTTTTCAAGTGTTCAAGTTCAACGATTTTCAACTTTCAAGAAGTTGTTCGGCAATCCGGTAAACTCGTTTCAGCTCTTACGTGCTAATAGTATATTTTTGTGTTTTTAGTTTGCATAATTCTAATTAGTATGGCATTTTCTTTGAAAAAAATATTCGGTAAAGTAACAAGTCATTGGATAGATGAAGACTGAACAATGCAAAAACGCATAATTGCATATAGAATAATTAATTTACGGCACACGGCTAAGTTTATAGCTAACACTGTTTCAGATATATGTAGATATTTTTGCTTTAGTGATAAAATAATGGCAATTTCTATGGATAATGCTTCTAGCAACACTAGTGCAATAGGCATGCTAACACAAACCCTTAATCCTGCATTTAGTAATATTTTCCATGTTAGATGTATTTGTCATATTTATCATTTAATTGTTGGTGATGGTAGGCGAATATTAAACATAGAAATTGAAAAGGTGAGAATGGCTCTTAATTGGCTATTTTATTCAAATCGTAGAACTAGACTTAGAGAATATTTTAAAAAATGTGACGAATATGGCCTTAGAGAAAGAAAGGTTCCTAAACCTTGCCCGACTAGGTGGAATTACATGTTCGAAAGTTTAGTAGTAGCGTATGAATATAGAAACCCAATTAATGCTACATTTAATTCTCGGGTAGGTGGTGAGGATGATGATGAAATGCTAACTACCCAAGATTGGACTAATGTTAAAATTCTTTTAGATTTTTAGAATATTTTCAAGTGGCTACAAATGCTTTTTCTGGACAATATTATCCGACTATTTCTAACTGTTTATTTTATATTGCCACACTAGCTGATTTGTTTGTTGAATTTAGTGAGGGTGGGGATATTTATGAACTTGCAATAAATGAAATGAAACAAAAGTTTAAAAAATATTTTTTTCCAATCCCTCATATTTTTGGTGTAGCTGCTATGTTAAATCCAACAATGAAATTAGGAGGTCCTCGCTTTTGGTATTCTAATATTTATAAAGCTTTAGATCTTTCAGAAGACAAAATTGCTACACTAGCTGATGCGAAAGCATAATTAAAATTAATGCTCAAACTGTTTATAATGCTCATAAACAGGCGTTAGAGCATGCTAGGCCAAATATTCCAACCCCTACTTCGTCTACATCACAATCGTCTAAAAGAGCTGCTGGCATAACAACTCTTAAATCGTGGACGGAGTTCAGGGGTTCTCAAGGTGATAATTTTGATGAAATTTCCCATCTAAATGAGCTTCAAGTTTACTTGTCACAGGGACTAGAAAAGGAGAATCCAGACGGCTCTTTCGACCTTTTGGAATGGTGGAAGTCAAGGGAAAAGCATTTTCCCGTTCTTGCAAGGATGGCTCAGGATGTTCTGTCAATTCAAGCGTCAACTGTTGCATCGGAGAGCGCTTTCAGTCAAGCAAGACTACAAATCGGTGATCAAAGAGCGTCGATGAGGGAGAGCTTGGAAAAATCAGTGCTTTTAGAGATTGGATCTGCGCAGAAAGATGGAACTTTGGCATAGCAGAATCACAACTGGCAATTGATGAGGCATATGAAGAAATGATAGCAGAACTTGCTGAGGAAGCGACTTCACCCGGAAGTGGTGATGAACAAGCTTCATTTCCACCACCGCCAACACAACCTCCTCCCAACCTTGACGGATTTATGAGATTTATTAGAAATACAACATAAATTATGATGTAACTTGTACATTGGCACGTCTTCTTTTAGTTTTTTTTTCCTTTTAATGGTGGTATTAGTACCTTGTTGTGCTCATTCCATTGGGGGGAGGAAGACTAAGAAAGATATACCATTTTGGTCAATAAATATGCTCTTTATCATATCCTTGAATATCTTTTTTCTCAATATTTCTTTGTCTTTACTTCGATATCATTCCTTGAATATTTATATAACATACAATATATAACATACAACACAATATACTAATTACAACATTCTTTATACATTATATACAATATATACTACTTACAACAACACACTATATACATAATATACAATATATACTAATTACTACAACACAATATTATACATAACATACAATATATACTAATTACTAATTTACAACAACACATTATATACATAACATATATCCATATATACATAACATACAATATATACTAATTACTACAACACAATATATACATAATATACAATATATACTAATTACTACAATACAATATATACTATACTAATAACTTAGTACACCATAAAATATATTCTACGCTATACTAATGACTACTATACAAGATATTGACATAACAAAAAAACCCGTCAGGCCCATTAGGCCCGCCAGACCCGGCCCACCAGACCCAGGACCGCATGGTGCTTAGGCCCGTCACGGGCTGGTCCCAACCTAGAGGACCGCCAGAGCCGGGACCTCCAGACCCGCCAGGCACGTCAGGCCCGGCATGCCAGAACCGGGCCCGTGAGACTCGGCCCGTCAGGCACAAATAGGCCCAGAACCGGGCCACTTTACAGCCTTACATTAGGCTCTTGTAGGCTTTGAGGTTTGTTCCCCTCTCCCAAGTATTCTCCTCTGTATCACAACCCTGCCATTTCACCAAGAACTCTTGGTGATCTTTCCTTGAGGCATGAATCACTCTATCATCATGGATAGCTTCAACACGCCTGTTCCCGATTGAATTGGGGCCTTGAATATTGCTCCATGAAGGATCCTCCATGTCTTCCCAAAATGGTTTTAGAAGGCTGACATGGAAGACGGGATGAATTTTCTACTAAGCTGGGGTGTCCACTCGGTATGTAACTTTCCCAGTACGCCTTTCAATGGACAAGGGTCCAATGTATTTTTACAATATGCGAAGGTCATGGACCCCTGGAAATAAGTACCCCTTTGTGATTTTGACTATCACTTGGTCCTCTACTTGGTATTCAACAAAGCGACAATTTTTTATCAGCATGCCTCTTCATCTGCTTTTGGGCTTTGACAAGATAGCTCCTCACTATGTCCAAATTTTGCTTCCATTCTTTTGATAAGCTAGAAACTCGAGGAGCTTTTAACATGTTTGGTGCATTCACGGTGTGTGGGAGTAGTGGTTGCTGTCCGGTAACAATTTTAAAAATGCTTTTGTTTGTACTAGAGCTCTTTTGTGAATTGAACACAGATGAGCAGCATCCATATGCTTCACCTAATTCTTCTGCAATCCTTTTACAAAGTGGCGGAGATATTCCTCCAACATACCATTGAATTTCTCCATCTGGACATCAGATTGCGGATGAAAACTTGAGCTATGACTCAATTTCGGACCAAGGCACTTAAAGAGTTGGGTCTAAAAGTTGCTAGTAAAGCGGGACGACATAAGAGAAGAAGATTCGAGTTGTATCTTCTGCTGATATATATTGTGGGGCTACTATAAAGGTAGCATACTTAGAAAACCAATCCACCACAACCAAGATAGTTGTGAGATATCAGACCTTGGACAATCTGGTGATGAAATCCAGGGAAACGCTTTCCCAAGGTCTCATTGGGACAATAGTGGTTCCAAGTTTCCCGCTTGTGTCAAGCGGTCCAACTTGTCTTTCTGGTATACTAGACAAGTCTTGCTCTGTCCTACTAAATCAACCAAATACTATGCAACAGGATCCTTGATGAGTAGATCTTGTATCTGGTTCTTGATGGAGGTGGCTACTTTGCTCCCCCTTAGGGTGGCGAGTAGGAACACTGATGCTAGATCAGCTTTCCGACTGCGTATTAGCAATATGATTGGCCTTCCCACTTCGGTACTCTAGGTTGAAGTGGAATTCAGCTAGGATTTCTTACCACCTGTCCTATTGACTATTCAGCTTCAGCTGGGTCATGAAATGGCTAACAGTTGTGTTGTCTATCTTGACCACGAAGGGGGTCCTCGGCAGATAGTGCCTCCAAAGGAATAAGCAGTGGACGATAACCAATAATTATTTCTCATGTGCAGCATAGCGCTTCTCTGCATCCTTCAGCTTCCGACTCTTGTAGGCTACAGGACGCCCTACTCTTCGTAAGACTCTACTAAGGGCATAGTCGGATGCATCTATTTGTGCCTTGAATGGCTTGGCCAAATCAGGGAGGGCCAAGAAGGGTCTACTAGAATTAGCTGCTTTTAATGCATTGAAGGCCTCTGCTCTCTTGGGTCCCCAATCCTAGGGCGTGGCCTTCATGAGAAGTTCTGTCAATGGCACTGCGATAAAGGAGTAGTTTTTCACAAATCGCCAGTAGAAGTTGCATAGGCCAAGGATCGCCATCAAGGCATGGATATCCTTAGGAGGCATCCAATTTGTGATTGCCTGAATCTTCTGTTGGACCATCTTGATTCGCCCTTCCACGATAACATGTCTGAGGAAGTCAATCTGCTTTTTAGCAAAGGAGCACTTGGATAGCTTCGCATATAGTTCATGCTCCCCTAATCGAGCTAGGACCTTTCGCAAGTTCGCCTGGTGTTTTTCCAATGTTTGGATATATACCACAATGTCATCCAAGTATACTACCACGAATTCATCAATACACTCTCGGAAGACTTGGTTCATCAGGGTGCAAAATGTAGCCGCGGTGTTAGTAAAGCCAAACGGCTTAACCAAGAAGTCGTACGACCCATATTTTGTCACACAGGTCATCTTGTGTTCATCACCCACTGCACTCCGAACTTGCCAATAACCTGTCTTCCAGTTTATCTTGGTGAACACCCTCGCACCACCCAGTCTATCAAACAAGTCTTCCATTAGCGGAATAGGGTACTTGTCCTTCACTGTATAGCCTCATAATCCACACAGAGTCGTAAGATACCATCATGTTTCTTTTGGAATAGAACAGGGCACCCGTATAGGTACTTGGAGGCACAATGATCCCGCTATCTAGCATTTCCATCAATTGTCTACGAAGCTCGGTGAATTTGGGTTGTGACATTCGAGAAGGCACCGGGGCGGGTGGCTTCGTGTCCAACAGCAACTCAATTTCATGGTCCATAGTGCCCATACGCGGGAGTCGCTTTGGCATGTCTTGTGGCATGACATATTCAAACTCGAGTAGTAGCTCTTTCACGGGTTTAGGAATGGGCCCAAGGAGCATTCGATATCTTCAATGTAGAGGGTTGCCACGAACGTAGGTTCATGTCTATTGACCCCCTTCTTCAACTACAAGAACAAGATGTTATCAATGGCCATCTTCATGGGCATGCACGGGATAATGCCGGGCTTGGCCCCATTTGTTCCTATCATCAGAAGCATGTCTGCATATTGGTTGTCCAACGAGATGGGTCGTCCCGTCCCGATCTCGTCTCGTCCCCTCACATCCCACTTTAATTAAAACGGGATGGGCCAATGTTAAACGGGACACGAGATGGGATGGGACGACCAATTTATCTCGTTTGTCCTGTCCCTTTTCATCCCATCCCGCATGGATTTTTTTTGAAACTTAGCAGTTGTACGACGACATAAATTGCAAAAATAGCCGTTGCCAAAGCTACGAAATGGCCAAAACTGACCCCTCCCCCCAAAATACCCCTTACCCCAAACTTTTAATATAACCCCTAAGTTTGTTAAATTACATATTAGCCCTGTTTTCTACTATAAATACCCCATCCTTTTTCATTTTTTTCCCACAAAAAATCAATCTTCTCTCTCAAATCTCTTACCGGGAGCGATGACGGCATGGAGCTCATGAAATATCAATCAATATTGCTAATTCTAGCACAATGTCCGAGAGATATTATTGATAAGTTGCAAAGAAGATATATAAGAGCTTACAAATATTAGTATGATAATTTGTAATTGGCTACTAAGAGGCCTACTTCAAACAGAACCTTTCCTTGAAGGTGGCTGCGTAGATTCTGCGCTCTTCAAAAGAATTATATTTGTATTTGAGATTTAAAAGTTCTATTAATAAAATAAAAGGCTCTAAGCGTTGATTTTTTTTTATGAATTGTCTTAGTTACTTAACACTTTGAAATTATATTAAATATATTATACTCTATTATAAATTTATAATTACTAGAATATTTCATTACAAGTATTTTGTATTAATATTTTATAATTCTTTGCTTATATTTTTGTTTTTCATTTTAACATTTGAGTTTATTAAATAAGTAAAAAATCTAGCTGTTGGAAACCTTAAAAACATAGTAATTTTTAAAAAAATAGACGTTTTTTAATTTAAAAACTACACTTAAGGCTCACGAACCCGTCCCGTCATCCCGTCCCATCCCATTTGTTAGCGGGACAGGATGGGCCGCCCATTTAGTCCTGTTTGTCCCGTCCCGTTTCATCCCGTTTCGTCCCGCCACCCTCCTGCTTAAATGTCGTCCCGTCCCGTTGGGCAGCCATAGGTACGGGCATAGTGTTGATTTGCCTTAGGAATTCCAACCCAACTATTAACTCGAAGTCATCTATGATCACTACTCGCATGCTGAATTTTCCTTCGTAAGGGCCAAGCTTCACCGATACGCTTTGGCTATTCCACCCACTAGCTGAGGAGGTGAGTTGATAGCCTTGACCCCTCATCTACCTTTTCCTACAACTATTATAAGGCGCTCCACCTGAGTCAAGGCTAAGTAGTTATGGGTAGCACTCGTGTCTATCATCGACCGAATGGGCTTGCCATTCACCTTCATATCGACGAAAATTAAGGTCCTCTCTTGTTTAAAAGGAGTCCCCTCATCGGCCTTATTTTTACCCTTTTTGGTGATTGGACATGGGTCCTTCTTCTTATAGATACCAGCATTGTTTCCGCTAGTGCCTCAGAAATAGAGCCAACAGTTGCATTGAAGGTGCCTACTAGTTCAGTCTGGTATGCATCATCTGAGTCGTCATCAGTCCCATCACCAAAATCTTGATGGGCGTTCATTTGTGAATGTGGGTATTCATCCTTCCAATGTGGTCCACTGTAATGACAGCATCTTTAAGGAGGCTTTCTCCACCGGTCATTTTTGTTTGACGCAACACTATTGCTGCCTGAGGAGGGAGCCTTAGATTTGGTTGCACTCCAATCTCCCCCACTTCTGCTAGGGACACCATTGCTAGGCTGGCTCCCTTTGAATCCCGCTCAGGTAGGCGGCGGAGGCCTATACTTTCAATCTTCCACTTGATAGTCTCCAAGACATTCAGCTGCTTGGATCACCTTGGGTAGGGTATCTACCCTTTGTCCTTGCAGCTCCATACGGGCATAAGGTTTCAACCCTTCAAGGAAGGTGAAGAGCTTGTCTTTCTCCTGCATGTCGGGTATGATTAGCATGAGCGTGGATAATTTCTGCACGTAGTCCCACACCGATTTGGTTTGGCTGGAGCTCCCATAGTTTTCTCCTTGCGTTGTATTCAATATTTTGGGGGAAGAACTGTAGAAGTATGGCTGCCTTCAGTTCTGCTATGTCTCGACAACATCTTCACCGACCCTGATGGCTTCGTGCTTCACCCCCATTAGAGTGTAGCACCACCCTGAAGATACATGGAAGCAGTTGCTACCTTCTTAGCCTCTTCTAAGCCCCCAACATCATCGAAGTGCTATTCGATTTCAAAGATAAAGTTTTCCAATTATTTGGAATTTCTAGCTCCATTGTAAGGCTTTGAATCAGGAGTTTTTGGTTTTTGTGTCACGAAAGTGGGCTTCACATCTCCTCTGATTTGGTTTCTACCTTCTCGAAGCAGGCCCTGTAAAGCATCATTGAAAACATTGAGCTGGTATGTCAAGTTGTCAATAGTTTGTTGCATGGTCTCCCTGTCGGCCTTTTGTGCCCTGTAGGCTAAATCCTCGGCACACTCATGTTGGAGTCCCTCGAAAATGCAAAAAATTTTGGTTGCCTCTGTGTCTATCGTTTGCTGATCTCCCTCAGAGTCGGGATTGATCTTTTTTATGTCAACTTCGGCCTGAAGCACTCTATGGTCTAGGTCGTCCAACCTTTACACTAGACTGGCTCTTAGTTCAGCCACTGTATCCACGATGTGCCATAATACATCAACTGTCCCTTCCAGGGATGCAATGCGGTCCCCATGATTCCCCATGGTAAGAAATGGTGGTAATGGCAACGCTTTCCCTCATCCGATACTAAGCCTATGCTCTGATACCAACTATTATGTGGCTCCTTCTTGAGATTCCTTGGAAGAGCGATGTAAGGCTAGGCAACTGATATCAGTGCAGCAACTATCCGCCAACTTAGGTCCTCTTCGTACGCTAGACGATATTATCAGTACCGTACGGGAAAACCAATGTCAAAAGCAATTGAGAGAACATAAAAGAGAATTGAGAATGAAAGAAAGCTTGATTGCATTAAAGAAAGCTATTACAGAAACAACACGATGTCGAGGGGGAGAGACACCAGTACAACGAATTGTATGCTTAGTACAACGAATTGTTTTCTTGCTAGAAAGTTTCATTGCTTGATTCCCCTAATAACACTTAAAAAAAAGAAACCAAAGCTACAAGACTAGACTTGACTAAGCTAGCGAAACATAATGGAAGTACATGAAATAAAATTACATGAAAGAAAGCTTGATTGCATTAAAGAAAGCTATTACAGAAACAACACGATGTCGATAGGGAGAGACACCAGTACAACGAATTGTATGCTTAGTACAACGAATTATTTGCTTGCTAGAAAGTTTCATTGCTTGATTCCCCTAATCACGCTTAAAAGAAAGAAACCAAAGCTACAAGACTAGACTTGACTAAGCTAGAAAAACATAATGGAAGTACATGAAATAAAATTACTCTATATTTACAATAAGAAGGACTTAGTTTTCTACAAGACAGACACGGGTTCATTGTCAGCAGCCTTGTGTTTGGCATCACAGATTGTGCATGCGGTGTTGTCTGCCTGCGCGACGCTGTTGGCATTAGCCTGTTGCTGGGCGCTAGCGAGGGATGTAGGTGGGGTGACAGAGGCACTTTTCACTTGGAGCAACCAAAACCACGGAGCCGTTCGTGGCGCTAGGTGTTGGGAAGCTAACTAGGATGCCACGGGGCGTGCCCAAGGGGTCATAGGGCATGGCTAGAAAGCTGCCCATGACATAAATTATGCTAACATTGCATTATAATAAAGATATTGCGCGGCTGTGTATAAGAGCTAAAATTAAATATCCCCCCTCCCTGGCCAAAAGAAAAAAAGAAAAAAAGGGAGTGTTGCCCCATCAATTACATAACGATTCATCAGCGCAAAAACTTGACCTACAACGAGTATAGGTGTTTCGCTGAAATGATATACACACTTTGCGAGCTTAAAAACTATCAAAAAAAGATATATGGGTAAATCGTAATCAAGTATAATGAGTTCTAGAAGAGGTTATTTCACTGAGATTGCGGTAGATCCGAAAGCATAAAAGATAATAGAGAGCTTTAATATCAAAAGGAGATAGGTAGAGAGATAGAGAGATGTTTGCTTGATAATAATAGAAAGAGAAACTAGAGAGATAGTATATTCACAATAATGAATCTAGCCTATTACAGGGTGAAGGTCTCCTTTATATATTAGGAGACAATTTCTTGAAATACACAAAAAGAAAAGTACAAAAGTTAGTGGCTTCCTTGTACGGAAGAAGCCAGGCCTAACATAGTGCCATTCATCTGCTTAGTTGATCAGGACATCCTTACCTGGTTGATGAGGCTTCGAGGGCGGCCTCGTTATGAGGGACATGTTTCCTTAATGGTGGTGAGTTGAACCAACTTTTACCTTATAAAGTTAGTCCCTCTGTCCATTGGAGGCATCCTCGAGGGGCGTCTTCAATGGACGGATGTGCACGCTTATGTGACAGTATAGAGTCGTTGAGGATCAGCTCATTTTTAGGATAATGTTACCGATCTAGTGCATCATAATTATTTTTACTCCCAAGGCGGTTCAGATCCTGACGTGACTTTTGGGTTTCCCACACCAGCTTTAGAATGATGCTGCTTCGATTTTTGTTTACCTATATCCTATAAACAACGGAGCGATTCAAAACGGTTCATCGTTCGAATCTTTGAAGGTCATTTCTATCTTTTTCTCATTCTATTTTCCTGCGATCACTTCTTTTCTTAAGAACTGTTGTTTCTACGGATCGAGCTTTGCATCTACTTGAAACACTATTTTTTGGCAAGCTTTAATCATGGTGAAACGATCTCAGGGTAGCAAGAAGTCCAGAAATAATGCCCTTTTTAGGGTTTCACCTCCCTATGACGGTGAGGTGGAGGTGGTCGAAGAGGTTCTCGTTCCTCTGTCAGTGGCAAATGTTCTTCCGAAGAACATGATCAAAAGAAATGACTTTAGTCATAAAGGTTCACCTCCACCCAGGGAACGTAGAGAATTGACGCTTTCCCACTTGGATGCACTTAGGATAGCATATGGGTTTCCAGACCACGTCGATATATCGCCTTCTGGAGAAGATTATGCAAACGTGCACAAGCCCGGGTTTTGCATGTTCTACGAGTACGCATTCCAGATTGGCTACAGTTTCCCACTCAACCCTATAGCGGAGGAACTTTGGCATTTCTTTAGAGCGTGCCCGGCTCAACTCACCCGTTACACGTTGAAAGTGTGCAGGATACTTACCACCCACGTGGAGAAATCCGGATGCGTGGTCACGATATACCACTTTCTGCAGATGTTTAATGCAAGCTACCTGCGGGGTTCGATGTTGCACCTGACGCGTCGTGGGAAGAAAAGCTTCGTGGTGCAGTCTGATGACAAGGACAATCGTGGCTATTGGAAGAAGGTTTTCTACATCCAGACGGAGCATCTAGTGGCTAATCCCGAAGTGTTGCTGGAGGTGAGGAACCGGGAGTGTAAGTATTCCTTTGTGTCTTATTTGACACTTTTCGTTGTGACGACTTTACTCCTCATGGTTCATTTATCTGCTATTGCAGTGGCGGCTTATATTCCTGCGAATTCCTCGTCTCTTTCCTGTACGGACGACATTAGGTCGTGGTTGGAGAGGATGATTCCGCATGTGGGGGACTTTGTACATGGGCTCAATTCTGTAGCACGTACGGCCTGACTGGTAACAATTTTTCCTTATTCTTTTCTTTTTCCTTGTCTGATTCGGGAGTCCTTTAGTTTGGCGTACCTTTTCCTTGACAGGTCGGGGCATCTCCGAGAGAGCGAAGAGGAGAAGAACTGATGCCGGCCAGTCTAGGGAGAAGTCGAGATCTGAGGAGGAGGACTAGCCTGCGGGGGGTTCGCTTGAAAGTATCGCCCTCTCGGAACCTCAGCAGGAAGTTGCGCCAGGGGTGGTATCTGGTGCGGTGGCCGAAATAACGGCAGAAGAGGAGGTTCTGGTGGTTCCTGAGGCCGTACCCACGAGGATGGCCAAATTTGTGTCCAGCAATGAAGTGCTTCGTTGGAGTTGCCTTTGCAAGCGATGGAGGCGGCTCTTGAAGATGAGGAGTCACTCAAAGTAGAAGGCGTCGGCTGATCACTGGAAAAGGAGTGGCTGTTGAGGGGGAGAGGGTGCAATTGCCTCATTGCGAGTCAGGGCGGTCATTTATGGCCGATGCAATCCACTTGTAGAGGGCCTCTCCTCAGGGGATGGATGATGTCGAGGCTGGTCTGCCTTCTGCTAGGGAGAACGACTTGTCGGCCGCAGCAGCAGGGACAAGTGCACCTTTGGAGAGGACGGACGGGGGAATGGGCTCTTTGGCTTGTGTTGAGATAATGTCCGGTAGGTCTACACGCTGCATTGTGATTCCTAGGGGCTATAACCTTCTGGAGAACTGCGAGGAAGAAGCCGAGGACATGACCCTTCTTTGTGCGGGTGCTGAGGGTGAGGCATTGGCAGAGGTTAGTGACATGGGCCTATCTCGAAGGGTAGCGGGCGCGGCCTTGCAGGTAATTTTGGCCTTCCTTCCCATTGGTGTCGTAGGGGTGGTCCGCCTGTGTACTAATTCATTCATTGATATTTTTGAGGTTCTTGTTTTGGAGGTAGAGAGGGGGGACTCCTGGCGAAGAGCGCAGATGCCCATGAAAAATTGTTGTAGAGGTACAAGCGGGACCGCGATGTGCATCAAACATTGGCCGACGTCTACAAGAAGGACCCCGAGTTTAGGTTGGTCCACGAGGGCCTTATCCATACGGAAGAGCAACTAAAGAAGAGGTTGGCCAAGTTGGAGAGGGCGGATTAGCAGCTCCTGGCCGCGGTCTTCCGGAACACAGATTTGGAGGCTCTCCTTCAAGCGAAGGATGATGAGTTGGAGCTTGGTCGTGTTGTAGCACCGGAGGCTACTGAACTCCGGGCTCAGGTTGCGGCCTTAGCCGCTGAGCTCAAAGCTAAGGAGGATGAGATTGAGGCACTTGCGCGAACCGCTCTACAGGAAGCTGAGCGCCTGGATGCTCATGACATGTGGGTGTACCATGATTCCAGTTAGTCATGTTTGAAGTCTCCTAGCAGCTAGTTGGGTCTCTGAGGAGGACGTGAATAGTAGTAAAGTCTAACCTGAGTTGCTCGTGAGGCGGCCGATTACCTCTCTGATTCACCCGCTAGATAAGGATATAACTCAGAAGATATTAACAGACTGGCGTCTGCTTCTTAGATTTCTAGGGACTACCTGCCAGGAGGCGGTGATGACCCGAGTACTGGTTATGCCTGCCTGGGTGACATGGGTTCCTAGGGTTTGCTTTTGTACCCTTTTGCTGTAAATGGGGCCTCTTTCTGAGGCCGAACATGTATATACCTTTTGGATATAATAGTACATACCTTTTTTCGTTGTTATTCTTTTTCCTTGGAACTTTTGTCATGCTTGAAAATCGTAGTTTGAGCTTGACTTGGCTGTCGTCAGGTCTTCCATTTTGCCGTAGTCGATATTGGGTTGACTGTTAACGGCGATGGCCTTAGCCATGTTGGATCCCTGGTCTGAGCCAAGTTGATATTGATGGCCTTAGCCATGTAGAATTGAATGGCCTTAGTCATGGAGATGTTGGCCGTGAAATTGACTTCTACTGTCGTCGAGCCTTTCGTTTTGCTGTAGTCGACATTGGGTCGATTTTTAGTGGCGAAGGCCTCAATCATGTTGAATTGAATGGCCTTGGCCATGAAATTGACTTCAACTGTCATCGAGCCTTTCATTCTACCGTAGTCAACGTTGGGTTGACTGTTCGAATGGCCTTGGCCATAAAATTGACTTTGACTGTCATCGAGACTTTCATTTACTGGATATGGTTGTAGCCTTTTCATTTATTTGAGATGGCCGTAGCCTTTTCATTCATTGGGGGCGGCCGTAGCCTTTGTCGACTGTTAGCGGCGATGGCCTTAGCCATATCGAATAGAATGGCCTTGGCCATGAAATTGACTTCGACTGTCGTCGAGTTTCTCATTCTGCCGTAGTAGACATTGGGTCGACTATTAGCGGCGATGGCCTTAGCCATGTTGAATCGAATGGCCTTGGCCATGAAATTGACTTCGACTGTCATCGAGCCTTTCGTTTTGCCGTAGTCAACATTGGGTCGACTGTTAGCGGCGATGGCCTCAGCCATGTTAAATCAAATGGCCTTGGCCATGAAATTGACTTTGACCGTCGTCGAGTTTCTCGTTCTGCCATAGTCTACATTGGGTCTACTGTTAGCACCGATGGCCTTAGCCATGTCGAATCAATTGGCCTTGGCCATGAAATTGACTTCGACTGTCGTCGAGCCTTTTATTTTGCCGTAGTCGACATTGGGTCGACTGTTAGCGGCAATGGCCTCAGCCATGTTGAATCAAATAGTCTTGGCAATGAAATTGACTTCGACTATCATCGAGCCTTTCATTTACCGGAGATGTCCTCAACCTTTTCATTCATTGGAGATGGTCGTAACCTTTTACACATTGGAGATCGCTGTAGCCTTTTTACACATTGGAGATGGCCGTAGCCTTCTTACACATTGGAGATGTCGCTCGTCCAGTCCCTGTATCAGGTCGGGTTGGAGAGCGTATGGAGAGGCTGGTGTGATACACTTGTTTCGCAACTATCTCCAGGTTCACTTCGTTTCCTCATTAAAAACCTCCCCGAGAAAACCTAATTAGGACAAAACTCGGGTGAGGGAAAAAGAGTGCGACTTGGGGGACACCTTTTAGAAATGGAAATATTGTATTGGGCGACGTTCAATTGTTCTGGAGTGTTTTTCCTTCCATTGTTTCCTGCTGAAACGCCCCTTTGTTTGCTATTGCTATGATTTTGTATGGTCCGTCCCAGTTTGTGCCCAATTTTCCTTCACTTGGGTCTTTGGAGCCCAATGTCTTGGCTTTGAGGACGTAGTCTCCTACTTGGAGCAGCCTTATTTTTGCTCTTTTGTTATACTACCTTTCGACTTGCTTCTTTTGGGCCACCATTCTTATGTGGGCCATTTCTCTTCTTTCCTCGGCTTCACAAAGGTCTTGGAGCCTATTCGCGTCATTTTTCATTATGCTGGTGTGAGAATACCTCGGGCTTGGTTCGCCTACTTTGACGGGTATGACCACGTCAGTTCCGTAAACCTGCGAGTATGGAGTTTCCCCTGTGCTGGACTTGGGTGTGGTCCTGTGTGCCCATAACACTTCGGTAATAGTTCAGGCCACATCCCTTTGGTGTCTTCAAGATTTTTCTTCAATATGTTCTGTATGGTTTTGTTAGAGGAGTCTGCTTGACCGTTGGCGGCGGGGTGGTATGGCATGGAGAGGATTCTTTTGATGTGCCATTTCTTGAAGAATTTGGTCGTTTTTTGACCGATGAATTGTCGTCCGTTGTCGCAGCTGATTTCTTTAAGGATGCCAAAGCGGCATATAATGTTCTTCCATATGAAGGCGATGACCTCCTATTTGCGTATTTGTGCGTACGCACCTGCCTCCACCCACTTGAAAAAATAGTCAGTCAAAACAAGCAAAAATCGTACCTTTCGCGGTCCTGCGGGCAGGGGGCCGACTATGTCCATTCCCCATTTGATGAAGGGCCAGGGAGAGGTGACTGAGTGTAGGGGTTCCCCTGGATGGTGGATCATTGGGGCATATTTTTGGCATTGTTCGCATCGACGTATTCTGCTGCTTCTTTCTTCATGGTGGGCCAGTAGTAGCTGGTGCGGATGATGCACCATACGAGGCCGTGGTTACCTGCATAGGCACTGTAGTGACCCTCGTATACCTCTTTGAGTACTGTCCTTGTTTTGTGCGGGCCTAGGAACTTGGCCAAGGGTCCGCCAAACGTTCTCTTGTAATGGTCGTTGCTAATCAGGCAGTACCGGCGTCTTGCACGCGGAGTTTCTTTGCCTCTTTCTTGCCGAGCGGCAACGTTCCGTCTATTAGATAGGACATGAACTGGTTGTGCCAGTCTCAGGTTAGATTTAATAAAAATACCTCGGCATGGTCGATGGATGAATGGAGGAGGGTGACCACACTTTCCTTCTTGATATGGCTGCGGCCAATTTTGCCAGACCGTTCGCTTCGACGTTCTGTGCTCTAGGAATTTGTTTGAAGCGGCATTCATCGAACTTAGCCATTAGCCTGTGGATATCTGTCTGGTATTTTTGTAACCTTTGTTCTTTGATCTGGTAAGTCCCAGAGACCTGGTTTACCACAACTTGTGAATTGCAATGGAGAAGGATCCGCCGGGCTCTATACTTGATGGCTAATTTCATGCCTGCAATAACGACCTCATACTCGAACTTATTGTTAGTCATTTCGGGGCATCGTATCGACTGGCAAATTGTTTCATCCGTGGGGACCTCGAGGACGAGTCCTAGTCTCGATCCCTATGCATTGGCGCCGTCATCAGTGTGGAGGACCCAAAGGTCGTTGCGGGGGGAAGAGTGTCGGGCCTCGAGCTCTGCCTTCGGCAGCATTTCCGCTTTGAAGGCGGCTAGGACTTGAGACTTGATGGAGTTTCTTGGAATGTATGAGATATCATGCTCGCTGAGCTCAATGGCCCATTTTGCGAGTCGTTCTGATAGCTCAAGCTTATGTAAGACACTCCTCAGCGGGAAGGTCGTTACCACTCTTATGGGATGGCATTGAAAATAAGGTCGTAGCTTTCGTGAAGCTACGACTAGTGCTAGTTCCAGCTTTTCAAGGTGCAAGTACCGAGTTTCGGCGTCCACTAGTATTTTGCTAATGTAATAGATGGGAGATTGCGTACCTTTGTTCTCGAGTACCAGGGAAGTGGTGACGGCGACCTCAGACACGCCTAGATACACCAGAAGTGGTTGACCTGGGCTTGCTTTGGCTAGTAGGGGCGGCGAGGATAGGTACGCCTTCAGATTTTTTAGGTCTTCAACACATTCTTCGTTCCACTGAAGCCCTTGATCTTTCTTCAACACACTGAAGAACTTATGGCACCATTCAGAGGATTGCGAGATGAACCTTGAAAGGGTTGCTATCCGAATCGTCAGCTTTTGTACATGTTTTTTGCTGCTTAGCACTGCTGGGATTGCGTCTATTCCTTTGATCTGATCTATATTGATTTCGATACACCTCTAAGATACGAGGAATCCCAAGAACTTTCCTGAGGCCACGCCGAAGGCGCTTTTTTTGGGATTCAGTTTCATCCCATATCTTCTCAATATTTTGAAGGCCTCCTTCAGACGGTCGAGGTGGTCCTCCTTTCTGGACGGCTTTACCAGCATGTTATCAATGTAGACTTTCATTGTTTTGCCAAGTCATTCCTTGAACATCTCGGTGACCAACCTTTGGTACGTGGCTCCCGCATTTTTGAGTCTGAAGAGCATCACTTTGGAGCATTATGTCCCTCGGTGAGTCATGAAGGTCATCTTCTCCTGATCTTCTTCGGCCATCACGATTTTATTGTAGCCAGAATATGCGTCTAAGAAGCTCAATAGTTCATTTCCGGATGTCGCGTCTATCAGCTGGTCCACATGTGGAAGTAGGAACGAATCTTTCAGGCATGCTTTGTTCCGGTCGGTGAAATCCACGCACATTCGCCACTTCCCATTTTTCTTCTTGACCATGACAACGTTGGCGATCCACTCAGGGTATTTGGTTTCTCTGATGGAACCATTTGTTAATAGTTTGTCTACTTCTTCACTCACAGCTTCGTTGATGGCGGCATTGAATTTTCTCCTCATTTGCCTTACGGGCGGGTGTAGCGGATCAATGTTCAATTTGTGGGTAGCGATGTCCCGCGGTATCCCTGGCATATCGGAATGGGAAAAAGTGAACAAGTCTACATGGTTAGATAAAAATTCACAATACTTACTTGGATTCGAAAGACCGTGCCCGATGTATGCCTTCTTCTTGAGGTCTTTGTCGACTAGCTGCACGAGGTGGAGGTCCTCGACCGTGGCTTTGTTGGCTTCTATGATATCTAGATTTTTGATGGCGTGCTCTGTCGGATGAACCTTAGTCCCCGACAGAGCTGATTGCTATGCTTCTGCGCTCACCCCTTGGAGTTGTTTGGTGTGGGTATAGCCTTGAGCTATTTTGTAGCATTCTTGGGGCAGTGTGGGGTTCACCCCTATGCTGAATACCCCCCATGGGGTAGGAAATTTGATCACCTGAAAAGCTGGAGGGGACTACTCTCATGGCATGTATCCATGGTCATCAAATGATGGCGTTGTACGATATCTCCTCGTTCATCACTTGGAAGGTGGTTTCCAGCGTGACTCCTCTCGCCAGGACATGCAGCGTTATTTCTCCGGAGGTTCTTTCCACTGCATTGTTAAAACCAGTCAACGTTATGCAGCGCAGTATTATCTTATCTTTGAGTCCCATAAGTGCAAGGACCCTCAGGTGGATAATACAAGCGCGGCTCCCGTCGTCAATCATAATTCTCCTATCATCTGTATCCACAATGTGTAAAGTAATAACCAAAGCGTTGTAATAAGGAAAAGACAAATCGTCGGCATTAGAATTATCGAAGGTGATACTATCTTCGAAGTCGTCATACCGTTCATGGGCGAGAGTTCGCTTTAACTTGTGAGTGGTGGTGAATTTGACTTGATTGATTGCCGAGTCATTGCCGTCCCCGATGATCATGTTGATCATACGTGTTGGTGAGGGCGGCCTTGGTGGTTTGCTGAGTTGATCCCGCCCTCTTGCAAAGTTGAGTTTCCCTTTATCGCTGAGCAATTCTCTCAGGAACCCTTGGTTTAGCATCCTGACCACTTCCTGCCATAGACCTATGCAGTCTTCGGTCTTATGCCCTTGCTCCTGGTGGAACTCGCTCAGGGCGTTTGATTTTTGGGTGGTAGGGTCTGACTTCATCTTTGCTGGCCATTGTACCTTGTTGCCCAGCTTCTCTAGTGCGTACACTACCCCTGAATGAGAAACACAAAAGTTATGTGCAGATAATAAAGGAGGCATACCTCGTTCGTTTTGTAGGGAGCGACGTGTCGTTGTAGTGCGTTCGCGTGCCTTGGGGGTGGTGGACGAGATGATCAGACGTACGTTTGATGTCTTTCCTTGTTGGGATGCGGGATTTGTTCCCGTCGCCCTTTATTGCGCAGGTCTTTCTTGATCTCCGGGAGTATCGTTGTTAGCCTCCTGGTAGGACCGTTGAGGTCGTCTTCATATGCACGTACCTCAGCGCAGTAGGCGCTATGGATTTCTTCCAAAGTGGTGGGAGGGTACTTCATGAGGCGACTCAGTAGTTTCTTAGTTGCCCTTCAGTCGTCCCTTCTTAACCCGTTTTGGAAAGCAGAGACGTGCATACTTTTTGATACATTCGGTAGGCTCATTCTCACCTTGTTGAATCTGTCTAGGAAGTCCCTGAGCCCTTCTCCCATGGTTTGCCGAATAGCAAAGATGTCGTTAAGTCTTTCCTCCACTTTCTCTGCTCCTGCATGTGATGTGACGAACTTGTCCGCCACTTCCTCGAACATGGAGATGTCCTTGGCCGGTAGCTGTGAATACCACATCAAAGCTCCTCCTATCAATGTTTCACTGAACTTATTCAGAAGCACGGACGGTACCTGTTCCTTTTCCAAGTCGTTGCCTTTCACGACAGTGACGTAATGAATTAGATGGTCCTCGGGATCCGTAGTCCCATCGTATACCCTCAAATAGGGAGGCATTTTGAAAGTCTTTGGGACAGAGTATGGTGCGGCCTCCGCTATGGTGGGCTGCTTTATAAACCTTCCCACATCGCGCTTTGGCAGTAGTTTAGGAGTGCCCGGGATCTTGTCTACTCGTTCTTGATGTTCTTTCATTTGGTCACGGAGCGATTTGTTTTCGTACTCCATTTCCTCCATCTCTCTGAGGATGGCTGCGAGCGCTCCGTTGTTGGTTTGAGTGTCGGTGAGTATCTTGTTGGCTTGCGCGACCTCGGGTTCATCATCGGCTGTGATGAGGTCAATTATTGGCGTGCGTCTTATGCCATGTTGTGGTGACTTTTTGACTAGGTTGCTCAGAGTGCTTGTGAGCCATCCTTTTAGTAGCTCCTTGATTTCCGGGGGTGGATATTGAAGTAGAAGCTCCCCTTTCTTGTGGATGTGTCAGATCTCTGGGTGGAGGAGGTGGGGTTCCTCCACTCATCGTGGTGTTGGGGGTTGTGTTCATGATATTATCTTCACCTACCTCATTGAGTGAATCTATGAGGTTCACTCCAACATCATTTATCGCTTTCTTTTTTTCACTGTTGTCATCCATGTTTATATGTACGAGGTAGGGGATGGTTGCCGGTGATTTTCTAGGCACAAACTATAATTCTGATTCTCGAAATCCCCACAGACGGCACCAAATTATTTCGCTCAGAAGATATACACACTTTGCGAGCTTAAAAACAATTAAAAAAAGATATATGGGTAAATCGTAGTCAAGTATAATGAGTCCTAGAAGAGGTTATTTCACTGAGATTGCGGTAGATCTGAAAGCATGAAAGATAATATAGAGCTTTAATATCAAAAGGAGATAGGTAGAGAGATAGAGAGATGTTTGCTTGATAACAATAGAGAGAGAAAGTAGAGAGATAGTATATTCAGAATAATGAATCTACCTTGTTATAGGATGAAGGCCCCCTTTATATATTAGGAGACCTTTTCTCGAAATACACAAAAAGAAAAGTACAAAAGTTGATGGCTTTCTCGTACGGAAGAAGCCAGGCCTAAAACAGTGTCGTTCCCCTACTTAGTTGATAAAGATGTCCATGGTCGGTCCGTCCTTACCTGGTTGACGAGGCTTCGAGGGCGGCCTCAATATGAGGGACATGCTTGCTTAAACGGTGGCGAGGTGAACCGAATATTACCTCATACAATAGGCTATGCTTAGCGATGCTTGTTTACAATTTTGAATCACTTATTATATGTTTACTCTAGTTTTTATTGTGCTCATGTTCTAGAATATTAAAATTTCGTCTCATTCAACCTTATTATCCGAAAGGAAAAAATAAATAAAAATTTGCTACTAATAAGTAGAGGGGCAATGATTTTACTGAATGTTTCTACCGTCGGACCTTAGCAGGGACTGTTAGAGGAGATAACTGATGACTTTCAGCCGTACTTCTAGATGTTCAAACTAGAAAACTTTGACAAGCCTCCAACTAGTTGCAGTCCACAATGGTTGAACAAGCCAACCATAGCCTCCATAGGTAGCTTCCTTATTCACACGGGAATTTCCACAAAAAACCCTCACCATTTTTGCTATAAGTAGAGGTGCTTGCCTTCATTGTAAATCATTACAAAAATTAGAGTGTTCATCACCACGAAGAGTGAGAACAAGAGTGATCCTAGAGAGTGATCCTCGTTTGTGAGTTTTTGAGAGTTTTTTTTATGAGTTTTGTAATTACTCTGTAATCTATTCTTGTGAGTAATAGAGGTTGTTTTTCTCTCAAATTTGTGTTTACCAACGCCCAATCGATCCACATACTCCAACAAGTGGTATCAGAGCAAAGTTAGAGGCGTTGGTCGAGTTTTTAGGTGACGGGCCAAATTTGGGTTTTCAAAGCTTTGCACGAAATCCATTTCTGACGGCACCATTGGATTCGTCTCGTCGGACGGAGTCCAACGCACCAAACATCGACCTAATCGTAGTTCAAACGAGCCCATAAATCGCGGTCAAAGTTTGGTAAACTTTGCCGGAGGTTCGCCGGAGAAGACAATCGTCACTGGAAATTTCGCCGGAGAAGACGACCGGTCAACTGTAGCGAACCAGTCAACTCTCTGAAATTGTAGATTGGTCCCTCAACTTTCAAAAATTACAGTTTTGCCCCTATAGTGGAAGTTCAGCCACGAAGTGTCAATTCCACTATTTTCGACCTTTCCGGACGCAACGGTGAACTCCGTGTTTAAAGATTAAAACCCTGATCGTGTTGTAAAATTATTTTGTAAGATGATAATGTCCACAGAAGAGTCAATATCATTATTTCGGAGCCATGATTACGCTTACTGCCACAAATTACACGCTATGGAGACCTCGGATGGAAGATCTCCTAAGCTGTAAAGATTTGTTTGATCCCATAGAATTGATGGGTAAAAATCTTGATCCTGCCAAGGAGTTAGAGTGGAAGAAATCAAATCGAAAAACAAATGGTCAAATCCGTCAATGGATTGATCATAGTGTCTTCTACCATGTTGCACAAGAAACAGACGCATATACCCTCTGGAAGAAGTTGGAAGACATGTACCAGGACAAGACCGCTCGGAATAAGGCCCTATTGATGAGGCGCTTAGTCAACAGGAAGCTTAAAAATGAAACTTCAGTTGCCAAGCATACAGTGAGTTCCAAAACCTGGTCAACCAGTTTTCGTCTGTAGAGATGCCACTTAGCGATGAAGTTCAGGCGCTGTTACTACTCAGTTCCCTTTCCGATAGTTGGGAAACGCTGGTCGTATCACTCAGCAACTCAGCCCCTAATGGCAAACTTACCATGTCAATGGTCAAGGATGCCCTATTCAGTGAAGAGGCAAGGAGAAAGGAGATAGGCGCAGATCAGACCCATGCCTTTGTCACAGAGAATCGGGGGAGGCAACAAAAGAGTAGCAAAAGCAAATGGAGAGGCAGAAGCAAGACAAGGGGCAGGTCCACTGATGGCAGAAAACCAACATATAAGTGCCATCATTCTGGATAGAGGGACATATGAAGAAGAACTACTACAAATGGAAAGAGGAGCAAGGCCAGAGCAGTTCGCAACCGAAGAACAAGGGTGGAGAAACGTTAGTTACTATCTCTGGTGATGTAGCTTATTGTTCAACCCAAGATGAGATATGCCTTCACATCTCACGAGAAGACACAGAATGGGTGGTAGATACTGCAGCATCCTGCCACGTGACTCCATACAAGGAATACTTCACAACATACAAAGCTGGTGACTTTGGAGCTGTGAAAATGGGAAATTCCAGTTTCGCTGAGATTGTCGGAATTGGTGATGTCCAGATAAAGACAAGTTCCGAGAGCACAATCACTTTGAAGGATGTCCGCCATGTGCCAGATCTTCGGCTAAATCTATTGTCAGGAATAGCTCTTGACAAATAGGGCTATGATAGTCACTTCAGTAAAGGCACATGGAAGTTAACAAGAGGCGCTATGACAGTCGCCCGAGGACATATTTGTGGCACGCTATACAAGACTCATGTGCAGATATGCACAGACGGCCTCAACGTTGCAGAAAAGGAGGATTCTCAAAATTTATGGCACCAGAGACTCGGCCACATGAGTGAGAAAGAGTTGTCTACCCTAATAAAAAAGGAGTTCATCAATGTGGACAAGGATGCTGTACTAATTCCTTGCAATCATTGTCTGTTTGGTAAGCAGCATAGAGTCTCGTTTAATTCCTTTTCAATGAGAAGATTAGAGTTACTCAGTCTGGTACACTCTGATGTTTGTGGTCCTTTAGAGGTTGAATCACTCGGCGGCAATCGATACTTTCTAACGTTCATTGATTATGCTTCTCGAAAGGTGTGGGTGTATTTCTTACGGACGAAGGACCAGGTGTTCGATTACTTCAAACTGTTCCATGTCATGGTAGAACGTGAGACAGGAAAGAAGTTGAAGTGTCTTCGATCCGACAATGGAGGTGAATACTCTTCCAGGCAGTTCAATGCCTATTGCAGATCATATGGCATTCGACATGAGAAGACGGTCCCACGCACCCCTCAACACAACGGTGTAGCAGAAAGAATGAACCGAACAATCATGGAACGTGTTCGGAGCATGCTGTGTATGGCTAAGCTGGCAAAGCCATTCTGGGGAGAAGCAGTTAGAGCTCCTGTTACTTGATCAACTGATCTCCATCAGTACCATTGAATTTTGAAGTTCCGGAGAAACTTTGGTCTGGAAAGGATCCATCATATTCTCACTTGAGAATATTTGGATGTTTGGCGTACGCACACGTATCCAAGGAGCTCAGGCAGAAGCTAGATGCAAGGACCTCTCCATGCATATTCATAGGCTATGGAGATGAAGAATTTGGATACAGATTATGGGATCCAAAGGAGAAAAAGGTGATCAGAAGTAGGGACGGAGTGTTCCATGAAAACCAGACAATAGAATATATTGAAAAGCCCACAATATCTGAGAAGCCAAATGTTGCTCCTCAGGTGCCAGAGGCAACAGCAGAATCATTCATGAGAAATGAAGATACGGTGCCAGAAGATATTCCAGAAGTAGAAGACAATGAGGAAGAAGATGGTGTTCAGCAGGGGAGCCACAACCCGCTCTGCCAGATGTTCCAGAACCATCACAAGACTCAGATGATGGTGGATCTCCTCATATTCCAGAAGTTCGTAGATCTGAACGAGGTTGGATTCCATCGAGAAGATATCCAGAATCCGAATATCTTCTACTTACTGAAGATGGAGAACCAGAGAGTTTCCATGAAGCAGTATCTCATAAAGACAAAGAACAGTGGTTGCTTGCAATGCAGGACGAGATGGAATCTCTGCAGAAAAATCAGACTTATGAGATCGTAGTACTTCCAAAAGTGAAGAAGGCACTGAAAAATAAATGGGTGTTCAAGCTGATGAAAGATGGCGGTGGAAAAGTGGTGAAATACAAAGCACGATTGGTAGTCAAAGGATTCCAGCAGAAGAAGGGAATCGACTTTGATGAGATTTTTTCACCCGTAGTCAAGATGACTTCAATCAGAGGCATACTTGGATTGGTCGCAAGTATGAACTTGGAGCTTGAACAGATGGATGTGAAGACAATGTTTCTTCATTGGGAATGCAGATCACCCGAGACAGGAAGAACCAAAGGTTATGGATATCTCAAGAGAAGCATATTGAACGAGTGCTTGCACGGTTCAATATGAACAATGCCAAACCAGTTAGCATTCCATTAGCCAACCATTTCAAGATGAGCAAGAGTTCATGTCCCTCATCCAAGGAAGAGATTGGGGAGATGTCGTCAGTACCATATTCTTCACGCAGTGGGAACGGTGAGTCGTTTTCTCTCCAACCCCGGGAAAGAGCAGTGGGAGGTAGTAAAGTGGATTCTTAGGTATCTTAAGGGTACAATGATATTATGTCTTTGTTACGGGGGAGCTGATCCTATCTTGGAAGGCTATACAGATGCAGATATGGCCGAAGATCTTGATGGTAGAAAATCTACTTCAGGATTCATTTACACTTTTGCAGGGGGAGCTGTTTCATGGCAGTCTAGGCTACAGAAGTGTGTTTCTTTATCCACAACCGAAGCAGAATACATTGCTGCCGCTGAAGCTGGAAAAGAGATGTTGTGGCTAAAGCATTATCTCCAAGAGTTTGGAATCAAACAAAAGGAGTTCAAGGTACATTGTGACAGTCAGAGTGCTTTGGATTTGAGCAAGAACTCCATGTACCATTCCCGTACAAAACATATTGATATTCGCTGTCATTGGATACGCAAGGTGATGGATTGACAACTGTTGAGACTAGTGAAGATCCATACGAAGGAGAATCCAGCTGATATGTTAACAAAGGTAGTGACTCGAGAAAAGTTAGAGTTATGCAGAGACATAGCCGGGATGTTTATTTCAGATACGGCTGGAGGGGGAGAATTGATGACTTCCAGTCGTACTTCTAGATGTTCAAACTAGCAACTTTGACAAACCTCCAACAAGTTGCAGCCCACAATGGTTGAACAAGCCAACCATAGCCTCCATGGGTAGCTTCCTTATTCACACGGGAATTTCCACAAAAAACCCTCACTATTTTTGCTATAAATAGAGGTGCTTGCCTTCATTGTAAATCATCACAAAAATTAGAGTGTTCATCACCAAGAAGAGTGAGAACAAGAGTGGTCCTCGTTTGTGAGTTTTGAGAGTTTTTTATGAGTTTTGTAAATACTCGTGTAATCTATTCTTGTGAGTAATAGAGGTTGTTTTTCTCTCAAATTTGTGTTTACCAACGCCCAATCGATCCACGTACCCAACAATAACGATCTTGTCTTAGATCATGTGTCTTTGGGATCTCGTTATGCCTGAATATGGTTATATGTCATGTATTGCATACTCTATAGATATCCTTTTTCATTTTGCCTTTTGTGTAGCATGCTTGTTGCAATTGGTCTAGCCGTTCAATGTTCATCGTAATCTCGACAATTTCATGTTCGTGACATAATTTTGGTATTGATATTACTGACGGGGAACACTGACATAATTTTGGTGCATAACAAACGTTATGCTTCAAGAATTCAACTTAATAGGCGCTAAAGATTGAAATGGAAACTAACTAGCTAGTGCCAATTAAACAGTTCCAGGCGACGGGGGATGAAAATGCCTCTGTAATAATCTGAGGCTAAGGCCCCGTGGCCATACATTTTGGCAGTGTTTTTCAAATCTTTTTTTGAAAATATTGTTTGTTCATAGATTAATAATCTATTTTTGAAATTTTTCTGAAATTATTTTTCAAATTCCCAAAAATTTTGTTTAGGGTAGATTTTGGATGAAATTTGTTCTTACACTCACAAAACTTCAAATTGTTTCCAAATAAAATGCATGTCCAAACATAATTTTAACTTCCAAATTAATTTTTCAAAACAGCTTCAAAAATTATTTTTTCAAGTTACAACTAAAATGTCCAAATACAAGCTAAGAATCTCTGATTATATTTATAGGCTTTAATTTATATATACTAATAGTATACATAATGTTTACAAAATGAGTTTTGCATTAAGTTGTGACAGATAATCTACATCTTATTTTTAGGTTACTTATAATTTCATCTTTATGACTATTAGTTGCAGCAATATTAATTATGTGATTGATAATATTATTAAAAAGGAAAAGGTTAGACTCTCCCGCGTATAGGTTTTAAACTCTTAACAAAGCAAGAAGAAATAATCATGTGAATGTTGGAGGAGTAAGATATATAAAACAATAATCAAGTAGTATCAAGTTGACAGAACAAAGAAAATGCTGACAACGAAGACGAGCTCTGACTCAGCGATTTGGCGCATCTTGTGTACTTCATAATGCAGAAAATAATATAATTACAAAGAAAAAAAGGAAAATACATTACTTAACTTATAGTTTAATAAGAAGGAAGTTCAGCTAGAGAGTTCACGAGTTTCCACTGTTCTCTCTTTAAGGACCAAGTGCTTGCGGGAGGAGATTCCCTTCATATATAAACATTATAATATATCAGTTTAGGTTCTGTACGAGTGAGTGTACATATTTTTTAACTAAGTTCACTTACAACAATAGGTAAAACTTAATAGCAAGCTTGATATGGTCACTTGAAAACTAAAAATATTTTTGCTATACAACCGATTAAAAGACAAGAGGGGTTGCTCTGATGGTAAGCAACCCCCACTTCCAACCGAGAGGTTATGAGTTTGAGTCTTCCCAAGAGCAAGGTGGGAAGTTCTTGGAGGGAAGGATGTCGGGGGTCTATTAGGAAACAACCTCTCTATCCAAAGGTAGGGGTAAGGTCTGAGTACATACTACCTTTCCCAGACCCCACTAAATGAGATTATACTGAGTTGTTGTCGTTATCGTCGCTATACAACCGATTAAATTGACCGCATGATGATGTAACAATTCTTTACATGGTTAGTATATATAACTTAAATTCTACTAATATATAACGTCATTATGGAGTTGATTTGCAGGTTAGTTTCAGATTCAAACAACTTCACTTGACGACACAATACGCATTAAATTGGCAGCCCATCCGTGATTGTTTTATTTCGTCCTATTGTCATATGAGTACATAGCTGCTACTTTGCAAAGCTATGCACCAGAAGCCAGCATCCACTATGTTTAATTAAACTTGTATAGTACTAGAAACAAAGATGGGTGAACTTCTATATTCAACCCCATAACACCTTCCCTCCCCCCTCCCCTCCCTCCCAGGGGAGAGAGGGTGGAGTGGGTTCTGTCAATCAACATTATATAAGAATAAAGCTGTTGAGTCACGGGGCCGATGCTGGATTATGGATCCATTGTTTGGAAAGATCATCTGCACATCTAGAAGCATTTTCGATCTTTTGATAGTTGTATATGTTAGCTTTTCACGTATTAACTTTGATGATAACAAATCAACGTAATTATTAATCAAAAAATATTTATTTATGGTAATTTTATTTTTGAACAGGTTTATTCAAGAAATAAGATACTGCTGGTAAAGATTCAAACAAATATGGGAAAGAGAATATTATGGGAAGAATTTATCAAGGAAGATTATTTTTAAATATTTAATCTCCACACATTGTAGAAGGAATAATATTTGAAAGTCAAATTTCAAATATTAAATGAATTCCTACAATATCAGAAGAAGAATCTACGAAAAATATGGAAGGAAAGTTTTTCAATATCTTGAAAGGAAAGTTGCTAACATCATGAAGAATGTCTATTATTTTGTGGATGGGAGATACTATATGAAAGAGATACTACAAGACCAATGGACATACTATATGAAAGAGATACTACAAGACCAATGAACAATATATTATTTATGGAAACAAAATATATTATGGGTATAATATATTATTTATTATGGAAAGAAATTATTTCTCAAGGAAGGAGTCAAGGATATATTGAGATCTATCAAAAGAAAACTGTGCTACAAGGAAAGAAATATTTTTCACTATAAAAAGAGCAGATGTGTTGTTAATAAATTGTATTTGTAAACTAATTCTAGAAAAAATAAAATAACATATAAACAGAAAATGATAACGAAACAAAAGTTAATCCGAGCCCACTGAATTCACAGTGTTTCCTTAAGAAATTTAATTCCCTCCTAGTACCCAAAGTTATGAATTATTTTCTACCACGATAGAACAAATTACACACTGGTGTAATGGTATTTCAAACCCCAGTGTTTCAGCGAACACAAAGTTCGGTAGCAAATCACACTTACCGTTGCTTTCTTTGAAGATAAAACAATGCAGAAGAAAGGACGAGAACTCAGAAAATCGTATGGAAAATCTGAGAGATTGTATTTATCGCCAATGTTGGGTTGAAAACTAAAGAGGTGCAACTCTTCAGAATGGTCGTTTATGCAAAATAACTATAGCACAAATGTCATAACATAAATGCTATTTACTCAATAATAAACCGAAAATACAAGAGTAGGTAAAATTTCAGTTACAAAACTGAAAAATGAAAAATTGATAACAGACCGTTGGATTTAATATTAATATTCTTTTAATATTAATATTACGGACAGTTGGATTTAATATTAATATTCGATTTAATATTACTATTATATTATTAAATATCTATTTTAATAACATTTCTCTTAATATTTTACTATTAACAAATAAATTTGGTCTAAAAAATTAATCAATCAATCGACCATTTGACCGAATCCGAATCTAAATCCGATGCCAAAGCTGAAGCAAAACCGAGCCGAGCGAGCAAGCGACGACGTGTGGCTTGCCTTATTCTCAACTCTTTAAGAGCTAGAAGAAGGGCAATTGCTTATACACCCATCAAAAACTTCTTCCTCTTCCAATATGGGACAATGTCCCTTTGTCAAGGAGGAAAACTCAAATATTTTATTTTTTCCTCCATTTACCATTCTCCCTCTTTTCAACATTAATATAGCTTAAAACCCCAACAATTCCCACATGAATGGGGAATGAATATATCATGGAAATATGCATGAAAAACTGAGTTATTCGCAAGCAAGGATAATTGCATCTGGATAAGTAGGTTTCTCTTTGAACTTTCCGCATTGAACTTATGTCGGATATACTTCAATCAGTATATTTGCCATCTTTTAACCGTCGAACTTTGGTGTATACTTAGAAAACCATAAGTCACACAACCAACCCTTAATCATCTTTGGTTCTCGTTGTTGTGTTCGTTTCATCCATGAACACCGCATGGTTTCATGAGTGCGTAGAGAACTGGCCTTAAATATTTCTCCTTGAAGCAGCTAACACTTCACACTTGCATATGTGATTCCTAAATGTGTCATCCCGTAGATACACTATTTGATATACCTGGTAATTAAATTTAAAAATTATTAAAAAGTCTTAATGCTTTATCCTTGGTACTTAATACTGTCTCATCACGAGAATGGACCAAAATTTTAGTTGACAATATTGAACTGTCATTAATGACTTTGCTTGATCTCTTTGAACCTAGATCTTGGGATCTCCAGTCTTCTAGGTAGAGTTACCGCCACAATAACTTGTTCTCGACCATAGTCCTATTTCACTCTTTAATTTCTCAACTACCTATCTAGTTAGGCCTTTTGTAACTGGATCTGACATATTATCACTTGAATTTACATAGTCTATCATGATAATTACCCTAGAGAGTAATTGCCTAACGGTTTTATGTCTTCATCGTATTTGACGAGATTTACCGTTATAGATAATGCTCCTAGCTCTTCCAGTTGTCGCTTTACTATCACAATGTATGCATATTGGTGCCAACGGTTTGGGCCAAAATGGAATGTCTTTCAAAAAATTCCGGATCCATTCAACTTCTTCACCGGCTTTATCTAAGGCTATAAATTCAGTCTCCATTGTAAAGCGGGCAATACAAGTTTGTTTGAACGACTTCCAAGATACCGCTCCTCCACCAATAGGGAATACATATCCACTTGTGGTCTTCGAATTAGTTGAACTGGTGATCCATTTTGTATTGCACTATCCCTCAATCACCGCAACATATTTACTATAGTGCAAAGCAAAGCCCTGGGTGTTCTAAATATCCCAAAACTCATTTTACTGCCATCCAATGAGATTGACATGAATTGTTCGTGTATCGACTCAATTTACTTATAGCACAAACTATATTTGATCGTGTACAATTCATGATATATATTAAGTATCCCAACACACGATCATAGTCCAATTATGATATGCTTTGGCATTTGTTCTTTGCTAATATAAGATTCATGTCAATTCAAGTCTTTGCAACTTTAAACCCTAAGTTCTTGAATTTTTCAAGTACTGTCTTAATATAATGGGATTGTGACAATGCCAGACCATGAGGATTCTTATGGATCTTAATCTACAAAATTAAATCAGAAACTCCCAAGTCCTTCATATAAAACTTGCTAGTTTGCATACGCTTAGTAGCATTTACGTTGGCAATGTGATTACTCATTATTAGCATATCGTCCACATATAAGCAAACAATGACTATGTGATTTGGAACATTTTTAATGTACACACATTTATCACATTCATTATCTTAAAACATTTGACAATATTGTTTGGTCAAATTTCGCATGCCATTGTTTGGGTGCTTGTTTTAGTCCGTAAAGGGACTTAACAAGTCTACATATTTTCTTTTCTTTCCCTGGAACTACAAACCCTTCAAGTTGTTCCATGTAGATTTCTTCCTACAAATCTCCATCCATGAAGGCCATTTTAACTTCCATTTGATGAATTTCAAGACCTTACGCCACAGCTAATGCTATTAACATTCGTATGGACGTAATACTTGTAATTAGAGAGTATGTATCAAAGTAGTCAAGACCTTCTCGTTGTCTATACCCTTTGACTACATGTCTTATCTTAAATTTATCAATTGTTCCATCATCTTTCATTTTTTCTCTAAAAAATCCGTTTAAAACACAAAGGTTTATTTCTAGGAGGAAGATCAACCAATTCAGGTATGGCTATTCAATATGGATTCTATTTCAGTATTGACCGCCTCTTTCCAAAATAATTATTCCGAAGAAGACATAGCTTCTTTAAATGCTCGAGGCTAATTTTCCAATAAGAAAATCACAAAATCTGGTCCAAATGAAGTAGACGTTCTTTGACATTTACTACGTCTTGGATCCTCCTAATTAAATGTACATTCTTTTGTTACTTCCCGAGGTCATTTAGATCCCTCACTAATCGACTCACGTTCCTTTCTATGCGGATATATATTTTCAAAGAACTCAGCATTATCTGATTCTATAACCGAATTATTATGAATGTCGGGATTTTTCTTATTTATGAACCATAAATCGATATGCTTAACTATTGGTCGCATATCCTATGAAAATAAAATCAACGGTTTTCGGTCCTATTTTAACCATTTTGGGTTTAGGAACTTGCACTTTTTTCAAACACCCTCACACTTTAAAATAATTCAAGTTGGGATTCCTTCATTTCTATTTTATATGGAATGGATTGTATTTTTCTATGGGATACTCGATTTAGTATCCGGTTAGCCGTAGAATGGCTCCCCCCAAAAGTTCTATGACAAAAAAGAACTTATCAACAATGTATTCATCATCTCCTTTAATGAACGATTCTTCCTTTCCGCAATCCCATTAGATTAGGAAGTGTAAGGGGCCGTTGTTTGATGAATAATTTCATATGATAAACATATTTTTCAAAAGGAGATTCATACACCACCCCTATCACTTCTTACCATTTTAATTTTCTTGTTTAAAAGGATTTTCCCAAGAAAATATGGCGTCTTTAAATGCTTGAGGCTCATTTTCTAATAAGAAAGTCACAAAATCTGGTCCAATTAAAGTAGACATTCTTTGATGTTTACTACGTCTTGAATCCTCCTGATTAAATGTACTTTCTTTTGTTTCTTTCTGAGGTCATCAAGATTTTTCACCAATCGACTCACATTGTTTTTTATACAGATATATATTTTCAAAGAACCCAGCATTATCTGATTCTATAACCGTATTATTATGAATGTCGAGATTTTCAGATTTATGAACCTAAATGATTTCTGGTTAATAAATCAAAAAATCTCAATATTCATAATAATACTGTTATAAAATCGGATAATACCGAGTCCTTCGAAAATATATATCTACAATACCCTATATTTTTAAATAAGAGTGTATTGGTGATAACAATAATGATAATAATAATAACAACAAAAAATTATAAGAAAATAACTATTAACAAAAACAAAAAAAAAAGGAAAAGTTAGGCAAAAAGGGCCGAAGCCCAATCTGCCTATAGAAACAAAAAAGGCAAAAGGTGGCTGCAAAATTCAAAGAAACAAAAATCTTCAACAGAACGTGAAAAAGAAGAAAAAAAATAACGAACAGAGAAAGAAAAGGGGGGAAAAGAGAAGAAGAAGAAGAAGAAAAGGAGGCTGGTACCAAATCTTAATACGCACTGGTTCCTACGGGTAATACTCAAATTCTTCATTTGGGTTCTTTTCTTTTAGTAATTCTTTTCATCTTAGTTCATATATTTGAAGGAATTCACAAGGTATAGGAAATTGTATACCAATAAGAATTATTCTAGGCAAATTAAGAGTCAAGCATGAAACCTCGAGGGTAGAGTATTCTAAAATAGCTATGAATTGGCCTAAATAAGAAAATTAACATGAGATCGATATTATATAATTATAGCGTGATTGGAGAAATTTGTACGAGTTGCTTGAGGTGAACAGTTGGTATTTCGGCACGAGTACTGTGAGTAGTAATCTTACCGCAATATTGTGTTTCATAACTTGCATGGCTTATATATGATATTTTAAAATAAATGTATTACCGATGCTTTGAAATTTGCATGTGGGACAAGTCTTTTACTTGATATGATACCGAACAGTTTACTTGAGATGTTTACCGATTATTCAAAATATTTTCACTGTTACTAGAACCGTTACTTGAGACATGATTACTGTTACCAAAATAAAAATACAAGATTTGATAAGAAACGATATGCCCTTTATTATTTTGAAAATGCTTCTCTACGAGTAGTTATGGTTTACAAGAAAGAATATAAATGGAAGGAGACTTTGAAGGATCCCGTAGCTAAAGGCGGGTTCATTCGACCTGGTGCACCTTGTATTTACCGATTACCGAATACAATTTTAGCCCTCGCTAGTAGGAAGGTAGAACTAGCATCCAGTTATAGTTTTTTCCTCGAGTAGGGACCTATAGTTATATTTGACTCATTTTATGAAGGGGTCCACATAGTGATATAAATTACATGATCCTTCTATGAAATCTCCCAAAATATAAAGATTTGCTATGACAGAGTACTTACCGAGTTTATTACTGAATTGTTAAATTGATTTTGTTACAGGAAACACATGATGAGACTGATTATTATTACCGTGTTAAAAAGGATATTTTATTTTGTGATTATTATGCAAGCATGTTTTCTGACTTGTCCCCAAATTAAAAGCGGTTGTGGTTAAGTGTTATTACTCACTGAGATAGCGACTCATTCCCCACTAATTTTTTTTACAGAGACAGCAGTTGACGTATGCGAGGATTTCGTTAATTAGAGAGCACATGTTGATAAATTTTCGGCGAGCCTCGCATTTGTTCGCGTGCCAGAGATTTTAATTACTGTTATGGTCTTTTCATTGAACTCTTATAGTCGCTCCATAGTCGTTCTTTTAGTGTCATGAGTATTATTTGCCATTATTCTTATGTCCAGCATCGTTCTTTAGCATTAAAGTTGGAGATAATTAGTATTTCTGGTTGTTAGTTAGTGATTTAGTCATGTTGGAGACTTGTGTTGGTTAATTGACATGTTGTCAATTGTTTGATATGATATTAGGATGTTTGGTTCTTGATTTGAGACAGGGAAAAGTTTTGGGATGGTCAGAAAACAGGGGAAACTCTGCTTGATTTTCTGTAAAATCTCTGACGAGACTTACTTGGGAGCACTTGCTCCTAAGCGCCGGTCACAATCCTAAATTGGGTCGTGACAAAGTTGGTATCAAAGCTTAGGCTTTAGGTCCCGAGTCATGGAACAATGCTTAGTAGAGTCTTGTTCATGGGTATGTAGGCGCCCATACTTATGAGCTTGAGGCTACTGAACATCTAGGAATGTTTTCCCTTCTTTCATTCTTTGATCGTGCGTTGAGATAGCTTGAGATTGACTTTGGAATATTTCTTTTGCAGATGGCTAGGACACGTAGACCCTCATTTGCTGGTCAAGTTGGGGTTCATCAAACTAGAAGACAGACTGCTTCTCAACCTCAAGTTGGGAACGTGGGTCAAACCCAAGATGTTATGCCAGATCAAGTGCAAGAGCAGGGAGATTAGAACGCTCCACCACCAGTACCAACTATTGTACCTACCGTTGCCTTACCTGCAGATGCAGTAGTAAGGTTATTAAATGTGGTAGAGGCATGGGTACCTACTCAGGGAGGAAGTTCAGCTCCTCAGGCTACTTTACAGACACAAGCACTGTCACAGACTCCGACTTTCAGAAATAAGGAAGTATCCCTACAAGAGTTTCTGAAATTGAAATCACCAAAATTCACAGGTTCTGATAATTCAGCAGATCCTCAAGGTTTCTTGGAAGGGACACTCAAGGCATTATGTGATCTAGTGAGAGAGCCGTGGAGCTCGCAACATACAAACTAGAGGATATGGCCAACACATGGTATGAAACTGTATTGCTAGGAAGGCCGCAGGAGAAGCATTACTGACATGGGACGAGTTCACTAAGTTGTTCAAGAATCACTTTCTTTCAGACTGTCTGATGCAACAATATGCCAGAGACTTTGAGAGACTGGTTCGGGCTCCAAATATGGATGTGTCAACATACAACACTAAGTTCTGTAAGATGGCTGTATATGCTCCTCACTTAGTGTTTACCGAAGAAGCTCGAGTTCAGAGGTTTGTTGATGGATTGTTGGTCGTTTGTACACTGCAGTATCCCCACAGATGAAGACTTTATCCTACTCTGATATAGTCGACCTTGCTAGAAAGATTGAAAATAAGGGGCGTGAGGAGCGTGCAGCTAGTGATTTACGTAAGAAGGGCAAGACAGGAGGGGCTTTCAGTGGTGGTTTTAGTGAAAATAGAAGAGTGGGAAATTAGGGGCAACGTCAACAACAACAACAGGATCCTCAGACAGGGACACACATGTCTTCACAATCCACATATAGATCACCTTACAGACAAGGTAATAGGGGACCATCATCTTCTGGACATCGTAACTCGGGGAAGATATATTCCACTACTCCAGTCTGCCAGACTTGTGGTAGATCACATTTGGGCCAATGCCGTGTTCTAACTGGAGAGTGCTTTCGGTGTGGCCAGTTGGGACATCACTTGAGGGATTACCCTCAGCCTCCGAGAAATTTCAACCAGGCTCCTATTCAGTCACCTGCACTGACTCAAACTACTCGTAATACTTCAGGTGCTACAGGTACAGGAAATAGAGGTCAAGGTTCTGGAGATGTGCTACTGTAAATCAAGGACAAGGCAATGCTGGTAGAGGTCAGATGAGAGTTTTTGCATTTACTAGACAATGCTCAGGCCTCGAATGCAGTGGTTACATGTATTATTTTTGTCTGTTCATTTGATGCACTTTGCATTGATTGATCTGGGATCTACTCACTCCTATGTGTCCTCGTACTTTTCTTTGAGATTTAGTAGACAACCCGAGCTATTAAATGATCCTTTTCTAGTTTCTACCCCTGCTGGAGAGTCTCTATTAGCTGAATACGTGTATCGTGCTTGTCAGATTCGAGTTGAGGGTAGAGATACTCTAGCTGACCTTATTGTACTTGATATGATTGACTTTGACATGCTGATGGGAATGGATTGGTTATCTTCTTGCTATGCCATAGTCGATTTTCATGCAAAGATAGTATGGTTTCAGATGCCAAATGAACCCAGTTTTATTCTAAGAGGGAGTCGGGTTCCAGAGACTTGCAAAACTGTATCTTTTATGCAGGCTCAACGACTCCTGAAGAAAGGTTGCTTGGGTCTCTTAGTTATTGTAAATGACACAAGAAAGGAAATAGTTTGAATAGAAAATGTACCCGTAGTGAGAGAATATTCTGATGTATTTCTTGAGGATTTACCAGGATTGCCTCCAGTACGAGAAATAGACTTTGGTATTGATTTGCTACCAGGCACGCAGCCTATATCGACACCCCCATATCGAATGGCACCAGCAGAGTTAAGGGAGATAAAGAAACAATTACAAGATTTATTAGATAAGGGTTTTAATAGACATAGTGTATCACCATGGGGTGCACCAGTACTGTTCGTAAAGAAGAAAGACGGAACCCTGAGAATCTGCATTGACTGTAGGCAGTTGAACAAGATAACAATACGTAATAAATATCCTTTGCCTAGTATAAATGATATGTTTGACCAGATAAAAGGAGCTGCTTATTTTTCAAAGATTGACCTCTTTTCTGGTTATCATCAACTTAGAATCAAAGATGAAGATATTTCTAAGACAGCTTTCAGGAGTCGATGCGGGCACTATGAGTTTCTTGTGATGCCTTTCGGACTGAAAAATGCTCTAGCTGCATTCATGGATTTAATGAATAGTGTGTTCAAGCCGTTTCTGGATAGATTTGTAATAGTATTTATTGATGATATCTTGATATATTCTCGTAGCCAAGGAAAACATGAGAATCATCTCAAGGCTGTGTTGCAGACATTGCGAGAACATCGGCTTTATGCTAAGTTCTCGAAGTGTGAATTCTGGATAAACTCGGTAGCATTTTTAGGGCATGTTGTATCCAAGGATGGAATTATGGTAGATCCTATAAAGACTGAAGCTGTGCAGAAATGGCCTAGACCTACTTCTCCTAAAGAAATTCGCAGCTTTTTTAGGCTTAGCAGGCTATTACAGGATTTTTGTGCTGGATTTCTCCAAAATAGCAGCACCGCTGACCAAGCTAACATAGAAAAATACAAAGTTTCAGTGGACAAAGGAATATGAATAGAGCTTTCAAAAACTCAAAACATGTTTGACATCTGCACCAATATTAGCCTTACCATCAGGCACTGGAGGATTTACAGTATTTTGTGACGCCTCGAGGGTGGGATTAGGATGTGTTCTCATGCAAAATGGTCGCTTTATTACTTATGCTTCAAGACAATTGAAAAATCACGAGCAAAACTATCCTACACATGATTTGGAGATGGCTGTAGTGGTGTTTGCTTTAAAAATTTGGAGACATTATTTATACGGTGAAACTTGTGAGATTTATGCTGACCATAAAAGTCTAAAGTATATCTTTTAGTAGAGAGATCTAAATCTTCGGCGGGGTCGTTGGATGGAACTACTCAAAGACTATGATTGTTCTATTTTGTATCATCCTGGAAAAGCCAACATGGTGGCTGATGCATTAAGTACAAAATCTATGGGGAGTTTGGCACATATAGCCCCTGCAAAGAGACTTTTGGCTAGAGATATTCAGAGACTAGAAGATACAGGTATCAGATTTAGTATAAGAAATTCAAAGGCATTATTGGCTTGTGCTGAGGCTAAGTCTTCATTAGTTGATCCCATTAAGGCCACCCAATATGAGGATGAACGACTATGTAAATACATATGAGGTCTTAGATGGTAAAATCAAGGATATGATTGTTGGAGGTGATGGTGTTCTTCGAATGGGTGACATGCTATGTTTAGCAGACGTAGATGGGTTGAGACATGCTATTCTTGAAGAAGCCCACAAATCTAAATACACTATCCATCCTGGATCCACAAAACTGTACCATGACCTGAAGCAATTTTATTGGTGGGAAGGTATGAAGAAAGATGTTGCAAAATTTGTATCTAGTTGTTTAACTTGTCAGCAGGTCAAGGCTAAGCATCAGTGACCCGCAGGACTACTACAACAAATTGAGATTCCATAGTGGAAATGGGAAATAATTACTATGGATGTTTTCACCGGGCTACCATGAACCCTTAGAGGTGATGACTCGGTATGGGTGATTGTAGATCGACTAACAAAATCAGCACACTTTTTGCCGGTGAAGACTACATATGGTGGAGTCAGGTATGCGCAGATATTTATGAACGAAATTATCCGACTTCACGGAGTTCCAGTATCCGTCCTCTTTGACAGAGGATCACAATTTACCTCACACTTTTGGAAATCCTTTCAACAAGCATTGGGTACACGAGTAGATCTTAGTACTGCCTTTCATCCATAGACAAACGCGCAGTCTGAACGTATTATTCAGATCTTGGGGGGATATGTTGAGAGCTTGCATTCTTGAGTTTGGAGGTAGTTGGGATGCTTATCTACCTTTAGCTAAATTTTATTACAACAATAGCTTCCAGTCCAGTATTCAAATGGAACCCTACGAACCATTATATGGTAGAAGGTGTCGTTCTCCTATCGGATGGTTTGAAGCTGGTGAGACTAACTTATTGGGACCCGACCTAGTACAAGAAGCTATGGAAAAGGTCCAATTGATCAGACAGAGATTGCTTGTAGCTCAAAGTAGACAAAAGTCTGATGCTGATAAGAGAAGAAGAGATTTAGTGTTCACAATTGGGGACAAAGTCTTCCTACGAGTCTCCCCTATAAAAGGTGTGATGCGGTTTGGGAAATAAGGCAAGTTGAGCCCCAAGTTTATAGGATTGTATGAGATATTAGACCGAGTGGGAGTGGTGGCCTATCGTTTGGCACTTCCTCCTGAGTTGTCCTTTATTCATCCAATGTTTCACGTCTCAATGCTAAGAAAATGTATATCAGACTCATCTCAGGTGATTAAAGCACCGACTATACCACTCGATGAGAAGTTGTCTTACGAGGAGGAGCCAATGTCTATTGTTGATAGACAAGTAAGGAAGTTACAGTCAAAAGAAATTGTGCTCGTTAAAGTCTTATGGAGAAATCATATAGTTGAAGAAGCTACTTGGGAAATAGAATATTATGCGAGTCAAGTACCCCCATTTTTTCCAAGGTACGTACTTGAGTTAAATTCGAGAACCAAATTTCATAGGATGTAATACCCTATATTTTTAAATAAGGGTGTATTGGTGATAACAATAACAATAATAATAATTATTATAATAACAACAAATTATAAGAAAATAACTATTAACAACAACAAAAACAAAAGGAAAAGTTAGGCAAAAATGGACGAAGCCCAATCTGCCTATAGAACAAAAAGGGCAAAAGGTGGCTGCAAAATTCAAATAAGCAAAAAGCTTCAACAGAACATGAAAAAGAAGAAAAAAATAACGAACAGAGAAAGAAAAAGGGGGAAAAGAGAAGAAGAAGAAGAAAAGGAGGCTGGTACCAAACCTTAATACGCATTGGTTCCTACGGGTAATACTCAAATTCCTCATCTGAGTTCTTTTCTTTTGGTAATTCTTTTCATTTCAGTTCATATATTTGAAGGATTTCACAAGGTATAAGAAATTAAATACCAATAAGAATTATTCTGGGCAAATTAAGAGTCAAACATGAAACCTCTAGGGTTGGGTATTCTAAAATAGTTATGAATTGGCCTGAATAAGAAAATTAACATGAGATCGGTATTATGTAATTATAGCTTGATTGGAGGAATTTGTACAAGTTGCTTGAGGTGAAGCAGTTGGTATTTCGGCACGAGTACTGGGAGTAGTAATCTTACCGCAATTTGTGTTTCTTAACTTGCATGGTGTATATATGATTTTTGAAAATAAATGTATTACCGATGCTTTGAAATTTGCATGTGGGACAAGTCCTTTACTTGATATAATACCGAATAGTTTACTTGAGATGTTTACCGATTAATCAAAATATTTTCACTGTTACTAGATATGTTTTACCGTTACTTGAGACATGATTACTGTTACCGAAATAAAATTACAAGATTTGATAAGAAACGATATGCCCTTTATTATTTTGAAAATGTTTCTCTACGAGTATTTATGATTTACAAGAAAGAATATAAATGGGAGGAGAATTTGAAGGATCCCGTAGCTAACAGCGGGTTCGTTAGACATAGTGCACCTTGTATTTACCGATTACCAAATACAATTATAGCCCTCGCTAGTGGGAAGGTAGAACTAGCATACAGTTACAGTTTTTCCCTCGAATAGGGACCTACAGTTATATTTGACTCCTTTTATGAAGGGGTCCACACAGTGATACAGATTACATGATCCTTCTCTGAAATCTCCCAAAATATAAAGATTTGCTATGACACAGTATTTACCGAGTTTATTACTGAATTGTTCAATTGATTTTGTTAAAGGAAACACATGACGAGACTGATTATTATTACCGTGTTAAAAAGGGCATTTTATTTTGTGATTATTATGCAAGCATGTTTTCTGACTTGTCCCCAAATTAAAAACGGTTGTGGTTAAGACTTGCTACTTATTGAGCTAGTGACTCATTCCCCGCTAATTTTTTTTACAGAGACAGCAATTGACGCATGCGAGGATTTCGTTAATTAAAACGCACAGGTTGATAAATTCTCGGTGAGCCTCGCATTTGTTCGCGTGACAGAGATTTTAATTACTGTTATGGTCCTTTCATTGAACTCTTAGAGTCGCTCCATAGTCACTCTTTTAGTGTCATGAGTATTATTTGCTATTATTCTTATGTTGAGTATCGTTCTTTAGCATTAAAGTTGGAGATAATTAGTATTTCTGGTTGTTAGTTGGTGATTTAGTCATGTTGGAGACTTGTGTTGGCTAATTGACATGTTGTCAATTGTTTGGTATGATATTAGGATGTTTGGTTCTTGATTTGAGACAGGGAAAGGTTTTGGGATAGTCAGAAAACAGGGGAAACTCTGCCTGATTTTCTGTAAAATCTCCGACGAGGCTTACTTGGGAGCACTTGCTCCTAAGCGCCGGTCACAATCCTAAATTGGGTCGTGACAACATCCGTATAATCAGATAATACGATTGCTGGTAACATTGGCCTTTTCTGAATGTCTAGTAACTGTTCTTTCTATTTGCTTTTCTAACAACTTCGTTTCTTCTTTACTTGACGAAATCATGGATCATAAGATTTTGAACTGAAATACCACTGACATCCTGACTTGCTCATCGAGAATTCCATGGTTCTGAGATGTTTCTATTCTCGTGCATCTTTTGAGTGTTGTCTAGATTTGAATGGACAAAACATTCTGAGGCTCTATGCCATTTCTCACACAACTTCCACTTGCAGTTTCTTATCGAATCTCTACTCTTTCTTTGTCCTGCTGGTTCCAGGTATCTTCACTTCACTTGCTAGAGTGTAAGGGACCCCAAACCTTTTGTCTTTTGTAGCAGGACATTACAGGTTCTTCTTCTGGCTTATTTTAGCTTTTAACTTGATTGACCCTGTAATCTAAATATTTGCAGTAGCCAATTACTTTTCCTTATTTTCATGTGGCTGGAGTTGCAGCCTCTTAGGAGTCAGGAGCATCAAGTACCTGCTGTCCAGCTGCATATGTTGAGAGTACCATCTTTTCTCTTTCCCATATGTTGATAGTTGTATCTTAGATTGTTCATGTTCCTTAGTGATCAGCTGTCCAGCTACATTAGGGTAGTGCTCAGCATCTATACTTATAGAAGTCCTAGTTAAATTTCGATTAACCACAGGTACTGTTGCATTCTTCAAACCTTAGAACGCCTAACTAACCCCTATTTGAGGAACTTGCTATTACCAAAACACCTTTTACAGTCTCTAGATCTTCAGAATATCTTTTTTCTTCTTTTCATGGTTATCAGGACTTTTCTAATAATGATAATTGTCTAATATTTTTAGTTTCTTCCCTTTTTCTTATGTGTCTATTAGAACCATGATACTGTACCTATTTCACTATTTTGTCTTAATCCAGCCAAGTGACCCTTTCAAAAGCCTTGTCGGGCACACTGAGCACTTCACGAGAGGAAGGTTTGTCTTGTGTTTAAAAGTATTCACTAATGGGAGAGTGCTTATGTCTATTTCTCCTATTAATGAACTTATTCGATCTATGTTTAGGTTGTAATTTGGGACGTGGAACATAGTGATGCAAATGGGGAGAAGGTCATGCTCATCTCATTACAGATATCCGTTTTAGACCAAACTCAATGGTGTTTGCAACATCCTCTTTCGACAGAACTATGATGTTATGGGATGCAACCAAGGTACTATCTCTGTTTTCCATACCAAGTTCTTGGCAAATGAGTCTTTCAGTTATTTCTTTTACAAGTTCCACCCATCTCAGAAATTGCAGCCAGCATAGTCAAATCAACCAGGATATGTATTCACTAGTTGTAACTTCTACGATTTCATCGTTCTTGGTTAACATTATTTCTTCTAATTTCTGTGATATTATTATCCTGATTGTTTTCCTTTTACTTAGATGAGAATATGCATTCTTATTTTAGCAAGCAGTTGCTCAGACTATTGTCAATTGGCGTTTACTGCCACTTTCATTATGTCTACACTGAGGATAAAAGATTAATCACTAATATGTACAGAATCATCATCTTGTTCTGTCTAACACATTTCATTTGACTCAATATTTGAGGAACTTGCTGTTACCATAACATCTTTTGCAGTCTCTAGACCTTCAGAATATCTTTTCTTATGGTTATCAGGACTTGTATAATAATGATAACTGTATAATATCTTGAGTTTCCTCCCTTTTTCTTCTGTGTCTATTACAACCATGATACTATACCTATTTCACCATTTTTTACTTAATCCAGTGAAGCAACTCTTTCAAAAGCCTTGTCGGGCATGCTGAGCATGTGATGTCCCCAAATTTTCATCCAGCAAAGGCTGGTGTCCTCAGCTCTTGTGATAGCAATGATGAAATTAGACTATGGGATGTCGATGAGGGCAATTCTAAACTCATTTTTAAGTTGGTGTCTTTACTTCTATGTTTTTTAAACGTTGATGAAGAGGTGCCTCTACTTGACATAGGAAGGGCCTCCATAATTTGGTATTACCTGTTTTTCTATTTTATTTCAATTTTGAGCTTATATATCTACCTGATTTAAGCCATCTTCAAATCGGTTCTCCCGAATTCCTGCATTTAGATTGTGGGAAATGTTTTTCTTATTGTTGTTTTTGCCTGCAAGCAATTTCAAAGTTTTCAAGATCTGTAGGCCTCAACATGTACATACACATGCGATATTTTTGGAAATAAAAGGGTTGAGTTTCAGAATATTATTTGAACCAACATCCATAATCACTTTTAGTGGCGCAAAGTACCGTTTCTAAACCAAGTGACGTTCTAGAGAATTAGCTATTATCCATTCAAGAAATGTTGGTTAACTTGCTCTAGGTACAAATGCATGGAGGTAGTAGGCAAGTTAGATTTCAACCTCGATTTGGGAACTTATTGGCAAGTTCTACAGGAAATGTTATAAATATATTTGATGAGACTAATAATATCCAACAAAAGCTCGAAGTAAGATTGTCTATTATCGGTAAAGCTTGTTTTAAATTTCTACTATGCTGCAATACTGTATCATATCAAAATGGTCTCCTTTTCTTTGATATATAGGGTCATGCCAGAGATTTCCGTTCTATCTGTTGGGATATGAGTGTGAATTTCCTGGCATCCGTGAGCGAGGATAGTGCATGGATATGGTGTGTTAGTGGAGGAAAGTGTTTACATGAACTTTGCTCCAGTGGCAATTAGTTCCAGTCATGCACTTTCCACCCAGACTGCGCTCAAATCTTGGTGATTGGTTCTCTTGAGGTATGATTAACAGAATTTCTGCAAAAGCTTTGAGCTCGTAGATTAAGTTCTTTGTAGACTTGGCTTGATTAATGTCTCTATATAGTTGCAATTTTTAGGTCATACAGTCTAATGATCAATAATTTAGCCTGTGGAAGATTTCTAAATGATGAAGCATTGCAGAAATTATTTGAAGACTATTATTTGTTAGGATTAGTTATATAATAATAATAGCTATTTGTTTCAAACAATATAAGTTTATTTTTTAAGTTACCGTGATATTACTATTTTGGATTAGTACTTCCTTTTACTTTTTAAGATTTAATGAGATACATTATGTTTTTATGAATCAATATTATTATGTTTATTTATTTGGATCTTTTTTAGCTATTATTAATGGTGGCTGAACTATTATCGTTATAGTTGTGACTTAGTGACAATTTAACAGAATATATTGGCTACAAAAATAGAGATAAAAGGAAAAATTATGATGTTTTATAGGGGATATTGTCGCTATTATAATTGCTGTTAAAAATGATTTTTAGCGGGAATTTGATTGAATACTAGCCATCAAAATGGATGCTGAAAAGGACATACTAATTCATTTTCAAAACGAATATTATAGCAATTGTCACGATCCGAATTTCCCACCATCGGGAGTCGTGATGGCGTCTACTAACAGAGTTAGGCCAGCGAAACTTTGAACATTCTTTGATAGATCTCAACAATATACTATGCGGAAGACAATTTAATAAAAGCGGAAGACTTTAACTTTAATAAAAATGAAATCATAAATGCGAAATTTTAAAACATATCTCTACCCAAAATCTGGTGTCTTTACTCACGAACTGCTAAAGAATTTACCAAACACAACCGCTCGAAACAAATATAAAACTGTTTGTCTCAAATGCATGAGATAACAGACTGAATAAAAAGATAGAGGAGACGCCGGGTCCCGCGGACGCCTGCAAGGCTACCTCGGTGTCTCGCCGAGCGGAATGCAAACACTCGCACTACTGCTGCCCGAAACCTGTATCTACGCAAAAAAAGCACAGAGTGTAGAATCAGTACAACCAACCCCATGTTCTAGTTAATGCCTGGCCTAACCCCGACGAAGTAGTGACGAGGCTAGACAGGACCTACCATAGTTAACCTATGCAAATATAATATACAAGTGCGAGAAAACAATAACTGAATAATACAAAGTAAAGCTGGGAGGGGACATGCTATCGGGGAGTACTAGATGAGAAATGGAACATTATAAACAAAAAGCAGATCTACTCCGGGTTTCAGGATACATATGTTTATAGTGTACGACTCAACACACGATCGCCTAACGTAGAATATAAGTGGAAGGCGTTCCACATGATCCCGTAGCGTAGTATATAAGTGGACGGCGCACCAAACGATCCCATAATGTATAACATAAGTGGGCGCGCCACACGATCCTGTTTCATATATTACGTGGTAGGCGTACCACTCGCTCCCGTTTTACCGTGCACAATGTCACCCGTATCTTAGGCCAATAAAAATAATCATTATAAGATGTGCTCGTGATCAGCGTGCCGTACGATCCCAATCATAATATCTCGTGGCCGGTGTGCCACACGATCACTTATCTTTCAACACAAAACACAACGTAACCCCAACAAGGGAGGAAAATAAATTGCAATAAACTATCCCGGCAATGGAGATCCAACTATAACCCAACTCATTCGATTCCTACTTGACACGATAAAATCCATACTTAGTCTCAAGGATTACTGGTGCAGTATTAATGATTTCCAACCAATTCCTCATAAACAACAATCAAGAATTTGATAAGTTAGCAATTTAAGACTCACGGTCATACTCGACACCAGTGTATAGATACTCGTCACCATGCCTATACTCCATACTCGAAGAAAATAGCAATCAAAACACACTAACCTATTCCCTCAAGCCAAAGTTAGATCAAACACTTATCTCGATCCGAAAATAGCAATCAAGCCTCTAACACCGCCTTTCCTATAGAATCGAACTCTGAAACAGTGATATCTAGCCATAATTTGTTCAATATTATCAATAATGGCTCAAAAACACACTTCCATAGCCTAGAAATGAATTTCCTATCATTCTTCCAAAAATACAAAAATCCGACCCCGGTCCCACATGGTCCAAACTCGAGGCTTAGACCAAAACCCAATCACCCATAACCCCACGAGTTCAAATATACAATTTGTTTTAAGATTCGACCCCAAATTGAGGTTGAACCACCCAAAATTCCCAAAACCTAACTGTTCCCAAAAGCCCTAATTTCTTCTTTGATTTCATGTTTTAGGCTTAGGAATTTACTAATTAGGTGAAGAAATAATGAAGGGATGACGTTAAAATTACTTATCTAAAGAGTTTTGGAGAAAGGAAAACTTGAATTTCGTCAATGGAGGAATTTAGGGAGGAGCTCGTGTAAAAAGTGGGAAGAAATCCTGTAACTTAGGTTTTACTTTAAAATAATTCGCTGAAGGAAAATACGCTACGCGATCGTGACATGGGAGACGTGTTCGCGAAGGACACTGGGCGGGAGAACATCGCGATCGCGGTGATGGTGATGCGATCGCGATGGGGAACCTGGTGGGGGTCCTGGGATTGTCTTACATGAACGCGTAAGGGGGAGTGCATTCACGATTGAGAAGAGTCTGCAAGTACGCGAACGCAGTGGTTGCTCCACGACCGCGAAGAAGGGGAAGCCCAAAGCTATGCGAACGCGCGATGGAGTCCGCGATCGCGAAGAAGGATTTAGATGGGTATCAACAGCAGTGATTTCTACACTATTTTCTAACTACATAACACCCCGAACACCCCCAAAAACACTCCTGAGCCCTCAGGGCTCCCAACAAAACACATACGCTAACTCATAAACATCCTACGGACTTAGTCGGGTGATCAAATCACCAACATAATATCAAAATAAATGGATTAAACCCCAAAATCATCATTTTTCATTTCAACTTTGAAAACTTCTAACTTTAGATATCTAGGTCCGAAATACGTCAAACGACGTCCAATTTCCACCAAATTTCACAGAAAGTGCTTAAATCTCATTTAAGACCTATGCCGGGCGTCAAAACCAAAATACGAGTTAGGTACCTATATTTTCTAACGCATTTTTATTTTAGTTTTTCATATCATTTTCAAATAAACCATTTCTTTCAAAACTACCGTACTCAGGCCTGGGACCTCGGATTTCGATTTTGGGAATACGTCCGAGTCTCATATCTTCCTACGGACCCCTTCGGGACCGTCTCATTACGAGTTCGGGTCCGTTTACCCAAAATATTGACCGAAGTCAACTATATCAAAATTAATGTCATAATTCTTTAAATTTTCCATTGAATTCATATATTTTAACACAAATATATTTTTGGCTTCGCGCCCGGACTGCGCACGCAAACAAAGGCAACTAATAACGAGGTTTTTAAGGCCTCAGAAGCACGGGAAAAGGGGAATTATGGTGATGACCCTTTAGGTCATCACATCCTCCACCTCTAAAACAATCGTTCGTCCTCGAACGAACAAAAGAAAGAAGTACCTGAGATAGGAAATAGATGGGGATAATGGATCTGCATATCAGACTCCGACTCTCAGGTTGATGCCTCAGGAGGCTAAACTCTCCACTGAACACGCACTGAAGGAAAACTCTTTGACCTCAACTGTCGAACTTTCCGGTCTAAAGTAGCTACCGGCTCCTCCTCATAGGATAGATCTTTGTCCAATTGGGCAATGCTGAAATCTGACACGTGGGCGGGATCACCGTGCTACATCTGAAGCATGGATACATGAAAAAATCAGATGCACGCCTGACAAGCTAAGCGGAAAGTCAAGTTTATATGCCACATTGCCACACAATCGAGAATCTCAAATGGGCCAATAAACCTTGGTGTAAGCTTGCCCTTCTTCCCGAATCTCATCACGCCCTTCATAGGCGATACACGAAGCAATACTCGCTCATCAACCATGAAAGCAACATCCCTAACCTTGCGATTTGCATAACTCTTCTGCCTAGACTGAGGTGACTGAAGTCTGTCCTGAATGATCTTTACCTTATTTAAGGCCTCCTGAACTAGATCTGCACCGAATAATCGTGCATCTTCCGGCTCAAGCCATCCGACTGGGGACCGACACCGCCTACCATACAACGCCTAATATGGATCCATCTGAACGCTGGACTGGTTGTTGTTGTAGGAAAACTCTACTAATGGCAAGAATTGGTCCTACAAGCCTCCAAAAATCAATAACGCAGGCCCGGAGCATATCCTCAAGAATCTGAATAGTCCTCTCAGACTGACCGTCCATGTGGGGATGAAATTTGTACTTAGCTAAACCTGGGTGCCCAACTCTTGCTGCACCGCTCTCCAGAAATGAGAGGTAAACTGCAACTCCGGTCCGAAATGATAGATATAGGCACCCCATGAAGGCAAGCAATCTCTCGGACGAATAGTGGTGGGAACAAGAATAAAATGTGCTGATTTAGTCAGCCTATCAATAATAATACATATAGCATCAAACTTCTTCCGAGTCGTCGGAAGGCCACTAACAAAATCCATGGTAATTCTCTCCCACTTCCACTGAGGAAGCTCAATCCACTGAAATAAACCACCAGACCTCTGATGCTCGTACTTAACCTGCTGACAATTCAGACAACGAGCCACATATGAAACAATGTCTTTCTTCATTCTGCACCACCAATAACATTGCCTCAAATCCTGATACATCTTTGTTGTGCCCGGATTAATAGAATACCGAGAACTGTGGGCCTCCGCTAAGATTGACTCCTGAATTCCATCAACATTAGGCAAACAAACTCGCCTCTGCAATCTCAATACACCATCATCCCCCATGATCATTTTCTTGGCTCCTCCCCACTGTACCGTGTCTCTCAGGACACACAAATGGGGATCATCAAACTGTTGCTACCGAATACGCTCCATCAACGACAAACGAGCAACTGTGCAAGCTAACACCCTGCTAGGCTCAGAAATATCCGATCTCACAAATCGATTGGCTAAGGCCTAAACATCCAAAGCAAGCGGTCTCTGGCTGACCGGAATATTGGCAAGACTACCCATGCTGCAAACTTCCTACTCAATGCATCAGCCACCACATTGGCCTTTCCCGGGTGGTACAAGTTAGAAACAACATTGTCCTTCAACAACTCCAACCACCTCCTCTGCCTCAAATTTAGCTCCTTCTGTTTGAACAAGTACTGCACGCTCTTGTGATCCTTGTACACCTCACACGTCAAACCATATAAATAATGCCTCCAGATCTTCAAGGCATGAAAAATGGCTACCAACTCTAGGTCATGAACTGAATAATTCTTCTCGTGGATCTTCACTGCCTCGAAGCATATGCTATGACTCTGGCATTCTGCATCAACTCTGCGCCAAGCCCAATACGGGAAGCATCACAATATACAGTATAAGGCCCTAATCCCGTGGGCAAAACCAATACCGGTGCCGTAGTTCGAGCTGTCTTGAGCTTCTGGAAACTCGCCTCGCACTCATCTAACCACCTCAACTGGGCACCCTTCTAGGTCAATCCAGTCATCGGGGTTGTAATGGATGAAAACCCCTCCACGAACTGTCGGCACTAACCTGCTAACCCCATAAAACTCCGAACCTCCAACTCTTGGCCACCTCAATCTTCTTCGGGTCTACCTGAATACCATCTGTTGAAAACAACGTGACGCAGGAATGCAGCATAACTCAACCCAAATCTCGCACTTTGAGAACTTGGCATATAATTGACTATCCTTCAGAGTCTAAAGAACCACCCTAAAGCGCTGCTCATGCTACTCCTGATTGCAGGAGTATATCAAAATATCATCGATGAATAAAATCACGAACAACTCCAAATATGGCCTGAACACTCGGTTCATCAGATCCATAAAAGCCACTGGGGCATTTGTAAACCCAAATGAAATCATCAAGAACTTATAATGCCCAAACCGAGTGCGAAAAACTATCTTAAGGACACCGAATGCCCTAATCCTCAACTGATGGTAACCAGATTCCAAATTTATCCTTGAAAACACCTTGGCGCTCTGAAGCTGATCGAACCATACCCTAAATCCTCGGCAGTGGATACTTGTTCTCAATTGTAACTTTGTTCAATTTCCGGTAATTAATGCACATCCTCATCGAACCGTCTTTTTTATTCACAATAATACTGGTGCGCCCCAAGGCGTAACACTGGGCCTAATGAAGCCCTTATCAATCAAGTACTGAAGTTGAATCTTTAATTCTTTCAACTCTGGCGGGGCCATGCGATATGGCGGAATGGAAATAGGCTGAGTGCCCGGTGCCAGATCAATACAAAATTGATATTACTGTCAGGCGGCATGCCCGGCAGGTCTCAAGGGAAAACCTCGGGGAACATCCTAACAATAGGAAGAAAACCAATGGAAGGAACCTCTGCGCTAGAGTCGTGATCATACGCCAAAACGAGCTAAATACCCCTTCTTAACCATGCGTCGAGCCTTCGCATAGGATATCACACTACGGGTCGAATGATATAAAGTCCCTCTTTACTCTAAATGAGGCAAATCTATTAAAGCCAAGGTCACGGTCTTGGTGTGACAATACAAAATAGCATGGCACGGGACAACCAATCCGTCCCTAATATAACGTCGAAGTCCACCATATCTAAGAGCAATAAGTCAACACGGGTCTCAAAACCCTCAAATACTACAACACACGAACGATGCACTCGGTCGACCACTATAGAATCACCCACCGAAGTGGACACATATACAGGAATACCCAAGGCCTCACTAGACATAACCAAATAGTGTGTATAATAGGACAACACATATGAATACATAGATCCATGGTCAAATCGCATTGAAGCATCTCTAATACAACTCAGAATGGTGCCTTGACGTCTACATCTGAAGACTCAACCTCCAAACTGGCTTCTGGTTGACCCCTACCTCTGGCGATCTAAACTCCACCTCTAAGACCTCCATGCCCGCCTCTTGCCGGGTGGGTAGGGTGTGGGGAAACTGGTGCCTGAACCATAGGATGAAGATCCTGCTGCTCAAAACCACCTGAAAGTCGAGGGAAAAATCTAACAATGTGCCTCGAATCACCGCAAGCATGGAAAAATCTCGACTGCTGCAGCTGAGCACCCCTCAACCTCGGGCAATGTCTCCTGATTTGACCAAATTCTTCACACTCATAACATATACACAAACACTACAACTGAGGAAACTGCGCCTGGCGCTGTCGACCTGAATGATCTCCTCCATATGAGGTACCACAAAATTTGCCTGCATGACGGGGCCTCTTAGTCAATCCATGATTGCCTCCCTGTGGAAGTACCGTCTCAACTCTACGACCCACATCGACCGCCTCCTGAATAATGATCTCACTCCCGGCCTGAGCCACTACACCTTGTTGACCTTCCACCGCTGTCTGAACCACTGGAAACAAACCCGCTCGAATGACGCTCTCATAAAAAGCCCACCAATCTGACCAAAACATCTTGAAGAACTGGGGTTTGTATGAACCCTTCTAGGAACTGAGCTGGGCCCACCGGAGCTTCAGGGGCTGGAACCTTCTCCTCAAACTCAACCTGGGGATCCACCTCTAGGCCTGCTGCTCGGGGCTCGGACTGCTGAGCTGTAGATGAAGAAGCGCGTGTTCTCGCTATCAGTGAAATAATAGAGTAGAAATTCAATCGGTGTTTGAGAAACGGAACTCACGAAAAGAAAGAATAATGTGAAGTTTTTCCTAACTCAGTCGCCTCTATGGGATAAATACAGACGTCTCCATACTGATCACCCAAACTCTACCAAGTTTGTCCTTGAGTTGTGAGACCTATGTAACCTAGAGCTCTGATACCAACTTGTCACGACCCAGATTTCCCACCATCAAGAGTCGTGATGGCACATACTAACTGAGCTAGGCCAGTCAAACTTTGAACGTTCTCCGATAAATCTTAACAATATACTATGCAGAAGACAATTTAATAAAATGTGGAAGACTTTATGTTTAATAAAAATGAAATCATAAATGCGGAAGTTTAAAATATATCTCTACCCAAATCTGGTGTCACTACTCACGAACTTCTAAGAAGTTAGTAAACACAACCGTTCGAAAGAAATATAAAACTGTTTCTTTCGAATGCATGTGATAACAGACTGAATAAAAAGATAGAGGAGACGCCGGGTACCGTAGACCCCTATAAGGCTATCTCGGTATCTCGCTGAGTGGAATGCCACAATCGCACTGCTACTACTGCTGCCTGAAACCTGTATCTACGTAAAAGAGCGCAAAGTGTAGAATCAGCACAACCGACCCTATATGCTGGTAAATGCCTGGCCTAACCCCGGCGAAGTAGTGACGAGGCTATACAGGACCTACCATATTTAACCTGTGTAAATATAATATACAAGTGCGAGAAAACAATAAAAAAATAATACAAAGTAAAGCTGGGGGGAACATGATATCGGGGAGTACTAGATGAAAAATGGAACATCATAAACAAACAATTGATCTACTCCAGGTTTCGTTTTATACATATATTTATAGTGGGCGGCGCACCACACGATCCCATAACGCAGAATATAAGTGGATGGCATGTCACACGATCCCGTAGCGTAGTATATAAGTATATGGCGAGCCACATGATCCCATAATGTATAACATATGTGGACAGCGTGCCACACGATCCCGTTTCATATATTACGTGGTATGCGTACTCGCTCCCGTTTTACCTTGACAATGTCACCGGCATCTAAGGCCAATAATAATCAATATACATTTTAGTAGGCGTACCACTCGCTCCCGATCATAATATCTCGTGGTCGGCATGCCACATGATCCCAATCATAATATCTCCTGGTCGGCATGCCACACAATCATTTATCTTTCAACACAAAACACAAAGTAAACCCAACAAGGGAGGAAAATATATTATAATAAACTATCCCGCCAAGGGAGATCCAACTATAACCCAACTTATTCGATTCCTACTTGACACGAATCCATACTTAGTCTCAACGATTACTGGCGCAGTATTAAAGATTTCCAACCAATTCCTCATAAACAACAATCAAGAATTGAATAAGTTAACAATTTAAGACTCACGGTCATACTCGACACCAGTGTATAGATACTCGTCACCATACCTATACACTATACTCGATAACATAGAAAATAGCAATCAAAACACTCTAATCCTATTCCCTCAAGCCAAAGTTAGATCAAACACTTACCTCGATCGGAAAATAGCAATCAAGCCTCTAACTGCCTTTCCTCTAGAATCCAACTCAAAACAATGATATCTAGCCATAATATGTTCAATATTATCAATAATGGCTCAAAAACACAATTCCATAGCCTAGAAATGAATTTCCTATCATTCTTCCAAAAATACCAATATCCAACCCCAGGTCCACATGGTCCAAACTCGAGGCTCGAACCAAAAACCAATCACCCATAACCCCACGAGTTAAAATATACAATTTGTTTTAAGATTCGACCCCAAATTGAGGTCGAATCACCCAAAATTCCCAAAAACCTAACTCTACCCAAAAGCCTTAATTTCTAATTTGATTTCATGTTTTAGGCTTAGGAATTTACTGATTAGGTGAAGAAATAATGAAGGGATGAAGTTAAAATTACTTACCCAAAGAGTTATGGAGAAAGGAAAACTTGGATTTTGTCAATAGAGGAATTTAGGGAGGAGCTCATGTGAAAAGTGGGAAGAAATCTCGTAATATAGGTTCTGCTTTAAAATAATTTGCTGAGGGAAAGTATGCTACATGATCGCGAAATGGGAGGCACGTTCGCAGAGGACACTGGGTGGGAGAACATTGTGATCGCGATGATGGTGATGCGATCGCGAAGGGGAACCTCGTAGGGGTCCTGGAATTGTCTTACGTGAACGCGTAAGGGGGAATGCATTCGTGATTGGGGAGAGGCTGCAAGTACACGAACGCGGTGGTTGCTCTATGATCGTGAAGAAGGGGAAGCCCAAAGCTATGCGAACGCGGGATGGAGTAAGCGATCGCGAAGAATGATTTAGCTGGGAACCAACAGTAGTGGTTTCTACACTATTTTCTAGCTACATAACACCCCAAAAACACTCTCAAGCCCTCGGGGCTCCCAACCAAACATAACAGCAAAATCAATGGATTAAACCCTAAAATCATCATTTTTCATTTCAACTTCGAAAACTTCTAACTTTAGATATCTAGATCTGAAACACGTCGAACGACATCCGATTTCGATCAAATTTCACATATAGCGCTTAACGCTCATTTAAGACCTTTGCCGGGTGTCGGAATCGAAATATGAGTCCGTTACCTATATTTTCTAACTTATTTTCATTTAAAATTTTCATATCGTTTTCATATAAATAATCTCTTGCAAAAATTCCATTCTCGAGCCTAGGACCTCGAATTTTTAATTCCGGGAATATGTTCGAGTCCCATATTTCCCTACAGACCCTCCGGGACCGTCACATCACGGGTCCGGGTCCGTTTACCTAAAATATTGACGGAAGTCAACTATATCAATATTAATGTAAAAATTCTTTAAATTTTCCACAAAATTCACATATTTTAACACATAAATTTTTCCGGCTTCGCGCCCAGACTGCACACGTAACCGAAGCAACTAAAAGCAAGGTTTTAAGGTCACGAAAGCACGGGAAATGAGAAAATTATGGTAATGACCCTTTGGGTCATCACATCAATTTTAATTGCCACTAAACAATTACCGCTAGAGCTATGGACCTATGGCAATAAATATTTTGAATTTAGCGGCTATAAAAATGGTCATAAAAAGAGTTTTAGTAGTTGTTTTTACATTAGATTTAACAGCCATTATAATTGCCGCAAACTACTGTCGTTTAAGTAAATCATATTTAGCGGCAATAAGTCAGACCTTTACTAGCTTTTGTGAGAAATGCCTCTAAAGGCTTTGTCGACCCCAATATCAAAGGCTAAACATCAATTGCCGATAAGCGGTATAGCGGCAAATGTTATTGCCGCCAATCACCTTTTTTATTGCCGCTAAAGCCCCTTTTTGTTGTAGTAAGTGCTTTACTATTGGTCGCATATCCTATGAAAAAAATTAATGGTTTTCAGTCCTATTTTAACCCTTTTGGGTTTAGGAACTTGCACTTTTGCCAAACAACGTCACACTTTAAAATAATTCAAGTTGGGCTTCCTTCCTTTCCATTTTTCATATGGAATGGATTTTGTTTTTCTATGGGGTACCCGATTTAGTATCCGGTTATCCATAAGAACGGCTTTACCCCACAAGTTCTATGGCAAATAAGAACTTATCAACAATGCGTTCATCATCTCCTTTAATGAACGATTCTTTCTTTCCGCAATCCCATTGGATTGGGGAGTGTAAGGGTCCATGGTTTGATGAATAATTTCATATTCTAAACATATTTTTTTCAAAAGGAGATTCATATTCACCACTCCTATCACTTCTTATCATTTAGATGTTCTTGTTAAGTTGTGTTTAAACTTTATTTTTGTATTGTTTGAATACGCCTATTGCATCATATCTACTATTAAGTAAGTAAACATAGCAATATCAAGTACTATCGTCAACAAAAATTATGAAATACCTCTTTTCATTGCGAGATGGCATTGACTTTATATCGCAAATATATGTGTGAATTAAGTCCAAAGGATCTGAATTCCTTTCAACTGACTTATAAGGATGTTTAACATATACTTAGATTTCATACATATTTGACATTTTTATTTGTCGCATTCAAACTTAGGCTATACTTCCAAGTTAATCATTTTCCGCAAGGTTTTATAATTTACATGACACAAACGTATATGCCATAACTCATTTGACTCAAGTAAGCAAGACGAAGCTAAAATTTTATTATTGTTCTCAACAACCATTACATTCAGCTTGAAAAGGCCCTCAGTGAGGTAACTTTTTCCTACAAATATCCCATTCTTACTTATTACAACCTTATCGAAAACAAAAATACACTTAAAATCATTCTTAACAAGAAGTCCACCAGAGGCTAAATTCTTCATAATCTCGGGAACATGAAGGACATTGTTCAAAGTCAACACCTTGCCAGAAGTCATTTCAGAAAGATCTTCCCACATCCTTGGTCCTAGCATCATTTCCTATAGAAAGCGTCTCTGTGGGTCCAACAGGAGCATATGTAGCAACAACTTCCCTAACAACACAAACAGGGCGAGTGGCTCCAGAATCAGTCCACTACTCCTTAGAATTTCCCACCAGGTTACATTTAGAAAGCATAGCACATAAGTCATCAACATCTTCATGTTTTCAACCATATTTGCATGACCCATATTCTTGTCTTTCTTCAGAGTATGGCACTCCGTAGATTTATGTCCAGCTTTCTCACAGTTGTAGCAATTTCCATTGAATCGCTTCTTGCTTGGGTTGCTTTTCGGTCCAGAAGTCGGCTTCCTCTTTATCTTATTTTGAGAAGTATCATCAACAATATTTGCTCCCATTATTGTTGAGTTTCCACGACCTCTATTTTCAGCAGCTTTGTTGTCCTTTTCGATTCTCAACCGACCAATGATATCTTCAAGGGACATCTCCTTGTGTTTATGTTTCAAGTAGTTTTTGAAGTCCTTCCACAAAGGAGGGAACTTCTCAATCATCGCTGCTACTTGGAATGCTTCATTGATGACAGAATCTTTGATAAAAATTTCGTTAGTAAAAATACTAAAATTACTACTTTCAACATTAGTATTAATTCGACTTATACCTTCAGCATGGAGATCATAAATAATCACTTGCAATTCCTGAACTTGGGTAATAGTAGACTTGGTATCTACCATTTTGTAGTCCAAAAGCTTAGCGGCAACGAATTTCTTCAACCCGACAACTTCGGTTTTGTATTTCTTTTCAAGCGCAGTCCACAATTCTTTTGACGTTTCTACACCATTGTAGACATTATAAAAATCGTCCTTCGTTCCTCTAAGAACATAATTCTTGCACAGAAAATGAGAATGCTTCTATGCCTCAATCACAAGAAAACATTCATTCTTTGGAGTTTCATCGGGCAGAACAGAAACATCTTCTTTAATGAACTTCTACAGACTTAAAGTATTCAGGTAGAAGACAATCTTCTACTGCCATCGCTTGAAATCAATCTCGAAAAATTTTCTGGGTTTTTCCACCAGTGCCAATGCCGGTGTTCGACTTGTCGATGCATTGACACTCACCATTGGAACAACTTGGTTTCAATTATCATTAGTCATTTCTCTAAAAGAATGACACAATCAAACATTAAAATTACATAGATTTTAATCTCCAACGGAGTAAAAAACCACAAAAGGTTTTAATCTCCAGAATAGTAAATAGAACACAAATAAAGAAAATACTAAATTCTTTAATCTTGTTAGTAAACTGTATTTGAAAACTAATTCTGAAAAAAAAAATAGAGTGAAATATAAACTGAAAATGTAACCAAAACAAAAGTTGATCCGAGCCCACTAAATTCAAAGTGTTTTCTTAAGGAAATTTCTCCTAATATCAAAGGTTATGGATTATTTCCTCACAGAATAGAACAAATTATACAGTGGTGTAGTGGTACTTCAAACCCAGTGTTTCAGAGGACACAAAGTTCGGTAGCAAATCACACTTATTGTTGCTTTCTTTGAAGATAAAACAATGCTGTGGAAATGAAGAGAACTCTGAAAATTGTACAGAAAATCTGAAAGAATGGAATTGTATTTATAGCCAATGTTGGGCTGAAAATTGAAGAGGTGTAAATCTTCAGAATGGTTGTTTATGCGAAATGACCATAGCATAAATGCCAGAACATAAACATCTATTTACTCAATAATAAACCGGGAATTCAAGAGGGAGGTTAATTTTCAGTTATAAAACTGAAAAATGAAAAACTGATAACGAACAGTTGGATTAAATATTAATATTCATTTTAATATTAATATTTTTGTTATAAATAGAACTCTAATTAGAGTGAATGTCTATCTTATAGAAGAGTTCTACTTTGAGGCTAAGTCTTTTCTCTTCCTATAAATAGAGGGGTCTTACCCCATTGTAAATCATCCCAAAAAGTATCAATAAGAATACTCCTCTCTCTACTTTTCTCTCTATTGTTCTTGTTCTTATATTATTTCATAACACGTTATCAGCACGAGTCTCTAACCAATTGAATTTAATATTCAGCAATTATCGCTCTCAGAATCTCAAGTTGCAATCAGATTCATCCACCCTAATTCGTGTTCCGTCGTTTGGATTTTTCTATTTGAGTGAAACGAGATTTGTGATATTTTGGTTTCTGAAATTCTTCAAATTTTTTTTCTTTCTTCTTTCTCGTTGTTTACTTTGTTTTCTTTTTAAAGGTGAATTTCCAAGCAAAAGAGTGTAATAATGATTGCTACTGCTCCATATGAGAATTTCTATACGGAAAAATAGAAGAGATGGTATCATCATAAAGTAATGCAACGGGATGGAAACTCAAGAGGTATATTTGATATCACAACATTTATTGGTATACCTTAAAGGTAAGTAATTTACTTCTCCTTTCAAATTCTTGAAATTCTACGATTTGATTTCATATACAAACATAGACAACAAAGTTTGATTATAACTCTAATGGAGTTTGTAAGAAATTATAAACACGTGAAGTGGTAAAATTTCTATGTCTTGCCATGATTAAATTCATGTATGATTGTGGGCAAAGAATTGAAAATCCGTCCCATTGAATTTGCTTCATTCTCATTCCCTTTAGAGAATGTGATAGCAGTATGTGATAAGTCTGAAAGAAGACAAAATTATTACCGTGAAGGTATCAATGGATGTGGACGTGGCAATAGACGGAGTTATAATCGTCATCATTGTGATAATGAGAATAATAAAGATTCTCAAAATAATCTTTCACTCTATGAAAGAAATATTTGACATGAGATTATATATAGCACATACAGATGATTATGATCCATTCCCTGAAGTGAATGTGATAATTGTAATAAAGCCCGTAAGTATGGACACGCTCTTGATGTAATTTTGTTTTATGTCTGATATTATGAAAAGAAAGTTCGTTGCCCTTGAAATTTCGGGCAAGAACTATATGACATGGGTGTTGGATGCTGAAATCCATTTGGATGCAATGGGTCCTGGAGACGCCATTAAAGACAGAAATGATCCATCCACCCAAGACTATGCTAAGGCCTTGATTTTCTTGCGCCATCACCTTGATGAAGGTTTGAAACTGTGCTAAGGCCTTGATTTTCTTGTGCCATCACCTTGATGAAGGTTTGAAAATTGAATATATCACAGTCAAAGATCCACCTATCTTGTGGAATGGCTTAAATGAGAGATATGACAACCTGAAGTTGGTCACTCTGCCACAAGCATGATGCGATGAGAATCCAAAAGCAAATAGTTCATAAACTATATATTATCGTTGCGGTGGAAAAGGGCATTGGGCGAAAATTTGCCGTGTACCAAGACATTTGGTTGAGCTTTATCAAGCATCTCTAAAAGGTAAATGCCCTGAAACCAATTCTATCTCTGACGACAATTTTGACATCACCCACTTGGATGTGGCAGACTTCTTTGAGCAACCCGAGGGGAAAATAGACCACTTAATCGGTGATGGATCTGTGATGAAGGAAGATGGAATTGTTTGATTTTATTTTACTTATTTGTATTAGTTAGTGAATAAACTAATAGTCATTAGTATCAGCTCGTATTAGTTAGTTTATGATATAATGTTAGTATTAGTTCTTTAGAATGTTTCAATATGCTTAAATTTCAAAGATATTTTTATTTTCCAGTAGAGTTAATCGACTAACCTAACAGTTAGTCGATTATCTAATATTTCGCATTAAAACTGGATTTTTCCGCAAGCTAAGTTAGTCGACTATCTGATTTAGATAGTCGACTAACCTGATGACTATTTACTAAGTTAGTCGACTATCTACTTAGTTAGTCGACTAACTAATTTCGCATTAAAACTGGACTTTTCCGCAAGGCAAGATAGTCGACTATCTGATTTAGTTAGTCGACTAACCTAATGACTGCTTCCCAAGTTAGTCGACTATTAACTAAGTTAATCGACTAACCTCAGCAGATTTTGAAAATATTGTTCAATTATGAAGCAACGGATTAAATTTGTTTATTCTCATGTTCGTATATCTCTTTTGATTAATTGATTCATGTACCACACATACGATATTCAAAGAGAAGAAATATTACTCTCATTTAAGTATGTGTAAGGCAGATGTTACTACAATTTCTGGTAGTAGTAAATTGATTAAAGGCTCCGGAAGAGCAACTATAACTCTGCCTAAAGGAACAACATTTTAGAGAATGCAATGTTCTCCTCCAAATCTAAAAGGAACTTGTTGAGTTTTAAAGATATCATTCAAAATGGATATCATATTGAGACAATAGATGAGAATAATCTTGAATTCCTCATTTACTCATGAAAACGAGGCTGCCCACTTCAGTTTGGGGTCACGCCATTTTGCATGCAGCAATGCTAGTTCGTCTTAGAACGACGAATTATCACAAATATTCCCCGTTGCAATGAGTTTTGGGTCATGAACCTAATATATCCCACTTAAGAACTTTTGGATGTGCAGCATATGTGCCTGTAGCACCGCCATATTGCACCAAAATGGGTCTGCAAAGAAGGTTAGGAATATATGTTGAGTTTGAATCGCCCTCCATTATTCGCTACCTCGAAACATTGACAAGGGATTTGTTCACTGCACGATTTGCAGACTGTCAATTCGATGAGACACTTTTCCCAAAATTAGGGGGAGAAGTTGGTGAAACCAAACGGGAAATTTTGTGGAAAAATGCATCATTATCTCATCTTGATCCACATACCTCTATTTGTGAAAAAGAGGTGCAAAATATTATCCATTTGCAAAGAATAGCAAATCGAATGCCAGACGCATTTACAGATTTGAAAAGGATAACAAAATCACATATCCCCGCAGTGAATGTGACAACATCTGATTCACGAATACATATTCATTATTGGAAGAATATGAACATGAAATTGGTATTGAATATACCACACTCACCCCTAGAAGGAGGTTTGAGATGTTATATGAAAATAATGTCATTGTTATGGCATGAATAGTCATTGGTCACGTACCTATTGTACGCCAAAATAATTTGTCAATGTGATTATCAAAGGACAATAATAATGCAAGAAACATATCTTGCATATAATTTTGACATGACCATAATGGTATAACTTTCTCTTTAAAAGAGATATTCACCACATGGATGTTGATGAATTTGTGGTAGTACAAAATTAATTGAGAGCTCTAGAAGAGCCAATTATTACTATGTTGGAGAAACACAATTGATTACCAATAAGGTATTGTGTTGTAGTAAGTCTCAAAGAAACTTATTCAGTTTCCAAAGTATATGCGAAAGCGATTGGTTATATTGAGACTATAAATAAAGGAAAGATTTGATATCTTCTATTACTACAACTTGTAGCGGGATAATCTGTATGTGAAAAACTACCCGCTTTATTCTCCAGTTTGTACTACACAAGAATACCACAATAAGGTGGACGTTTATTGATATAAAAACTCATATCATAATAAACTTGAAGTTTATTGATAATTGCACATGTCATGGTGTAAATTTGAAGTTTATCAATATTGATAATTTATTTAGTTGGCATTCGGGTTAGCCATATCATTTTAAGTATGATGCGCAGTAATAGAGAATTCACATGGGTAAATATTAAAGAACTAGAAAGTTCTTTACGAATTCTCTTGTATTACTTGTTCTCATTAATTAATTGACCAACTAAAGAGTTCGGGTTGAATCCCATAAATTCTGGAAATATCAAAGGTGAATATGGGCCCATTCACCTGCCATGTATTCCACATATGATGCATCTATGATATGGTTACATGTGCGATTGTTATTAACCCGCAGCCTGGCCGGTGCTTGCGAGGTAAATTGCTCAGTAATATAACTTCGAGCATAATTTCCACATTTTCTATTCAAGATAGTTCATCTTGATAAGTTGGTTTATATCATAGTTGGTTTAGCAAGATAATTATTGAGTGCCTCCACTTAATAGCTAAACTGTTTCTTATGAGAACAAAGTTATATATATCAGTTTGATATACGTTGTATACGAGAGTATATTATATTCTCCCCCCACAAGTGGTTCAGGGTCAGGAACCAAATAATTTCATCTTATTATTATTGATGTGCGGTATATATTTTCATTAACACCATAATGCACAAAGATGGACTCTCAAAGTTGAGGAAATAAGTTAGCTTTTCTAACATGAGGGGGAGACATGATAAACGCTTGAGAAAAGGTTACATGGGATGAATTATCATTTGTATATATAGATCCTCGAATATCATAATATGAACCTGAAGTTCATAAAAGGATAATTCAATTGCAACATATTGCAAAGCATGCTATACGCATTTGCTGACCCAAAGAAAGTAACTATATTCTCACTGCAAATGCTCATATTAAGTCCCAGAAGGACAAAGTCTTTGATACGCTTAAAGCGTATAGACAAATCGGTTTCAAAATAACTTCTTAATAAAGAAGATGAGCAAATGATCAAAGTGATCATAATGGGGAGGCAAGTGATCTAGAAGATCACATGACATAATACTTCATAAAATCTCATGAGAGATTCAGGTACCTGAATATATGAATAAAGAGATCTCCATGTTATGTCTTTATGAAAATTTACTGGAACCGATATAAAATGTTCGTCGACGACATCTATGATAGCGCTAACTATCGATGAGGATCTTATGTTTGTCGAATACAAACAAAAATATTGACTAAATGGAAGAGATACAATTCAAGCAGAATTGATTCCATATGAAAGACATGTAGTTTTGGACATGTAGTTCTAATACTTGAAAGTATAAAGTCAATGATTGAAGTTGCTTGAAGCATATACAATTCTTGGTCCTGAAGTACCACATCCTAAGTGCAACTTGTGTACATATGTATCTTGCTATAACTATAAGCATGACGGCATCGAGAATACCTCTATGGAGATATTGAAGAGTCATTCCACGACATTATATGAAGATGTTCATATCTATCAAGAATGATAATTTCAAGGTGCGGAATATTTATTCAAATCAATATGGCTGATTTATTTATCATATCTCTACAAAAGATCGTTTTGAAGATGGTGTACAAGATTGGAATGCAAATGCTCAAGGATGTGAATTGATGCTCTTTTCAGGGGGAGTTAATGCGCGTTGCACTCTTTTTCCCTTACAAGGTTTTGTCCCACTGAGTTTTCCTTGCAAGGTTTTTAACGAGGCAACCAATAGGCACATATTCAAACATGTGTACTCTTTTTCCTTTTCTTTAATTTTTTCCCATTGGGTTTTGTTTTAGTTAAGGTTTTAACGAGGCACATTATTGAATAGACATTCAAGGGGGAGTGTTATAAATAGAACTCTAATTAGAGTGAATGTCTATCTTATAGAAGAGTTCTACTTTGAGGCTAAGTCTTTTCTCTTCCTATAAATAGAGGGGTCTTACCCCATTGTAAATCATCCCAAAAAGTATCAATAAGAATACTCGTCTCTCTACTTTTCTCTCTATTGTTCTTGTTCTTTTATTATTTATAACAATTTTGTTGTTAAAACGGATATTTAATAATATTGCTATTAATATTTTACTATTAACAAATACATTAGGTCCAAAAAATTAATCAATCAATCATTTGACCGAATCCGAATCCAAATCCGAATCCAAATCCAAAGTCGAAGTCGAAGTCGAATCCGAGCAACGATTGTGCAAGGCTTGCCTTCTTCTCAACTCATTAAGAGCTAGCAGAAGAGCAATTGCTTATATACCCATCAAAAACCTCTTCCTCTTCCAATATGGGACAATGTCCCTTTGTCAAGGAGAAAAATTCAAATATTTTATTTTTTCCTCCACTTCTCATTCACCCTCTTTTAAGCACTAATAAGAAAGGAAGATTGAAGAGTGGTCTTTGATTATGTAAAGACTATTATATCTCTTGATAAGAATTATTAAAAGTCAATCATGAGTTTTGAAATAGCACATGGAGAAAGATCTAACAAGAGCTTACAAAGAAAATATTGTTATGAAAGGAATGATATAATCAAGGTCCAAGATTAAGAAATTATAATGGCAATGAACTCAAACCTATACGGGGTAATTTAAAGTGCAAGATCCAAAAGTGATTCCATATATTATTCAAAAGCATGTGAAGAGATTTTTATGGAAATATCTTTTTGGTCAAATCTAATCATCTTTAGATATAAAAGGCAAATAAACATGGACAAGGAAGTGCAAGTTGTCAGAAGCAAAGAATGAACTGTTGGAAATGGCTTAAATTTGCACAAATCAAGCAAGACACAAGATCACAAAAATGCTATTGCATTTATGAAGTATAACGGCTAGAATGATTCGAAGATAGTATAAGAAGGAGCAATCAAAGACGGAAAAATTCATGCAACCTTTTATACAACTGTCTATCCAACTACAAGTTCTTTATTATACTCTTAACAGGTATTGTAATTCACTTTAGTAGATGTACTGTGCACAGAAGAGAGAAGGGAGACAGAAAAATATTGGACATGCAGTGCGTCCGACAGGCTGTGTCATTGTTCGTTTCTTTGGTGAGCGAGTGAAAATCAAAGGGTCATTATTGGTGAGCGAGTAAAAATTAACCCTGTCAACATTGGTGGTGATCGTTGAAGAGTAGTCGGCTAGAAAGTTAAAAAGGCTATAATTCACCCCCTCTTCTATTTTCAATTGGTATCAAAGTAGGTCTCAGTTCTTTATTTTTTACTTAACAGCAAGTGAGAAAAGATCCATGGTAGGTCATCAAATTATTGGAACCGTATTTCAAGAGGGATACTATCACTACCCATTTTCCATAATAGGTCATGATTGCGCCTGACACCATTGTCAGGCCAGCCAATGCGGAAATATAATTAAATTCTCATTTTACTTTTACCAAAAAAAGGTATAACAAATTTTTAAGTTAAATTTAAGGCCAGAAGCGATCAATAATGTATCAAGCTGATTATACAATCCAAAAATAAGTATTTACTAATATGTGTTCCAGAACCTGGTGTCACAATCTTGGGGCGACTAGTAGAATATACACAAAAGAATAATACACTATCCTACTGTCTGAATCAGGATAGACAGAAACAAAAGTAAAAAGAAAGACTTCTCCGGTTGTGGATCGGCATGAAAGATAAGCAGCTCACCGTAGAAGTCTCAAGTGTGCTCACTGACGCGCACCAGAATAATGTCCAGATCCACCTGCCTCAAATACTGTACATTTAAGAATAAAAGCGTAGAATGAGTACATAAACAACATGTACCCAATAAGTATCCCATTTAATCTCGAAGAAGCAGAGACGAGAGGCCGACTTGATACTTACTAAGGTCAAGATAATATAATAATAATGTGAGATATAAAGCATGAAGGATTTCCAATAACAACAATTTTAAATGAAAATTCATGTTCATGTTCTTGACCATAATTCAATTACCATTTTCCTTTATGCATGCTTAACAAGAAATTATGTCATGTCTAAGCTTAAGCGTGTATATCATGTGCAATTATGCCGAGGTCGACAGCCAGCTCCAATAGAAAATAAATTGCGCACTGCCAAGGGTAGAACGACCAGAATCATAGATGCATCTATTTTCACCTAGGCGATCGGCCCGATCCATAATTATCAAGAAACATCAAGAATTCACACAAAGGCTCATTTATATACAAGGAAACTCCTACCAAGGTTCAACAAGTTCATATGTTCACTTTTCATTTTCTCCTGTCTCTAGAAAATCATAAATGATCGTATCGGCAATTAAAAATAAGAGATATTTCCAAATTAGGCATGATGTGGGGCCTATACTACCCAAGCAAATAAACATTATCATAGCTACTCACAGACTCTCATCACCTACTACGTATGTAGCCCCCGTATTTAGCAGGAATTACTGATTTATAAATCTTATAGGGACAATTCCCTTTTACAAGGTTAGAAAGGAGACTCACCTCGCTCCGAAGCATACTTCCAATATCAAGAACAAGCCCAAACCCTCAATTTGTACCCGAACGAGCAAAAACTAGTTAAATAAAGTACGACTAGTCAATAAAGGCTTACACGGTTGAATTCTAACTATTTATGTGATTTTCCAACCTTTCCCACAAGTTTCCTAAATTCCAACCACGGGCCCACGTTCCGAGATTTTTCAAAGGAAATTGTTCTCTACAACCTAAGGATCAAGAATATATTATTTATATTTCATTACATAGCAAATTACATGATTAAATCTTAGTTATATGAAAATCATAGGTCTAGATCTAACCCTTGATTTTTACTTAGTTTTTAGTATTTAATCTACCTAATGTACATGTATTTAAACTAAGGATGAACGGGAATTACTTACCTTATAAGGTAATGTTGAAACCCTCTCTTTGGAAGCACCCAAATCGTTTAAGTGTGGAGTGAAAAGTGATAAAATGGTGTCTGAGTTCGTATTAAATGAATTCTCTTCCCCAACTATTTCCACTTCTGCGGAAACCACTTATACAGTTTTTGGCCGCTTCTCGGTTTTTTCCCAAGTTGAATGGACTGCTTCTGGGGTCGAATTACCTCTTAAGCGGTATCGCTTCTGCTATCTCAAGATTGCTTCTACAATTTTCCCTGGGCTACCCATGACTGCTTCTGCGGAGTCCTGACTGCATCTGCGCTACCGCTTCTACGGTCCTAGAAATGCAGGTGCGGTTATTATAGAATCAACAAACTCAACACTTTTTCAACTTTTAACTTCACTTGACCCTCGCTCTTTTGACGCTCAGGGCTCTCGTGCCTCACCCAAACATACCGACAAGTCTGCAATCACGAGGCGGACCTGGTCGAACCCTCGGATCACTCAAAACACTGCTAACTATAGAAATCACATCCTAAAACCAAATGAATCAATCTATTGAACCCCAAGTTCTAAATTTCCTTCTAACGGGTCAAAACGCCCTTAAACTACTCTCATCGATACCAAATTTCACGGGTAAGTCTTAACTTATATTTCGGACATGTATCAAGTTTCAGAACTACAATCTGAGCCCGATACCTAGGAAATCAATGAATACTTAGTTTATTTAATTTTTTGAAGCTTCAATGTAACAATTTCACATAAAAATTCATTACTTGGGCTAGGAACCTAGAAATTCGATTTCGAGCGTATGCCTAGGTCCCATATTTTCCAACAGACCCTCCGGGACCATTAAATCACGATTTTGGATCCATTTCCCAAAAATGTTGATCAAAGTCATATTTGTCCTTTTAAGAAAATCTTGAAGAAGCAATTGGTCATATTCTCACTTAAAACTCTACCAACCTCCGAAACAATCGCCCCAGCAAGTCATAAATTAGCTAAAGCTAGTGCGGTAAGTTCTATTTATGGGAACAGGGTTCTGAATAGTAAAACGGCCAGTCAGGTCGTTATATTCTCCACCTTTTAAACAAACGTTCGTCGTCGAACGGACATAAAAAAGTACCTAGACTGCTGAATAAGTGGGATATCTGCTCCGCATGTCCTCCTCTAACTCCCAGGTCGCTTCCTTAACCGGTTGGACCCTCCATCGGACCCTCACCGTAGAAATCCTCTTGGACCTCAACTGGCGATCCTGTCTGTCAATAATGGAAACTGGCTCCTCCTTGTAGCCCAAACTCTCATCTAATTGAATGGTACTAAATTCCAACACATGTGATAGGTCGGCATGGTACTTCCGAAGCATCAATAGATGCAAAACTTGATGAATTCCCGATAAACTGGGAAGTCAGGCAAACTCATGGGCAACCTCTCCAACTCGCCTCAACACCACAAAAGGATTGATAAACCTTGGGCTTAGCTTTCCCTTCTTCCTGAACCTCATAATGCCCTTCATTTCCAAGACATTCAAGAGAACCTTCTCGCCAATCATGAATGATACATCACGCACCTTCTGATCCGCATAACTCTTCTGTCTAGACTGAGCTGTGCGGAGTCTCTCCTAAATCAACTTTACCTTATCGAAGGCATCCTGTACCAAATCTGTACCAAGTAACTTAGCCTCACCAAGATCAAACCACCCGATAGGAGAACGACAACGCCGACCATATAAAGCCTTATATGAGGCCATCTCTATGCTGGACTGATAGCTATTGTTGTACACAAACTCCGCTAAAGGAAGAAACTGATCCCACTTCCCTCCAAAGTCAATCACACATGCCTTAAGCATATCCTCTAAAATTTGAACTGTCCGCTCTGACTGCTCGTCGATCTGAGGATGGAATGTCGTGCTAAGCTCTACGCATGTCCCCAACTCACTCTGAACAGCTGTCAGAAATGAGAACTGAACTTAGGGCCTCTGTCTGATATGATGGAAACCGGCACACCGTGCAACCTAACTATCTCTCGAATATAAATCTTAGCATATCTCTCACTGATTAAGTAGTAGCCACTAGAATGAAGTGGGACGACTTGGTCAACCTATCCACAATGACCCATACTGAATCAACCTTCTACAAGGTCCGCGGCAACCTAACTACGAAATTGATAGTGATGCGCTCCCACTTTCACTCCGGAATGGGCATCTGCTGAAAAAGCCACCTGGCCTCTGATGCTCATATTTGACCTGCTGATAATTCAAACATCTAACTACATACTCCACGATGTCCTTCTTCATCCCACGCTACCAGAAATGCTGCCTCAAGTTACGATACATCTTCGTGGCATCCGGATGAATGGAGTACCTCAAACTATGGGCCTCCTCTAGAATTCTCTCTCTCAAGACGTCGACATTAGGAACACATAGACGGTCTTAAAGCCGTAACACACCATCCTTTCCAATAGAAACCTACTTGGCGCCTCTTTGAAGTATCGTCTCTTTGAGAATCGCTAAATGTGGATCATCGAACTGTCGGGCCTTAATCTTCCCCAACAACAAAGACTGAGTAGCCACACGTGCTAAAACTTGGCTGGGCTCTGAAATGTCCAACCTCACAAGTCTGTTAGCCAAGGACTGAATTCCCAAGTCTAGTGGCCTTTTCTCTGCTGGAATGAATGCTAGGCTACTCATACTCTCCAGCTTTCTTCTCAAGGCATCTGAGACAATATCTGCTTTGCCAAGATGATAAAGAATGGTAATGTTATAGTCATTTAGTAACTCAAGCCACTTACGCTACCTCATATTAAGATCCCTCGAATTAAGTAAATGCTACAAGCTGCGATGGTCGGTGTAAACCTCACATGACACTCCATGCAAATAATGCCTCCATATCTTAAGAGCATGAACAATCATTGCAAACTTTAGATCGTGCACTGGGTAATTCTTCTTATGAACCTTCAGCAGATGCGAAACATATGCAATATTTCGTCCCTCCTGCATCAATACACATCCCAAGCTAATGCGAGAAGCGTCACAATATATCGTATACATCCCTGAACCGGAAGGCAATACAAGAACTGGTGCCGTACTCAAAGTCATCTTGAGCTTTTGGAAGATACTCCTCGCAATCATCATACCAATAGAAAGGAGCACTCTTTTGGGTCAATCTGGTCAGAGGTGATGCAATCGATGAAAAGCCCTGCACAAATTGTCGGTAGTAACCTGCTAACCCTAGGAAACTTCTCATCTCAGTCACCGAAGTAGGATGTGGCCAAATTTGAACTGCCCCAATCTTCTTAGGATCAACTTCAATACCATGTCCTGACACTACATGCCCCAAGAATGCCACTGACTCTAGCCCAACTCACACTTGGAGATCTTAGCATATAGCTTCTACACTCGCAAGGACTTAAGAACTACTCTCAAATGATGATCGTGCTCCCCCAGGCTATAAAGGCCTGAATACACTGTTCATCAAATCCATTAATGCCGTTGGAGCATTAGCTAAGCCAAATGACATCACCAGGAACTAATAGTGGTTGTATCTAGTCCTGAATGCAATCTTTTGAACATCTGACTCCCAAATCTTCAGCTGATGATACCCTGACCTCAAGTCAATCTTAGAGAACACCCTAGCACCCTGCACCTGGTCAAACAAATTATCAATACGAGGCAATGGATACTTGTTTTTTATGGTGACTTTGTTCAACTGGCGGTAATCAATGCACATCCGCATAGTACTATCCTTCTTCTTCACAAATAGTACTGGTGGACCCCAAGGCGATACACTGGGCCTAAGAAACCCTTTTTTAACAACTCCTCTAGATGCTCATTTAACTCCTTAGGAGCCACACGGTATGGGGGAATAGATATAGGCTGTGTGCCTGGAGTCAAATCAATACAGAAATTAATATCACAATTCGGAGGCATGGCAAGAATATTAGAAGGAAAAACATCAGCGAACTCTCTAATTACTGGCACTGAATCAATCATTGGAGACTCTGAAGTGGTGTCTCGAACATAAGCTAAATAAGCCAAACACCCTTTCTCAACCATGCGTTGAGCCTTCAGTAAAGAAATAACCCTGTTAGGCGTATCAATTGTGGAACCCTTCTGCTCAAATCTCGACAATCCTAGCAATGCTAGTGAAATAGTCTTGGCATGGCAATCTAGGATAGCGGGATATGGAGATAACCAATCCATGCCCAGGATGACCTCAAAATCGATCATATCAAGTAATAGAAGATCTGATCTAGTCTCAAAACCACAGAAAGTAACCACACAAGATTGGTAGATCTGATCCACAACCATAGAATCGCCCATGGGAGTGGACACATGAACAGGAACACCTAAAGGCTTAGGAGAAATAACTAGGAACGAGCAAATAGATGTGATATATATGAATAAATAGACCCCGGATCAATTAATACAGAAGCAGCCCTACAATCAATTGAAATAATACCTGTGATTACAACATTTGAGGCCAGTGCATCTGGCCTATCCGAAAGGGCATAGAATCTAGCTGGAGCACCGGCTGTCTGGCCTCCACTTGACTGAATAGTAGCTGGTTGACTTCTCTCTGTCTGGCCTCCACCCCTGAGATGACCTCTAACACCCTATCCTCTACCTCTAGGTGGATGGGATGCTAGTACTGGAGTCATAGGATGCTACCCCTGTTGCACTGCCTTGCCCCTAAGCCTGGGGCAGCATATCCTTGTGTGACCTAGGTCTCCGCACTCAAAATAATGTGGTGCGACAATTTGCTGTCTCGATAGCTGACTGTGAAAACCAGAAGATCCACTAGAAGAAGCCTGAATAGCCAGTGGGCGGCATGAACTCTCTAGCATAGCACTGAAACAAGAACTAGAAGAATCCGAAGGACCTGAATACCCAGTGGATGAACCCTAAATATCTGGCGGGCGATAAGAACTCTCTGGCATGATGCTAAAATAAGAGCGCACTAGAGCACCCCGAATAGGTGGTTGTGCTGAAATTGGGGGCCTACTAGGCTAACCCCTCCCAAACTGACCTCTACCCCTAGCTAGGGCACCTCTAAACTCCCCTGAGAATCTGGCCCTCTTATCCTGCTCCATCTACTCTCTAGCATTCAGACGGTAACCCTCAATCCTACGAGCAATCTCTAGTACTAGCTGATACCTTGTGCCCATCTCTACCTGCCGGGTCATACCTGAACGGACAGTGGTGTACAACCCTGCGACGAATCTCCGTACTCTCTACGCCTCTGTGGAAAGTATCATAAGCGCATAGCGAGATAACTCAAAGAACCTCACCTCATAATCCGTCATTGATATCTGACCCTGCTCTAGATTCTTAAACTGATGGTGCAGCTCTCCCCTCTCAGATGGTGGAATGTACCGGTCAAGAAATAACTGAGTGAATTGACCCCAGGTAAGGGAAAAAGCACCAACTGGCCTACTAAGTATATAAGACTGCCACCATTGATGATAGGCTATAATTGTATTTTAGTCATTTATTACACTAAAATTTACTGTACTTTGATTGAGTTTGCGCTTTAATCGCTAGTGTCTTGCACTAACTGTGTGTATTATGCCTTGTAGTAGTTATTCCGAGCTATATAGATGTTATAAAATGAATTCAATTGATTTGGAGTTTTGAAATCAGAGTAAAACTCAAGGAATTACGTCAGGATCGTGTTTGAGGGTCAACAGATGATAGTTAGAGCAAACGAAGCATCTAATGAGCAGATTGTGCACTGTCTAGTAAAATAGACATAATATTTTTTTGCAAAACTTCATTTGGGCTCCATAATATATGTTTGGAAAGCTAACTCTAAGGGATACAACTTTCATGTTTTACATTTTCCCAAATTCATAACGAAACAGGGTGAAACATGTCCAAATGCGCGATCGCTTTAGTTTTTGCGTGCCCAGGACAGAAAGTTGTCTAACTAAGTATGAAGATGATATGGATACGATTGAGTTCCCTGTTATTAGTTTCATCTCTACATGTCTTAATTGATAGTTGTTAGCCCTTCTTGATTTATTCTTGCTGTTAAATGGATCTTTACATGCTTAACTGAAGACATTTACCCTTCTCTAGTCATATTACCCATCCTAACTACTCTTCTTTAGGTGGAAATCATAAATATTATATCTCATGTAATTAATTGAACTTAAATAGAAAGAATATAGATATCTTATGATTAGTTGTTATTTCCTTAAATTGTAATTATTTGATTCATGTTGACTTCTTACTGTTGGTTACTCCATGATAGTAAGCTCATCTGTGACTTCGTGCAATTACATTACATGTACAGCTATTGTGGTATCAGTAGTTATTATGCACTTATTATATCTTGGTGATGTTTAGGTTATTGTATTTTTCCTTGGTGTTCTGCGGCTTAAGTAGATATTATTGATTCCCTTGCCGGGACGGTATTGGTTCAGTTGTTGATTCCCTTGCCGGGACATTATCATTTCCATTGTTGATTCCTTGGCTTTGCTTATATATATATATATATATATATATATATATATATATATATATATATATATATATATATATATTGTGTGGCTGTTGGTATTTTGATGCACGAGGTCTTTGTCGTGTTATTGTGACTATCGATGTTTTTTGCACACGCGGCGTAATAAGGATGGATATGTTATATGCTTATATGTGGATTGAGCAAGTGGCGGAATAAGGTGGGAATATTGTGAAGCACGTGTGGCAAAATAAGGCGGTGCTTATTACATTATTATTGACTGCACACATGGCGAAATAAGGAGGGCTATGTCAGGGGCTGATTGTGATGAATTGTGAAGGCTCGTGGAGGCATCGTTCCTATTTTTTTCCATATTAGTATGATGGACTACGGGTTCAATTCCTGGGAGATCCTCCGTTATGGTATGATGGACTATGGGTTCAATTTCTGGGAGATCCTCTGTTATTGGTAGGATGGACTACGGAAATTACCAGGAGATCCTCTGTTATTGGTATGATGGACTATGGGTTCGATTCCCGGGAGATCCCTATTAAACTCATTGTGTTCTGAAGTGATATTTTCAGTGATTCTATCCGGGTGTATATAAGTCGGGTGCTAGTCGATCTATTTCTTATCCTTCCTGTTAGATACACTTGCACAAGCATACATATAGTTGAACCCCCCCCCTCCCCCCCCTCCCCATGATTAGAGATGAATCCCTCCTTTGTTGGCTAGGGGTGGAGATATTCCCTCATTTACCGATTATATATGTGTCAGAACGATCCTAGTTGACTAGTCAGTTGTCACCATGACCGTGTTATTGATGGGATATAAGATGTCAAGTGTTAGACCTCAGATGTTGGGTTTTCATGAGTTGTGACTGGTCTGAGAGTTTGTGGTAGAATTGTGGATAGAGTTTGGAAGAACTTATGTAAGATCATTGCAAAATAATGAGTTAGTGACTTGTCTGTCCTTGTTGTGTTGCGACTTCATGATTTGGATTGTAATGTCTACGTCCTTTTATTATCATCGTTGTGTATTTCTCATTGTCACTTGTTATCCGTTAGTTTTATTGTGATTGTACCTCTTTTAGTCATTCATGATGTCTTTACATAGTATATATATATATATATATATATATATATATATATATATATATATATATATATATATATATATATATATATATATATATATATATATATATATATATATATATATATATATATATATATATATATATATATATATATATATATATATATATATATATATATATATATATATATATATATATCATTTCTATTATCCCTATGATTATATTGTTTATTGACTGGTAGGTGTCTTGACTGTCCCTCGTCACTACTCTATCGAGGTTAGTCTTGATAGTTACTGGGCACCGCTGTGGTGTGGTCATGCTACTTTTTTGCACACTTTTTCTGTGCTGATACAGGTACCCTCATTCAGTTTTGTCAGCCTTGGAGGGTGGCGTATATCCGAAGACTTGAGGTATGCATCTGCCGCGTCCGCAGAACCGAGGAGTCTCCTTTTACTCTACCTCATAGTTAGCAGTTGCATTTCATGTATTTAGTTGTTGTAGACATTTTCGAGTATTAGAGCCGTATGTTATGCCTTATTCTTAGCCTGTGTTGCCTGTGGGTTTCCGGATCTTGGAGGTTGTTCAAGTAATTCATGTTGAAGTGTATGTGCCAGGCAGCACTCTATTCATTTTATCATGATATTCAGTATTTGTTTATTGTTTTTTTAAAGGTTGTTAAATTTCCGCAATGTGTTAGGCAAACCTAGTCGGGAAGACTGGGCGCCGTCATGACAGGTTCACGATTGGTGAACTAGGGTCATGACAAATTGGTACAGTGCTCTAGGTTCATAGGAGTCACGGGACACCAGTCGGTTATTTAGAGTCTCACTAATCGGTACGAAGACGTATGTACTTATCTACGAGAGGCTATGTAACTATTTAGGAAACATCTTCACTTCATTTGACTTCCCTATCGTGCAAGAATTTTTAATACCACAATTCTAAACTTCTGCTTCCTACTCTCTCATAGATGGTGAGGACACGTACTACCCGAGGTGATCAGGCATCCGCGCCCCTACTGCAGTCGTTAGAGGTCGGGGTCAAGGAAGAGTTTGAGGACGCGCACATGGTGCAACGAGAGCACCTGCGCGAGTGGCCACCGAGGTACCACCAACAGATCCAGCCGAAGTCCAGGCATCTGACACGCCTTTAGCTACTGCTACTCCAGCCCTTCAAGAGACTTTGGCATAGTTCATGACTATGTACACTACTTTGGCTCAGGCCGGATTGCTTCCCCTTGCTGCAGCCATAACCCAGGCCGGGGAAGGAGCACAGACTCCCGCCGCCCGCACTCCTGAGCAACGAACGCATGTTGAGCAGGGTCCCGAGCTTATTCCTACGCCGCATGCAGCACCAGTTCAGCCTCAGGGCATGGCAGAGGCTTACGAGCAGGAGCAGTCGAGACTACAGAGGTTCAAGAAGTATGGTCCTCCGGTGTTCTGTGGATTGGCGTCAGATGATGCTTTGGGGTTTCTTGATGATTGCTACCACATTCTCCGTACTGTGGGTATCTCTCAGTCGAGCGGGGTTTCTTTCACTACTTTCAAGCTTCGAGGGGCCGCCTATGATTGGTGGCGTACCTATGAGTTAGACAGCCCAGAGGAAGCAGCTTCACTATCTTGGACCTAGTTTTCAGATATGTTCTTGAGAGAGTTTGTTCCATAGAGCCTCAGGGATGCATGGCGTGCGGAGTTTAAGCATTTACACCATGGTGCTATGACCGTCTCAGAGTATGCTGTCCGTTACACCAGTTTGGCTAGAGATGCCTCAGCCTTCTACTGTTCGCGAGAAGGTTCGCCAGTTAATTCAGGGGCTTATTCCCAACACCAGGTTCAGTATGGTCCGTGAGTTAGAGATGTATATTTCGTATTAGCAAGGGGTGAACATTACTAGGAGGATAGAGGGTATGCATTCTAGAGAGGGAGAGGACAGGCAGGGTCTTGAGAGAGAGAGCAGACAAGATCAGGAGAGAGAGCCTGAGGAGGTGAGTGGGCCTCGTAGGCCGGTGAGATATACTGGTCCTTATTTTGGAGGAAGGGTGCGTGATGGTAGAGGTTTTGCGGGTCAACCAGTTCAGTTTGCGCTTCAGGACTTGCATAGTGACTTAGGTGTTCATGGGACTCGGAGGACCCGTACCGCACAGTTCCCACCACCTCGTCAGCAGAGAGGATACTTTGAGTATGGAGATATTAGCCACATGGTGAGAGATTGTCCCAGATTTTGGACCGATTTGTCGCAGCGAGGTGTTCAGACATGGAGAGGGCACCCAAGAGGGGGAAGCCCAGCTCGTTGATGTGTTTCATATAGTAGGTTTGAGGTTGGTGCGCCAGCTAATGTCACTCAGGTACGAATTCAGTTTGTTATAGAAAGGCACTATCTGTAGTTCATCACAATTCTACTTATCGGATTGAGTTCCTTGCTTGATTCCATTTATGGGAGTGTTTCATGATTTGCACTCTGTCTGTGTTATTATTCCGTTGGGAGGTTTTATGAGTGGTAGCCGTGTCTATCGTCTGTTTTAGCCATTGTCATGAATTATGAGGCTAGTGGTATTTTCCTGTTGTCTGTTCTGGTAGGCTTGATGTGATTTCTGAGCATTCTTGGTTACGAGCTGTGATTTTTATGCTCCGCCGGTGTGGAAGCTAGTCTATGTTGTAAATTATAGACAGAATTGATCTAGTGAAAGTCTCTAGATGGGTTGATGTGTACCCTACTTGTGATCCAGTGTTGAGGGCGAGACCCTCGTGATATCAGGTGATTTGATATGTTGAGATCGGGCTGTCTACTGCAGTGAGAGTTATATCAGTATAATATCTTTGTGAGTCCATTATATGCTTTCTTTCTTTCTTGTTAGATGCCTTGTAGAATTGTGTTTTAGAAGACTTTTGAGCTAGTTTAATTTGTTTGTTAGTTCTTGTATGTGTTTCCTTTCTCATATTCATTCGTTTTCGTTCTATGCTCCTTGAGTTTTAGTTTGTGGGGTGTGTACCCGTTAGTGTCGGCTGAAATTGGGTTAATCAGGTGTTTCGTCATGTGGTTTTCGTGGTTGTTGTATCATCACCAGTGTTATGGGTGGTTGAGAAGAGTTCCCATTGAATATGAGGCTTATGGCCGGTACAGATTTGATCTCGGGCATTTATTGCTATCAAAAATATCATTGTGGGACTATGTATGGTGTGTCATGTTGTGTGGTTGTACCCTGTGTGTTTGGCTTGTGTTGAATTAGCTGGTTGAGACTGATACCGGAATCGGGTCTTTTGGAAACGAATGGAAATTGAGGAATCTGGTATGGAGGCTTAATGGTATTGCTAGAAGGGTTAAATTTCAATTGAGATGGTGTCATCGTTCCAAAATGGATTGGGGTGATTGAGGACTTCGAGATGAATCTTAGCACGTTCTAGGACGAATGTTGGTTTTAAGAGGGGGAGAATGTAACGACCCGGCCGGTCGTTTTGATAAATTAAGCTCCGTTCAGCGGCATAAGTTCTGGAGCTGCTTCGGAAAATGAGTATCGACTTGCATTCATGGTGGAATTCAGTTTTCGGATGGTTTAGAAACTATTCGAGAGAAGAAATCTTATTTTGGAAGTTAGATCGGTAAAATTTTTACTGGAACTAGACTATTGTGTAAACGACCCCGGAATGGGCCGTGGATGATCTCAACAGCTTCGTATGGTGATTTTGGACTTAGGCGCGTGTCCGGATTCAGATTTGGAGATCCGTAGAGTAAATTGAGGCATTTCGGTGAATGTTGAAGTTGGAAAATAAAGAAGTTTGACTTAAAGTTAACTTTTGGGAAATCATGGTCGGAATGCAATTTCGAGAGTTTGGAACAGCTCCGTTATGTCATTTTGGACTTGTCTACAAAATTTGGCGTCATTCCGAGTTGAATTGACAGGTTTCGGCATGAGTTTCGTTATTGAAGATTAAAAAGTTCATAAGCTTGATTTTTGGTTTGATTCGTCATTTCGATGTTGTGTTATGTTTGAAGCTTTAAGCGAGTCCATGTTAGGTTATATGACTTGTATGTGGGATTGGTTGAGGTCCCGGGGGCCTCAGGTGTATTTTGGTTGCTCAATATACAAGCTTTTGGAGTTGGAAAAAAATTTGCAGCAGGGCTAATGGTATTTTCGCTTCTGTGACTTGGGAACCGCAAAAGCAGAGCCGCAAAAGCGACTTGGCAGCCGCAGAAGCGGAGGACCATTAGGCAGGAGCCGCAGGAGCGAAGGATTTTCCGCAGAATCGGAACTCGCTTCTGGGATGAAAGGACCACAGAAGTGGAAATTGGGAGGCTTAAAGAAACTGCAGAAACGGTGGTCTTTCCGCAAAAGCGGGACCGCAGAAGCGGTCCCTGGTCGGCAAAGCGGAAGTCGCTGTTCAGAAATAGGATAATTCGAGGGTTTCACCATTTATTCACATTTTGACTTCTAGAGCTCGGTTCTTGGCGATTTTTGAAGTGATTTTTACCTGGGAAACTTGGGTAAGTGTTTCTCACTCGATTTAGGCCAACTTCCATGAATCGTCTCTTAGTTTAATCTTTTAATTTCAGTTTTTGAATGAAACATGGGTAGAACTTCATAGATCGAATTGTTGGGTTTTGAGGGAGTGTTTGACCACCCACTTGAGATATTTTTATATGGTTAGACTCGTGAGAGTACGAGGGTTATGAAAATGTTAAATTCGTCTGGTTTCGAGATGTTGGCCCGAGAGGCGTTTTGGTTATTTTACCTATTTTTGCGCTTTACAGTGTGTGATTTAATTGAATAGATTTGGGCCATTTGGAGTCGAGTACTCGTGGCAAGAATGCGGTTGCTAGTTGATTTTAGCCGGTTTTGAGGTAAGTATCTGGCCTAACCTTGTGTGGGGGACTTCCCTTAGGATTTGAGTCATATATGTTGCTTGTATTCCTTGTACGCGAGGTGACGAGTGCGTGCTCGGATTAAATTGTGGTAAATGGTCCCTTTTAGGCTAATATACCCTTGAAATCACCGAGTATGAAGATGATATAGATACGATTGAGTTCCCTGTTATTAGTTTCACCTCTACATGTCTTACTTGATATTTTTTATCCCTTCTTGATTTATTCTTGTTGTTAAATGGACCTTTACGTGCTTATCTGAAGACATTTACCCTTCTATAGTCATATTACCCGTCCTAACTACTCGCCTTTAAGTGAAAATCAAAAATATTATATCTCATGTAATTAATTGGACTTAAACGGAAAGAAGATAGATATCTTATGATTAGTTGTTATTTCCTTAAATTGTAATTATTTGATTCATGCTATCTTCTTACTGTTGGTTACTCCTTGAAAGTAATCTCATCTGTAACTTCGTGCAATTATATTACATGTCCAACTGTTATGGTATCGGTGTAGTTATTATGCAATTATTATGTCTTGTTGATGTTGAGGTTATTATATTTTTCCTAGGTGTTCTGTGGCCTTAGTAGATATTATTGATTCCCTTACCGGGACATTATTGGTTCTGTTGTTGATTCCCTTACCGGGACTTTATCGTTTCCATTATTGATTCCCTGGCTTTGCTCCTATATATTTATATATATAGTCATTTATTGTGCGGTTGTTAGTATTTTGATACACGAGGTCTCTACCGTGCGGTTGTGTTGGAGAGTTGCACGAGGCCTTTGCCGTGTAATTGTGACTATCGATGTTTTTTGCACATGCGACGTAATAAGGCAGGATATGTTATATGCTTATATGTGGATTGCGCATGTGGCGGAATAAGGTGGGAATATTGTGAAGCACGTGTGGCGAAATAAGGCGGTGCTTATTACATTATTATTGACTGCACACGTGGCGAAATAAGGTGGGCAATGTCAGGGGATGATTGTGATGAATTGTGAAGGCCCGTGGAGAAATCGTTCCTATTTTGTTTGATATTGGTATGATGGACTACGGGTTCAATTCCTGGGAGATCGTCTGTTATTGGTATGATGGACAACAAGTTTAATTCCCGGGAGATCCTCTGTTATTGGTATGATGGACTACGGGTTCAATTCCCGGGAGATCCTCTGTTATTGGTATGATGGACTACGGGTTCAATTCCTGGAGATCCTCTGTTATTGGTATGATGGACTACGGGTTCAATTCTTAAGAGATCCCCATTAAACTCATTGTGTTCTGAACTAATATTTTCGTTGATTCTATCCGGGTGTAAATAAGTCTGGTGCTAGTCGATCCATTTCTTGTACTTGCTAGCTGGTAGAATTCCTGTTAGATACACTTGCACAAGCATACATGTAGTTGGAACCCCCCCCCCCCCTCATTAGAGAAAAATCCATCCTGTGTTGGCTAGGGGTGGGGATGTGCCCTCGTTTACCCATTATATATGTGTGAGAGCGACCCTAGTTGACGAGTCAGTAGTCAGCATGACTATGTTATTGATGGGGTATAAGATGCCAAGTGTTAGACCTCGGATGCTGGGTTTTCATGAGTTGTGACTGGTCTGAGAGTTTGTGGTAGATTTGTGGAGAGAGATGGGAAGAACTTATGTACGATCATTGCAGAATAATGAGTTAGTGACTTGTCTGTCCTTGTTGTGTTGCGACTTCAGGATTTGTATTGTATTGTCTACCATCCTTTTATTATCATCATTGTTTATTTCTCGTTGTTACTTATTATCCATTAGTCTTGTTGTGATTGTAGCTCTTTTAGTCATTCATGCTGTCTTTACATAATATATATATATATATATATATATATATATATATATATATATATATATATCATTTCTATTATCCCTATGATTATATTGTTTATTGACTGGTAGGTGTCTTGACTGTCCCTCGTCACTACTCCATCGAGGTTAGTCTTGATACTTATTGTGCACCGCTGTTGTGTGCTCATGCTACTCTACTGCACACTTTTGTTGTGCAAATACAGGTACCCTCTTTCAGTTTTGTCAGCCATTGAGGGTGGCATAGAGCCGGAGACTTTAGGTATGTATCTGACGCGTCCGTAGAACCAAGGCGTCTCTTTCTACTCTACCTTTTAGTTAGCAGTTCCATATCATGTATTCAGTTGTTGTAGACATTTTCGGGTATTAGAGCCATATGTTATGCCTTATTCTTAGCCTGTATTGCCCGTGGGTTTTCGGGTCCTGGAGGTTGTTACAGTAATTCGAGTTGAAATGTATGTGCCAGGCGGCACTCTATACATTTTATCATGATATTCAGTATTTGTTTATTGTTTTCATAAGGGTTGTTAAATTTTCACAATGTATTAGGCTTACCTAGCCGCAAAGACTGGGCGCCGTCATGACAGGTTCACGATTGGTGAACTAGGATCGTGACAATAAGTGAATAAGGTGGGAAAAAGTAAAGTTGACATTGGCTTTGGTAGATAAATAGCTCAAACAAGCCACAACTCTCTACACTAGGGGACCAACTTGAGCTAAACAGATTTTGAAGAAATGGCAAAAATCAAGAATGACTGGGTCAATCGCAGGATTAAAACCCAGAGTAAAGGGTATAAACAAAAGAATACCCACTTCTAAAAGAAGAAATTCTTTGATTTTGAGTAGGAATCGACATTCGAAGACTATTTTTCCAGTTACAATCTCTTCTGATAGTAGGAATCTACAGCTCGGTTACTAAAGAAGGATAGGTGTCAGCCTTTTCTAAATTTATAACCTGCTTTTGAAGAGATCTTCTATCACTCCCTAAAGACAAATCATTGGGTACAATTTCATCGACTAAAGGTTCTTGTGAAGGATCAGAAATTTCTTTACCTTTTGAAGAAGGAGTTTTTGGGATAAAACTTTTAGAAGCAGAACCAGAAGAGCCGACACGAGTAGATTCTAGCCCCGTCCGTAGCCTACCTCATCTGCCTCTCCTGTGTCTTACAGGGGCATCGGGGAACTGGTCTAAAATTGGAACTTTTCTAGGGTTAGGGTTTGGAGAAGACATTGTTGAACAACGATGAACTAAAAGAGGGCAAAAGTAAGGAATAAAGTATTTGTTAAGGATTTATGAAGAAGAAGAAGACAAAGGAAGAAAGGGTTAAGTATGTATATAATGGCAACCGTCAAACTTAGAAGTGTAATGATGGAAAGCCTATGATTAAGGCAATTATCACTTCGTGAAGTGGGAGTGAAGAAGCCTTGAAAAAAGGTGCAAAATGCAAAACCAATCGTAAAGTGACACATGTACAGAACATTAAGTGGAAAAGACAACTGAGACGTCAATATTGTTACAAGCATTGATTATGGCTAAAATTTCCTTTTTATGAAGAACCACTTCTCAATTATTCAATTGATAAATAAATGGAAAGTGGGGGGACTATTTGTATTGGGAAAAATTGAATTTATATCGAAGACGACGTGGCATGACACGTGGATTGGTCAAATGGTCAAAACGCAGTAATTGATTAAGAGGCACGAGTGCTGACGGATACGAGAGGAGAAAGTTAAACATGAACGAGATGTAGTTCAAACACGAGTCTCGTACCAATTCAAGTCATTTAAAGCTAACGGTTCAGAAAACATTGAAGACATGGATCTGATGACAAAAATGACTCTGAATTCATTATTAAATACCCAATACGTTATAAAATTGGTATTAAAATGAATGATTGTATAACGGCTTATTTAATGTCATTTATTGCTCATAATTATATCATTAAAACTAAGGCTTCACTCCTTTACCTAGAATCAACTATTAAATGAGGAGGTCTTCATCATTTTAGGGACACAAAATATCATTGATATTATACTGAAATACAAACTTAATTACTGCCTTATTTTCGTTCTCAAAAAGCTTATTATTCTTTTTTGTCTCTTGATTATCAGTAACCCGACTTTTTATCTTAAATTCTAGTTTTGACCGAAATATTATTTTTTCGTTAAACAACCTAACCCAACTCGCTAGGTAAGCCAATTAACAATAATCCAATTCAAATGAGACTTATTGAGAAAATAAGTGATTAAATAACTGAAACTCTTACACAAAATTCCAAGTATTGGTAGTACAAATTATGAGCTTCTAATTTAGTATTCACAAAGCTAATATGAAGTAAATACATTATCTGTTCGAAATATACATTAACAGATTTTTATAAATCTAAAGCTACCATGAACAAGAGGCAGCATTAATCAAAATGCAGATTCATCTTCAATGCCCGCTATCGTCATACACAGAAATATCAGCTCCAAAATCTGCACACAAGGTGAAGAAGTATAGTATGAATACAACCGGCTCCGTGTACTCAAAAAGTAACAAACGTAACCTTAGGTTGAAAACGGTGACGAGCTCGAAAACAACGGTCAGAGTCCAACACAAATAGCCAAGAACAACTCGTAACAATATAATAAAAGCAGTAAAAGTAATAACTCAAAATATAATGCTCAGCTCGTTCACAGTTACGGAGAATAGGCATGCTTTTAAGGTTTCATAGTAAAACCCAAATCTTTCACCGAAATCACCAAAATATGGACATATCAGAAAAATTGTGATTTTTCCCTAGAACTATAAAAAATCTAATAAGATATTTAATAATCAAATAGCATGAGAAAAGTACATCTATATACCTATATGTTAATGTGCATGTAAAGTCATGAATGTCACAATACCCTTTAGCATGAGGAAATGCATCTTTATGCCTACATGCCAAGTATACATGCCAAATGTAATGCCTCACAGTGATAACTCATATACTCACACTCTCAGAGTACTCAATCACTCTGCACTCGATACATGTGCTCACTGGTGGTATATCAGATTCCGGAGGGGTGGATCCTGCCTAGGTGGTAATATAAACCAACATGACCTGCTGCGCCATGCAGCCCGATCCCATCATATCACTTACAATCTGGCCCTCAGGCCCCTAACTCAGTCATAAATCTCTGCGGTCTCTCGGAGTCACAAATCTCATGTCAATAAGCCCAAACAATGATAGTATTATTTGACAACAAATGATAACAAGGACTAAGATATGATACACAAATGAATAAATATAATTAAATATATAATTGCAAATTAAGTAAATAACTCAACAGCAGAGATGACCTCAGCTGGTCCAAACTGAATAAGCATATTGCCTAATAAAGTAGGGAGAACATGGGTGTAACAAGGTATAACAACAAAATAAGTCCGTTCTTAATCTAATAGTCGACTACAATCATGATTTCCTCGATGTACGCCCTCACGCTCATCACCTCAATACATTTTTTTAACACGGTTCCTATGGTTAAATATCCTCAAATCCAAGTTTAGATAAGTTACTTACCTCGAACAAGACGAATCCAATACCGAGAAAACCAAACAATACTCCAGAAATACCACCTCGCACGTACCGACCTCGGAACAGTTCAAAAGTAACTCAAGAACATTAAATAATGCCAAATGAAACAAACTCAATTGATAAAGGTCGAATCTTTCATCGAATGCCCAAATCAACCAAAAAGTCAACCTAGGCTCACACCTTGGAATCCGACAAAACTCATAAAATCTAATAATCCATTCGATTACGAGTCCAACCATACTAGTTTCACTAAAAAGATACGACTCTGAATCGATGTTCAAAACTCAAAAATATACTTTATGAAAGTTTAGACAAAAAAATTCCTAATTTCTCTTTTGAAATCATCAATCAAATGCCAAAAATAAAGATGAATCACAAAATAAAATCAATACCGAGTAGAATAACATCGAAACGACGAATCGCACCTCAAATCGAACTTAATGAACTTTCAACTTCCATATCTCGTGTTGTACCATACAAATTAACTTGGATTGAACTCAAATTTTTCACACAAGTCAAAAATAATATAGCGAAGCTATTCCAATTTCTAGAACTACAATCGGAACCCGGTATCATCAAAGTCAACCCCGGTCAAAATTATGAACATTTCAAACCTTAAAAATTCTAACTTTCGCCAAATAGTGCCGATACCTTCTAGAAATATTCAAATGCAAATTCAGGAATATGCTCAAGTTCAAAATCACCATATGGACCTAACAGAATCATTAAACCCAGTTCCAGGGTAAAATACACAAAACTCAAACTTGATCAACTTTTTCAACTTAAAGCTTCCCAATTGAGAATCATTATTCCAAATCAATTCCGAATCACCTAAAAACCAAAACCGACAATTCATACAAGTCATAATACATCATATGAAGCAATTCAAGACTTCAAACAACTAAATGGAATGCAAATGCATAAAACGACTGGTTGGGTCGTTACAGGTTCAGTCGTAGCTTTTGTCCATACCATGTGTTTGTCTTAAGAAATTCGTCCAATATGTATAATTTATTAAGTTAGAACCCTGTAACTTAAACATATTAGATTCCCGAATCCCTAAACTTCATATCCTGGCTCCGCCTATGATTTGGTTGGCCTTATTAAACTTTAGACATAGCTAATCGTGAAATATAAGTTATACAAAATTTTATGTATCATTTTATGTAGGATAAATAAAAAAATAAAATAATATATTAGTAATATGAATGAGTATAATTAAGACAAATTTTAAGTAATAAAGAAAACACTGCACAATGGTTCCTGTATTATTCTTCATCACGTAACATTCACGGCATTATTATTCACTATATAAATAATATTGTAGGTTATAATTCTTGCATAACTATTCGACGAACCCAAGGGAGGACCTAGATCTAACAATACGGATTCCCGAGAATTTACTAACTTTTGGGTAGACCTTGTATTTATATTAAAAAATTTATTAAATATTTATAAATATCTAACTGTGAACTCAATTATTATTTCATATTAATGTAACGGTACGAAACCCATAAATCTCAAATCCTGAATCCGCCTCTGCATAAACCCAACATCCTTTAGTCTTTTATCTGGAGGAGAATGATATAGTATTACAAACAGTACTCCCTCCGGTCCAAAATAAGTGATTTTTTCGCCTTTTTTGTTGTCCAAAATAAGTAGTTTTTTCAAATTTCAAGAATGAATTAATTATTTTTTTCTACGTTGTACTTGGAGTAAATAGTGTTGGAATATGTGTTAGGAGTGTTTATGTAAGATAATAAATGGTAACATGGTCAATTTCATTGCTAATTAATGTTAAAAGGTATATTTTTTTATTTGTTTGAAAACATCCAAGAAAATCACTTATTTTAGATCGGAGGAATATATGTTAAGGGGGAGTTCTTTTAGCTCGAAAATCCTCGGGAAGCTTGTCTATGTTGTCAAATACTTCAAACTTGGAGGACTCAAATCCTGCTATTAGTTAGTCTTGTAGTAATACAGATTCCCCGTGAAACAATACCAAAATTAATTGACCTCTGTCTGTTTTATTTTTTCGTGGTCTAACTTTTCCCTAAAATTTGATTGTATTGATCCTCTTCTATTCTATGTGGACTCCCTTCCACAAGTTTCAAAAGTGCGTCCAGTGTGATCTGCCTGCTTTTCTTTTGGTATCATGATTTGACCTCAACATGCGTCACTTCAAAATAGTGTACTGTATTCTATGATATGAGTCATGTAAATTATTTATTGAGCTACAAGGCCGCTGTTTGATCTAAAATTTAGATTTATGGTTAAATAATTAGATATTTTAATAGAGTAGAGTTAATTTTAATCAATATTAATCTCCAAAAAGATTAATTAACCGATTTTGTAGCAAGATGTTACGAGTATTATTTGAATAGTAATAAATGACGACATTAAAGCAATATTCAATGACCAAAGAATTAAGTTGATAATATTAAATAGTAATGAATGATATCTATGTAAATAAATGCATAGGAGTCACCAGAAAATGGTGAGATTCTTTTATATTTCCTCTGACAAAGATGGATAATGATGAACCTTAGAATATTTGGATCCTCATTGGATCGTGGGAGAAAAGATAGATAAAGATCTCAAGAAAGGTTTATTTTGTATGTCAAATATAAAGCAAGAAATGTTAATATGTTATTTTTTAGAATGAGTATCCAATCCCTTCTACAATCCTCTCTTTTTCTATTTATATGGGTACATGGGCCACAAAAATCCTAGTAGTACGGAGGAATATTTCCTAGAATATATTCTGTGAGGTCTTATTTTTAAAATTGACTCATCCTCGTCATCGTCCTTGTCCTTTGTCGAGTCTACTCGACCTCGCCTTCGTTCTTTGTTGAAACCAAATCGATGACACGTGGTAGCCTTTGAAGGCTTTCTTAATCTTGATTTGGCCTACATAAGTTTTAGCTCATACAACGGCGACATAATATATGTACATATATACATAATTTTTAAAAATATTGCCATTATCTACACATAACATGAATTTTTTGTTACGAAGCTGTGTCATGACAAATTTTACTAAAGGATGTCTCCACGACTGCTAAAGAAAAAAATTAATAATGAAGGCAGTAGCTAGGACACATATTTGCGATTGACATGATAAGATTCCACTAGAAGACTGATATAGTAGAGGTAAAACCTTTGCACCACAGAAGAAGTTTACCAATTAATAAATGCCTGTTCATTTTCAACTACTAACTAAGATCATCTCCAGCAACACTCTATTTTTTGCACCAAATCTATATTTGGTGCAAGAAATAGAGTAAAATGGCTCCAATAGTACACCAACTGTTGCACTATAATAGTGTATAAATAGTGTTGCACCATATTTGTCACGATCCGGATTTACTCACCATTGGGAATCGTGATGGCGCCTACCATCAAAGCTAGGCAAGCCAACCCTTATAAACATTTCCAAAAAAATTAAATATAAAACAAATTAAATGCTAACATAATTAGTTAAATCATGCGGAAGACGTCTAATAACAATAACGAAAATAATATGCGGAAAACTAACAACCAATCTCTACCCAGTATCTGGTATCACTGCTCATAGACAACTAAAGAGTGCAAAAAATAATAGTCTGAAAGAAGTACATAGTATGTCTGTTTGATACAATTTAACAAACTAAAAGGTAAAGTTAGAGGAGACTCGGGGCCCGCGAACGCCTGCGAACTACCTCAGAGCCTCTGGACTGAAAGATCACTCCCGGTCTAAAGCTGCGGTCCGTAGACTGGGTCCTGGCCCGTACACAAAAGGCACAGAAGCATAGTATCAGCACAACCTACCCCATGTGCTGGTAAGTGTCCGGCCTAACCTCGTCAAGGTAGTGACTAGGCTAACCGAACCTACCATAAATAACCTGTACAGATATATACGATAACAGAAAAGGGAAACAAGAATTTAAACAACAAAAAAAGGGAGGGGACATGCTGGGGGGGAATAGCAGTTCAATTATAACTTCTACAATTAAGAGAAGGAACTGAATAGATAACATTTAAATAAGAGAGTCCAATGAAACAACAACTAATAAAGGGAAAACGGAATAAGGAACTCCAGTAAGGTAAGACCAATAAAACCACGTTACACGGCACCACCCATCGTGCTTTTACTCTCGTCCTCTCCCAATCAATAGCACCACTCCATCTTGTGGAGGAAATCAATATATACCACTCCATCTTGTGGAGGAAATCAATGAATATCACTCCATCTTGTGGAGAAAATCGATATATATACCACTCCATCTCGTGGAGGAAATCAATAAATATCATTCTATCTTGTGGAGGAAATCGATATATATACCACTCCATCTTGTGGAGGAAATCAAATAAATGTCACTCTATCTGTGTGGATGAAATTGATAAATACTACTCCATCTTGTGGAGGAAATCAATATATACCACTCCATCTTGTGGATGAAATCAATATACACCACTCCATCTTGTGGAGGAAATCAATAAGTACACGGCATCACCCTTCGTGCTTTATCGCTCCTCCTCACCCAAAAAATAATCACAGTTAATGGGAAAAGGAGTAAACAACAAGGTTAACCATCCCTGCAAGGGAGAACACTGCAGCAACAAGTCCCGGCAAGGGAAACAATTTAGCAACAAGTCCCTGCAGGGGAAACCGTTTAACAACAAGTCCCGGCATGGGAAACAATATAACAACAAGTCCCGGCAAGGGAAAAACACCAACAACTCATCTCTAGTTCATTTACTTCTTATCTTTCACTTCGTAGCCCTTATAACAAGAATTTATCCCAATTATTCACTTCTTTCATAATTCTAATAACAAATGACAACACGATCATGCTCGACTCGGGCGCATAGGTAACCGTCAACATACCTATACACCGACTCCGCATAGCACATAGCAATTAAAAACCTAATCTTATTCCCTCAAGCCAAAGTTAGATCGAACACTTACCTCGAAGGCTTCCAACTCAACTCACGCCTCTAGAATAGCTTTACCCCTCGAATTTGCTTCAAAACCGGTCGAATCTAACCACAATTTACTCAAATGTATCAACAAATGCTAGTTAAGTCAATTTGGATGCATAAGAATGAAATTCCCAAAGTTTTACTCAAAACTTCCCAAAATTCCCTCGGGCCCACGTGGTCAAAACTCGAGATTCGAACCAAAACCGAGTTACCCATACTCCCACGAGTTCATATATGCAATTTGTTTTGAAATCGAACCCTAAATTGAGGTCTAAAACCCAATTTTATGAAAACCTAGGTTCTACCCCAAATCCCCCATTTTTAACTATGAAAGCTTTGATTTAAGAATGAAATCATGTTAGAATATGATAAAAATTGAAGAAAACTAGTAAAAATTGACTTACATTTGGTTTGGGGATGAAAGGATTCAAGAGGAATCGCCTATGGTGGTTTTGGGTTTGGAAAGATATGAAAAATGAGGTCTGAATTCATTTAAGTAACAGTTGCAGGGTTGTAGATGTCGCAAATGCGACATTGATTTCGCATTTGCGAACTGGGAAAAATAAAATGGGACCTTGCAATTGCGAGAAATAGTTTGCAATTACGAACTGGGAAAAATTGAAAGGGAACTCGCATTTGCGAGAAAACGTTTGCAAATGTGAACTGGGCAAAATAAAAGGGGACCTTGCAATTGTGAGAAATAGTTCGCAATTGCGAACTAGGGAAAATTGAAAGGGAACTCGCATTTGCGAGAAAACGTTCGCAAATGCGAGCTGGGGTTGGACTAGGGAAAACTCGCATTTGCGAGGATGGAACTTCGCATTTGCGAAGAAGCAAGCCAAGGGAAGAGCTCGTAATTGCGAGGCAGGCTTCCCAATTGCGAAACCTGCAGACACCAGATGATAAAAATGCAGCAAAATGAGCCTAACACCTATCCGAAACTCACCCGAGCCCTGGGGCTCCAACTCAAACATGCACCCAACCTCAAAAACATCCTACAGACTTACTCGTGCGATCAAATCGCCAAAATAACATCTAAATCAAAGAAGCAACATCCAAAACTCATGATTTTCATTTAAAGTTCAAAACTTTCAAACTTTTCCACTTTTAGTCCAAAACACCTCAAACGACGTCCATTTTCAACAAAACTTTACAGATAGCGCTTAACGCCCATTTAAGACTTTAGCGGGCGTCGGAACTAAAATACGAGCCCGATACCATCACTTTTGATCAATTTCTGTTCCCAATTTTCCTTAAGCATTTTAAAAAACAGTTTCACAAGAAAACTCCGTACTCGGGCCTGGACCTCGGATTTCGATTCCGGGAATACGTCCAGGTCCCAAATTTCATTATGGACTCTTCGGGACCGTCACATCACGGGTCCGGGTCCGTTTACCCAAAACATTGACCAAAGTCAACCATAGGAATATTAGTATCAAAATTCATAGTTTTTAACACAGAGTTCAAATATTTTCACATAAAAATCTTTTGGCTTCGCATCCGGATTGCGCACGCCAATCGAGGCAACCGAATTAGAGGTTTTCAAGGCCTCAGAAGTGCAAGGAAAGGGAGAATTACGGTGATGACCCTTTGGGTCGTCACAATATTCATTACACTATATTTGCTTTAATAATAGTATATTAGTTTGGTGTAAAGTAAATAGAAGATAAGAGAGAGAAATAGAGTGGTTGGAGTAGAAGATAACAATATAATATAGAAGAGAGAGAAAATTTGGTGTAAAAAATAATGTAATGGTTGGAATAGATTTGGTGTTGCACCATTTTAGAGTGAAAAATGAAGCAAAAAATAGAGTGATTGTTGGAAATGCCCTAATGAGAAGCTTCTATATATGATATGTCATACAATCGCGCGCCTGCACTTTCCTAAGCACTTAATAGCTAACGCCAACTCTTTTCACAACAACAAGCACTTTATTTCAACGCGCTTTGACTTATGAGCCCCCTGTAGTTAGGTAATTGTCACTACTCTTACTAGTTCTTTTTGTACTATATAAATACAAGAGTTTTCCTCATTTTTTTTATATCTCAGCTGCGACATAATTTTTCATTGAAATCAGATTGTTACTAAATGGCTGCAGAAGGGGAACAACAACTTCAGACTAACGGACATGCAAAGCTAGCTGAAGAATCAGTCAACTGCATACAATCCAAAGAGCTGCAAAAAAAGAAACGCAAGAAATTCATGATTTTTGTTGCAGTCCCTACTCTGTTTCAAATTACAATCACTCTCTTCTCTTCATTGTACATAATGAAAGTCAGAACTCCTAAGTTTCACATCCAGTCCGCTACCTTTGATGTATTGTCGAAAAATGCAGAAAATTCCTCATTCAACATCACAATGAATGCTGAATTTGGTGTTAAGAACACTAATTTTGGACCTTACACGTACACGGAGGGTACTGTTTATTTTTTCTATAAGGGTGTGAGTATTGGAGAAGCCTTTGTTTCCCATGGCAAAGCTGGTTTTAAGTCAACCAACAAATTTAATGTTGTTGTGAATCTGTCATCGAAGGATGTATTAACTAAGGACTCGAAGCTAAGGAATGATCTGAATTCTGAAACTTTAATTTTGAACAGCAAGTCAAAATTAGAGGGGACAGTGGCGCTAATATTTGTTTTGAAGAAAAAGAAATCAACGGAGATGGATTGCACCATTACTGTAGGATTGGCTGATAAAGTGGTCCGGAATATAGACTGCCATTAGGGTGTTAATTCAATTCCTTACTAAAATATTTATAATTTTTTATTTTGTTTAGTATTGTCTTTTGTTGGGTTTATGTATTTAATTAATAAATTAAATACTTAAAAGATGGTGAATGGAAAATGGAGAGAAATGAAATTTTTGAGCGAAATTTCAAGTTTTCCTCCCTTGGCATATGGACATTGTCCCGTATTGGAAGAGGAAAAGATTTTTTATGGTTTTATAAGCAATTGCTCTTCTTGTAGCTCTTAAAGAGTTGAGAAGAAAGCAAGCCTCCCACTGTCGTCATCGTTTGCTCGGCTTCGGCTTCGGTCAAATGATTGATTGATTAACTTTTTGGACCAAATTTATTTACTAATAGTAAAATATTAACAAAAATGTGTTATTAAATATTTGTTAATAATAGAATATTAATATTAAATCCAATCCATTTTTCTATTTTTGTAGCAGAAAATTAACTACCCATCAATTTTTCCTCTTTATTTTCCCTCTTTATTATTGAGTAAATAGCCATTTATGTAATGGCATTTATGCTGTGGCAGTTCGCAGAAACAGTCATTCTAAAGAGTTTCACCTCTTCAGATTCCAGCTCAAATTTTGGCTATAAATACAACACTATTCTGCTCAGAATTTCACTACAAATTTTTGAGTTTCTCTCCTTTTTCTGCATACTTTTAGCATACAAACAAAGCAAAAAATAAGTGTGATTTGCTACTGATCTTTGTGTTAGTTGAAACACTGGCGTTTGGAGTACCACTACACCAGTGTGTAATTCGTTCTATCCTGGAAGGAAATAATCCATAACCTTGGGTACTAGAAGGGGATTAAATTCCTTAAGGAGACACTGTGAATTCAGTGGGCTCGAATTGTTATGATCATTTTGTTTAATGTCATTTCTGTTTATCATAATTTTTGTTTATATTAATTTATATTTCCAGAATTGTTTTACAAATACAGTTTACAAACAAGCTTAAGGAATTTAATATATGTTTGTACTTGTACTATTGTTTTCTCGAGAGTAAAACCTTTGAGGTTTTGTACTCTATTAAAATCTACGTAATTTTAACATTGGTATCATTCTTTTACAGAAATGACTAATGAGAATGAGAACCAAGTTTTTCCAATGGTGACAGCCAATGCATCAACGAGCCGAACATTGGCAGCATTGGAACCGGTGGAGAAATCCGGAAAATTTTCCGGGATTGATTTCAAGCGCTGGCAGCAAAAGATGTTCTTCTATTTGACTACCTTAAGTCTTCAGAAGTTCATCAAGGAAGATGTTCCTGTGCTGGCCGATGATACTCCTGATAATGAACGCTTGCTCGTGACTGAGGCGTGGAAGCATTCAGATTTCTTGTGCAAGAATTATATTCTTAGCGGGTTGGATGATGCTTTGTATAATGTCTACAGTGCATGGAAACGTCAAAAGAATTGTGGACTGCGCATGAAATGAAGTATAAACAGAAGATGCCGGGTTAAAAAAGTTCGTGGCTGCAAAGTTTTTGGACTATATAATGGTAGATAGCAAATCTGTTATTACTCAAGTCCAAGAACTGCAAGTGATTATTCACGATCTCCTTGCTGAAGGTATGAATCAAATTAGTATTAATGTTGAAAGTAGTAATCTTAGTATTCTTACTAACAGAAATTGTATTGAAGGTCTTGTCATCAATGAAGCATTCCAAGTAGCAGAAATGATTGAGCAGTTGCTTCCTTTGTGGAAGGACTTCAAAAACTACTTGAAACACCAACGCAAGGAGATGCCCCTTGAAGATCTCATTGTTAGATTGAGAATTGAAGAGGACAACAAAGCTACTGAAAAAAGAGGCCATGGAAGCTCAACAATAATGGGAGCAAATATTGTTGAAGAGAACAAGAAAAGAAAGAAAGCTTCTGGTCCGAAATACAACCCAAGTAAGAAGCGGTTCAGTGGAAACTGCTACAACTGCAGAAAAACTGGACACAAATCTACGAAGTGTCGTGCTCCGAAGAAAGACAAGAAGAAGGGTCAGACAAACATGGTAGAAAATCATGATGATGTTGATGACTTATGCGCCACGCTTTCCGAATGCAACTTGGTAGGCAATCCAAATGAGTGGTGGATTGATTCTGGATCCACTCGCCATATTTGTGCTGTCAAGGAAGCTTTTGCTACTTATGCTCCTATTGGACCCGACAAGACAATTTCCATGGGAAATGCTGCAAAGACCAAGACTGAAGGATGTGGGAATATATTTCTCAAAATTACTTCCGGAAAAATGGTGACTTTGAACAATGTCCTTCATGTTCTCGAAATTAGGAAAAATTTAGTCTCTACTGGACTTCTTGTTGAGAATGGATTTAAGTATATTTTTGTTTCCGATAAGGTTGTAATAAGTAAGAATGAAATGTTTGTAGGAAAAGGTTACCTCACTGAGGGCCTTTTCAAGCTGAATGTAATGGTTGTGGAGAATAATAATAAAATTTCAACTTCATCTTACTTGCTTGAGTCAAATGAATTATGGCATATACGTTTGGGTCATGTTAATTATAAAACCTTACGGAAAATGATTAATTTGGAAGTATTTCTTAAATTTGAATGTGGCAAATCAAAATGATAAGAAGTCATAGGGGTGGTGAATATGAATCTTCTTTTGAAAAAATATGTTTAGAATATGGAATTATTCATCAAACAACGGCCCCTTACACGGCCCAATCCAATGGGATTGCAGGAAGAAAGAATCATTCATTAAAGGAGATGATGAACCCATTATTGATAAGTTCTGGTTTGCCACAGAACTTTTGGGGGGAACCCGTTCTTACGGCTATCCGAATACTAAATCGAGTACCCCATTGCAAAACACAATCAATTCCATATGAGAAATGGAAAGGAAGGAAGCCCAACTTGAATTACTTTAAAATGGGGGTGTTTGGCAAAAGTGCAAGTTCCTAAACCTAAAAGAGTAAAAATAGGACCGAAAACTGTTGATTGTGTTTTCATAGGATATTCAACTAATAGTAAAGCATATCGATTTCTGGTTCATAAATCAGCAAAATTCAGTCATTCATAATAAGACGGTTATAGAATCAGATAGTGCTGAATTCTTTAAAAATATATATTCGTATAAAAAGGAATGTGAGCCGATTGGTGAAGGATCTAGACGACCTCGGGAAGAAACAAAAGAAAGTACACTTAACCAAGATGATCCAAGACGTAGTAAACGTCCAAGAACGTCTACATTTGGACCAGATTTTCTGACTTTCTTATTGGAAAATGAGACTCAAACGTTTAAAGAAGCTATGTATTCTTCGAAATCATTGTTATGGAAAGAGGCAGTCAATAGTGAAATTGAATCCATATTGAACAACCATACATAGGAATTGGTTGATCTTCCTCCTGCAAACAATTCTAAATGGATCTTTAAGAGGAAAATGAAAGATGATGACACTATTTACAAATATAAGGCAAGACTTGTGGTCAAAAGGTGTAGACAAAAAGCAGGTCTTGACTATTTTGATACATACTCTCCAGTTACAAGAATTACGTCCATACGAACGTTGGTAGCATTAGCTGCAGTCTATGGTCTTGAAATTCATCAAATGGATGTGAAGACGACCTTCTTAAATGGAGAGTTGGAGGAAGAAATTTACATGGAACAACCTGAAGGGTTTGTGGTTCCAAGTAAAGAAAAGAAGGTATGTACACTTGTTAAGTCCCTTTACGGACTAAAACAAGCACCCAAACAATGGCATGCGAAATTTGACCAAACAATATTATCAAATGGGTTTAAGATAAATGAATCTGATAAATGTGTGTACATTAAAAATGTTCCAAACCACATAGTCATTGTTGTCTTATATGTGGATGATATGCTCATAATGAGTAATGACATTGCCAACATAAATGCTACCAAGCGTATGCTAACAAGAAAGTTTGATATGAAAGACTTCGGAGTTGCTGATTTAATTCTGGGAATTAAGATCCATGAGACTTCTCAAGGTCTGGTATTGTCTCAATCTCATTATATTAAGACAGTACTTGAAAAATTCAAGCACTTGGGCTTTAAAGTTGCAAAGACTCCAATTGATATGAATCTTGCATTAGCAAAAAAAAATAAAGGCCAAAGCATATCACAATTGCATTATGCTCATGTGTTGGGATGCTTAATGTACATCGGTAAATTGTAAACGACCAGATATAGCTTATGCTATATGTAAATTGAGTCGATATACGAGCAATCCAGGTCAATCTCATTGGATGGCCATGAAACGAGTTTTGGGGTATTTAGTACATACCCAGGACTTTGCTTTGCACTACAGTAAATATCCTACAGTCATTGAGGGATGCTGTGATGCAAATTGGATCACTGGATCAATTGATTCTAAGTCCACAAGTGGACATGTGTTCAATATTGGTGGAAGAGCGGTATCTTGGAAGTCGTCCAAACAAACCTGTATTGCCCGCTCTACAATGGAGGCTGAGTTCATAGCCTTGTATAAAGTCTGTGAAGAAGCTGAATGGATCCGAAATTTCTTGGAAGATATTCCATTTTGGCCCAAACCATTGGCACCAATATGAAAACATTGTGATAGTGAAGCGGCAATTGGAAGGGCTGGAGCGTTATATATAACCGTAAACCTCGTCATATACGACGAAGGCATAAAACTGTTAGACAATTACTCTCTAGAGAAATTATCACAATTAACTATGTAAAGTCAAGGGATAATGTTTCGGATCCACTTACAAAAGGCCTAACTAGAGAGGTAGTTAAGAAGTCATCAAGGGGAGTGGGACTGTGGCCGAGAACAAGTCATAATGGCGGTAACTCTACCTAGAAGAATGGAGATCCCAAGATCTAGGTTCAAGGAGATCAAACAAATTCATTTATAACGGTTCAACATTGTCAACTAAACTTTTGGTCCATCCTCGTGATGAGACAATGTTCAGTACAAAGGATAAAGCATTAAGGCTTTTTAATGATTTCTAAGTTTGATAGGGGGTATATCAAATAATGTATTTACGGGATGACACGATTAGGAATCACCTATGTAAGTGTGAAGTGTTAGCCGCTTCAAGGAGAATTTTGTAAGGCTAGTTCTCTACGCACTTATGAAACCAGGCAGTGTTCATGGCTGAAACGAATACAACAATGAGAAGCAAAGACGGTTTGGGTTGGTTGTGTGACTTGTGGTTGTCTACGTATACACCAAAGTTCAACGGTTCAAGGATATCAAATCTACCGATTGATCGAGTATATCCAACATAAGTTCACTACGGAAAGTTCAAAGGGAAACTTACTTATCCAGATGCAATTAATCCTTGCTTGCGAATCACACAGTTTTTCATGCATACTTTCGCGATATAGCCATTCCCCATTCATGTGGGGGATTGTTGGGTTTATGTATTTAATTAATAAACTAAATACTTAAAAGAGGGTGAATGGGAAATGGAGGGAAATGAAATTTTTGAGTGAAATTTCAAGTTTCCCTCCCTTGGCATATGGACATTGTCTCATATTGGAAGTGGAAGAGATTTTTTATGGGTTTATAAGCATTTGCTCTTCTTCTAACTCTTAAAGAGTTGAGAAGAAAGCAAGCCTCTCTCCATCGTCGTCGCTCGCTCTGCTTGACTCGGCTATGGCTTCAGCTTCGGCTTCGACTTCGGCTTCGGCTTCGGATTCGGATTCGGTCAAATGATCAATTGATTGATTAACTTTTTGGACCAATTTATTTGTTAATAGTAAAATATTAACAAAAATATGTTATTAAATATTTTTTAATAACAGAATATTAATATTAAATCCAATATATTTTTCTATTTTTGTAATCGAAAATTAACTATCCATCAATTTTCCCTCTTTATTTTCCCTCTTTATTGTTGAGTAAATAGCCATTTCTGTAATGACATTTATGCTGTGCCAGTTTTGCAGAAACAACCATTCTGAAGAGTTTCACCTCTTCAGATTCAAGCCCAAATTTTGGCTATAATACAACACTATTCTGCTCAGAATTTCACTACGAATTTATGAGTTTTCTCTCCTTCTTCTGCATACTTTTAGCGTACAAACAAAACAAAAAGTAAGTGTGATTTGCTACTGATCTTTGTGTTCGCTGAAACATTGGCGTGTGGAGTACCACTACACCAGTATATAATTCGTTCTTTCCTGGGAGGAAATAATCCATAACCTTGGGTGCTAGAAGAGGGTTAAATTCCTTAAAGAGACACTGTCAATTCAGTGGGCTCGAATTGTTTATGATCATTTTGTTTTATGTCATTTCTGTTTATCATAATTTCTGTTTATATTAATTTATATTTTCAGAATTGTTTTACAAATACAGTTTACTAACATCTTTTAATTGGATGCTTTCGATTTGATATATCTATAAACCAGAGAATTAGAGACTACTAGTATCGCTGTGCACACTCGTACTACAAGCTGGTCTGGTGGTGCCTGCAAATTAGGAGAATTGAACCATAGCTTTTGCTCATACCCAGTGTATTTATCCCAAAAATTATTAAATATGTACAAGTACAACTAATAAATTTTGAACCCATTAAATTAGATGAGATGCGATAAAATTGCGAATCTAAAATCATAAAATTTAAATCCTGAATTCGGCTCTGCAAAGGAGGGTTACTATCTAAAAAATAATCAATTGGTTAACAAATAAGCTCCTCCATAAGTAACACTTGATGTAAAAGAAAAAGAATTTTTTCAAAAGAGCACCAAGAAGTTAGAGAAAATATAATCGTTTGACAATCAAGAAAAGGGAGTTTTTAGAACGTCTGCTTCATTCCCAGACTTGTGGAAATGAAGAATTCTTGTTTGTTATCAGAAATCTGTTAGATCATATATGTGTGTGTGGCAGTGTGAGAACTTCCCTACCCCGTTATTTTAACAAATCGCATTACTACTTTACTTTGGTTATCCAATAAATTAAAATGTATATAAATATTAGTTGATCATGGTTAAGTACTAGTAAATTGTGTATGCAGAAGAGACATGCCACCCTTTTCAAGTTGGAGGGTGAGAAGGCGGAGCCACATGTATACAAGGGTCGTCAATTGATATTCCTTCTAAAATGTGCAGCTAAGTAATTTATATGTATACTATATATTAATTTTCCTTGGCATTTTAGTGCATTTACTTCTTATATGTTAATACCTTTAGTGAAAAATCTGACTTTGTCACTAGTGGGAACCCATTTAACTAAGTTGGCAAAATAAACAACTGTAATGGGGTTCAGAAAGAGAGTTGTCGTAAGTAAGTCAAGAGGCTAATATTTGGTGGGAATATGAGATTGAGAAATTGAACTTCGCATAAGCTGCTTGAGTACAAAATGGCCGTGGACACCTTTATCTGTTTATTGTTGTCGAAATCAATGAGAAGACCATGAAATTTATAGCATTTGTCAAAACATATGGTCTGCTTTCTTGCATTAATTGCACATAAGATTGAATTTCTTCTCTCAAACTGGTGTAAAAACATTTAAACTTAGACAAGAAATGAGCATTAGCTTGCACTTTTCTTTGCATTTAGACACTACATATGTAAGTATTATTAAGATGTGCACTGTTATATTAACTCTCAAACTTTTTGGCGGTGACTATTGTGATTTTCTGATCACTATGAAGATTATTTGGGAGGAAAAACAACTCTATTTCACAAGAATAGAATTATAAAGAATTTACACCAAGAATTTCTCTCTAATAAAATAAATCTCACCAAACTCTCTTTTGAATTCACAATCTCTTCCTGGATTGTATTTCAATCTCTCTGGATTGATTTTTCTATGTAAAACATAATGCTCTATTTATAGCCTTAAAGAAGATGGTTGGTGGTTGAATTCTTTATTCAACAATGGAGGCTTCAATAATGGTGGCTTCTAGAATGGGTTGGTGGCTTCAATAATGGTGGGCATCTAGAATTGGTAGTTAGCAACAGCTGAATTTATCAATTCTCCCCATTCATCTGCATTCCAACACAGCTATTATTTGAAAGTTATTCCAACTATGTCTCTGCGCAACTCTAACTTTTTTTGAGTGACCACCTTTGTCAACATGTCTGTTGGATTCACATTCGTATGGATCTTCACTAGTTTCAACAGTTGTTGATCCATCACCGAATTTCGATGTGCTTTGTCCGAGAATGATACATTGAGTTTTTGCTTAAATCAATTGCACTTTGACTATCACAATGTATCTTGTACTTTTTTGATTTATCCCTAGTTCTTGGAGAAACCACTTTAACCACAATATTTCTTTTCCAGCTTCCGCTACAGCAATATACTCTGCTTCAATTGTGGATAATGCAACACACTTCTGCAATCTTGACTGCCAAGACACAACCCTCCCTACAAAAGCATAAACATATCCTGAGGTTGATTTTCTTCCATCAGGATCTCTGGCCATATCTGAATCGGTGTAGCCTTCCAAGACTGGATCAGCTCCCCCAAAGCACAGACTTGATTTTTAAATACCTTTAAGATATGTAAGAATCCACATAACTGCCTCCCAATGTTTCTTTCCAGGGTTATAAAGAAAACGACTCAACACACCTACCGCATGTGCGATATCTGGCCTCGTGCAAACCATGACATATATCAGACTTCCAATTGCTGAAGAATATGAAATTGTAGACATCTCCTCAATCTCTTTCTTAGATGGGGGGCACAAACTCTTGCTCAACTTGAAGTGATTTTCCAAAGGGGAACCTACTGGTTTGGCATTACTCATATTGAACCGTTTGATCACCCGTTTAATATAATTTTCTTGAGATAGCCATAACTTCTTGTTTCTCCTATCTCGAGTTATCTGCAATCCCAAAATGCTGAGCTGGACCTAAGTCATTCATTTCAAAGGACTTAGAGAGTTCTTTCTTCAACTGTCTAATATTTGTTGCATCTTGTCCGACGATCAACATGTCGTCTACATAAAGTAGAAGTATAACAAAATTGCCATCCGAAAATCTCTGAATGTAAACACAAAGATCTGCAGCAGTCCTTTTATATCCTTGACTTACCATAAATGAGTCAAACTTTTTGTACCACTATCTCGGTGCTTGCTTTAGGCCATATAAACTTTTCGTAAGCTTATAGACAAGGCTTTCTTTTCATGAAACCTCAAAACCTTCCGGCTGCTCCATATTGATTTCTTCATTTAGATCACCATGAAGAAATGTTGTCTTGACATCCATTTGTTCAAGCTCTAAATTCAAACTGGCTAGTAATCCAAGGATGATATAGATTGAAGTCAATTTTACAAGTGGTGAAAATATTTCATCAAAGTGAATTCCCTTTTTCTGTAGGAATCCCTTAACTACTAACCGGGCTTTGTGCTTCACCACCTTTCCGCTGCCATCTTTCTTGAGCTTGAATATCCATTTACTCTTCAGTATCTTCTTTCCTTGTGGAAGTTTCACAATCTCATAAGTCTTATGTTTTGTAAAGAGTTCATCTCTTCGGTTTGTGCCTCCCCCGGCCAAGCATCCTCTTGTTCTGCTTCTGGTACTCCTTCATGCTCCCCATGCTATTTGTGTCGAACTATAATGGTAGTGGATCTGGAACAACTTATTAGGCAGTTGAACCTCTTTCATAAGACATTGTGGGCTTTTCAATGTCTTTAATTATCTGGTTTTCATGGAATACAACATCCCTACTTCTGATCGTCGTATTCTATATTGGATCCCATAACATATACCCAAATTCTTCATCTCTATAGCCTATGAAGATACATGGTATAGTTCTATCATCAAGCTTCTTCCTGAGCTCCTTGGATACATGTGCATGTGCTAAACAACTGAATACCCTTAAGTGAGAATATGAGGGATTCTAACCAGGTCATATTTTCTTTGGAACCTCAAAATTCAACGGGGCTCATGGTGACCGGTTGATTAGGTAGCAAGCGGTGCGAACAGCTTCTCCCAGAATGGCTTAGGCAGCTTTGTCATACTAATCATACTTCTGACTCTTTCCATAATTGTCTGGTTCATTCTATCGGCTACTCCATTGTGTTGTGGGGTGCGTATGACCATCTTCTCATGTCGAATCCCTTGTCTCTTGCAATAGAAATCAAACACTTTGGAAGTATACTCACCTCCATTATCTGAGCGAAGGCATTTAATTTCTTTCATGTTTCACGCTCTACCATGGTATGAAATATCTTGAAAGAATCAAAAACCTGGTCCTTTGTCTTTAAAAAGTTCACCTGCATATTTCAAGAAGCATCATCAATGAAAACCAGAAAATACCTATTGTCGCCAAATGATTTCCCCTCAATGGGACCACAAATATCAGAGTGTACCAGACTGAGTAACTCTGATTTTCTGGTTGAAGAAAATGTAAAAGAGACTCTATGTTGGTTTCCGAATAAGCAATGAATACAAGGGTCTAAAGCAGCATTCTTGTCCATTATGATAAGCTGCTTTTTCGTTAGAATTGATATCCCTTTTTCACTCATGTGATCGAGTCTCTGGTGCAACAGGTTTTGAGACACCTCTTTTTCCAAAACATTGAGGCTGCCTGAACATACCTTCACATGAGTTTTATATAAGTTGCCACAAATATGTCCTCGATAAAGAATCATAACCCCTTTCAGCAATTTCCATGTGCCTTTTCTGAAATAACTTTCATAGTCCTGTTTATCAAGAGCTATACCTGATATTAGGTTTAGACAAAGGTCTGGCACATGACGGATATCCTTCAATATCATTATACTCCCAATATTTGTTTGTATTTTAATATCACCAATTCTAACTATCTCATAGGAAGAAGTGTTCCCCATCTTCACTACTCCAAAGTCTCTTGCTTTGTATGTTGTGAAAAAATATTTTCGAGATATGGCGCGGTATGATGCTGCAGTATCTACCACCCATTCGTTGTCTTCTTGACTTGAGACGTGAAGGCATGTATCTTCTTGGATGGAACAAAATGCTACCTCTCCGTGGGTAGTGACTAATGCATCTCCATCCTTCTACTTCACCAGCTCCTTCTCCTTATATAATTTTCTGCAGTTCTTCTTTAAATGGTCCTTTATTCCACAGTGGTAGCACATATATGATGACTTCCTACCATCTGTGGATTTTTTCCTACTCTTGCTTCTGCCTCTATTCTTATCTTAACTTCTTTCTTGTTGTCGCCCTCTTTCTGTAATAAGGGCATGCGACTCACCATGATCGATGTCCTTTCTTCTGGCTTCTTCATTAAATAAGACATCTTAACCATAGACATTGTCAGATTTCCACTAGGAGCTGAATTACTGAGAGAGACTACCAACGTCTCCCAGCTATCAGGAAGAGGACTAAGAAGTAGTTGGGCTTGCATCCCATCCCTGAGCGGCATGTCAACAGACGATAATTGATTTATCAAGCTCTAAAACTCACTGGTATGCTCGGCAACTAAAGTTCCGTGATATAAATTCAAATTTATCAAACGCCACATCAACAAGGCTTTTTTCCTAGCGGTCTTGGCTTGATACATCCCTTCTAACTTCACCCAGAGGGCATACGCTTCTGTCTCTTGTGAAACATGATGAAAAAAGCTATCATTAATCCATTGTCAAATTTGACTGATAGTTTTTCTGTTTAATTTCTTCCACTCTGCTTCTTTGGTGGAATCAGGGCTCTTATTCTTTGCTTCTATGGGATCAAACAAATCTTTACAATTGAGGTGATCTTCCATCCGAGGTTCCACAATGTGTAATTTGTGGAAATAAGCTTTATCATAGCTTCAGATGATGATGACTATTCCATTATATCTTTAAAATGGCTTGGTCAAAATTTTGGAGCATAATCTCACCAAAAGAAACCTCACCAATGCGTCCGGAATGCTGAAAAATGGTAGGATTAACTCTTCTTGCGTCAAAATAAGGCCTCCAGAAAATTTTCAAAATTTACACCAAACTTTTAGGGGTTAAATCAAAAATATACTGAACTTTTGGGTTAGATTTATAATTTTAGTAACTTCAGGGGTTATTTTATAAATTTTTGAAAATTTATGATGACTGGGCACTGACTAGATGCTGATTGGATGATGATGTGGCATTGACTGGGCAATTATTATTCATCATCTTCTTCCTTGGACAAAGGACAAAAAATATAGTAAAATTTAAACATCCATAACTTTTTCGTTTTAGCTTTGTTTTACCTCAAAAAAAGTTGTGTTGAATTCGTATCGACGCAAGGAATCTAATGAAATGATCAAAACATACCGAAGATCACATTTTCGAAAAACATAAATTCGGGTTGAAATTTTCGTGTTCTGATATTTCTCGATGAACACAGAATCGAAGACTCTGATACCACTTGTTGTGATTTTATGATCACTATGAAGATCATTTGGGAGGAGAAACAACTTTATTTCACAAGAGTAGAATTATAGAAAATTTACATCAAGAATTTCTCTCTACAAAAAATACCTCACCAAACTCTCTTTTGAATTCACAATCTCTTCCTGAATTGTATTTCAATCTCTCTGGATTGATTTTTCTGTGTAAAACATAATACTCGATTTATAGCTTTAAAGAATGTGGTTGGTGGTCATTCAACAATGAAGGCTTCAACAATAGTAGCTTCTGGAATGGATTGGTGGCTTCAACAATGATGGCCTTTTAAAATTAGTAATTGACAGCATCTGAACTTACCAGTGACTTATCTCTTAAAATACCCAGCTGGCCAATTGTTTTTCTTAACACAAATTACTTTCATAAGATGAAATGTCATGTGATAAACGTCAGTGACTTTTACCATCTTCATTAGAGTACATTAAATAGGTGTGTGTTTTTTTCAATTTTATTTTTTGTTTTGTGATTATAAAAGGTGCGTTTTCTAGTCCGCTACATGGAAATGGAAAGTGTTAATTTGAACTAATGGTCTTTCGAAATTGGACTGTGGATGCGGTCATTTGGTCTCTTCGTTCTTCCTTTCCCCATACTGGGCTACAGCCTTGGAGCTCAAATGTCCATTACTATTTGACCCTCTTTTATTTGAGAGATCCACATAAATAAAATAGAGAAATTTTCGTAAAGTATTATCTTTTAGTGGTAATTAGCTATTTATAATTGTCATTTATCATATTACGGATTGTACATACGTTTTCTGTTATTATAAGATGTATCAGATGTATTTACGCTACTGTATTAAGCAAAAATAGGCATGAATCAAAAAAATCTAGCTAATCAGTTGTTGTATTCGAGTGTATTCGGCCGTATTCATGGCGTGAAATATTGAATTATAGCTGGACAGATTATTGTATTCGACTGTATTCGCGGCGTGAAACAAGGAATTACACTGTTTTAAAATGAAAAGTGAATCAATTAACATAAGCTCTTAATATAACTCAACAAACTCAATTATATAACATAAATTTTATATTTCCAGTTATAAAAAAGATTTTCAACCGAAAAATACCCTAAAACATAGCAATCTTCAGAGAAATTATGTAATACATCTGAATACATAAATTATATTAAATAAAAAACACATAAATACATTCATGGCATATAGTGAGACAGTGAATGCAATGATATGCATAGGATACAGCGGGATACCTTAAAATACGATGAAAAGAAAAGATAGTGAATACAATGAAATACATAAAATACAACAAGGTATATTGAATGACTATGAAAAAAAGACAATAAATACAATAAAATATATAAAATTACATCGTAATACGTTAAAAATATATTAAAATATATTAATATAAAATCAAGTTGCTCGCAAATACGAGATGCCTCAGTACCATTGTAATCCATTACAAAAGGCAGGAAGAATCTAAATATAGTTTCCAAAGACGCAACCTTTGGCTTGGGCAAGAACAGAGGAGTCAGAAGGTAAGGCAAATTATAAATCCTATATCTACTTAACCCCCTTCTAATTTTTTAATGATATAATTGGTCTAATAATGTTAAAGCTTGAATCTTGTATTGAAGATGAAGGAAGTTGACAAAGGTTTGTGGGTTTGTTGTGTTGTGCGATCCGAAGGCTTCATCTCCTTTGGATTCCATTTGGGTTGCAAAAAATTAAGGGAAAAAGTCAGAGAAGTCTTCGTGGTATACCATAAATACTATTTACGGTGTTTGGCCCACAAAATTATTGGTGTTATATAACATACAGAAAACCTATGACAAATACAATTTTCCAACATGTATGGTTGGAATTCGTTAGAAACATCTTGATAAGGCAATATACAAATTTTGAAAAGATTAATAGTGATATGCACTAGTTTAGAGTTAAATTCGAGTTGAAATCAAGTTTAAGAATATCATTGTATCATCCGTATAACACATGTTTAAATAATCATTGTGTATCCATGTTATAGACATTGAAATTTTAAAGGGTTAAGTTAAGTCATAAATTCAAGATACTACTAGACTTTTGAAATTCTGGGAGTCTATTAAGGTTGCTTGGAGGCTACTCTACCCTAAACCTTAACTCTCATCTATGTAAAGGGATTCATATTCCCTTGAAGAGGCGTCCAAAAAATTTCATAAACTCTTGGGATATTCACAACGAGATTAAAATATGGACAAATACTTCTTGACAATCAAATAATTCAAGAAGCTGGAGATCAAATACATCCCCAGAAGGTCTGCATCATCCTATATTCAATAAATACACTACTTCCGCCTTGAATCACGAAGATAATTAGGAGAGAAGAATCAATGGAAAAACAGAATATTACTCACAAAGGATTAGTAAAAATATTTATCTCTTATTTCGTGATTGTAATTTATTTTTCATATGTTGAGAATTAGTTGCAAACACATGTATATCACGTGTCCACGTCTAACGTTCTAAACACAACAAAAGAAAATATACGATTGCGCAAAAAGTGCTAATTGTTATGAATGTATTATATTATGGATATTCATTTAGTATTCCGTTGTAAATAAGCTTCCTGAAGAAGCTTAAACAAATGGGACTCCGCCGTTGATATGTTTATCTATTTAGTACTCTATTGGAAAGAGACCTCCTGAAAATCTTATCATTTCGGTACCCGATTATAGATAAATATTACTCCTGGTAGAAGATTATCTATACCGGGTATAATAAGCTTATCCTTTCGATGCTCCGTTATAGATAAATATTACCTCAAGTAGAAGATTATCCATACCGAGTATAATAAGCTTATCCTTTCAGTACTCCGTTATGGATAAACATTACCCCCAACAGAAGATTATCTATACGTGGTATAATGAGCTTATTCTTTCAGTACTCTATTATGGATAAGCATTACTCTCAGTAGAATATTATCCATATTTGATATAGTAGCAGCTTACAGTAGTAGCTTACACAGCAGCTTTCTTTTTGTTATAAATGAAAAAGATTTCAGTTATGTATATAAATTTAAAGTTAAATAATAAATCTCTCTCTACTTTTTTTGATTTTTTCACTTTAAAAATCTTTATTTTATAATACTAGTCTTACATTGGTAGAGCCATTGGTTGTTGTTTTGGACAATTCTCATCTTATAATAGGCTAACTCTTGTGATTGAGTTACACCAAGGACGTAGTAGCTATCTTTGTGGAAGGAAAATCACCTTCGACGGAGAACTACACTAAAGCACACAAAATATATTTTTTGTTTATGAATAGATTTTTAAATGCCCTAGATATAATTTGAAATCTTCGATGATAATTATATATTTTCTTATTTCGTTATATTAAATTTTTTACTTTGCAATTGAGTTACGCCCAAAGTTAATTTTCTATAACATTCTCTTTTTTTCTGTTTCTGTTTTAAGGCAGTATATACATCGCTTTAAACTGCCTAAATTCTTTTTACTATTTTTTTGCTCATTTTGTGATCTACTGCACTTTCTAGTAGTATTAAAAGGATAATGTTTGCTAGCATAATCAGCTACCTTTCTTTATGTTTAATTTTTCTTTTTTTTTTAATTACCTTATTGATTTGATAGCTAATTAGTTGAAAAATGTTAATCAACACGTGTCTCACAAAGTGTAAGAGTTGCTTTTAATTACATCCATTGAATGGTTGCCATCATAATGTCACTTACGAGAGAAAGTGTTTTTAACATAATCAAGACATTGAACTAGTTCTATTAACTCTGCTTAATGATGAGAATTAGAAAGAGGAGACACAAGCTAAACAAGAAGACAACTCTATAATCTATTGTCCTTAAACCTAGGAACGGTGTCGAGACTTTGTTTCGTGGTATGTCCTCATACATGGTATCTCCATTCTATTTTATCTACACAAAACTAGCCTAATAATTGTTTGTGTTTCCTAGAATCTTGATTGCACATTAATTTGTACCTAAATAACTCTCACCTTGATTCTTGTCTCTTCCATCATTTCATAGCCAATTAATGAGTCCTAACAACAACAACAACAACAATAATTGTTCAGTATAGTTTCACAAAGTGAGGTCTAGGAAAAGTAATATGTAGACATGCCTTACCTCTACCCCGAAAGGGCAGAGAGGCTGTTTCCAATCGACCCTCGGCTCAGTGAAGGAAAGGAACAACAAAAACAAAAACAAAAACAAAAGAGCATTAGTAACTTCAACAGAAATAGTGTAAATAATTATCTAAACATAAGAACCATAAATAAAATAGCATGCAATAATATCAGACAACAACAACAACAAATAACTACCATAAGGGAGACACAATTCAATACACAAATCATCTATAGATAGTCATGCCAAGCCTCACCCAGCCCTAAGTGAGAAGTACGAAAAATCCTAGGAGTTCCTATCCTACAACCCTGATACTAGAACTCCAATTAATGAGTCCTAAGTTGTAGTGTAATAAAGTCAACTTTACAAATTGTCTCAGTAACCGTCCAATTTCTTATAATTGCTATGTTCCATAATTTTTTGAACAAAAGTTGACAAGAGCAACAGGGAACTTAAACTACAAAACATCATTCTCCGAAATTTGTTTCTTCGACGATTGATGATATTTTAATTAATATTTTATTCTTAATAGAAAAAAATATAGCTTTACTAATATATAGAAAATGAAGTTCTTGGCTGCGTATGTGTTCCGTTGTTGGCATATTCCCTAAAGCTAATGGTGCCAAAATGGTTAGAAGAAAATAGTTGTCAATCTATATTATTCATTAAAAAATTGATTGGACAATAAATTTTTTAAAACTAGTTAAATATGAATAAAAATCATATTATCCACGTCGAAAATGAATAACAAATGGATAAGTAATGGTTAACTTTTACTTTTGTAAATACTCAAATTGGAATTCTTAAATGGGAAACTATGAATTCTTCTAAACGTGATCATTTTCAAAAAGTAATGGATCATAATGGGTAATCATAGTATCCACTAGTCAACCTATTTCTTATTCATTTTTTATATTACCTATTTTTGACACGCTCATATCCGACCTGACCCGCCTGTTTGTCACCCCTACTTAAAGCCAATAACATATCGGCGAAATCACACAAGTAGAGTTACAAGTAGAATATGAAAAAGGCAGTGCATATACACACTTTATACTTACAACAACAACAACCCAGTATAATCCCACTTAGTGGGGTCTGGGGAGGGTAGTGTGTACGCAGACCTTACCCCTACCCTTGGGTAGAGAGGCTGTTTCCAAATAGACCCCCGGCATCCTTCCCTCCAAGAACTTCTCATCTTGCTCTTGGGGAGACTCGAACTCACAACCTCTCGATTGAAAGTGGGGATTGCTTACCATCAGAACAACCTCTCTTGTCTCGTGAATATAGAGAGGCTATTTTTCCATAAATTTTTGGCTCAAGAAAAGCATAATCACTATGGAAATAATAAATTTAGGTATGTGATGAAGTAATATGGGATATTTGTTTTGTTCCTGTTAATGGAGACGTAATCTATAGCGGGATCAGAGCAAATCTATGGTTTTCTTGGATAAGAAAATAGATGTTCCCAAGCATCGTTAAGACTAGTCTTTTTCTTTGTACTGATGCACTGTATGCTTTCACTGATGCACTGTATGGCCGAAGGATTTTTAATAAGTGGACTTGTGATTTTTCTTTTGTTAATATTTTGTGGAATATGGTACGCATTGGCTTTAAAATATTAATGTCAATTTAAAAATCAAAATCTCCTAGTTTCACTAGTCAAGTTATAAAGAGAAGAGCAACACTTATCAAGGATCATGAGTTAAGTAGATAATTAATCTTTTTAACGAATTTGGTTAATTAATAATTGAGCAACTTTAAGTTAATCGAAAATTCTAAATTCTAGGTTATCTTTTATTTTCTTTCATTTTCACTTTTATTTTTATTTTTATTTATTTTCTTTATAGCTTTTAATTTCTGTTATTTTAATTTTTTAAATTTTATTTTTACTTTTTAATTTCTTTTAAAATTTTAAAAAATATATATATTTTTTGTACATTATTTATCTTTTTTTTCTCTTCCTTTACTTCTTGTTATTTCATGTAATGCTTATATTTTTTTTAATATTCTATTTTTTGAAACTACACCTCCTAATATTATAAATAATGAGTCATTTACAAAATTGTCACATAATGAGTGATGTAATTAATGTGGAATTTCATTGTTGAATGTGGTTATACACTTATTATGTTTCCTAATCTAAAGTTATACGGAAATTACTATTATTACATTGGAATTTGACGTATGCTAAATAAATTTTTTTGAATTTTGAAATTATGTTATATTCATGGTTCCAATCTATTTGTTTAGTAGTATTGACTCACGTCGCATGTTGTTCATTTTTTAGTTAGAATTGATAGATTAATTTTGTCAAATATTTGAATAATATTTTGGCATTTTATTTATAAATATTAATTTATTTTATCAAATATGAATTTCATGATGTTCTTACAATATATATACATACATACATATATATATATATATATATACATACATATATATATATATATATATATATATATATATATATATACATAAATTTTGTAAGTATCTAAATTAAACATTATTAATTTAAAAAATATATAAAAATTATATTTATAATATTTGTTCTAAATATATGATTACTTATTAATATATATTCACAAAAAATATACATCTTAAATACCAAATATAATATTATTTAAATTTATAAAAATTTATGCCCATTTATTTAATATATTAACTTTTAAGTTTTGATAATTACTTAATTTTAGGGGTGTACATAGTTCGGTTGGTTCGGATTTTACAATTACCAAACCAAACCAATTGTGTCGGGTTATTAAATCTAAAGACCAAACCAAACCAACAAAACTCGGGTTTTTCAATTCGGGTTTTTTCGAGTTTTTTTCCGATAAAATTTTCGTAGAACAAAACATATAACGTATGCTCAAAATATTTCTTTAATCCTAGTAAGATACAACTATATAACTTAGTTTTCAAGAAAAATAAAAAATATGAGATATGACATGGCATTATCCTAAAATATTCAATAACAAAGACAATAAAATTATGTATTATAAAAATTGCTAATTAAAATGCCAAAATAAAAATAAACATAATCTAAAAGTACTAAGTCAAGCTAACATAAATAGATTAAAAAGGGAGTACTAATTACATGGCTATACGCTAAAGAAAAATAAAAAGTTGTTATGCATTTTTATCTAAATTATTGCAAGACAAAAACATATATTTAATACATTCCCCTTCGTAATACTGAATTGAACGTCTTTTGTTAGCATTAATATTGATTGTTAACATTATCTAGTTTACTAATATTAATGGCTATAAACTTATTACAGCATTCAAAAGTTCTAAGTCCAACCTTGAAATAATACCTTAAAAGATAAAATTATGAATTTTTTTAAGAAATATTTATAAATTACATCACAATAAGTATATTTACATATTAAATATATCAAAATTTTCTATATATGTAATATCGAGTTGGTTTGGATTCGGTTTGACTTTCTTTAGTTAAAACCAAACCAAACCAATTATGGTCGGGCTTTTTTGCCAATACCAAACCAAATCAAAACAAACCATAGTCGGGTTTTTTTTCTCGGGTCGACTCGGATTATCGGATTGGTGCGGTTTGTCGGTTTCCTTTGTACGTCCCTACTTAATTTAAAATTTAATCTAACTATGTAATTGCACTTGTGTAATCAAACAGTAAACTTGTAATACACTGTAATTACACTATGACAAACAAATAGGTCGTCGTAATTACACAACTTAATAATTACTAGGCTGTGTAATTACTGCCTTAGTAATTATACCAATTCCAATTACATGGTGATTTTCCAAACATACTCTTAGAAATTTTATAAACAAATACAAATTTCGAATAATTTAAAAAAAAAAAAAATTCTTATGGCCAAACGGGCTCTAAGACTCAAAACGAGCGTGCCCACACTTCGGTTCTTTAATTTTCACAAAGCAAAGAAGCCAATGTCTTTTGTCTCTCAGTCAGAAGTAAATAATATTATCAGACTGAAAACGAGAGAAAAGAAAAAGTTGAGCGTCCCTCACAAGAAAAACAAAGGGCGGCATTGCTTATATCGTCCCCTTTTTATGTCTTTTCTTGTTGGAAGTTTCTCGTCACTATCCTCCGCTGAGAGCTTCTCTGCCCCAAAATCCGTTCAATCTCTTTTCCTTCTTTTAGTTTGTCTCTTGCTATACCCTGATTTTCAGCTCTGTAAAGGTTTTGAAAAAAGGACTAGTTTTTATTGCTACTCTTTGAGTTTAAAAAAGACATATACTGCATATGAGAAATGGATTTTAGAATTTTAAGCAAGTTAATATATTTTTTTCCTGGGAACCATCCAGTAACACAAAGCCTATTATTTTTTAATAACAATTAGTGTAAAGTTCGTATAAATATACATATTTGTGAAATTTTCTGTAATTGAAAAACGAGTATCGTAAGGGTTATATGTACACAGTCAAATAATGCGAGAAATATAACTTAAGATTGTTATTGTAATAAACAAAATATGGCGTGAAGATAATAATGATTTTAAACATTACCGGTTGAATAATGGTTGTTAATAGTTAATATACATTATTCTATTCAATATTCATTCCTATATATAAAAAAATGCTTTCATAATCACAGAAAAATTTGTATTTGAAGTTACAGTTAAAAAAGAGTACTAATATTTTGAATTTGAATGTAAAGTTTTATGTGAAATTTTTAATGTTCTTATACACTAAACTAAACAACCCATTTGGCCATCTCCAACCTTTACCTCCATTTTCCATTTCCAACCCTTACCGCCAAAATGCAGGAAAGTTACTCTAATTATTATTTTTTGGAGTAATATGACCCCGAAATAGTTAACAAGATTAATTATGTTCTAAGCTAATTCGTAAATTAATAAAAGATACGATCATTTATTAATCGCAATACCCGATTATCGGTTGACTCAATTATCATGGCTACGACCTATCCGCCATCATAGGGACGGAGCCTCAGAATAGTCACGGCCGCCATTGCCAGCTCATACATTTCGCATCTATAAATATTAAGAGAAGGAACCCCAGAAGTGGGTTGCTTCTTCTTCTTCACCACTACTCCAAAGAAAAGGGAAAGGTACAACAGAACCTCTATGAGGGGCATAAAGCATACCATTGTAAGGCTCTGAACCTCTCCATGGAGAGGCAGACCAAATCGATCTCATCAATAAAAACCGCTACATATTTCTCCTTATTTCTAACGTTAATTTCGTTCTCATGTCTTTCATTTGGTCTTTGGATTTATTACGATCTGCTATGATTGGCCCTTGTTTATTTTTATTATTTTACGCTTACAAAGTATACGATAACTTTGAGCTAAAAAATTTGGCGTCGTCTGTGGATATTTTATAGCAGAATCGTGTAGTTCTTCCCAGGGCCAAAAGGAAAGAAACTCCAAAGAACAACCCCGCTCAAATAAGGTGAAGCGATATATCGAACAAAGGGAACTTGAAGATCTCGAGTCGAGATCCAACTCCTCTGTCACTCCTCCCTCGGATAGGAAAAGCAAGAAGAAGTAGTCCACTTCCCCTCCCCCGAGGGAGGATCTCTGTAGGGCACCCCCATCCATGATGGGAGATCTGGTCAGAAATTGGCTCGAAGATATTTCGAACCGAGAGTCATCTCAAGCCTACATACCCCGATCAGGAAGAGCACGCGTGAGCTGCTCAAAATCTCGAATCAAAATCGAGCTTCAGCTCTCAAACAGCGGCGTCACAAGAGTCAGACTACGCACCTTCGCCGACAAAAATTACAAGGTTCAACCATGGTTGAACAGCAACCCAGGCTACGTGTCTTCACCAAACAGTTCAACTACAGGTTGAACTGGAACTCAAGCGATATGCCTTCACCGACAAAAAAATGACAAGGTTCAACCACGGTTGAACAGCAACTCAGGCTACGTGCTTTCACCAAAAGTTCAACTATGAGTTGAACTGGGACTCAAGTTGTGCGCCTTCAGCAAAAAGTTCTACTATGAGTTGAACAAATATTCAGGCTATGCGCCTCCAATAAGAGTTCAATTATGATTTGAACAAATATTCAGGCTTTGCGCCTTCACCGACAAAAAATTACACGGTTTAATTATGGTTGAACAGCAACTCAGGCTATGTGCCTTCACCAAAAGTTCAACTACAACTTGAACTGGGACTCAGGCTATATGCCTTCGCCACCAAAAAATTACAAGGTTCAACTACGATTAAACAACAACTCAAGCTACGTGCCTTCGCCAAAAGTTTAATTACAAGGTTAACTGGGACTCAAGCTATGTGCCTTCGCCAACAAAAATTACAAGGTTCAACTACAATTGAACAATAACTCAGGCTACGTGCCTTCGCCAAAAGTTTAACTACAAGTTGAACTGGGACTCAGGCTATGCGCCTTCGCTAACAAAAATTACAAGGTTCAATTACGGTTGAACAGCAACTCAGGCTACGTGCCATAACCAAAAGTTCAACTACAAGTTGAACTGGGAATCAGGCTATGCGCCTTTTCCAACAAAAAATTACAAGATTCAACTACGGTTGAACAGCAACTCAGGCTATATGCCTTCACAAAAAGTTCAACTACAAGTCGAACTGGGACTCAGGCTATGTGCCTTCGATAACAAAAATTACAAGGTTCAACTACGGTTGATCAGCAACTCAGGCTACGCGCCTTCACAAAAAGTTCAACTACAAGTTGAACTGGGATCAGGCTATGTGCCTTCGCCAATAAAAATTACAAGGTTCAACTACCGTTGAACAGCAACTCACGCTACGTGCCTTCATAAAAAGTTCAACTACAAGTTGAAATGGGACTCAGGCTTTGTGCCTTCGCCAACAAAATTTACAAGGTTCAACTATGGTTGAATAACAACTCAGGCTACGTGCCTTCACAAGAAGTTCAACTACAAGTCGAACTAACATTCAAGCCATATGCCTTCACCATCGCAATTCCAATCTCGCTAAAACAACAAAGCCTAATGTCTTCGTCCTCAAACTAAAGAGTAGCGGACAGATAAACAAGCTAATCTCCCTCGACATTCAAGTAAGTACGCCCTTACTCGAGATAAAATTTGGGCCACGTAAAGTTCGGCCCCGATCGAAGTACAAGACCGCGTTTCTTACCATCACGGCTAGTTGTTCGACAATGCCCGGACTAGGACAAAAGCTAAGTGCCACTATCGCCAAATAATGGCGACAATGTGTTTACACCAAGTAAAATAAAGCGATAAACAAAAAGTGCTTAATCATGGCCAAGGCCATCACCATCACCGCTAAACAGCCAACCTAGTTTCCGACTAAGGCAAGCGAGCGATTCAACTACGGTAGAAATCACCTACCTAGCCCGAGGCCACCATCATTATCATGGCCAAGGCCGTCGGCACCATTACGACCAAAACACACAAGGTTCTTAACACGCCTACCAGAGTCTCACTCTAAGGCAGATGACCCTTTGAACACATGCATAAAAAATGATTGTAAAAATAATAAAGGAAAGCTAATAAACACAACACCAACAGTGGGAAAAAGTAAGCATACATACATATATATATATATATATATATATATATATATATATATACAGTTTTGTGCGGGAAACGCTCGCTTACATTCGGCCAAGGCCAGTTAGTACAAAAATCTCTACAAAAAAAGGAAGACTCTAAAAATATACAAACGCCCAAATGGTAAATAAAATAAAACAAACACTACAAAAAATTTTCACTCGGCGCCACCCGAGCCACCAGCATCGTTAGCCCCTGGAGTATACGGGTCAAAGCCACATTCAAGATGGGCGTCACGAGCCTTTTGACGGGCCTCTTCATAAGCCACTTCAGGCATGATGCCGTTTCCCACAATCTCCTATACACATCAAGATGAGCCTCGGCATACATCCACAAATCACGATTCTCAGCCTCCAAGGCCATAATCCGGTCTGCCGCAGTCTAGGCATCCCATTCACAAACACCAAGGCATTCCTCCAGCCTTGCCTCCCAAAAAGCAGCAGCAAATCCTCCAACTCATGCTCCATCTCCTGGACACGGATCGCCGCATCTAATGCCCCGCCCTCGTCGAAGCGTCCATTACTTTCTCTCTCGAGGAAATGGCCTCCGCGTCCAAAGCAACCACCTGCCTAATCAAGGCCTCAGATGCCTCCGCTACAGCCAGCTGGCTTTGGCATTCCCTCTCGGCTACGGCTCTCCTCTCAGCCTCGATCTCCTTGTCCTTGCGACGAAGTTGCTCCTCAAGAGTGTTTACCTTGCCAAGGATCTGGTGCATTCGAAGCTCTAGCCTTGCCAGCTCTACGACCAATTCTCGGTTACGGGGGTTGCCCTCAGGCGCTCGCGCATATCACGGCACCTATCCCGGTAGCGGCAGTACTTCTCCAGCGTCCGCAAAAGACCTCTGAGCGAACTTTGGCTCGACGGAGACCCTCTACCTCCAAAAGATAAGTCTGCAGAGCAAAGGCAATGGTTAAAAGTGGAAAAACAATCAAGGTAAGAAGAAAACAGAAGAAAGTAATCATACGTACCTTAAAACCCATCACGGCCGCCTTGGACATCAAACCGATGTTCGTAGCGCCCCTCAGCGACCTATTTTCCTCCTCCGAGCACAAGGCTGCGAACAGCGGCACCAAATTATCCCCCTCAAGCAGCAAGTTTCACTCGGTAGGAATCTCAACATAACGAGAAGACCCTGTTGCATGCACCATTGAGTTTCTGCATCCTTTTTGGAACATGCGAATGTTGTCAGAATCCAAATCAGACTCGGATTCATATTCCTCTCCTGCGACGCCGTCTCCTTCCTCCGTCAATCGAGAGGTTGAGGTCCCCGCCCCGCACCCACCAACAGATTGGCACTTTCTTCTCCAACCAAAACAGCTATAGAGGAATCACCTTCCTCCTTAGCAACTGGAGCTGACAATTGAGTCGCCAAAGCAACAATATCATTATGGCCTAAGCCGACTGGGGAAACCCCCATTGTGTTTTCACCCTCAAGGGCAGGCGCAACCACCACACTCCCCTCCGCATCCAATAGCGGGGAGTCCAAACGTATCACCTATGGAGCGGGCATAAACACGACCCTCCGCCTGACCAGCGACCTCTCCTCCTCCTCCTCCTCATCATCATCCTCATCCAAAGGTGACTCCATCATTGGTGAATTATCCCTGAAGACACCTTGACCCGAAGTACAGATCGTACTGGGGAGTGAGCCACCGACAATTTGACAAAATTTGCCCTCAGAACTAGACGTGGCATTGGTATCATAACCAGTCGAGTAGCCACACTCGGCCTGCGGAAGGCAAGCTGAGGAGCCCTCACGCGGCGTGCTCACCCCGATCAACAAAAGGAAAGAATCAAAAGAAGAAAACTCAGCACAACAATACAAGAATACAACAATTCAAACTCTCACCAGAAGCAGGCCTATGGACGTTTCTTTCCCAGAAAGACAGCCATGTGCGAATCCCCGCTGTCTTAGGGAGCATGGCCTCAATCCATTCACCAATGCTGGTCAGTGGAGCCGGTGGCGCCCGTCCAGCTACAAACACGAGTTGAAGTTAACACGTATCAGTGCAAGGCACAAGAAAAGACGGAAGGTATAAACCAATGAGTGATGAACCGACGTGCGTGGTTCCAAGACTCCGGGAACCCAATAGCACCCGCCACTAAATGCTCGGTCCTTATGAAAAAGAAATTCTTGTAAGTACGAGAATCGATCTTATCATCTAACACCGCAATCAGGACCCTCTCCCCACGAGGAACCATCCAAATCATAGTGCCACAGACCCTTTGAGGGGCGTATAGAGTCAGCACGTGCTGCAACGTGATTTCCGTTCGGGCCAGTTCTACGTACTTAACAAGCATAGCAAAAAGCTTGTAGAATGAAGGAATGATTTGGCCAGGACACACCCCGTAATAGCGGCAGAAATCCACCACCATCATCGGAAGGGGAAGCCTGAATCCCATCCTGAAAGGGTAAGCATAGAAAACACAATACCCTGGGCGGTCAACGTGAACCCTCTCCTCGCTCCTGGAAAGGGCAATATAAGCATAGCGGGGGATATCCCACCGCCCCCTCAACTGAGCAATGCCCACTTCCCCCATCAATGGGGCTTAATATACCTGATTTTCCCCCTCGTGGGTGGTGAAATCAGTCGCCGAACCTCCGGGAAAGGATAGAATGTGAGTCACCGATGGAATCCCATCGACCTCCGCCGATTCAGTGGTTCTCGCCACCTTTATGACCCTCTGACCACCGGAAGAGTCGTCGGAGCAAGGTCTGTGCGGGAACTACTTGCCATTGATGATTAATAAGCAAGGAATGAACAGGATTCACCAGAAAACCAAAAAAGGTGGAGATTGAATGAAAAATGATGAAAAACAACGAAGAATAACAAAGAACAAAGAAGGGGATAAACTGAGAAAGAAAAAAGTTGCTTCTCCTGAAATCTTACTTAGACAAATAACAAAAAGTGAGAAATCAATGACATAACTCCTTATTTATATATACTGCAAAAATGGCACGAATTTCAAAAGTCATCATTAACTACTTGACCAATGCAAGACGGTTCGAATCTACAGTAATGCACGTCATTATGCAAAACGCCTCGAAATAGTTTTGCAACCGCCAATCGCCACTTCACCTTCAAAAACAGTTATAACGATCTGAAATTATTGAAAGGACGTTCTGTATGCCTTCAAACTGTGGACGTAGCCAAAGTGCACATCATGCACATCCATACTCTCTTCGGCTGCACGGCGCACAACTTGACCGCCGAAAATAAGGTTAATTAGTCCAAAGGTCATCGGTATAAACATACAGCCTTGGTTGTAAAACGCTACAAGCATCTCCAATGTATGGACGACCAACGGCCGTTGGCCCAAAATTATGGCCTCAGCTATAACATCGCATGATCATCCTCCAATATACAAATGGCTATGGCCACCCCTCAATATATAAAATGGCTACGGCGACCCCCAATATATAAACGGCCACGGTCGCCTCCGTTATGCAAACATACGATCATCTCTAATGTACAAACGACTATGATCGCCTCTAGTAAATAAACGGCTAAGGACACCTCCAAGTGACCAGGATCATCGACTTAAAAGCGGCTAAGGCCATCAAGATCAAAAGTATAACTCTCCAAGCATGAACAGTTATGACCATCCTCTCATATATACAGGAAGCTATGGCCATTCCTAACATATACGCGGCTACGGCCTTCTCCCAAGAATGAACATTTAAAATCTTTGACAACATGCAACCAAGTTCACCAACTTGACTGTATCACGGCCGAGTCCGTTCACTATTGTAAGGCTATGGCCACCTCCAATGTATAAACGGCTACAGCCATCTCCAATGAATAAGTGCCTACGGCCACCCCCAACATGTATGTAAGCGATTCAACCGTGGTCAGAGCCACCTACACGGTCAAGGCCATCGACACGAAATGGCTAAGGCCATTGATTTCAAACGGCAAAGCCTCCCACATAAAAACGACTATTGTTATTTCGACCTCTACCGGAGCCACATCCAGAGAGGACCGCTCATCGAGCCTGGTCAAGGCACGGCCCCGATAAGCAAAGGGACTAACTGTATGGGTCAGAATATGACCCCGAAATAATTAACAAGATTAACTATGTCCTAAGCTAATTCATAAATTAATAAAAGGTATGACTATTTATTAATCGCAATACCCGATCATCGGCTTACTCAATTATCAAGGCTACGACCTATCCGCCATCATAGGGACGGGGCCTTAGAATTGTCATGGACGCCATTATCAGCTCATACATTTCGCATATATAAATACTAAGAGAAGGAACCCTAGAAGGGGGACTGCTTCTTCTTCTTCACCACTACTCCCAAGAAAAGGGAAAGGTACAACAGAACTTTTATGATGGGCATAAAGCATACTATTGTAAGGCTCTGAACCTCTCCATGGAGAGGCAAACCAAATCGATCTCATCAATAAAAATCCTCTACATATTTCTCCTTACTTCTAATGTTAGTTTCTTTCTCATGTCTTTCATTTGGTCTTTGGATTTATTACGATATGCTATTATTGGTCCTCGTTTATTTTGATTGTTTTACGCTTACAAAGTACACGGTAACTTTGAGCTAAACAATTATCTTTTATGTAAATTTTATTTTCTTATTTATATTAATTTAATCTATCTTTCTGTTTTACATAGTGATCACATATAATTTAGTATAAAATTATTTTACACCATAAATGTTTAAATAATATATGCTATTTACCGTAGTTTCAATTTTTATGTATTTTAGTTTATTTTATTTTTAATTTTAGCAACATCTAATATTTATTTTAGCCAAAGTTAAGATGTAAAATTAATATTATAAATATATTATACAAACATAATTAGGTATATATTAAGCGATAAATTAAAAAAGTTAAATAATAAAAATAAGAGATAATGTATAAATACCCCCATTAAACTTGTCCTGAAAAGCCATTTTCATACCTTAACTTTACATGTGTCCTAACCCTCCACGATTATTTGACGAAATGTATTTAGTTACTCCCTCCCTAGATCTGGCCCAACTATAATGACTTAAGTGGTTTACAAACGCTTGTTTAATGAATCCACGTAGTTATTGCCTCCCATTAATAAACAAAAATACGTAAAATAAATATAACCCATTAACCCCTCAGTAAACAATTCCCAAAATGATGAACCCTAACATTTTACCCTACCCTCGTCGATTCAATTAGCATCTCCAAAATCCTAAAGGCTGACCAAAAGCGAAGGGATTTGTTGCAAAATTCAAATGATTTCCTTGTTCTTTCTCCTTTACTTCTATTCGTGATTGTTCCCGTTGACGATTTGGCTGAAGACCTGTTCAAATTTGTAGGACTTTGAAGAATCAAGTGCAAACATCTCTTTGTTTTAGTTTGGAGGTAAACACAACAACCCTAGCCTTTTCTATCATCAACCCTAAATGTGTATCTCTGTTTTGGTTTTATTAATATCATCCGTGTCTAGGGTTTTAAACTTGCTTCCAATTTCTTCAGTGTAATCTTATCAGTGTAAAAATCGTGAACAAAAATACAATTTTGAAGGTGTGATAATAATTAATTTTCAATTTTTTCTTGTTGCATGTATTCTGACCTCTTATGTAAATATTAATCCCTAATTACTTTAATTTCTACTATATTCAGGTATTGCAATGTCTTTTGTACTTGTTACTCTAAGGTTTTTCCATGGTGGAAAAATCTCCATGGATAAGTTGGGTTGCTTTTCTATGGATGATTATATTGGTGGGGTGATGACTGATTGTTTTGATGTAGATGTTGATAGGTTCTCTTACTTCGAGTTCTTAGGTTATGTAAAAGAGTTTGGTTATAAAACCCACATGTTATACCACCTACTGTGATGAAACTTATATGAAAACATATAGCCACTTTCTTCAACCTGTCTTGGGTATGAATATGTGGTCTGAGTCACAAAACCCACATATTATACTACCTACTGTGAAGATGATGCCTGGAAGGCCAAAGAAGGTTAGAAGAAAAGAGCCTGGTGAAACAAGATAGGAAAATTGTCCAAGGGTGGAGTGGAAATGGCATGTAGCAATTGTCATAACAAGAGGGGATGTGCAAAGGCTGTTGGAAGGTCTACTGCTGCAACCTCATCAAGTTCTACGCCTACAAGTGTTGGTAGTTCAAAGCCACCAAAGCAAAGCACTCGAAGAGGAAGGGGAAGGCTAAAAAGTGCTAAAGAAAAGGTGAAGTTCTTCCCTTTATTATCTTGTTGTCTTTTTTCAATAATTACTAGATTTTAATTTTCCTTGTTTCATGTAGGATGTTTGTGCTGGAACTGATGTAAGAACACATTTTAAGAAACCAAGGATGGTTGGGATGGGTGTTTTACACACTCAAAGTGTCTTCAAAATTCAAAACGTAAGTCCAACATAAGCTCAACTAATTTAGGTGATGACAAATTATGATTTTTTGTTGATTTATGGCAGCATGGGATGTCATCTACAAACTTTAGAGATGTGAGGTCCTCGGCAGAAGTTACTGGAGATCTAGTCCATCGACCAACAAGAGGTGTTAAGTGGAAGGGTAAAGAAGCTATGACATCTAGGCAGCTGCACAAATTGTGAGGCAAGAAGATCATTGAAACAAGGTCTAGAGCTGCTAAGTTGAGCCAGTAAAGCACAACCAATGCAAATCAACCCAGTTGATGAAGCTTTGTTTGGTTTGAAAACTGCAGTTGTATTTGGTTTTGTCCCCACTGCTTTTGGTTTGAAAACTGCAATTCTATATGTTGACAAGTTAATGTAGCTATAGACTACTTTGTAACAAACTACAATTATGTTTTGATTTTGTTGACTGAAATTCTATTTTGCTGTTATGTAATGTCATTCTGTGACTTGATGCAAGTAATGCATATATGATGTTTTAGTATTTGAAGTTCAAAATGTTAGATTAAATATCTGTTTTGTCTAGTTATCTACCAGTTTTTTGGTTTTTGGTTTGTACGCTTGGCTAGTTATCTGCCCATTTGGGGGTACTGAAATAACAAAAGATATGCAAGAACTACAAATACATATTGAGAGTTCCGTCGATAAGCAAGAATTAGAAATACATATTGAGAGTTCCATTGATAAGCAAGAACTACAAAAGTGAGAGTTCCATTATATACATACAAATTAAATCCTAAACTAGATTCAAAATGGCAACCTCACTGCATCTTCTTTCAATGAGATCCCTGGATACCCACAAACAATAAGAATAATACACATGCCCAATATAATTAACCAAAGTACATTTTCCCTACTCTTTGACTTAGGTAATTGACTCTTCCACTTTTTTTCCTTCTCTTTCATCTTCTCCATATGATCTTGCAATTTCACCAACTGAACCTCAATCTTCTTCATCTTGTCATCTTCAATGGTATTGTCAACCTTTAGAGTAGTCCTCGACTTGGCAAGATTTTCAAAGCCTTCTAATGCATTCTCAAGTTCATCCATTTTTAAGCAACTTTAGAATAACAAATTTGGATGTAGGATCAATTACAGAATCCTTCCAAACCCAAGAATCACAAGAACGAGCACCCTAAGATGATTAACAAAACAAAATTAGTGAATGCTAATTTATCACAACTCAATAAGTGAAACAATTTTAAGAATCATTTACCCCATAGTATGGACAAACCCAATATCTTCTTATTGGGTTCCGAGGGGTCCAAGCTATTAACAATGGCAGCACATAGCTATGGTTGCACCGAATTTCTCCACTTGATTCGTTTTCTTCCTATTCCATGCAAAGCCTTATCAAATTCTTTCCTTTTGAAGGAATTGGAACAACTATTAAAACTTCAACAAGGAATTTTGATGGATTTTCGACAGAAATTAGAAGAAGAAGAAGAAGAAGAAGAAGAAGAAGAAGAAGAAGAAGAAGAAGAAGAAGAAGAAGAAGAAGAAGAAGAAGAAGAAGAAGAAGCAGAAGAAGAAGAAATTAGGGTTCTTCGTTGGGTTTTGGTAAATATTTGGGGAAGATGGGATTTTACCGTTGGTTGGGTTATATTAATGTTAAAGAATTATGTTTTTTATTTATTTTTGGGTTGTTTTAAATGATTAAAACAGAAATGACGCGCTCACTTTGGTTGTCAAGCACGCGGAATTGCCCAGGTCTAGGGAGGGAGTAACTCAATACATTTCGTCAAACAATCATGATGTGTTAGGACACCAGTAAAGTTAAGATGTGTAAATGAATTTTCAGGACAAGTTTAATGGGGTATTTATACATTATCTCTAAAAATATTAATAAAATATATACGAATAGTAATGGAAGAGATAAATAGCATCCACATATTTAGAGGAACACCGTTCATCTCCATTTTGAATACAAAAATAAGGAAGGCTTGGAGTTCCTATGACAAAAATTACCCCGTCACATGAGAAATGGGGGAAGGTTGGTGATGCCTAAGGCTATTGAAAAAGTTGCCGTCATTGATATCTATAGTGTAGGCTTGGAATTACTAGTCTACAACACTTAATTTTATATTGGTAAAATAAAAATTATAGTACTACCTCTAGGGGAGGACGAGACCTTGAGGCTTATAGCAGGGAACGTTGGGGAATCTTTTACATCTGATCAGGAAAAGGCTGTCAAATATGAAGTGTGAAGTTTATTGGATGCAACCAAATATGAGACTGTTACTCTGTTAAATTAACCTCTAGTCCGTATCTGTATGTAAGCAGAAGCATAGGAATTACTTATTACTGTTCTATTTTTTAATATTTAAATCAACTGAAACTGTGCCTCTCACATGACGATGACACTCTAATTCTCCTCTCTATTTAAAACGATGAAACCAACAAAGTTCTTTGCATTATTCCTCACTCCTCAGTCTTTCCTCTCTCTCAAAAAGTAGTGATGTTTACATCAACTCTTTGCTTTCACAGCTCTAAAATCCAATTCTAAAACTGCCTTTATTTATTGCCCCACGTTTTCACACTCTTTGCCCATTCTGATCTCACATTTTTATCTTGAAATCTATGGAAGCTTTTAACCTACTCAAATTCTGGCGAAATTCAAGCGCCGATACTGCTGCTGCTGATCGGGACATTGTCTCTGAACTAGATGATTTGGACTACGTACGCAACCCGGCGATTGAAACTGATGAAGAAACCGATGACGACGAGGACTCCTTCGATTTGGTGTTCACCGGCCCAGATAAACGGCCCAAAGTAGACAACAATAACTCAAAGTCTTTTTCTGTTAACAGTCCCCGCGACCCTGAATCCCCCAGAGATGTCTTCTTTAAACCAAAACCCTTTGCAATCGACTCTAATTCAAAGCCTCAATCTCCGATTTCGATACTCAAATCAGCCCCCAAGTTTCAGATCTTTTTATTGGGCTTCAGGAAGTCTAAGCCGGAGAAAGCGGGTGTTGACGATTCACCTACGGCAAGCCCAAAGATTCAGAGCAAACGCTTTAACGCGAAATGCAAGGCGGATGTGGTTCCGGTTCCAATGAGCCCTGTGTTTTCCAGAGACAATAGTTTAAGGAGCAAACTGCAGAAAGAGAAAGAAGAATTGTCAGTTGACGAATCGTTGAAGAAGTTTATAAGAGCTGATGTGCCCAAGTATTTGAAATTGATGAAGCCTTTATACGCCAGAGCTTCTAAAAGGTACACAGACAAAATTGGAGTGTCTCCATTGTCTTCTCCGTCGACACAATCAATGTGCTCCTCACCCAGAAAAGCATCAGAGGAGGGAAAACAGGGGAACCGAGTTGCTGCATTTGGAGCTGTTCGTAAACACCTTGGTAAAAGCCGGTCGGCGGCGTCTACATTTTCCGGAGCATCACCGTCGCCGATGAACCGGAGAGACGATTCGCTGCTTCAAGAGCAAAATGATGGAATCCAAGGTGCTATTCTTCACTGCAAGAGATCTTACAGCTCAGTTGCAAAAGGTACATATTATGTCCATAAAGTTTTCTATTAGTGCACTTAAGTCCTTACTTTTTTTCAATTTGTGTTTGGTTACTTTAGATTAGACTAATATTAATTCTTAACTTTACAGACTGTTCGATGTTATTACCAAGATCTGGAAGTGAAGATCTGCCAAGAGCCTCTTCTGAGGAACTGAACAGATGGAGTATCTGAAATAGTAGTAATATTTTGAAAGTGAAGAGATAGCGGGAATAGGAAACTAAAGGCTTTGTCCTATTCACTCTGCTCTGCTATCATTAACTATTTTTGTTTGTATCAGTATTTAGTACAACAACAACCCAGTATAATCTCATTCGATAAAAAGTAATGTTGAAAATAGAGGAAATAGGAGAGTAGTAGTAGGATATTAGAGCAGTGGCTCTGAGACGTCACATGAGAACGTCCGTCCAAGTAATGAATAGTGTTTTGGTTTATGTAAAAGTATCTCAAATGGAAATCAGGAGATATGATTACATCTTTTAGTGTGCCTTTTCTTTCTGTCAAGTGTATAAATTTTCAAGTTTGGTTATTATGTTTTCACGGAATCAAAGTTATGATCAATGTCACTGACGTTCCAAAGATACAGCTGCTGCGACCTGGACTGCGCATGACTTGCCTTGTGTTCTTGTTTTCTCCAATTTAACTGTAGCTACAAATAGAGTGCTCCATCTTCTTTATCTGCGAGTAATTAAAACTTCATTAGAAAAACAAGTTAGACTCATATAGTTAACTACACTCAATTTAATTCTTTTTTGACTTTTCAAACACCTCCTTAATTGTTTGTTTTCCTGCTAAAGATAACTTGTTTACACGTAAAACGAGATAATTGAATTTGTTATATAGTTTATAGCAAGTAATTTGATTTGATTCAAAATGATAAATAAACTAAGATTAAAAGTATTTGATTCTGCTCTTGTTGATCATGTTCCCCTTGGGGTCAGCCTGATGTCACTTGCAGCTATTGTTCCCCTATCCCAGTTACTACGGAATTTATTTTACACTTGTCTTCGGTTCCATGTTTATGCTATCGTTCGATTATTTAGTATAATTAATTTTACCCAATACAGATAGTTCCTCTGTTTTCTTTGGTGAAACGTCTTTGTGTTATTCGAAAGTTGGTGAAGATTTCTTTTTTAGTGGAAAAGTCTTCTGAAATCCTTGTGAACAGTCTGTGTCACTTAAAAGGACGCACGTTTTCTCGTATTTAATTCCCTGAACATGTGTTGCCCCATAATTTTATAATATTTTTGTCAATTCTCGAGGCCCCATAATTTTATAATATTTTTGTCAATTCTCGAGGTAATCAAGAACATGATTTTTGCCATCTACATATTTACTTATACTCGTTATTTTACCACTTTCATAAGTTCATTATCTTCTTTGCATTTATCCTTCTTCTCTTCTGCTCTCACCTTGTTCCGATTTTCTTCAAAACTTCCATCACTATTTCTGTAACATGGCTTCTTTTAGTGATTCTTTCAAAACCTCTAGTCTTTCCTTCGGTGGGGGGCCCGAAGAGAAGCAAAGATAAAAAGGTGGATGTCGATGCTATTCCTTCTAGCACCATCATCCCTAAATATCTTAACACCGTTAACGATTTCCAAGAGAAGTTTCCCTCCTTGCCTTCACGGACTTGGTCGTTAGCAAGTATATATGTAGAAATAATAAATAAAATTAAAATATTATGCATAAATATAAAAGATAACATTGCTTGTCACTACATTAATTTTTTTATTTATTTACTTTTTCACATATTGACACCCTTACAAAAGTTTCTGTGTCCGTCACTATAGGGGTTATGATTCTATAGTAGACCATTGCACCATTCAAAATTTTGTCTAAAATGAATAATATTTTATTCCTATAAAGCATAAAATATGAGAATTATTAAGAAACTGTGAGCGTTACTGTGCTAAAACACAAAATCAGAAAACTGCTAGAAGAATAAAGAAAAACTGAAAAAACAATAAAGAATAAGAAGTATTCCGAGTCCACAATTTACTTGTGCGTCTTAAAGGAATTTTAACCCCCTCACACGTTGCCAAGGTAATGGATTAAATCATCCCAGAATGAAACAGAATAAACCTTCCTACAACAGTGGCAATACAAACTGCAGGATACCAACAAACTCAAAGAATGGAGCAAAATCACACTTACGAATTTGGGAGAGAGAGACTGCGAATTAGAATGTAGTATTTTCAGAAAGAAGGAAGTTCTTTAGTGTTTTTCGTGTGTTGAAAATTGAGCCATGCCTCAGATTTTATAGGCAATTATCAAAAGAGGTGTCTGGAAAAGGTGCATTTTAAGAAGTTTATGCAACCTGCCACGGTTACATCCCGGACCGCGGCAAGAGTGATTCTCTGAATCTACAGCAGGGTTCTGGCGCAGTCCTACCGCGGTTACGCCAGGACCGCGGCCAGACTATCCTTCTGAATCTTCAACAGTGTGGCATTTAATTAATTATTAAATAATTAAATAAATTTTGTCCAAAAATAATTTTGTGATCGATCATTTGACAAATCTAAAGCTACAGCGAATGCTGAAGATGAGCCGAGCGAGCGACAACGACGACGCGAGGGTTCATTCTCTTCAACTCCTTTTGAGAGCTTTAAGAAGTTATTCTATATATAAGCACACAAATATAGTTGTCCCTCACCAATGAGGGACAAAGTGCAAGACAAAAACTCACTTCTTCTTATTTTCATTTTCTCTCCATTTTGTTTCTCTCTATTTCCAATTCACACTCTCATACTTTAAAGTCCAATAGCATTAAAGTCCAACAATCCCCACATGAAATAAAATGGATGAATCAAGAAAGATCATAGATGAAAGCTGTGTGATTTGCAAGTAAGGATTAATTGCATATGGATAAGTAGGTTTCCCTTTGAACTTTCCGTAGTTAACATATGTCGGATATACTCGGTCAATCAGCATATTTGATATCTTTGAACCGTTGAACTTTAGTATATACCTAGACAACCATATGTCACACAACCAACCCTTAACCATCTTTTAGTTCTCATTGTTGTGTTCGTTTTAGCCATGAACACCTCCTGGTTTCATAAGTGCGTAGAGAATTGGCCTTACAGAATTCTCATTGAAGTGGCTTTCACTTCACACTTACATAGGTGATTCCTAAATATATAATCATTTAGATTGAATTATTTGATACATACTTCATCAAACTTAGGTAATCATTAAAAAACGTGTAAAGTTCTATCCTTGTTACTGAACATTGTCTTCATCACAAGAAGGGACGAAAGATTTTGCTTTGACAATGTTGAACCGGTCAATCACAACTTTGTTTGAGCTCCTTGAACCTAGACTCGAAACATCCAAAATTCTAGGTAGAGTTACCGCCATGTTGACTTGTCATCGACCATAGTTCCATTCCCTTAGATGATTTCTCAACTCCCTCTCTAATTAAGCCTTTTGTAAGCAGATTCTCCAAATTATCCGTTGATCTTACGTAATCAATAGTGATAGTTCTAGTAGAAAGTAGTTGTCTAACAGTGTTATGTCTTCGTCGTATATGACGAGACTTTCTGTTATACATAACTCTCCCTGCCCGTCCTATTGTAGCCTCACTATCACAATGTATGCCAATATGATCCAAAGGTTTTGTCCAGAACGAAATGTCTTCTAAGAAATTTCGAAGCCATTCAGCTTCTTCACCGGCTTTATCCAAAGCTATAAAATCTGATTCCATAGAGCGAGCGATACACATCTGTTTGGAAGACTTCCAAGATACTGCTCCTCCACCAACAGTAAAAACATATCCACTTGTGGACTTTGTTTCTATTGAGCCGGTTTCCAATTTGCATTACTATATCCTTCGATAATCGCAGGATATTTATTGCAGTGCAAAGTATAGTCTTGGGTATACTCCAAATATCGCAGAATTCATTTCATTGCCACCTAGTGATGTTTGTTGAGATTACTTGTGAATCGACTAAGTTTACTTATTGCACAAGGTATTAGGCCGTGTACAGTTCATAATGTACATTAAGCTTCTCAACACCCGAGCATACTCCAATTGAGACGTACTTTCACCTTTATTCTTTATAAGGTGATAGTTTAAGTCAATTGGAGTTCTTGCACTTCTAAATTCCAAGTGTTTGAATTTTTCAAGTACCATTTTCACGTAATGTGATTGAGACAAAGCTAGAGCCTGAGGAGTCCTCTGGATTTTAATTCCTAAAATTACATCGACAACTCCTAAGTTTTTCATATCAAACTAACTAACAAGCATACGCTTAGTAGCTTGAATGTCGGCAATATCTTTGTTCATTATTAGTATATCATCAACATATAAGCAAAAAATGACTATATGACTTGGAACGTTCTTAATGTAAACACATTTATCACATTCATTAATCTTACAACCATTTGACAACATTGTTTGTTCAAATTTCGCATGTCATTGCTTGACTGCTTGGTTTAGTCCATAAATGGACTTAACCAGTCGACATACCTTTTTTTTTCCGGAACCACAAACCCTTCAGGTTGGTTCATGTAAATTTCTTCCTCTAGATCTTCATTTAAGAAGGTTGTTTTTACATCCATTTAATGGATTTAAGACCATACAAGGCGGCTAACGCTATTAGCATCCGAATGGATGTAATTCTTGTTACTGGCGAGTATGTGTCAAAATAGCGAGGACCTTCTCGCTATCTAAATCCTTTGACAAACAGTCTTGCCTTGTATTTGTCAATAGTACCATCGTCTTTCATTTTCTTCTTGAAAATCCATTTAGAACCCAACGTTTTGTTACCTAGAGGAAGATCAACTAATTCCCAGGTATGGTTGCTCAATATGGATTCTGTTTCACTATTGATAGCTTCTTTCCAATATTGCGCTTATGAGGAAGACATTGCTTCCTTTAAGGTACGAGGCTCATTTTCTAACAGAAAAGTCAGAAAATCTGGACTGATTGAAGTAGATGTCCTTTGACGTTTAATTCTTCTCGAATTTTCCTCATTAGGCATACCATATATTATTTCCTCCCGAGGTCGTTTTAACTTTTGGTAGGTCACTTCACTTTCCTTTTTATACGGATAAATAGTTTCAAAGAATTCAGCATTATCTAATTCTATTATCGTATTAACGTGAATCTCAGGATTTTCTGATTTATGAACCAGAAAACGATATGCCTTGCTATTGGTTACATATCAAATAAATACACAATCAACCGTTTTTGGACTATCTTAATCCTTTTAGGTTTAGGAACTTGTACCTTAGCAAGACATCCCCATACTTTGAAGTATTTCAAGCTGAGCTTCCTTCCTTTCCACTTTTCATAAGGAATGGACCGTGTTTTACTATAAGGTACACGGTTGATTATTCGGTTAGCTGTAAGTATAGCTTCCCCCCACAAGTTCTGTGGTAAGCCAGAACTTATCAGCAACGCATTCATCATCTCCTTCAATGTTCGATTCTTTCTCTCCACAATTCCGTTAGATTATTGATAGTAAAGGGGAATTGTTTGGTGAATAATGTCATTTTCCAAACATATTTCTTCAAAAGGAGATTCATATTCTCCACCCATATCACTTCTTATCATTTTGATCTTTTTGTTTAGTTGTGTTTCAACTTCACTCTTGTATTGCTTGAAAGCATAAATTGCCTCATCTTTACTATTAAGTAAATAAACATAGAAATATCTCGTGCTATCGTCAAAAGTAATAAAATATTTTTTTCCCACCGCGAGATGGTATTGGCTTCATGTCGCAAATATCTGTGTGAATTAAGTCTAAAGGACTTGAATTCCTTTCAACGGACTTATAAGGATACTTAGGATACTTTGATTCCACACATATTTGATATTTTGAATTGATGCAATCAAATTTTGGCAATACTTCTAAATTTATCATTTGTCGCAATGTTTTGAAGTTTACGTGCCCTAAACGCGAATGCTATAAAGTGTTTGACTCAAGTAAGTAAGAAAAGTATTAACTTTATTGCTAGGAACTGCTATTACACTTTGTTTAAAAAGGCCCTCATTAACCTTTTCCTACATACACATTATTCTTACTTAATACAACACTATTTGAAACAAAAATATATTTGAATCCATTCTTGACAAGAAGTGAGGTAGCACAAGATTCTTGCAAATTTCTGGAACATGGAGGACTTGATTTAGAGTCAATATTTTCGACGTCATCTTCAACGCAATTCAATTTTAGCTGTTGACGAATTTCCCATGAAAATTATCTCGTCGGGTCCTGCAAGGGCATAGGAAGAAAATAACTCCTTGTTAGCACAAACATGGCGGGTAGCTCCAGAATCTATCCACCATTCTTTTGGATTTCCTACCAAGTTGCATTCAGACAACATGACACACAAGTCCTCCATTTCATCAACATTTTCAACCATGTTAACTTGAATCTTTTTCTTCTTATCATTCTTCAGTGCACGACAATCCACAGGGTTATGCCCAGATTTTTCACAGTTGTGGAAATTACATTTGAATTTTTTCTTGCTTGGGTAATTCTTTGACCCAGAAGTTTTCTTATTTTGTGGTGCCTCCTCAACAAGGTTTTCCCTCATCAGAATTGTCGAGTTTCCACGTGACTTTTTTTCAGCATTTTTGTTGTCTTTTTCTATCTTCAAACGAACAATCAAGTCTTCTAGTGTCATTTTTTTCCGCTAATGTTTAAGATAGTTCTTAAAATCCTTTCACAACGGAGGTAATTTCTCAATGAAAGCAGCGACTTGAAAGGCATCATTTATGACCATACCTTCAATAACAAATTCATAATTAATAATAAGATAAATCTTATTAATAAAATTATTGATTCGGGTCATACCTTCAGCAAGAAGGTCATGCACAATGACTTGTAATTCGTGGACTTGAGTTATGACCGACCTAGTCTCAATCATCTTGAAATCCAAAAAACTTACAGCCATGAACTTCTTAAGTCCGTCATCCTCAGTCTTGTACTTCTTCTCAAGCGCATTCCATAACACTTTTGAAGTTTCCATGACACTATATACATTATACAAGCCATCTTCCAAATAACCCAAATTGTAGTTTCTGCACAAGAAATCAGAATGTTTCCGTGATTCAGTTACGACAAGTCGTTCATCATCCAGAGTATTTTCTGCCAAGACCGGAGGATCCTCCTTGATAAATCATTGCAAACTCAACGTAGTAAGATAGAAGAGCATCTTCATTTGCCAACGTTTGAAGTCAATACCAGAAAATTTTTCAGGTTTTTCTGCTGGTGCCATAACATGAGCAGGAGTTGAACGACTAGATGAGGCGGCAACACTCGTAACAGTAGCACCCGTTCCCGCAAAAATTTTATTAGTTTGGTTTTCATTAATCATGTTTCTGTAGAGTTGGAAACAAAACAGAACTTTGTCAAATCAGTGAAATTTTAATTTCTTCAAACTGAATACAAAACCAAATAGACACACGTAACAATGTTGAAGTGTTTTATATACTTCAAACTCGTACGTTTATTATTCCGGAAAATTTTTTATATACTTTAAACCGGAAAGAACAATTATTGGAGTAGAAAGCACCAAGGCTTTAGTCTCCAACGCAGTATAAAAAATAGTTTAGTATATAATTCAACACAGAAACATTAGTATAAAATTCTTTAAGAAACTCGGAGTGTTACTGTGTTAAAATACGAAATCAGAAAACTATTAGAAGAATAAAGAAAAACTAGCAAAATAATAATGAATAAGAAATATTCCGAGTCCACAATCTGCTTGTGCGTCCTTAATGAATTTTAACCCCCTCACACGTTGCCAAGGTAATGGATTAAATCCTCCCAGGATGAAACAGAATAAACCTTCTTGTAACAGTGGCAATATAAACTACAGGATATTAACGAACTCAAAGAATGGAGCAAAATAACAGTTACGATTTTGAGAGAGAGACTGCGAATTAGAAAGCAATATTTTTAGAAAGAAGGAAGCTTTGTATTATTTTTTGTGTGTTGAAAATGGAGCCACACCTAAGATTTTATAGGCAATTATGAGAAGAAGTATCTGGAAAAGGTGCCTTTTCAGAAGTTTACGCGGCCTGCCGTGGTCCTACCACAGTTACACTAGGACAGCGACCAGAGTAGTTCTCTGAATCTGCAGCAGAGTTCTGGCACGGTCCTACCACGGTTACGACAGGACCACGGCGAGACTATCCTTCTGAATCTTCAGCAGTGATATGACATTTAATTAATTATTAAATAATTAAATAAATTTTGTCTAAACATAATTTTATGGATCGATCATCTGACAAATCTAAATCTAAATCAAAATCCAAAGCGACAGCCGAACCCGAGCCGAGTGAGCGAGGACGACGACGCGAGTGTTCATTATCTTTAACTCCTTTTAAGAGCTTTCAGAAGTGATTCTAAATATAAACACACAAATATAGTTGTCCCTCACCAATGAGGGACAAAGTACAAGACAAAATCTCACTTCTTCAAATTTTCATTTTTCATCCATTTTATTTCCCTTTATTTTCAATTCACACTCTTATACTTTAAAGTCCAATAGCTTAAAAGTCCAACAGAAACACTTATAAATTATATTATAATAAATATTTTATGCATAAAATATTTTAAAAAGGTATATACATATAATATTGATTTGGTTCGATTTTGTTTGACTTATTTAGCTAAAATCAAATTAAATCAATCATGATCTATTTTCCTTAAAATATCAAATCAAATCAAAACTAGATCGTTCGGTTTTTTTCTTCTGTTTAACTTAATTTATGGTTAGTGCGATTTGTTGGATTTGGAGGAGCACCCGTAACTACAACTATTTAGTAATTGCAACTACCTATAAGCACAAAAGATGAAAACAGATTCGCTTTTACTGTGAGAGAAGTGAAGAAGTAAAAGAGAAAGGGGTAAGTAGTCGGTCAAGTCCAAAAAGTTAGCTTTTCAGAGGATTGAGAACAGAACGGACCACGCCTACAAATCTACAATTGCTTACGCCCTTGGCTACTACTTTCATCTGCTCTACCGTCTTACCTTTTTCGCTCAGTCCTCAAAACTCTTTCTTGCTGCAGTAGCTTTTTCAGTCCCAGAAAGTATATTTGGCAGCTAGCTAATTGATATTAAAGTTCTAGAATTTCCATTAACTCTTTAATTGAATGCTTACTACTGTGTATTAAGCTACTTATTTTTTCTTTCTTTTTTCAATCATCTACAATTATTAACCCGGCCATCCAATTGAATTCGTGCTGAGTAGACCGATCTATCTATATAAATATATATAATTGGGAACTTGGCCAGTTGACGTGACATTCCTATTTGACCAGCTTTTATATTTTATCTTTTTTGCTGGTTTTTTGAGATTTTTTTCTAATTCTAATACAAAAAATTATTTACTACCTAGAACTAATAATGAACCTGAGAGGCTTATAGAAGAGGATATTTCAGTTAAGGAATATACAAAAGTGTATTTGTTATTTTTATTATGAAGAGAATTCAGTTATGGAATATAAAAAGAGAGAAATTAATTAATTAACTTGTAACTGAAGTGTACAGTGTTTGTATAGGCCATCATGCGGCAATTCACAATATGAGGTGTAATAGTGACAGGCTACATCATCCCATAAATTACCTTTCCCGTTCTTTCTAATTTATTTATTTATTTTATTTACTAATTATGCTAATAAAGAAAGCAATAAAGAGTTGTATTACTGGTAATAAAGAGGGATAAAAGAACAATGAAGAATCACAATAAATAGTAACGACCGTGCTTTTTTGGCTCATATAAATCCCTTTACTATGTTGCCTCGAACAATGCGAAGCATATGCAAAATAGGTTATCAAAGGTATTTGTCTTTTCTTTATTTTATATTTTTCTTTTTCACCAAAATAATCGTTTACCTATGTTTTAGAAACCCTAATATCTCTAAAGTTGTAACTATTCAACTTTTTCCCTTCTATAATTATTTATTTACTTATTTTAATATGCATTTAATTTATTGAGAAATAATTATAAAGAGGACTCCTTTCCATTATCAAAGTTTCATTTTTTCAATATCTTTTGGGAAGAAAATGGAGCGAAGAGCTGCCAAGGAGAGTATGTAAAACTATGTTTAATCCTCTAGCTTATCATTTTCGACAAATATTTGCAAGGATTAAATATCTAAACATCATTAGATTTTGTGCTCCTGATTGTTGCTAAATATCAACATCATTTTCTATCAATAATTAATAATGTTTATTTGTCATATATGATTGTATTGGGCAAATTTGGTTTCCTACGCTCTTAGGTTATCTATGCACACCTAGAGAACAACCTAATTGAGGCCGACTCGAATAAGGTCGGCCCCAGTAAACGGACGGACCAAGCTACATGACTCAAGACGACGTCGCTTAACGTTCTGACTTTTCCGTACATTGAGACCACCAACTCCTTGTACTTTTCTTTGATTATTTCGAGGAAGGTCCCTTAATATATAAATGAGACCTTCCCTTTGTAAAGGACTCATGTGTGTATCTTATTATTACAAATATACATCTCTCTCTCTCTCTCTCTCTCTCTCTCTCTCTCTCTCTCTCTCTCTCTCTCTCTCTCTCTCTCTCTTTCTTGTCTCTCTCTCTCTCTCTTTCTTGTGAAACGATTCTCACTTGCTTTATTGTTCTTACATCTTAAGCTATTTTTACTATTATCACAGATCTTAACAAAATAGTTTTCGCTAGTTCATATTACCGTTGATTCCGATTAAACCATATTATTTTTGATTGTTTTGGAGCTTAACAAGTACTTAACTTTTTAGCCAAACCATTTGGCGCCGTCTATGGGGATTTCGTGAATCAAAGTTGTAGTATGCTTCTACAGATCTTTCAAAAAACCACCTTCTACAACCTAGAATGGTTGAAATAATGCAAGAATGAAAGCTATCATGGATGCTAGAGCCGATCTTATGGGCCCTTTCAACACGGCTACTGAAAGGTATGCTCCACACGCAACCCCTAGTACCCTGGTAAGCGTGGAAAACCTACCTTCCCCTTCTGAAGATCTGGTGATTCCAAGGTAAAAAGAGGCCTCTACATCTACAACCAAAAAAGCACCCCAGAGGTAAAAATGCTATTGGAAGAATGGTTGACAAGTGCTCTGAGTAGATTAGCCGGAAAACCAACCAGAATCAGATGCACACCAGCACTAGTGACGGACCATGCCATAATCGAAGATGAACTCGAGGTCACACGAACAAACAACGTGCCCGCCGATGCTCCAACTCACGGGGGGACGCTCACAGCCATCCTAAAAAAGATGGAAGAAATGGAAAACGAAAATAGTTTGCTTCGCAACCAGATGAAGGAGCACCGAGAAAGAGTGGACAAGATCCCGGGTGCACCTAAGTTGCTGCCAAAACGAGACGTGGGGAGGTTTGTTGAACAACCCTACACAGAAGAAACCTCACTTTACCCCATCCCGTAAACCTTCAAAATGCCCCCATATTTGAAGGTATATGACGGGACATCGGATCCCGAGGACCACCTAATTCACTATTTTACGACGGTCAAAGGTAATAATTTATCAAAAGAACACGTATCATCTGTACTTCTGAAGAAGTTCGGCGAAACATTAACAGGAGGGGCCCTAACATGGTACTCCCAATTGCCGGCCAAAAGCATCTCCACGTTCGAGGAAATGACAGCCAATTTTGTCACCGCCCACGCGGGAGCCAAAAAAGCAGAAGCTCTTGTTAACGACATCTTTGCTGTCCGATAGGTCTCACGAGAAGGGCTCAGAGAATTCTTAGCCAGGTTTAACATGGTCAGGATGAGCCTACCAAACGTTTCCGAAGGCATAATAGTTGTGGCTTTTCAGAACGGACTCAGTAGCGACGACTCACGGGCACCCAGAAAGCTGCTTAGCCGTCTTTTGAAATATCCCCTATCACCTGGGAAGAAATCCACAACGCCTACTGCACCGAGGTACATGGAGATGACGAAGACCTTAATGGCCCAACCAGGCGGCTAACAACGGTAAACCCAGAAATCCGAAGAGATCGACGCAATGAGGGACGACAGGAAAAAGTCCCACTCCTCAACAGGGAGAGACATCAACCCTACATCAGATCTTCACAACCACCAAGGCACGCGGATGCCTTGCAATGACACGTCGCCCCACTGAGGAACGACAGAGGTATGCCTCCTTCATTATAGCACATAACGTTTGTATGTCTCCTTCAGAAGTAGTGTACGCACTAGAGAAACTGGAAGCAAAGTATAATGGCCAGCGAAGATGAAATCCGACCCCGCCAACAGAAAATCAAACGACCTATGTGGGTTCCACCAGGAATGGGGGCACAAGACTGAAGACTCCATAGGTATCCGATATGAGGTGGTCCGACTGCTGAACCAAGGGGTCTTGAAAGAACTGCTCAGCGACAAAGGAAAGCTCAACTTTGCACGAGGGCGAGAACAACCTCACGGCCCACAAATGCCGCCCTCGCCAACACGCACCATCAACATGATCATTGGGGATGGCAATGACTCAGTGATCAGCCATGTCAAATTCACCACCACACTTTGAAGCGAACTATCGCTCACGAACCGTATAACAATTTCGAAGATAGCATCACCTTCGATAAATCTGATACTGATGGTTTGTTTTCCCCTCATTATGATGCCTTAGTTATTACTTTACGCATAGTAGATACTAATGTAAAAAGGATCTTGGTCGACGATGGCAGCGGCGCGTGTATCATCCATCCAAGCGCCCTTGCATTAATGGGACACAAGGATAAAATAATTCCGCGTTGCATAACACTAATTGGTTTCAACAATGCAGTTGAAAGAACCTCTGGAGAGGTAATGCTGCCTGTCTTGGAAGGAGGAGTTATGATGGAAACCACTTTCCACGTAACGAATCAAGAAATGGCATACAACGCCATCATAGGACGTCCATGGATACATGCCATGAGGGAAGTCCCCTTCAGTTTCTATCAAGTGATCAAATTCCAAACCCCATGGGGAATTAACAGTATACAGGGCAAGCCACGCACCGCTCAAGAATGTTACAAAATAACTCAAGATTACTCTCGCACTAACCAGCTCAAAGGAGCAAGCGCGGAGGCATAGCAATCAGCCCTGTCGGGGACTAAGGTCCACCCGACAGAAGATGCCATCAAAGATCCCAACGACGTTGAAGCTAGCAAGGCCACGGTCGAAGACCTCGACCCCGTCCAACTGAGCAACAACGATTGCACCAAGAAAGCATGCATAGGCCACGGTCTTTCAAATCCAAGTAAGTATCGTGAATTTCTATCTGACCATGCAGACCTGTTTTCCTTTTCCCACGGAGATATGCCCGGAATCCCACAAGAAATTGCCTCCCACAAGCTGAATGTCGATCCTCTTTACCCACCCGTGCGACAGGAGAGGAGAAAATTCAATGCCGCCTTCAATGAAGCGATGAGTGAAGAAGTAGACAAGCTGCTGGCTAATGGATCCATTAGGGAATCCAAGTATCCAGAGTGGTTCGTCAACGTCGTAATGGTCAAAACGAAAAACGGGAAGTGGCGGATGTGCATAGATTTCACCAACCTAAATATAGCATGTCCAAATGACACATTCCCACTACCGCACATCGACCAATTGATAGATGCCACGGCAGGACATGAGCTGCTGAGCTTCCTCGATGCATACTCTGGCTACAATCAGATCATGATGGCCGAGGAGGATAAGGAGAAAATGACCTTCATCAATCACTAAGGGACTTACTGCTACAGGGTAATACTCTTCGGGCTCAAGAATACGGGGGCTACATACCAGAGGCTGGTGACTACGATGTTGAAAGAGCAACTCGACAAGACGATGGAGGTCTATATCGACGACATGCTAGTGAAGTCATCAAAAAAAGAGGACCAACTCGACCACCTGAAAGAAGCCTTCAAAGTACTAAGGAGATACGGTATGAAGCTGAATCCCGAAAAGTGTGCCTTCGGCGTAGCCTCAGGAAAGTTCCTGGGGTTTCTGGTATCACAAAGGGGCATCAAAGTCAACCCTGAACAGATCAAGGCCATAAAATCCATCCCGAAAATACTGAGTAGCAAAAATCAAGTGCAGAAGGTAACGGGTCGAATAGCCGCCTCTCCAGGTTCATCTCGCGCTCCTTCGATAGGTGCCACAAATTCTTTGGTGTATTGAAAAAAGACCAAAGACTACAATGGAATGAAGAATGCGTCGACGCCTTGAGAAGTTTGAAGGCATGCCTGTCATCGCCACCCCTACTGGTCAAAGCCAACCTAGGAGAACCACTTTTGGTATACTTGACTATATCGGTAGTTGCAGTCAACACCATTCTGGTGCGCAAAAATAAAGGTATGCAATCTCCTATCTATTACATTACCAAAACATTAGTGGACACCAAAACCTGGTACCCACACCTTGAGAGGCTGGCATTGGCGCTCGTAGTAGCTTCACGGAAGCTTTCGGCCCTATTTCCAGTGCCACCCCATAAGGGTCGTAAAGACCTTCCCTTTGAGGAGTGTCTTACACAAACTCGAACTCTCAAGACGAGTTGCTAGATGGGCCTTTAATATCAGTGAGCATGATATCACATACCTTCTAAGGATCGCCATCAAGTTGCGAGTCCTTGCCGACTTCATTGCCGACTTAAGCACGGAAGTCCTGCCAAAGGCAGAACTCGATGCTCAACGCGTATCCTCTAATAATGACCTATGGGTCCTTTATACGGATGGCACCACCAATGCATCGGGATCGGGATTGGGACTCGTTCTTGAGGTTTCGACGAGCGAAAAAATTCGCCAGTCCATACGATGCCCAAAAATGACTAACAATAAGGCCGAGTACGAGGACGTTATTGCATGCATGAAACTAGCGACCAAATACAGGGCTCGCCGAATCCTCCTCCACTGCGACTCCCAACTTGTGGTAAACTAGGTCACTAGGACTTATCAAGTCAAAGAACAGAGGCTACAAAAGTACCAGGCAAAAATCTGCAAACTGATGGCTACGTTTGACGAGTGCCACTTCGAAAAAATTCCCCGAGCACGGAATGTCAAAGCGGACGGCCTGGAAAAGTTGTATGCAGCCACCATAAACTTCAACAAAGAGAGTGTGGTCACGCTCCTCCACTCACCCATTGACCACACCAATGTACTTTCTTTAAAGCTGACTTGGGATTGGCGCAACCAGTTCATATCTTATTTGTAGGATGGGACATTGCCCCCCCCCCCCCCCCGACAAAAAGAAGGCGAAGAAGCTTCGCGTACAGGCTGCCCGATATTGCATGATCAACAACGACCTTTATAAGAGGACGTTCGGTGGCCCCCTAGCCAAGTGCTTAGGGCCGCACCAAATGAGGCCGGTACTTGAAGAAGTACACGAAGGCCATTGCGGTGCTCACACCGGTAATCGCGCCCTCGTGCAGTGCATCATACGCGCCGGCTACTACTGGCTCACTATGAAAAAAGAGGCAGCTGAGTATGTTACCCGATGCGAACAACGCCAAAATTACGCCCCAATGATACATCAGCCTAGAGAACCCCTCCATTCCGTTACTTCACCCTGCCATTAATCAAATGAGGAATGGATATAGTCGACCCACTGCCAGTAGGACGAGGGAAGGTATGATTCTTACATGTTTTAACTGACTATTTCTCTAAGTGGGTAGAAGAAAGTGCTTACGCGCAAATACGCGAACAAGAAATTTCCTTCATTTGGAAGAACATCATATTCTGCTTCGACATTCCTAAAGAAATAAGCTGTGACAACGGGCGTCAATTTATCAGTCAAAAAATGAGAGAGTTCTTCAAGAAATGGCACATCATAAGGATACTATCAATGCCATACCACCTCGCCGCCAACGGCCAAGCGAAATCCTCCAACAAAAAATCCTAAACATACTGAAGAAAAAGCTGGAAGACACCAAAGGGCTATGGCCCGAACTACTGCCTGAAGTCTTGTGGACACACAGAAATACACCCAAGTGCAACACCGGGGAAACCTCGTACTTACTAGTTTATGGAACCGACGCTGTCGTACCTGTCGAAGTAGGCAAACCCAGCTTAAGGTATTCGCACACCAGTGGAACAGAAAACGACGCCAGTAGACTCTAAGACCTTGATGAAGCCAAAGAAAGAAGGGAAATGGCCCACATTAGGATGGTAGCCCAAAAACAACAAATCGAAAGGTATTAAAACAAAAAAGCAATAGTAAGACAACTCAAAGTAGGAGATTACGTCCTCAAATCCAAGACGTTGGCCTCCAAAGACCTAAATGAAGGAAAAATGGGCATAAACTGGGAAGGACCCTTCAAGATTACAGTAGCATCCGGGAAAGGAGCATTCCAGCTCGAGACAATGGAGAGAAAAACACTCCAGGATAACTGGAACGTCGCTCACCTCAAACATTTCCACTTCTAAAAGGCATCCCTCGAGTCGTAACTTTTTCCCTTGCCCGAGTTTTGTCCCAATTGGGTTTTCTCGGGAAGGGTTTTAACGAGGCGGCAAAGGGAACACCTGGAGATGTTTGCAGTACAAGTGTATCACATCGGCCCCACCATGTACTCTCCAAGCCCGACATGATACAGGGACTAGATTAATACTATCTCCAGATGTATAGAAAGGCTACGACCATCTCTAGATGTATAGAAAGGCCACAACCATCTCCAGATGTATAGAAAGGCCACGACCATCTCCAGATGTATAGAAAGGCTACGGCCATCTCCAGATATACAGAAAGACTACGGCCATCTCCAGATGTATAGAAAGGCTATGGCAATCTCGAGATGAATAGAAAGGCTACGTCCATCTCCAGATGTATAAAAAGGCTACGGCCATCTCCAAATGAATGAAAAGGCTATGGCCATCTCTAAATGAATGAAAAGGCTACGGTCATCTCCAAATGAATGAAAAGGCTACGACTATCTCCAAATGAATAAAAAGGCTACGACCATCTCCAAATGAATGAAAAGGCTACAGTCATCTTCAAAAAAATGAAAAGGCTACGGTAATCATTTTTACATGGCTAAGGCCATTTTTTAACACAGTTAAGGCCGTCGAATTTTACATGGCCAAGGCCCTCATTTTTACACGGCTACAACCATCATTTTTACATGGCTAAGGACATTGTCTTATTACGGTTAAGACCGTCAATTTTTACATGGCTAAGGCCATCATTTTTACACGGCTACGACCATCATTTTTTAATGGCTACGACCATCATTTTTAATGGCTAAGGCCATTGTTTTAACACGGTTAAGGCCATCGAATTTTACATGGCCAAGGCCATCATTTATACATGGCTAAGGCCATTGTTTTAACACGGCTAAGGCCGTCGAATTTTACATGGCTAAGGCCATCATTTTTACACGGCTACGACCATCATTTTTACATGGCTAAGGCCATTATTTTAACACTGTTAAGACCGTCGAATTTTTCATGGCCAAGGCCATTATTTTTACATGGCTAAGGCCATTGTTTTAACACGGTTAAGGCCGTCGAATTACATGGCTAAGGACATCATTTTTACACGGCTACGGCTATCATTTTTACATGGCTAAGGCCATCGTTTTAACACGGTTAAGACCGTCGAACTTTACATGGCTAAGGCCATTGTTTTAACAGGGTTAAGGCTGTCGAATTTTACATGGCTAATTCCATCATTTTTACACGGCTATGGCCGTCGAACCTTACTTGGCTACGACCATCATTTTCACACGGCCAGGGCCACCGAATGGCCCACTTAGCTTCAACTACGGCAAGAGAAAAATAAAAAAAAGGAAGTATATAATGTTCCAGAAATCAGAAAAGATTGACTATAGCAAAGTCATATATCTTTATCCCCAAAAGGGTCAACACCAACTATACAAAAATCAGTATTACGATCATATTTACAAAGGTCCTAAAGGCCTCCGCCCCCCTGATTTATCCTGTCCTGCCTGGACTTCATGCGACCCATCTTCGTTCCCAGGAGGATACGACTTGGAAATGCAAGAGCTGAACTCCAAACAGTTGACGTCTACAGAGTTACCCTCCTCCCGGGGTGGCGATTCAGGACTATAGTCGGCCGCTTCACGGGCAGCTCTAACCACTTGGCGTTGGCTCTCAACTTCAGCCTCAAACGCTCGTCCAGTCGCCAAAAATTCTTCAAGCATGACTAGCCGGGCCTCCGCATACACCCACATCTCGTGTGCCTCGTGAGACGCGTCACCCTATGAAAGGGTATGCTTGAGGTCCTCAACCTCATCCTTTTTGGCATCGAGTTCCGCCGTTAAGGTCGCAACCCGAGTGCGCAACTCCGCCGCCTCCTCCGCCACTACGCGGCCAAGATGCAACTCTTCATCCTTAGCTTGAATAAGGACCTTCATTTTTGCAGTGCAAGAAACGCCGGCCATAAGTTGTTCGTCGACTTTCTCTAGCTCAGCCACCCTCTTCTTCAGCTGCTCCTCAGACTGCACGAGGCCCTCACGAACCACCCTGAAGTTAGGGTCCTGTCTGTACATATCATCCAAGGTCTGGTGCGCCTCACGTGTTCTGTTATATTTCTGCACCAACCTATTGTATTTGGCCACCTTCTTCTTCAGGCGTCGATCCCTCTCCGCCTACAAGATAAGAGTCTAAAAGAAAAAAATAAATGAAGGTGAGTACAAGGAAAATCGCCCTCCACTAACGCAAATGAAAAATCATCAATAAATGCAAAAGACGTACCTGCAAGGCCGTGCCCTCCACTCTTCAGGCCAAGCCCTTGTCACTGAGCTCCGCCAAGGCCGCGCTATCAGCGCCCGCACATAGGAGTGTCATGCTGGTGGCTGCCTTCTTGCAGTTCTCCAACAAATTGTAGTGACTAGGGATCACCATGCGACGGGAGGACCGGCCATCCACCATCTCCACTTGGTCCATGGACCCGCCTTCTCTGCCCGCGTCCTCCCTAGCGATCTCCGGGACCGACATGTCCACACTTTCGTCCTTTCTTTTCGCGGCTTCCCTCCTCAGAGCAGACCTCCCCGAGCGAATGGCCTAGGCCATAAAAATCGGCCTAGATTCAGGACGGGGTGGTTTAGCCTTCTCCGTCTGAGTAACCACAGCCTTGCCGGTTAGAATCCAACGTCTCCTCCTCTCCAAAGTCTCTTCCTATTCAAGGTCCCCCTCAGTAGGATGCGAGAAGGGATCGGATAGGGACGGTTCGATAGTGGGCGCTCTTGTGGGGGAAAAAAGCAGTCCCAGGCACACTTACAGGTATCTTTTCGGGCGCTGTTTCAAGCATGGCCCTTGGCACTGCCTCATGCACTAAATTCGGAGCCGCATCTGATGTGGTCTCCTGCCTTGAGAGGGGATAAAAACTACCCCTGGACATACCTATGAGGATCATATCCTCCTCACCAAGGTTAGATGCCGCCACAGAAGGGTCGGCCACATCTCTCTTCTTCTTCTTCTGCGCCTTCTTAGAGGCGCCTCGACCTACCAAAATATGTATGAGATAGGCAAGAAAATTATGTGAAAACTCCAAAGTCAGAACAAAAATCTACTATGGTGAGCTGTCACTGCATGAAGGCAAAGGGAAATCTACAATGGTGAAAACCAGCAAAATAAGATTGCTGTAGTATAAGCTACGTACAGTAATACTTACATGCATCGTTCCACGCCTCTGGAAACCCTTCAGGGTTGGACACCAGGTGCTCGGTATGCACATAGAAAATTCTCTTCCAAAATTTGCGGCTGGCCTTGTCGTCCGCTTGCAACACAAAGCTCTTTTTGCCCCGGCGTACTAACTGGAGCATTGAGCCTCTCATGAAGCTCACGCCGAACATTTGCAAGAGGTGATGAACGGTAACCTCTTTCTCAGCCTTCGCCTCATAGGTTGTAAGAATCCTACACACCTTCAACGCGTACTGATTAAGTTGGCCCGGTTAGCCCCGTACAAGTGATAGAGCTCCTTTACCAAAAGGTAAAGCGGGAGACTATACCCGATTCGGGAAGCGTACTCGTAGAAAGTGCAATACCCAGGCTTGTGCACGTTGGCATAGTCCATCCCAGAGGGAGCCATCTCGATGTAGTCAGGGATATTATATGACTCCCTAAGAGTATCCAAAAGAGATTGCGTCAGTTCGTTGAGTTCCTTAGGGGGAAGCTTACACTGTTTCTTAAAGTCTTTCAGTGCAGCCATATCCAGTGGAAGAATATTGGCCGTTGATAAGGGAACGAGAACCTCCTCGGCTTCCCCATCATCTAAGGACGACGAAGCCCTAGAGAGGGCGTCACCCTTAGTCCTGGTACTATCGTGACGACGTTTAGTCATAGTGGAAGTTATGAGAGAAAAACAGTTTAAGGTTACAAGGTTCTATTCTCAGGAACAAATATTTTAAAAAGGAAAGATTAACAGGTGCCAGAAAAAGATGAGATAAAGGTTGATAAAGTGCTCTAAAAAAAGTTCGAAAGATGATTCGGGTTCAACCTCTCCTCTATTTATAAGGAAAGGTGCACGTAAATAAAAAAGACTTGGTTCAAAAATCGACGCGGGAAACAAAAACGTCACGTCATGTCCTGAACCACCTCGGGAGAAAAGGTAATGATCACGCACGTAATCGATGATGTCATCCTAAAAAGGAGCCCTAAAAGGAGGTTTTATGTCAACGGCGTAACCCCTTCGCATATGATCACGCCCCCTTTTTACAGTATCAACGGGAATGGCCAAATTTGTGGAAAGAACGATCACACATATTCGTTAATTGAAGACGTCTCTCGGTTACGTCCCTAACAAACGGAGGGACTATTTGTATTGAGAAAATTTGGTTCCATATGCTCTTAGGTTATCTATGCACGCCTACGACGTAGAGAACGACCTAATTGAGGCCGACTCGAATAAGGTCGGGCCCAGTAAGTGGACAGACCAACCAACATGACTGAAGATGACGTCGCTTAAAGTTCTGACTCTTCCGTACACTAAGACCACCAATTCCTTATACTTTTCTTTGATTATTTTGAGGAAGGCCCCTTAATATATAAAGGGGATCTTCCCTTTGTAAAGGACCCATGTGTGTATCTTATTATTGAGAATATACAACTCTCTCTCTCTCTCTCTCGCTCTTTCTTGCTAAAAGATTCTCACTTGCTTTATTGTTCTTACATCTTAATCTATCTTCACTATTATCACAGATCTTAACAAAGTAGTTTTCTCTAGTTCATATTACCCTTGATTCCGATTAACCCATATTATTTTTGATTGTTTTTGAGCTTAACAAGTACTTAACGTTTTAGCCAAACAATGATATTAAATATATATATATTGCTTAAAATACAGGGAGTTTGTGCTTCTCAAGCTGAAGGAACAAATATTCACGGATGCAAATATGATAGCCACCAGAAAAAAGTTACGGCCAATTAGAACTTCTCTATAAATAATCCACATAAGCAATGCAGAAGAGATTTAAAGGTCCATTTGGGAGGAGAAATGATTGACATTTGATGCAAAAAGATGAACTTATATATGTGAATATTTTTAATGTATTTGTAGTCGATGGTCAATTCTGGTATTCGTTGATATATTTTTTCTGTGGCATTTTATGAATATTTGACTTGTATGTAAATTCAAACAAAAAACATGAATAGATGATTCTTTTGGGTTTATTATGATGAATTTACTTGATACTTATTTAGTAGTATTAGTTTACCTTTAGCATAGTATGCATTTTTCAGTTTGTATCATATATACCAATAAAGAGGAATCTTAAAGATGATTTTACTGGGCCATATGGTAATTTAAACATAAGATATTTTTCTTTAATATTTTTTTTATGTGTGTATTTTTGTTATGATGGTAATCTACGTGATATTTTTTCCTAACATTTTATAGAAGCTGAATTTGGGCAGATTATGTACTCTGGAAGCTTATTTTATGTGTCCTGCTATTTTAGATTTGTGAGGGATTAGGCATCGAAATTAGTAAATGAGATTGTAGAAATTTATCCTTATGCAAATATTGTCTTGCTTCATCAGATTCTAAAAGGCCTTTGCCAAGAGATAACAATAGTAATGAGCAAAAAGAAGCATATCATATCTGTATTACAAAGATTTTTGAAGAAAATTTCACGTAATCGTTTAAATGAGTTATTATATCAATAAGATGCAATTCATTTTGTTAATAACCGCGCGAAGCGCGAAGCATTACACTAGTTAAAGTATAAACACTCCCTCACAAGTAGGGGTGTTCAAAACCGATCCGAAACCGAAAACCGATCCAAGTCGAAGCTTAACGGCTTACTGGTAACGGCTTAACGGACGGGGAACGGATTGAATTTTTTTTATTAACGGCTTATAGGTTTGGGGATGGATTATTCAATTTTCTTAACGGCTAATCCATTAACCCGATAAGAATATAAATATTTTATATATATATATATATATATATATATATATATATATATATATATATTATCTATATATATTAAATATAAACAAACTAAAGCCCTTGAAAATGATGAACAAAAGTTTATTTCTACTTCTAAGCATTTTTATTCTCGGGGTCTAGAAATTTTTTGGTTCTATTTTAATTTGTTTTTGGTTGTAATCCTCCCGTTTGGCAACATGCCGGAGATGCTAAAGCTAATTTCCTAATCACGGAAATCAAATTGAGTGGCTCCGGCAAAGAAAATTGAATGCATCATATTGCCTCTAAAATATTATTTTTTATGGCAATTCACTATTTCTAAGACGAGGAGAATAAGAGATATTTAGTGAACATGTATGTTAGGCCGATAAATCGCCCATTAACCGCTCTATAAGAGCTAACCCGATACCAATCCGCCCGATATCTTATCGGGTGGCTAACGGATTAAATATTTAAAAGCCGATAACCGTTAAGCCGCCCAATCCGCCCGATGAACACCCCTACTCACAAGGAATTCTCCATTCCTATGATTCGATCCAAGCTACTTTCATTTACCTAAAAAGATATTATTCCATTTGATATCTAAGATGAATTGTGTATGATAAAGGTATATTTCAATGAAGTAGACACATATTCGTCATATGTACCAAACCGCTCCAAGATTTTTACAATATAATGTTTTACTGAGTCAATTTCTTCTGACCACTTTCACAAATCTGTTTTGATTTTCCATATACAACTTTCCTTTTTGCATCAACAGCATCTTTAATCACAAATTCTTTCGTGTTATGAAATAAAAGCAATATAACAAGAACTTTTACAATTAAGTGGGACTGCTAATAGAAGAGAATGATAACATTAAAAAAAAGATTTATTTTTTTGTTTTAGAGTGTAGAATAGGTTCATCAGTGAGCCTATTTATAGAAACAATTTATTGTTACAAAATCAATTCAAAACTTGTTATGAATACATAACCAATCTAAAATCTGTTATGTATATATAACCACTCCTAAAACCTGTTAGGGGAGACATCCATCGTTGCAAGTGGATGGATCCATTTGCAAGATTTATTACATTTCTTCAATTGTATTTTGGTTCATCATTAGTCGACATATTTTTAACTTTAATTATTTGTCATCAATATTATGAAAATATACTCAAACATTCCTGAGTAATCACTGTCAACTTTATATGAATCAAACCTTTTGTTTCGCCGTCCTGAAAACTATTTCAAACCAAACGACGATTTCATCAAAATGAATACATGATCTTCTTTTCATTTGTCAACAAAACATTCATGTTCCAGTAAATATATTTGTTCTTCCAATTTATCATGTAAAAATATTGTCAAGCTACTCTAACTCTAAAATTTTCGTGACAACCAATGGAAGTAAGATATGAATGGAACTACGTTTTAATCAGGGTGTAGCAAGAGACAAATTAAAAGAAGGAAAAAAAGGGAGTAGCATTTCGAGTAAAAAGGATTAAACTTCCAAAAAAAAAAGACACTGTAAAAGGAGAAGACGTAAGGCGTGTCATTGTTTTTCTGAGAGGGACTCTTTACCTTTTCATTTCTTCCTTTACAGTTGCATAGTCATTTACCCTTAAAATAGACAATATTAAATTTGTACGCTGTTTAATTCAAAAATAAAATTTCGATCAAAGTTATTCCCTCCGTTTTATACTATATGATATAGTTTGACTCCACATGGAGTTTAAGAAAAAAGGAAAAGACTTTTAAAATTTGTGATCTTAAAAGATTAAGGAGTAAAAGATTTGTAGGGCCATACCATTTGTTGGCTATAAAAACTTTTCACTAAGGGCAAAAAAGTTAAAAATGAAGAGTTTAAAGTTGAATTATTTCCAAATTTAGAAATGTTTCATTTATTTTGGAACAAACTAAAAAGGAAAGTACCTCAAACAATATGAAACAGATGGAGTATAATTTAGAAAAACACGGGTTACTGATAATCGGAAGAATGTACAAAAAAAGTAATTTAGCTAATAATGATGTAATCAGAGGTAAAGAAAGTAAACCAAAATATATTCAGATAGTGTTTTGTATCCTTACAATTCATCAATTATCTCCCTTTTATAGATCCCTTGGAGATATGCGTTTTGCCTATGTCATAATAAGACTATTATGGATAATTAAAGACATTAAATGCTACGTTATATAGTAATTACATTTAATATAGATTCTCTAATATTTTCAGTATTTAATACTCATTAAATACGATATTTGTACTCTCATATATAGTGACATTCAATCCCCTTGATTTTTGAACCTAATTGACTTGAATAGGTACGTGTGTTGAATCCTTTGAATAACTGCTCATGCCTCTTCTTTTACCTTTGCTCGTATCTGTTAAAACTCGTGCCACTTTGCTAGTTGTAAATCTTTGACCAATCCACGTGTCTCGGCACGTCATCTTTATATGTAAACTCAATTTTTCCTAATACAGATAGTCCCTCCACTTACCATTTATTCATCAGTTGAATATTTGGGAAGTGAATTTCATTAAACGAGAATTTTTGTGACCATTAATGATATGACAAAATTGATGCTTCAGTTGTCACTTCCATTTAATGCCACGAACACGTGTCATATTTTCATTAGCTCTGCAGTTTCGCAGCCCTTTTCAAGGCTTTTTTACGGCTCCACTGTTCACGAAGTGTCAGTTATCATTATTATGGTCCTTCCATCACTGCACTTTTTCTTTTGGCGGTTGCTTATCAATATAAATATAACTTCCTTCTTTGACTTTTACCACATAAAGTTTAATGAATATTTAATTTCTCAAATCTCTATTTGCTTATTCCTCGTATCATCCTTCTTCGCTATGTCTTCATAAAACCCTAACCCTAGGAGAGTTTCCATAGTTGATTCCTTCCCAGATGTCCCCATTAGCAGTAGAAAGGGAGGTAGGCTTCGTACTTTAGGGTCTGCTCGTGGTGGTTCTTCTACTTCTTCACCTAGTTCCGACTCTTCTTCTAGAACTAGAGGTTCACTTTTACAAAGATCTTCTTCAAGAGGTAAAGAACTTTCAGAACCCCTTAGTGAGCCTACTATAGAGGAGATAGTTCCTACGGAACTATCTTTTTAACATGATAGAGAATCTCTTAGGAATCACGTCTCTAGTTTATATCGTGCTGATATCTATCCCACTCAAATTAGAGATGTTTTGATTCCTGTAGTTTGTAGAGACTGCCGTTGGAGTAGTAATGTCACAACCTGAATTTCCTACCCTCGGGAGTCGTGATGGCGTCTACTAATAGGAGCTAGGCAAGCCGACTTAACTACTTTTTTTTCTCAGCGCATAACAATAACATAAAACCTTTTTCATTTAAAACAATAATGCGGAAGATTTAACATTTAAAGAAACTAAATAAACAACATAATTTTAACGCATTACTATCCAAAACCCCCATAATCACCCATGAAAATACTTGATTTTAATATGAAACTATGTTTAGTGTTGTTAATGATTGAAGAAATTAAGTAAAAGTTGACTTACAAATGACTTGGAGAAGCAATTAGTGTGCCACACGATCCCATTTCAATATATATAAGTAGTCTGCGTGCCACACGATATGGAGAGTGAGGCTCGTGTGAAAAATGGGGTTTCTTACAAATGATTTGGAGAAGAAAGATTTCTTGGAAAATCGCCTATGGGTGTTTGAGTTTGAAAGAACGGGAAAAATGAAGAAAATTATTTAAGCATAAAAAATGCAGGCCTCGGATGTGGGAATTACGAATTTAGGTTAGCGATTTCGAACCCAACAGGCTTGGGAATTGCGAGAAACCTGTTCGCTTTTGCGAACTCAAGCCCGATGGGAAGGGATCGCATTTGCGAGAAAAGACTCGCATTTGCGAAGTCTAGAATTCCGCACTTGAGATTGAGCTGACAGGGCCTATCTTTGCATTTGCGATGGGAAGCCCGCATTTGCGAGTTCACTTTTGCGCATTTGCGAAGCTTGCAGAACTGAGATACCAGATTTCCTCCAAGGAAAAAATGCACTCCGACATCAATCCAAAACTCACCCGAGCCCTCGGATGTCACGACCCGGATTTTCCACCATCGGGAGTCGTGATGTCGCCTACTATTAGGAGCTAGGCAAGCCAACATATAAACATTTTTAATTTACATTCGCGATAATATATATAAAACGAAATAATTAAATAAAGTAGAACTCTTAAAACTTATGTAACTAAAAATAAAATGCGGTAAGTTTAAATATACCACTACCCAGAGTCTGGTGTCACTACTCACGAATTACTATAGAGTACTAAAACAAAATTCTGAATGAATATATCAGTGTTTGTCTCAATACAAGGAAAACAAACTAATAAAGAGAAAGGGACTCCGGCCTGCGGACGTCGTCTAGGCTATCTCGCAAGTCCCTGGACTGAAGTCAGCTCCCGATCAAATCCTATTGCTGAGGCCCAAAATCTGCTCCTACATCTGTGCAAAAAGATGCACAAAGTGTAGCATCAGCACAACCGACCCCATGTGCTGGTAAGTGCTTGGCCTAACCCCGGCGAAGTAGTGACGAGGCTAGACAGGGCCTACCGATAACAACCTCTGCATATATATATATATATATATATATATATACACACACACACACACACACACACACACACACATACACGAAAATAACAACAGAAAATACAAATTATCACGGGGAGGGGACATGCTTAGGGGAGATACAGATAAAAACAACTTATCAGAAATAAACAACGAAAACTACATCAGATCTCATAATCTATATAAGTGGTCGGCGTGCCACACGATCCCATTTAATAATACAACTAGGTGGTCGGCGTGTCACACGATCCCATTTAAATATATATAAGTGGGTGGCGTGCCACACGATCCCATTTTAACATATATAAGTGGTCGGCATGCCACATGATCCCATTTCATAATATATAAGTGATCGGCATACCACGCGATCCCATTTCATAAGGTATAAGTGGTCGGCGTGCCACACGATCCCATTTCATAATATAATAGTTTTCTAGAATGGAATAAGTACCAATTCAACTATCCCGGCAAGGGAGAACACAGCCAACAGTTAATTCCCAGAAAGGGAGCAACAGCAATATCTTACATGTCCCGGCAAGGAATTAATTACATCTCATTCTTTTTCGTTCATCTCTTACTTTTTAATCAAGTCGAAATTGAGCCAACGCTCCAAAGGGTTTACAAATTATATTTCATTATAATTATCTTCATATCATATAGGAACCATCAGTTAGCAAGGAAGAGTCACTACAGAATCCCAAATAAGCATAAATAAGGACCCACAGTCATGCTAGACACAAGTGTATAGAAACTCGTCACCATGCCTATACAATGCATTCCAGAAGCAATTAACAAATAATACTCTAATCCTAATCCCTCAAGCCAAAGTGAGATTAAACACTTACCTCGGTCCAAAGAATAGAAATCAACTCTCTAATACCGTCTTTCCTCTACAATCCGACTCCGAAATAATGATATCTAGGCACAATTAGTTCAACAATTTCAATAAGAACTCAAAAACACAATCCTATATCCTCGATATGAAGTTCCTAGCATCCTTCCAAAAGTACCAAAATTCAACCTTGGCCCCACATGGTCCAAACATGTCGCTCGGACCAAAACCCGATGACTCATAACCCCACGAGTTTAAATACATAATTTATTTCAAGATTCGACCCCAAATTGAGGTTGAATCACCCTAAATTCCCAAAAAAAATCTAACTCTACCCAAAACATCTAATTTCTACTTTGATTTTATATTTTTAGGCTTATAATATAGTGATTAGTGGAAGAAACTAAGAGAAGACGAGGTTAGGAACATTACATATAAAGATATGGAGGAAGAACTCTTCAAAATTCGTCTATGGAGAGTGAAGGAGAAGAGCTCGTGCGAAAAATGGGGTTATTTCCCGTCACTGTTCTGTTTTAAGCTTTTAAAATAACTAGGTAAAACTGCCCTATGCGATTGCAGAAGAGGGAATACGATCGCATAGGGTTGGGTTGGATAAGCTCTGTGATCGCAGAGAGGTAGAAGCGAATGCATAGAAGAAGATAAAGTGGCTGAACTTTGCACTATGCGATCGCCAAAATAACATTAAAATCAACGAATCAATCCTCAAAAATCATTATTTTTCATTCTAACTTCATAAACCTCAAATTTTAGACTTTTACGTCCGTAACACGTCAAACAACGTCGGATTTCTACCAAATTCCACAAAAAGTGCTTAAACCATATTTAAGACCTGTACCAGGCGCTAAAATCAAAATACGGCCCCGATACCAATACTTTCTAACTCATTTTTATTTCAAATTTTTATATTAAATTTCAGAACACAATTCTTTTTAAAATTCATTTCTCAGGCTCGGGACCTCGGATTTCGATTCTGGGAATACGCCCAAGTCCCATACCCTCAGGGACCGTCACATCACGGGTCCAGATCCTTTTACCCAAAATGTTGACCAAAGTCAACCTTAACCATTTTAAAGTCATAATTTATCAAATTTCACATAATTTAACATTCAAGCTTTCTGGCTACGTACCCGGGCTGTGCACACAAATCGAGGTGACTAAAAGTATGGTTTTCAAGGCCTCGGAAGCGCAAAAAAAAAGAGAAAAAGAGGTGATGACCCTTTGGGTCGTCACATGGGGCTCCAACCCAAACAAACACACCACCTCAAAAATATCCTATGGACTTACTCGTGCGATAAAGTCACCAAAATAATATCATAATCATAGAATCAAGCCTCAAATCAATGGATTTCTTCCAACTTTTCATAAAACAAAAATTTTACATTTTTAAGTTCGAAACACGTCAAATGACGTTCGCTTTCAACCAAACTTTACATAAAGCACTTAAATCAAATAAGACTTGTACCGGGTGTCATAACTAAAATACGAGCTCGATACCAACACTTTCTAATCCATTTTTATTTCAAATTTTCGTATTAATTTAAGAAAAACAATTTCTTTTAAAAATTTATTTCTCGGGCTTAAGACCTCGGAATTTGATTCCGTGCATACTCCCAAGTCTCATATTTTTCTACGGACTCTCCGAGACCGTCAAATTACGGGTCCGAGTCCGTTTATCCAAAATATTGACCAAAGTCAAATTTCAAAATTCATCATTTTTCACACAGAATTTATATTTAAGCTTTCCGGCTCTACGCCGGGACTGCTTAGATAAAATAAGACAACTAAAAATGAGGTTTTCAAGGCCTCGAAAACACAAAATACATAAGAAAATAGGTGATGACCCTTTGGATCGTCACAAGTTATTTTTCTATTATCATCCCTAATCCAAATCAAAGAATCACCTCTTAGTTAACCAGGTTTTCTATTGTTTATATATATCATTTCACCTTATGGTTTAAACCAGCTATTGACCTGATCATTCTTGAGTTATATCATTTCTTCTATGTCTATTTCGGTCAAATTGGCCCAATCATATGGAGGGAATTTGCCTATTTGAGGCATTCAAACAACACAGTCGGTGTTCCCTTTACTTTCCCTCATTTGATTCACCTTTATTCTCCTAGATTGTTTCATAGCAGTGTTTTCACACTAGTAGCTAGGAGCAAGAGATTTTTGGTGAGCCCTAATGATGACAAAGATCATGGCTGGTATGCCAGGTTTGTTGCTGCCCCCACTGTTGCTTTAGTGGGTGAAGATAATATTCCCTTCCCTGAGAAGTAAGTCTTTTTAACTTTCCCGTGCCTTTTTTCTTCAAGTTTGTCATTACTTCTAATTTTAATTTTTTTAACAACCATGGGAGTTGTTGAAGATATTCCCAACTTTTGTGATTGGGTAGACAAATTACTAAAAACTGCACCAATGGATGGTAGGTCTTGGAAGATACTTTCTAACCGATTTCGTTGGAAAGTAAAAAGTCATGGTAAGAGTTTTTATATTATTTCATTTTCACATAGTAGTTTTTTACACTAATTTCAATCTTTCTTTTTGTCAGAATTTGCTATTCGGGGAGTTACTGTCGAGGCATTTGCGGCTTCCTGCATCTCTTCGGGTACCCATATCTCTTTAGAAATGGCTCAAGAATAGTCTTGAATAGTCTTGGGTTCTTCATCAAAGAGAAAAGTTGTTGATACTCTAATATAACATTATCCTCTTATTATTTAATAATGTTCCTTTAAACCAAAAAAAAAAAAAAACTAATGCATAGGTTCAAGATGTATACCAACAAGATATTATTAATACATAAAACTAATACATATATTATTTTATTTAATGCATCATACCAACGACTCCTAAGAGTCATAATTAAACAAAAGATCATGATACACTATCATCTTTGTGCAAGTCCTCATATTTCGTTTGGAGAAGACTATCAAAAGTTAAACATGAAATATTGGTTGCATAAAAATGTAACTACGAAATGACAAAGAATTAATGTGTGAGAGAAAGAAATGTAGAAAGGAAATAACGTAAACAGCATGCAAAGAAGGAAACGGTGGGTTTGCAATTGTTGGACCAAAAGAGACATATTTATTACTCACTTTGTTTCAATTTGTGTTAATTTATTTGATTATGCGTAAAAAAAAGAATATTTTTGTACTTGTGATATAAAATGAGACACATATATTTTGCATGGCAAAAAAATATTACATAAAAGTAAATTATTTCAAAATATAAAAAGTGATTATTCTTTTTGACACATACTAATAAATAGATTCACATAAACTAAAATGGAAGGAATTGTTGTTTGGAAAGAGTTGTTGTTTATAGATTTATGTGTTAATACGTGAAATTTATATATACAATCCAGCTGTTAGAGGTAAATTACATTTGCTTATTTTTCGTTTTTAACAGAAAGACAAACACTTATAATAAATGTGAACTGTTAACGTAGAATAGACGATAAATAATTTCCTACAATCAATCATAATACAATGATTATAATATTTGTAGGCTACTACTATTATTAGATCTATCTGGTGAAAACAGGATAATGCCATAGAGAAATCAATGGCTCCCCACTATAACAACAAACGTAAGTAAAATCATATGTTAAGTTTCATGTCTTGTACAGCAGTTGCCGCCCAGTTATTATAAAATGATTATCTCAATGTAGGATGCATTTAGCCACCTTGTGTGAGGAAGCGCATTGCGACTATTTTCTTATGCACGTGAATTATGTGTAAAAAAAAGTCTGCCTCTGCCATTGACAATACAAAATTGGACTAATTCATTGATTTATCCGATTACTTGTAAAGGATGTACAGCATGAAATCCCTTAACTCACATGTGTCTTAACTTAACTATAGTTAGTCCATTAATTAATCTCCTGTACCCATATTTTAGTCTATTAGTGTGTTAGCTACGCAGCTGCCAATTAGTTAGTAAAAATTAGTTAGTTGGTTAAGTGTAAATCAAGTTATATAGAGTTGTACAACAGAGTTTCGATACAATTGAAAAAGAAGATATTGTTTTCCAACTTTCTCTTCTCGAAGTGTTTCTTCTCTTCTCCAAATCTACTAATTGTTCTAGCTCAACTATGAGAATTTAACATTGTATCAGAGCAATTGATTGAGTAATTCTTGAAAATTTTCGAGCAATTGAAGAAAGTTCGAGAGAATTCACTCAAATTTTCTTTAGAACCCTAATTCTGTGCAATTTAAGTTTTGGAACTTCGATTTGAAGTAATTCATGGCGATTTATGATGAATCAAGTAGTACCATGAATAACATAGCTATTATGTTCGAGGGATCCATAATTCTCGATCATAATCACCCATTTTACCTTCTGATGGACCTGGATCCATGTCCGCAGGGCTTGTGCTAAATGGAATAGATAACTACACTCTGTGGAGTCGTGCGATGAAAGTAGTGATGTTAGGAAAAATAAATTGTGTCTAGTTGATGGATCCACTACAAAAGAGGATTTTGGATCTGAATTAGCACAATAATGGATTGCCTCAATACAATCATGACCTCGTGGTTAATTGATCACGTCCAACTCTAGTCTTAAAAAGGATAAGCGGTCGCTGTAAATATAATCCGGTATAAGAGTTCAGAGTCGAATCCCACAGAGAACTAAGGCTTAGCTATATCCATTTAATATCATTAAAAAGACAAGTTTGAACAAATTTTCAAATTATAAAGATTGAGATTTATATTTCTAACTAATTAACTATCAAATACTAGAAAGTGGTAAAATTATCAACTAACGAGACAAAGGGTTGCAGACTGAATTAAGGAGGTCTAGAGTTATGATATTTCGAATTATCAGAATCTTTCTAGCTATATTCCCTACAATTTTGCCAATGTATTCTCTACTGATCGTGAGCACTTTAGGTGTCGTAGTTCTCTCTCGAACAACTACAATAATTTACTAAATATATTCTCTCGAACTACGCTAGTTGGCTTTATCTAACCGCTCATTATATCCACATCAAGGCTTTATTATTTCTAAACTTGCCTTTAAACATGTTTTATTGATTTCTCACATACGTTAGGATTGACGCTGTTCAACAACCACCTAAATATGTATCATTTCTCAAGAAACACATAATAAATTGGCATAGTCAATCAATGACCATTCAATCAACTGAAATAAACACGCACTTGAACAAATAGATAAATTCAAAGGCTAAATTATATTAAAACCTAACAAGAATTCATCCTACAAAAGGTTCTATCAAAACTCTAGATAACAAATTAGCTATTCATAATAGAATGTAAAACTACAATACTAAAAGTCATAATCAATGATGAAAATAGGAAAAAGGAAGTGAAAAACTCGTAGAGAATTCTCTGCCTTGCTCCTAGTGTGTTCTTGTCTCCATAAGTCGAATCCCCGGTCTCCTTAGCATCCTTAAGTCTAAATTATGTCAGAAGTATGTCCACCTTCCTCAAAGTAGCATTTTACATGTATTTATACCAAGTAGTGTCAAGCCCAGATGAAAATACCTTCTTCCGCGCGAAATAGGACACTCATTATGAAAAATTTGAACTACCGCATCGCATGGGGAAATGCGCCATACGGGGTGGCAGTGGAAAAGCTCAGATTGGTGATTCTAACAGGCTGTAGAAAATTTTTATAGGCGCACCGCACCACACGCCATGGAAATGGGAATTTGCAAAAATACAAAATATGAAAGTTGTATCCATTCAAATAGCTTTCCAACGATATATTGTGGATCCCAGATGGAGTTCTGAGCGAATATTTATATGCATTTTACTAGACAGTATGCAATATGCCTACTCGATTGTCATTCGTTAAGTTTCTTAACTATCATCTGTTGATCCCCGAACACGATTCCGGCTTGATTTCTTGGGATTTTACTTAGACTTCAAAGCTCCAAATCACTTGAATTCATTCCATAACATCTATATAGCTCGGAATTACTCCTTCAAGGTATAAAACACATAATTAGTGCAAAATACTAGCGATTAAATCTCAAACTTAATTAAAGTACAGTAAATTAGAGTGCAATAAGCCACTAAAATATGCAATTATAATCTACCATTATTGATGAACAATGTTATTAAGAATTTCTTAACGTGTGTACTTTTCTTGTCTAATGCTTAGATAGTGTGAGCTGTATTGAAGAAACAATTTCATAAAGCAATGAATTTTTACCATGTGCACAAGGAGATATTCACATTGAAACATGGACTTTCTTTATATTTTACAAGGCTCAAAGATATGTGGGTAGAGTCTGATTCTATTTTGCCTTCTCCTCCTCCTCCTATGGAATATGTTGAATAATTGGAGTATCAACGAGTTTTACAATTTCTCATAGGATTAAACGATAGTTTTGAACAAGCTAGAAACAAAATCCTCTTAATGCGTACATTGTTGTCTATTAACTAGGCCTATGCAATGGTAGCTCAAGATGAAAGCAGGCGAATGATCATTGGTAGCAGTTATGGAAATGTAGGAAACATTGAGCCTACTGCTTTGTTCACATCACAACATGGAAACAAACAAAGAATGAAATATAATTTGGAATGTGACTTTTGGCACCTAAAAGGTGTTGGAAACACGTTCTCAAGGCTTTATACTAAAACGTGTGTTCTTATGTGTAGGTTTTGATGAATGACAAACAAAGCGCAAATTGATATATGACAAAGTTCAAGTACAAGCGCACAATTGGTGGATAACGAGATTCAAGCACAAGACAAAGTTTTATAGTTTAAATGAGTCGCTCTTAATTGTGATCTTGATCCGACGACTTGACTCATGACATGGCTTCTCTCGTAAAATTATTTTTAAAAAATCATGCATATTTAATTTAATGCTAAATAATTTTAAATCATGCATATTTTCATTAGTCAAAATGATTCTTAAACATGCCTCTAAAAACTGGACTAAGATAATCGATTATGTACTTATGATAATCGATTATGTTAAGCCAAGACTGCATGACAATCGATTGTGAACAAATGACAATCGATTGTGCTAAGGCAGTGAGCATCAGGTTTTTCAAACCTGCATGACAATCAATTGTGAACCTTATGATAATCGATTGAGATGAGGCAGTGTACATCAAAGTTTTTCAAAACTCAGAATAATCGATTGTGAAGAGACAGTGTCCATCAAAATTTTAAAAGTCACAAAATAATCGATTGTGAACATATGACAATCGATTGTGTTGAGGCAGTGTCTTCCAGACTTTTTCAAAGTTATTAAATAATCGATTGTGAGTATATAACAATCGATTGTCACGAGGCAGTGTCCAAAATGATTTTCAAAATCTGATAAATAGTCGATTGTTAACATTGCACAATCGATTGTGAAGCTGACCGTTGTCGTAAAGTTTTCAAATACCGTCAGGTAATCGATTGTTGACTTTGTACAATCGATTGTTGATGTTAAAATCTGAAAAAGATTTTTTGAACGTTGCTGAATAATCGATTATTGATTTGGTATAATCGATTGTTTTACGTAAAATCTGGAAATGATTTTTTGAACGTTGCCAATAATCGATTGTTGATCTTGGACAATCGATTGTTAAGCGTAAAATCTGGGATTGATTTTTGGAACGATTGGCAAACAATCGATTGTGGCTTCCTGACAATCGATTGTCACAGAGTAAAATCAGCAACTCTTAATTGGCAATTAGACAACGGTAATGCCAAGTTTTTCAACTATAAATACAGCTTCATTTCAGTGTTTTAAACATAACAACACACAACAACTGATCATTCTATTGCTATAAGCTTGCATACTATTGTTTATCATTTTATATTCATTTCATAAAGCTTTTGAGAGCCAAAGTCTTGTCCATAGTTGTTGTAATCTTGAGCTTACTTCTTTTACTCATATCTACTCATTAAGGAGTGTTTTGTTTGAGTGTTTAGTGTTTTGTACACTTGTAAGAGAATTGTGATTCTCTTGTTGTAAGGAACTTGTGTTTCCTTGGTTGAAGTCTTGGAGTGTTGTATCTCCGAGCAAAGGTGTTAAGGCTTGTGTCCTTAAGTTGTAAAGGTTTGTTGAGCACCCGTAAGCTTGACAAGTTAGTGGAAAATCTCGAGAGAGTCTCTCGGGGACTGGACTAGCCACGTGTTGTGGTGAACCAGAATACATCGGTGCGTTCTTTCCTTTTGTTTATTTAACGCACTTAATTATTTCCTGCAAATTTTAATTTCCGCAAGTTTACGCTAAATTTTATTATAACGCTATTCACCCCCCTCTAGCGTTAAGCGTATTATCTAACAATTGGTATCAGAGCCCAACTCTCTGAAGACTTAACAGTTTGAGAGAAACTTCCATGGCTTCTACTCGTGATTCTTTTGCAGGAATAGAGGAAGGACAGCGCTCCACCCGACCACCACTATTCAACGGTACAAACTATACGTACTGGAAGGAGAGAATGAAAATCTTCGTTCAAGAAAACAATTTTCATCTCTGGAAGGTGATAACAAAGGGAAATCAAATTCCAACCAAAAAGGTTGAAAACAAATGGGTTCCCAAGTCCGAAGAAGAATATGACGCGGATGATATCCGAAAGGTTCAAAATAATGCTAAAGCAATTAATTTATTATATTGTGCTCTAAATGCTGACGATTACAGGAAAATATCGTGTTGCACAACGGCAAAGGAAATGTGGGACAAGCTGGTAATTACGTACGAAGGTACGGACCAGGTAAGAGAAGCTAAAAATGATTTCCTAACCCATGCTTATGAATTATTTCACATGAAGGAAGGTGAAAAGGTGGATGAAATGTTCGAACGATTTTCAATAATCGTAAATGACCTACATGCCCTCAAGAAGACGTTCACGTATAGAGAACTTGTTCGAAAAATTCTTAGAAGTCTCACTCTGGCATGGCGATCAAAGGCCGACGCAATTCAAGAATCCATTGGCGTCTCAAATGTCACAATCGACGCATTAAGAGGTAACCTTAAGACTTATGAATCTATAATACTTAACCCTCTTGTTGATGATCAAAGGAGGCAAGAATAGCGCTTAAGGCAAGCACAAGTCAACCTCAAGTTGATGAGGACGGAGACAACGAGTTTGGACTCGTTATCAAAAGATTTCAAAAGTTCATGCGAAAGGAGTATGAACGAAAGGGCAAAAAGCAAGGCGAGCAAATAAAGTGCTATGAATGCGGTGAAACCGGGCACATCAAATCAAATTGCCCAAACATCAAAAAGGAGAAGAAACCTTTTAAGAAGAAACGTGCATACATTTCTTGGGGAGGAGACTCCGGAGATGAGTCAAGCGAAGAAGAAGAAGACGAAGCCGCAAACCTTTGCCTTATGGCGCAAGAAGACAAGCAAGATGAGGTATGTCAAATCTCTTCTAAAAACTTCTTTACTCTTGAAGAAATGCGAACTGCTTTTGATGAACTATATACTGAATTTATTAAAGCTTCAAAAACTGTCAAGAGCATAAAAGAAAATGCTTCTCTAAAAGAAAAAGATTTTCAAAAACAGCTTTCTTTGAAAGAAAAGGAGTTAGAAAAACTGGTTTTAGTAAATGAGAAGCTGAAAGAGGAAAACAAGTTTTTCGGAAAAAGAAGCGCCGACAAGCCCAAAAGTTCTATTAAAAATTGCTCTTCTTGCATGCATCTCGAAAATGAGGTAGATAGACTTAAAGGTACCTTAGATAAGTTTAATTCTTCCCACAAAAACTTGAATGAGGTCCTTGTTAATTTGAAGTCAACCAAGCATGGCATAGGTTTTAAGAATGAGCCAAAAGAAAAGATTGAAGCCAAACCCCAACCACCTAAGGCTCAACCTAGGATTAATAAAACAAATGCTTATCGTAGAAATAGCAATCCTAGAACAAACATGCATGCTAGAACAAATGTTGAACATTTTAGAAGACCTAGAAATGACTACCCTAGAAATGATGCATATTCTAGGCCAAACACTAGAAGGAGGTTTGAACCTCTTAGAACATCTAGACATGACCATTACTCTAGAAATGCTGCTCATTTTAGAACTAATAGTAGGAGAAATGGTTCTCATGAAATGCGCAATAGTCATAATGAAAATAGAGTAATTCATTTTCGTCCATCAAGTTACTATGAACCTAGAATGATGCATAACCCCAACGTGACTTGTCATTATTGTAGACGCATTGGTCATATTGCCCCTGCATGTTTTACACGACATAGACATATCACTCAATCGCATCATTATGATATGCCTAACCCTCAAGGACCCAAAATGGCATGGGTACCTAAAACGCATTAATTTGTTTTGTAGGTGTGTTTGAAGGGATCAAGTGTACTATGGTACCTTGATAGTGGATGCTCCAAACATATGACGGGAGACGAATCCAAATTCCTTCAACTAGAACATAAAGAAGGAGGAAGTGTGATTTTTGGGGATAACAATAAAGGAAAGATTATTGGCATCGGATCGGTCGGTAAGGATGAAAACTCCTCTATTAAGCATATATTACTTGTTAAAGGTTTAAAGCATAATCTCTTGAGCATAAGTCAATTATGTGACAAGGGAAATCTTGCCTTATTTGATTCGGATGAATGCTTAGTATTTAGACGTGATTTCAAAATTATCCTTCGTGGTTTTAGAGTGGATAATATTTATATGGTTGATCTTGCAAATTCCTCACCCGAATATGTTGATTGTCTTATGAGTAAAGAGGATGATACTTGGTTATGGCATCGTAGAGTAGCACATATCAACATGCATCTCTTGAACAAATTGATTTCACAAAACTTAGTTATTGGTCTTCCCAATTTGAAATTTGAAAATGACTCTATTTGTGATTCTTGTCAAAAAGGGAAGCAAACAAAAGCATCTTTAAAATCCAAAAATATTGTTTCAACTTCTAGACCATTGCAATTGCTTCACATGGATTTATTTGGACCATCTCGCATTGAAAGTCTAGGAAGAAATCGTTATGCTTTTGTGATTGTTGATGATTATTCTAGATTTACTTGGACTTTATTTCTTGCCAATAAAAGTGATGCTTTTCAGATTTTTACATACTTTCTTAAGCGTGTTCAAAACGAAAAGGAAACAACCGTCACTTCAATTAGAAGTGATCATGGGGGAGAGTTTGATCACAATCTCTTTGCAGACTTTTGTGACGAACTCGGTATCGAGTATACCTTTTCCGCTCCACGTACACCACAACAAATGGGGTGGTGGAAAGGAAAAATAGGTGTCTCGAAGAGATGGCTAGAACCATGCTCGAAGAGGCTAAGATTCCCAAACATTTTTGGGCGGATGCCGTGAGTACCGTATGCTACATCTTAAATAGAGTAGTCATAAGGCCTATACTCATGAAAACTCCCTATGAACTCTATAAGGGAAGGAAACCAAATATCTCCCATTTTAGAGTATTCGGTTGTAAATGTTTTATTCATAACAATGGCAAAGATCAATTGGGAAAATTTGATGCTAAGTCCTATGAGGGAATTTTCATTGGTTATTCTTCACGTAGCAAAGCATATAGGGTCTTTAATAAAAGAACCGAAACTGTGGAGGAATCCCCTCATGTTGTATTTGCCGAAAATAATGCGCGCTTGGCGAGAAAGAATACCGGTTTTGATCTTGCAGGTATCTTAGACAGCTTGAAAGACAAAATACAAGAGGAAACGCCTAAAGAAAATCAAGACGAAATTTTGAAACAACCAACGGAGGAAGCGCCACAATTGGAGAAAGAAACGACAATGCCTAACGAATGGAGGACAATTAAAGATCACCCTCTCGAACAGGTAATTGGCGACGTCGGAGAAAAGGTAAGTACCCGAAACTCCCTTAAGAACACCTTAGGACATACTGCTTTTGTGTCTCAAATTGAACCAACAACCATCTCCGAAGCAATTGGGGATGAATTTTGGACCTTGGCAATGCAAGAGGAGCTTAACGAATTCAAACGGAATGACGTTTGGGATTTGGTGCCAAGACCCGAAAATCATACCATAATTGGTACGAAATGGGTTTTTCGAAACAAACTAGATGAAAATGGTGTAATCCCTAGAAACAAAGCTAGGCTTGTAGCAAAAGGATATAATCAAGAAGAGGGTATTGACTATGAAGAAACATATGCTCCCGTAGCTAGATTAGAAGCTATTCGTCTATTGCTCGCTTTTGCCTCTTCTATGAATTTCAATTTATATCAAATGGATGTGAAAAGTGCTTTTCTAAATGGTGTCATACAAGAAGAAGTTTATGTTGAACAACCCCCCGGTTTTGAAGATTTTAAATCTCCCGATCATGTTTTCAAACTCAAAAAGGCTCTCTATGGTTTAAAACAAGCTCCCCGAGCTTGGTATGAAAGATTGAGTAAATTTCTATTGGAAAATGATTTCATTAGGGGGAAAGTTGACACCACCCTTTTTGTTAAGCATAAAAATAATGATATTTTATTAGTTCAAATATATGTGGATGATATCATATTTGGTGCTACTAACAATGTCTTATGCAAGGAATTTTCCGATTTAATGACAAGCAAATTTGAGATGTCTATGATGGGTGAGTTAACATTCTTTTTGGGATTACAAGTAAAGCAAATGAAAGAAGGTACGTTCATTTTCCAAGCCAAATATTGCAAAGAATTGCTGAAACGATTTGAAATGAACAATGCAAAAGCAATGGCGACTCCCATGAGCACATCCGATCATCTAGACAAAGATGAGAAAGGTAAGGAAGTCGACACTAAGAAGTATCGAGGTATGATTGGCTCTCTTCTCTATCTTACTGCTAGTCGTCCGGACATCATGTTTAGCGTGTGCTTATGCGCCCGTTATCAATCGTGTCCGAAGGAGTCTCACCTTACTGCGGTAAAACGGATTTTGAAGTACCTTGATGGTACTACAAATGTGGGTCTATGGTACCCCAAAGCTTCTTCATGCCAACTCGTTGGCTATTCCGACTCCGATTTTGCTGGATGCAAATTGGACCGCAAGAGCACTAGTGGCACTTGCCATTTGCTCGGTAGCTCTCTCGTTTCTTGGTTTAGCAAGAAACAAGTAAGTGTTGTGTTGTCCACAAGCGAGGCTGAATATGTAGCCGCGGGGAGTTGTTGCGCTCAAATTCTCTGGATGAAACAACAACTTTTGGACTATGGCCTAAGTCTTGATCATATCCCTCTTAGATGTGATAATACTAGTGCCATATGCTTGACGAAGAACCCCGTTCTTCATTCGCGAACAAAACACATTGAAATTTAGACATCATTTAATAAGAGATCACGTTCTCAAGGGCGATGTCGAAATTGAATTTGTTGAAACCAAAGACCAATTGGCCGACATCTTTACAAAGCCCTTAGAGAAAGAGTCCTTCTTCCGAATTCGTAGTGAACTCGGGATTCTTGACTCCACGTTGATCTAAGTCATGCATTGCATCTTTTTATCTTACATGATTTCTAACTTGAGCGTCGGAGGCGTCTAACGAATTTTTGCAGGTATCGCCCTAAAGGTAGGGGGAATTATAAAGCATGACGCGCAATAATCAAGTCTTCTTCAGAAAAATCGTTTTCTGTCGTCTAATAATCGATTATCTCGTATCAATAATCGATTGTTCTGCTATTACTTGAGTTATTGTACTCTCTTTAAGTAATCACGTTTTATATGTTACACTGTCTTCCCTGTTACTGTAATTCTCTTTCAAATAAATAAACAAGTTTTATTTACATCTTTGGCATCTTCTTATATTATTTTTGCTAATGGCAAAAGGGGGAACATAACGGGTATGCACTCTCAATATTTATAAGCTTAAATTGAGGGGGAATTCATATATTGAGGGGGAACTAATCGCATACTTATTGCATATCTTTACTTGTCTTGAATCGTCTTTATAAACTTTTAATTTGCATAACCCGCTTAAAGTTTGCCATTATCAAAAAGGGGGAAATTGTTGAAAACACGTTCTCAAGGCTTTATACTAAAACGTGTGTTCTTATGTGTAGGTTTTGATGAATGACAAACGAAGCGCAAATTGATATATGACAAAGTTCAAGTACAAGCGCACAATTGGTGGATAACGAGATTCAAGCACAAGACAAAGTTTTATAGTTTAAATGAGTCGCTCTTAATTGTGATCTTGATCCGACGACTTGACTCATGACATGGCTTCTCTCGTAAAATTATTTTTAAAAAATCATGCATATTTAATTTAATGCTAAATAATTTTAAATCATGCATATTTTCATTAGTCAAAATGATTCTTAAACATGCCTCTAAAAACTGGACTAAGATAATCGATTATGTACTTATGATAATCGATTATGTTAAGCCAAGACTGCATGACAATCGATTGTGAACAAATGACAATCGATTGTGTTAAGGCAGTGAGCATCAGGTTTTTCAAACCTGCATGACAATCGATTGTGAACCTTATGATAATCGATTGTGATGAGGCAGTGTACATCAAAGTTTTTCAAAACTCAGAATATTCGATTGTGAAGCTAATGACAATCGATTGTGAAGAGACAGTGTCCATCAAATTTTTAAAAGTCACAAAATAATCGATTGTGAACATATGACAATCGATTGTGTTGAGGCAGTGTCTTCCAGACTTTTTCAAAGTTATTAAATAATCGATTGTGAGTATATAACAATCGATTGTCACGAGGCAGTGTCCAAAATGATTTTCAAAATCTGATAAATAGTCGATTGTTAACATTGCACAATCGATTGTGAAGCTGACCGTTGTCGTAAAGTTTTCAAATACCGTCAGGTAATCGATTGTTGACTTTGTACAATCGATTGTTGATGTTAAAATCTGAAAAAGATTTTTTGAACGTTGCTGAATAATCGATTATTGATTTGGTATAATCGATTGTTTTACGTAAAATCTGGAAATGATTTTTTGAACGTTGCCAATAATCGATTGTTGATCTTGGACAATCGATTGTTAAGCGTAAAATCTGGGATTGATTTTTGGAACGATTGGCAAACAATCGATTGTGGCTTCCTGACAATCGATTGTCACAGAGTAAAATCAGCAACTCTTAATTGGCAATTAGACAACGGTAATGCCAAGTTTTTCAACTATAAATACAGCTTCATTTCAGTGTTTTAAACATAACAACACACAACAACTGATCATTCTATTGCTATAAGCTTGCATACTATTGTTTATCATTTTATATTCATTTCATAAAGCTTTTGAGAGCCAAAGTCTTGTCCATAGTTGTTGTAATCTTGAGCTTACTTCTTTTACTCATATCTACTCATTAAGGAGTGTTTTGTTTGAGTGTTTAGTGTTTTGTACACTTGTAAGAGAATTGTGATTCTCTTGTTGTAAGGAACTTGTGTTTCCTTGGTTGAAGTCTTGGAGTGTTGTATCTCCGAGCAAAGGTGTTAAGGCTTGTGTCCTTAAGTTGTAAAGGTTTGTTGAGCACCCGTAAGCTTGACAAGTTAGTGGAAAATCTCGAGAGAGTCTCTCGGGGACTGGACTAGCCACGTGTTGTGGTGAACCAGAATACATCGGTGCGTTCTTTCCTTTTGTTTATTTAACGCACTTAATTATTTCCTGCAAATTTTAATTTCCGCAAGTTTACGCTAAATTTTATTATAACGCTATTCACCCCCCTCTAGCGTTAAGCGTATTATCTAACAAAAGGCACACTAGAAAAGATTGTTATAAACTAATGAAATATAATTTTAGTAATAAAATATAGCATTTAATGGAGAATTGCAACAAGATTGTAGGTTGTCCTCCAGATTTTAAGCCAAAGAGAAAAGTGAATGCAGTTTTGCTAAAAGGATCAGGGGAGGAGTATCAGAGCAAAACAATGCCAAGCTAACAGATGAGAAATGTAGCAGTCCTTGCCCAGTTCTTCACACTAGAACAATACAATCAACTCATACAACTATTAAAAATAAGAATTCTTTTGGAGATGCACGTGCCCACATGGCTGGTAAATGCTTCTGTGACGATGTAGAATTCTACGAAAATATGGTACTTTGCAAATGGATTGTAGGTAATTGTGCTACGAATCATATGAATGTTACTAAAGACTTATTACATGACGAACTATTAGTAGGGAACACATGACAAGTTCAATTTCATACTGGAGATTCAACCAAAATTTCTCATATATGGGAGTGCTAACTTACGGGAGGTGATACTCTTGAAGATGTTCTTTGTGTCTAGCTTTCAAGTTCAATCTTTTATCAGTGTTTAAGGTGACAAAGGACTTGAACTGTTCTGTCACATTCTTTTCACAATATTATGTATTTCAGGACCTCTTGTCTAGGAAGGTGAAGGAGATTTGTAGAGAATAGGATGGATTATATGTCATGTCCTGATCAGTGGGAAGGAAAGTGAATCGAGCCTTTGCGCAACAAGTAGAGTAGGTGCAGACTTATGGCATAAACGAACAGGACTTGTCCCAATGCAGGTTATTAGGAAAATTCCAAGCTTAATAAATATTACCCATTTCTCATGTAACAATTAGGTGAATAAATGTTAGATATGTTCACTTGCCAGAAAATCTAGATTACTGATAACTATGTTTTCTAGCCTATCTTATGCTATCGTTTTCTTAGGTTTGGAAAGAAAAAGTATTCCCAAAAGCTAACTTATTGTGCTTGTTTGCAGGGTTTTGTCAAAATGAAGCAAAAACGTCCTAACCAGCTCATAAAAGAGTTAAACCTGCACAAGTTCAAATCTGAGATAAATGCACTGTCAGTAAAGGAAAAGAGCGGCAGCGGAAGGTCCACCACTAGGGCATGATTGAGGCCAATCCTATATTACTACAAAGTAGCAAGAGAGATCAAAGCACCTTTTACCCGAGAAGGTCGAGATCGATTTTTATAGGGAGCTAGAGATTGGAGTTGAGTTTTTATCTAAATTGGAGTTGTGTAATTGTTCCTAATTACACTTCTAAACATTGTTTTTTTTAGTTTACTTCTAATTTTATACTAATAAGATGCTAAATTATGCAAAGTAGAGCTAAAATTAAACTATTGAAAGTTGTCTAAATAGGTAAAAGGCAATAGGGAACTAACTATCTCCTAGGTGGATAATTGACGTATTCTCGAGTCTAAGGCTAGATCGTTATATTTGGGGAGTATGATATAACCATTGCACGATTCTATCCACTTTATACCTCTAGATAGTTCAAGTGATTTTGCCCGAATTGATTTTCTCAAAACCAATTGAATATGCTAATTTATGCAAGTAATTGAGTTTCTAGTTGGGTATTATTATCTCTAGGTTTAACCTTTTAATTGAGGTTATCAATCTCTTGAATATGCCCAAATTCCTTGTTGAACCAATTTCATAGACTTAGGCTTTCTTTCTCAAGTGGTGCCAAAGTCAACTTGGCATAAACTAGTGTTTGCAACCACCAATTCAACATTAATATCCTAATTTAGTCCAAATATCAAACACCTATAAACAATCAAGCATTAAAATACAAGACCCATCAATTACACATACTAGGATTGAGCCACAACAATAGCTAATGGGTCTAGTTGCTCATGATTATAGAAAAAATAAAGAAATAGATGAAGAAAAGCCCATAATTAATTAACTACTAGATAAAAACTTAAAGATTCAATGATGAAACTAAGCTAAAATTACTCAAAATAGAAATCAATGCGGTCCGCACAAAATATTTGTGGCCGTATTCCTTGGAGTCCTGAAATGCATACTCTCCGTACATCATCTTTGCGGACCGCACAGAATGGTGTGCGGCTGCACTAGTCCTGTTTCACTGAGCTTTGCGTTGGTCTTGGTACTTGTGCATGTTTTACTCCTTTTTTGAGCTGGTTTTTGATAAATTGTCACCTTGTTGACCTAACTCTGCAATCAAGTACATCATGTGAGCCTTTGGAACTATTTTGTATATATTTTTAATCAAAACATAAGCAAGAAAGCATGTAAAATGCATTGTAATCCTTAGTTATAAACTCCCCTAAACTTAAGCTTTTGCTTGTCCTCAAGCTAACAAAATAAGACCCACCACTTAATATTCAATCCAAGAAAATTTAGTCGACCTAAAGTGACCTCCTTTAGCATCAATTAGGACTAACAATTGCCCTCAATTCAAATGAATCATTAACAACATTCACTCTTTTAAACATCATGGATTTAGTACGACATAAGAACATCAAGAGTTGACTCAACACATCAAAGAAACTCTTTCTATTCCTTTGGTCGTTGTGGAACCCAAACTCACACATCCTCGACTCTCCTTAAGCAAACCTTACCTTTTAGATAGTAGCACTTAGAATGAGGTTAAGAGAAATACATCTCTCTCAAGGGAAAGTCACAAGTCCGGCTCTAAGTACCATATGCTTGCCTCTTATGCGAGTCACAAATAATGTAAGCTTCATTCAACTCGAGATCATATAGGGCTTTTGTTGAGACATAGTGAAGGCTTTTTGTTCAAGGTAGGAAATGTTTGGTCTAAGTAGGTTCCATCTTCCCTTTAGCACTTCTTTTGCTTCATTTTGGCACACATTCACTTGACTTTTTTAGTTATTTCACTTCTTTCTAAGGGGTTAGAGAGACACACTGTCATTCTTTCTTGTTCATTTCAAATTGTTTCTCCTTTCTCAACTTTCCACACCTTTCATTCTTTGCTTTTATTGAATCCCTTCATCTATTTCTACATTGAACATTCTTTTTGCCTTTTTGCTTTCTTCTTTTTCATTGCCTTTCCTTTTCTTCATTTTGTACCTTTTTCCCACTTTGTTTTAATCCTCATCCCCCCCCTAAACTAATACTTTTTCCATGTGCTAAGGAAATATCGGGTGCTAAGAGAAGGTATCTTTAAAATCGGTAAGGGCTTGTATCGTGGTTCTTGAAGGGAAAAGGTCTAAGGCTGACTAGGGATTTTGTCATTGGTAGGCTATAGAAGTGTTCAAAATATCATTCGGATCAAGGAGAGCCTATAATGATGTCTCAAGTCAAATTATACTTAGGATTTTGCCTAGACAAACATTCAGGGCAAGTTCTGGACCAATGACTCGGGAATTAGATTTGCAATTCAAATTCTTACCACACAAGCTTTGGAATTGCTAAAGCCACAGAGTCGGGGGCCCACAACAACCTTAGATAAGATTTGAGAAGATAATGGTCCCGAAAAAAACCACTTGATGATTATCGGCCAATATAAGAGTCCCAAGGTCACGACTTTCACCATTCTATACGCAAAGATTTGTTTTTGACCATAGGATCAAAGTCAAATATGTTAGGCCCAAGTGAAGCTTTGCTTGAGGAACCCTTACTAACTAACCACTAAAAACCAAAGAGAAAAAAAGACTCAAACCCTTAAGAAGGATTTCATTACATTCATCATTGGGAAGAGCCACCCGGTTCACAGAAATTCCACGTTTGGAAAGAACCGTCACATTAAGAAAATCAAAGGCTTATTGTAAAAACTCAAAACAAGAAACTAGAACATAAATAAGAAGCTAAGAAAGAAAAAATGCGGAAAGTAAAATGAATATGTACAAGAGAGGATTTTACCGGATATACAATAGGGGAGATGAATATATACGTAAGAACGTAACTTTTATATACAGACTCGAGGTAAAAAGTACGAAAAATGTAATGAAATGATGAACTTATATACATACAAAAGATTTTTTTTAAAAAGGAAAGAAAGCATAAAATATGTCATATGTACAGTCGTCCAAATGTCTAAATAGGGCTACCCCTTAAATGAAAGCTGGCATTGTCCTCAATGATAACTTACCAAAATAAGCAAAACAAATAGAGGAAAGGAGAAAAGGAAACTCCCTACGGGTCGTTCGTCTGCATGGGATCTTGAGTCTGGGTCCTTGAGTCCTCTATCTACTCAGGAACCTGAGAATAGCTCCCTATGATCTGTGGCTCTGCTGTTGAGACCTGGGCCTGGACTGGCTCTTTGGCTGAATCTTGGGGACGATTGGAAGAATCTCCCTACGGGTCCTCCAACTAAGTTACTACATCGTCAGACTCGGGAATCACCCTCTTCCTCTTGGGAGGCCTCTCGGACTATTGCTGTGGATGGGGCTGGGCTACAGGGGCTGGGTCATGCAATAGCACATCTAAAGGTAGGTGATCCGCCTTCAATCTCTCAACCTCAACACGTAGCTCCTTCACCGACTCTTTTGAATCCCGAGTGTTCCTCATCTTCTTCGCCTCCCTAACAAGCTCCTTGAGAGCCTTTCCATTTTAATCAACAACACCCGAAAGCAATTTTTAGTTCTCAAGGATCTTCTTCTGGTTGTCTAGAAGATCCTCGAGAGTGTCCTCAATGGACTATAGAACCTGTTGAGGAGGTGCTGACTGAGCTGCCACAGTATATAATACATATAGCTTAAAAGTAGCTGTGTGTATCCAGTTGTTGATGCCAGTGAGGGCCTGGCCTATACGGTGGGAAGTTAATGGGTAGGCAGTGGTGGAGGGTATTCATCACAGCCTACCCCGCACTACTATTGAGTAGTGAGACAGGGTTGGAGAATCTTCTACCCGATTTAGGGTCAGGATCGATTTCCACAGAGAGAAAGAATTTGGAATTGAGTATCTATATACTGTAGGATTGCGTATGTATTCCAAATTACACTTCTTAAAATTGTTGGGGTTTTAGTTTTACTTCTAATATTATCAAACTACAAATGGTAAATGCAACTAGATTAAGCTAAAAGTTAAATGCTATGGGTTGTTCAAATGGTTTTTAAATGCACTAGGGTAGTGACTTTCACCTAGGTGGTTAATTGATGGGTACTTGAGTCTAAATCACAATTGAAATATTTGGGGAGTATGATATACCCATTGCACGACATTACCCACTCTACACCTCTCGGTGGTTCGAGTGATTTCACCCGAATTGACTTTCTCAAGACGAATTGGGTGTGCAAATTTGCACAAGCAAGCAAGGTTCAAGTCAGGTATTACTCTCTCGAGGTTTAACCCTTTAATTAGGGCTATCAATCTCTTGAGTACACCCTAATTTCTTGTTGGACCAATTTCAGAGACTTAGACTCTTTTTCTCAAGAAGAGCCCATGTCAACTAAACACAAACTAGTGTTTGCAACCACTAATTCATCAATTAAATATGAAATTGTCCCAAATATCAAACATTCACTATCAATCTAGCCATAAAATACAAGACCATCAATTACCCACACTAGGGTTGAGCCACAACCCTTGCTTATGAGTCTAGCTACTCATAATTAAATTTGAGAAATAAGAAATAGATGAAGAACAGCTCATATTAATTAATCACTAAGATAAATAATAAGATTCAATGCTGAAATGTAGATAAAATTTCCCAAAATGACTAAAATAGTCGAACTCATGAGCGCAGTTTATAGAGAAAACTATCGGATATCCTAAAAATGGAAAAATAAGCTATTTATACTAAGCTAAAAAATCTGGACAAAAATACCCATGCGGGAGTAGTGCGGACCGCACAAAATGGTGTGCGGCCGCACTAAGGCTTTGAACTTGAAAACCCATCTCTCTGAACTCAGACACTGCAGATTGCAGATGATGGACTATGATCGTGGAGGCTTCTAGTGCAGTCCGTATAAAATGGAGCATGGACTGCATTGGCTTGATAATTCCAAATTGGCACTTCTCTGATTCTTGGCTCTGCAGACTGCACTAAATCAATTGTGACCGCATTGATCTTGGTACGGACCGCACAAAACCTAGTGCGGCTGCATTGCCTCTTTGAAATAAACCTCTCTTAATCTCCTTATGCGGACCACACATAATGGTGTGCGGCCGCATTGGGACTGTTTTGACTGAGCTTTGTCTTGTCTTGGTACTTGTGCAAGTTTCACTCCTTTTGAGCTGATCTTTGTCATCTTGTCACTTTATTGATCAAATCTACAATAAAGTACAACTTGTGAGCCTTTTCGGACTATTTTGTACGTTTCTAATTCAAACATAAGCAAGAAGGAGTATAAAATGCATCAACATCCCTAGTTATCAGGTATCTCTGGAGCTGTGGAAGTGGATGGACCTGGGCCTATGTCTACCGGAGAGAAGGGTGGCAGAGTAGGAGCCACTACCACTACTGTCTCTTCAGACTGTCCAGTTGATGTAGGGGCTTTTCCCTTGGAGTGCCTGCCCTAAGGGTTGTCATCCCCTTGTAGGCTCTACCACGAAAAAGGTGCCTTTGCCTTCACTTTCACATCAAATTTGCGCTTCTCCACATTTAAGTCTTCCAGGTACATGCTTAGGAAGTTAGGGAAAGGATTAGATCTGTCACCTTCATTCACTATTCGTGTAATAACCTAGGACATCACATTCCTGATGTTAATCGCGTACCCTGCCATGATAGATGCAATTAGAATCTCAATCGTGAATTGGGAGTGAGTTGTCGTGGTTGGTAGGGTCTAGCCTACTGCACACAAATGTCTCCCACCCCTTAGCCTCAAAATTTAATGTTCTCCTCAATATCTTCATTCCCACAAGCAACCACTTAGGGGTGGTACATGGGATTGCCAAGTACTCGGCCAAATACGGACGGGCTTCTTCACCCAATTTCATCTTGTCCAAGTACAAGGTTTTATCCTCCTCCGTGAAGCCTAAGTAGTCATTGATGGTCTTGCCATCAAACTTCACCTTTAAATTCTACACTTTGGTGACTGTGGTACCCTTTTTGATATGGGCCACATAAGAATAGAACTCTTTCACAAAGTGCTCATTGGCGTCATCGAGATGGACTATAAAGTAGTCTTATCCCGCTCTATCTATGAATTGCCACAGAACATTGGGGTTGTGAGGCAAAAGGTCCCAGGTGATGATTTTACGCTCAGGAATCAATCTCTTCTTAGGCCACCACTCTTAGAACTTGTGGTAGGAAACCTTACTCACAAACCGATCCTTCCATGCCTCCGGGTTTCTAATCCGTTCTACCCCACTTACTTGGGGCACACCCCCTTGTGCTTCTTCCCCTTCTTCTAATACTGCACCATCTCTGGATAATGAAGTTGTAGGAGAGGTGGAGTATTTATTTCCACTATCGGTAGCTAAGCCCTCAGACGAATAAGAAGATACATGCACTAATGATTGGGCAATGGGGGAAGGTTGAGGTGTATCTCTCAACCTATTTCTCTCCAGACAGTCAGGAAAATAATCTAGCACAGAGTCCGAAGAGGCCTCCCTGGAAGGCTCATACTCACTCCCCGACTAGTCAATTGCTCTATCTGCAGCATTTATGATTCTCCTTGTGTTTTTTTATGTTTCTGACTTGTGGGGTCAATCTTATAATTCCTTGTTTCCCACCCCGGGAGGACTCTCCTCTTCCTATTTGTTTACCACTATCGCCTCGTGATTTCAACATTGTGTGCAAATAACATTCAGTTATGCTTTGTTAGTATCAATAGAAACAATGAAATTCAAAATTGCAGATAAATATGTTGTAGACGGTTTAAATATTTGAGAGTGCAGACCACACAAAGTGAAGTGCGGCTACAAAGAGGCTACTGCGGACCGCACGAAATCCATTGTACTACGCACAGAGGTGGGGTTCAGAATACCCACTCTCTAAATCTATGCACCGCAGACCGAACAAAAAGGCATTACGGTCCGCTTTGAGGCGCCGCAGACCGCAAAAAATCTATTGCGGCAGCGGTCCTCAATAGTCAGCGTGCAGATCATTGTCCATTGTGGTCCGCCCAGAATAGCATTGCGGATCTAAAAGTGGCACCACGGACCGTACAGAATCCACTGCGGTCCGTATTTAGTGCCCAGCAACAATAACAACCCAGGGTTCATGTATTGTTAAATTTTAGTTCAATTATTCACCTATTAATGAGTCCTTAAGTGTTGCCTCAGTTTTTTAACTACCTAGCCCTACTTAAAAAAAGAAATCAACTAACCTATGCTAAGAGCTTGAAAGAAAAACGAACAGGGAAAGAAGAAGAAATAAGAAAAACAAAAACTCAAACAAAATAATAAAATTGAACTATTAAGAAGAAGTTAACGTTAACAGAAGTGAGATGCAGAGTTGATTAGTGAACCTTAGTAGTTAATTGCGTGCAGATTAGAGAGATGAACAATAATTTATGCTTATGAGATGCAAAGGGTCAAAAAGTTCAAATGTTGAGCCTCAGGTCCTATTTATAGAAAAAGGTCCTAGGGCCCAGCTTACCTACCCACCGCGGACCGAACAAAATGGCACCGTTGTCTGCGGTGCTCAGAATCATGAGGCACAAACAAGTTGACCACTGGACCACACAAAATGCAATGCGGTCGTAGTAGAGCACCGCAAACCGTATAAAATGAAATGCGGCCACGGTGGAAAACTTCAGAGAGTCCCAACTTTTGTCCAATCACTTCTGTGGTCCGCATTGGTTTCTTGCCCTCGCAGCAAGGTCTTTGCAGCTGCACAAAATGAGTGCGGCCTGCATTTCCAACTTCAGTGAGTGATTTTTTTTTTCACTTGTTCATCACTACATCAACACAATCATACAACATGTCAGAATTGGTCAGTCTAAAAATAAATCCTACTCTACAATGAAAATCAAAGAAACACAAAAAGAAAGACACATGGGTTGCTTCCCAAGAAGCACATAATTTAACATCGCGGAACGATGCAAGTTACCATCAAATCATTTGAGATGAAGAAGTGCCACCACGTGGCTATCATCAATTTTTTCCAGATAGTGCTTGACCCTTGAACATTCATTATGAAAACTTCCCCATTTTGTTCTTCAATTCAAGTGCACCAAACGGAGTCACAAACGTCACTTCAAAAGGTCCTCTCCATTTTGACCGAGAGTTGAGCATTCTCGGAAACAGATGTTACAGAGAGTTGAAGAAGAGAACGAAATCACCCACTTTGACCTCCTTTCCACGAGCATATTTATCATGAAGGTACTTCATCTTGTCCTTGTACAAGGACGAACTGGAGTAAGCATGGAATCGGAATTCATTAAGTTCATTAAGCTGCTCCACACGAAGATTGACAGCCACACCCCATTCAAGATTTAACTTCCACAAAGCCCACATGGCCTTGTGCTCTAACTCAAGTGGTAGATGGCAAGCTTTCCCAAATACCAACGGATACGGAGACATACCAATCAGAGTCTTGTAAGCAGTCCAATAGGCCAATAGAGCATCATCGAACTTTTTTGATCAATTGGTCCTATTTGCATTGACCATTTTTGACAATATACTCTTGATTTTCCTATTTGAGACTTCAACTTGGCCACTCACTTGAGGATGATAAGTAGTAGAAACTTTGTTGTTGATACCATACTTTGAAAGCAAAGTGTCAAAAGCTCTATTACAAAAATGACACCCGCATCACTTATGATTGCATGAGGACTGATAAACCTTGTAAAAATGCTCTTCTTGAGAAATGTAACAACTCTTTGGGCCTCATTGTTTGGTAGAGCCATGACTCCAAACTAATTTGAAACATAGTCAACCACCACAAGAATGTATGTGTTCCTACACGAGCTAACAAACGGGCCCATAAAATCAATGCCCCATATATAAAAAATATCAACCTCAAGAATGATATTGAGAGTCATCTCATCTTTCTTCAAAATTCCACCAGCTCTTTGACATTCATCACAACTCGTCATAAGTTCACTTGCATCTTTGTACAAATTTGGCCAATGCAACACATAAATAAGAACTTTGGAAGCCGTCCTCGCCCCGTTATGATGGCCACCATAAGAAGATGAATGACAAGCCTCTAAGATAATCAATTGATCTTTCTCTGGGACACACCTTCGGATCACACCATCCGTGTATATCTTGAACAAGTGCGACTCATCCCAATAGAAATCGTTACTATCCCATTTGAGCTTCTTCTTTTGGTTAGAAGATAGCTCCCACTGGATTATACTAGTCACAAGAAAATTAGCAACGTCCACAAACCATTGCATACCATTCATCGACACTGAAAGAAGTTGTTCATTGGGAAATGAATCGTTGATCTCTAGGCCGTCACAAGGCATCCTTCCTCCTCCAAGCGGGATAAGTAGTCCGCCACTTGCTTTTCACTAGCCTTCTGGTCCATAGACTCCAAATCAAACTCTTGATGTAACAAGACCTATTGCATCTGTATAGTTTTGGAATCTTTCTTCATCATCAAATACCGGATTGCGGCATGATCGGTATGGAATATGACCTTGGCACCCATAAGATACATCCAAAATTTCTCCACTGTGAACATAATATCCAACAGTTCTTTCTCGGTCTCCGTGTAGTTCACTTGAGAATCATTCATTATCTTGCTCGCGTTGTACACCAGATGAAACATTTTGTTCTCTCTTTTGACCCAAAACTATCCCAACCGCAACATCGCCCACATCACACATGAGCTCAAAGGGCAAGCTCCAATTAGGTTCTCTAATGATAAGAGTGGTGGTCAACTTGTGCTTCAGAAGTTCAAAGACTTCCATACATCTCTTATCGAACACAAACTTGGCATCATTTTCCAATAGCTTACATAAGGGGTTCACTACCTTCAAAAAGTCTTTGATAAATCTCTAGTAGAACTCCACACGCCCAAGAAAACTTCAAACTCCCTTAACAGAGGTAGGGGAGGGAGCCTTTAAATAACATTTATTTTTGCTTTGTCTACCTCAATACCATGCTTTGAAATTTTATGCCTGAGAAGTATGCTCTCTTCTACCATAAAGTGGCATTTTTCCTAATTAAGAACAAGATTGGTTTCTTCACACTGGGACAAAACTCTATCAAGATTTTTTAAACACGCGTAAAATGAATCACCCACAATACTGAAGTTGTCCATGAACATCTCCAAAATATCTTCTTCCACGATATCGATGAAAATGGCTATCATACACTGCTGAAATATATCTGGTGCATTACACAACCCAAAAGGCATCTGAGAAAAGGTAAAGATGCCATATGGACAAGTGAATATGGTCTTCTCCTAATCTTCCGGAGCAATCAAGATTTGGTTTTTTCCAGAATACCCATCCAAGAATAAGTAGAAGGCATACCCAGCAAGTTAGCTAGTATCTGATCAAGAAAAGTAAATGGAAAGTGATCCTTGCGGGTCACTTTATTTAACTTGTAGTAGTCCATGCATAACCTCAAACCGGTTACGGTTCTAGTAGGAATCAACTTATTTTGTGAATTTGCAACCACTGTCATGCCACCCTTCTTTAGTACATATTGCATCGGCAAAGTTCAAGGGTTATCAGAGATAGGGTACATAACCCCATCATCCAACCACTTGATCACCTCCCTTTTCACAACTTCTTGCATTTCCTCATTCAACCTCCTTTGATGTTCCTAGGAGGGATTTGCATCATCTTCTAGAATAATATTGTGCATATAGAATGTGGGGCTTATCCCCCGAATATCAGCTAAAGTCCATCCAATTTCCTTTTTCCGCTTTTGAAACACCTCAAATGTGGCATCAACTTGCATATTAGTAAGACAAGAGGAAAGAATAACTAGCAAAGTAGAACTAGGGCCTAAGAACTCATACCTAATGTGTGGAGGCAACAGTTACAAACCCAATACCATAGGTTCTTCAATTGAAGGTTTTGTTGGTGGAGTTTTCCTATTCTCAAGGTCCAAAGATAGTTTTCTAGGCTCATAAGAGTAAGAGACCATCCCATGTAAAGAATTCATACACTCCACTTAGCCTTCATCCTCATTGACATCAAGATTCAACAATACGGCCTCTATACGGTCCTCCACATTGATCATTGCACTGATATCATCAACTATCACTCCATGACAAGGTCCAGAAAAGAGCACACCTCGAAACAGTTTGGTTGCTTCATTGACTTGCACATATGAAAGACCACTTTTTCATCACCCACCCGGAAGGCGAGTTCCCCTGCTTCCACAGCAACTAAGGCCTTCCTAGTAGCATGGAAAGGTCTCCCTAATATGATCGGAACTTCATAATCCACCTCACGATCCAAGATCACAAAATTAGCTAGCAAGATAAATTTTTCCACCCGGACAAGCACATCATCAATAATACCTAATGGTCTCTTCATCGTTCTACCCGCCATTTGCAATATCATGGAAGTCGGCCTCGATTGCCATATACCCAAAGTCTTGAAAACTGTGTAGGGCATCAAGTTGATACTTTCCCCAAATCACATTGGGCCTTAGAAAAGTACGCACTCCTAATGGTGCAATGAATAGTGAAAGCGGGATCTTCAAGCTTTGGGACCATTGAATGCATTATTGCACTAACTTGGTGGGTCATTTTTATAGTTTCACAATCCATGGATCGTTTCTTTGTCACCAAGTCCTTCATGAATTTAGTATAACCTTGCATTTTTTCACGGGCCTCCAGCAAAGGCACATCGAGGGATAAGCTCTTAATTATATCAATGAAATTTTTAAATTGATTCTCATTTTTATGCTTCGCAAGCCTTTGAGGATAAGGGGGACGTGGCCTTGGCTTTAGGCACAACCGGCTTCGGCATGTCTATTACGTGTTCCGTAGATTGGTTCACATCATTTTGAGTTTCCACCTTGGCATCTTGAATATCAATCCTCGGTTCTTCATTCATATTCTCATCAATCACATTCTCAACCACAAAAGAAACTTCATCTTCTTGCAACTCAACTTCATCACCTAAAATTTGCTTTTGTTTGAAGGCATTCACATCACCACCTCATCCACTCCTTGTAGTTACTGCCATAATATTATTGTTCCCACCCTTTGTTTACTACTGTATCGCTTGGTAGAGCCTCTTTAGGGGGCGTATTCAAGGACTGTGAGATTTGGCCCAATTGAACCTCAAAATTTCTAATTAAAGTAATATGGGAAGATAACTCAGCATCAGAATCTGCATTCTTCTTCATTATTTGTTCAAATATCATTTCAAATCTCGGTGGCGGATTCTCCGGTTGTTGGTACATTGGGGCTTTGAAAGCCTTGCCCCCGATTTCCTTGATTGCCATTGTTCCACCCACCTTGATTGTTGTTACCACCCAGTTGTTGTTGTTAGCATTCAAATTACCCTGATTTTTTCTAGTTGTCCCAATTGGAATTTTGGTTGTTGTTCCCCCAATTACCATTGCCTTGTTGTTGTTGATTGCCCCAATTGCCTTGGGGTCTCAATTTTTGTTGGTTGGAAGAATTTCCCTTTGTCCTTGATAGTTGTTGACATATTGCACCTCTCCATTCTGCCCATCATAACCATTATCTTGAAATCCTCCAAAATCATTGTCAAACTGCTCTGGATTGCCTTGGTTCTATTGACCTCTTTGTCTTCTTTTGTTGACTATCATATTGACACCCTCCGTAATATTCACTTGGCGGGGATTTTGATCTTGTTGCAACTGCGCCTTTGCTAGTTGGTTCATTGTAGTTGTCAACTCCGCTATAGCCTGTCCATGGTCATGTAGCTCTTTGTGCAAATGAGTGACTGTAGGGTCACCCTAGGGCGCATTGGCTCTACTTTTCCAAGTAGAAGATGTGTCAGCCATCTCATCAAGAATGTCACAAGCCTCATCATATGTCAGCTTCATGAAGTTTCCCCCAACAAGTTGGTTCACTATCACTGGTTTATTGTGTTAATGCCTTGGTAGAAAGTCTGTTGGATCATCACGTCAGTAATATCATTGTTGGGGCATTCCTTTACCATTCCTGCTTGAAAGCCAAGATCTCATCTCTCAATGCTGCCATATGTCCCAGTGAGAAACTTTTTGCAATGAACTTGTCCACCAACGCATCCCAGGTAGTGATGAAATGGTTGGGAAGTCGCTCAAGCCAATCCAATGCCTTCCCTATGAGTGAAAATGGGAAGAGTCTCAATCGAAGTGCATCCTCGGACACATTTGTTTGCTTTCTTCCCCAAATGTAAGTATTTTGATTGGCAACGCCCGTGAAATACCCACGTTGCTCCACTAATGTCAGCATCACATTGGTAATTTGAAAATTGCCCACCCGAATCCGGGGTGGGAAATTTGAACTTGCATAGAGTTAGTTTGGAAGCACTCGATGAGCCATTCTTGGAGGTGGCAGAGGAGGGTCTGGAATATTATCATTGGCATTAGCATTGGCCTGGCAGCCTCTACGTTATCCTTGAGATACAAGAGGCACCTCATCATCTCCGATATCATCTACCTCCTCCCTTGCAATCACATTTCCAAGAGGGTCATTGTTGTTTTCTGCCATTTAGTACCTGAAGTTGTGACACACACAAATTAGTAACATAGAAGGAAAGAAGAACAATACAAAAAACTATTTAGATAGATAGACAAAACTATTAGCTCCACGACAACGATGCCAAAAAGTGATCGAGGCCAACCTTTTACTACTACGAAGTAGCAAGATAGGTCGAAGAAGCTTTTACTCGAGAAGGTCGGGATCTATTTCCACAGGAAGCTAGCGATTGGAGTTGAGTTTCTATCTAAATTGGAGTTGCATAATTTTCCTAATTACACTTAGAAACATTGTTAGTTTTGATTTTAATTCTAATTTTATACTACTAATATGCTAAATTAGGCTGAGTAAAACAAAGATTAAAGTATTGAAAGTTGTCTAAATAGGTAAAAAGCACTAGGAAGTGACTATCTCCTAGGTGGATAATTGACGGATTCTCGAGTCTAAGGCTCGATCGTCATATTTAGGGAGTATGATATAACCATTGCACAATTCTACTCACTCTATGCCTCTCGGTAGCTCGAGTGATTTTGTCCCAATTTACTTTCTCAAGGCCAATTGGGTATGCTAATTTGTGCAACCAATTAAGGTTCAAGTCGGGTATTACTATCTCTAGGTTTAACCATTCAATTGGGGCTATCAATCTCTTGAATACGCCCCAATTCCTGGTTGAACCAATTTCATAGACTTAGGATCTCTTTCTCAAGAAGAGCCAAAGTTAACTAGGCATAAACTAGTATTTGCGACCACCAATTAAACATTAAAACCCTAAATTAGTCCAAATATCAAACATCCATAGACAATAAAGCATTAAAACACAAGACCCATCAATTACCCACACTAGGGTTTAGCCACAACCCTAGCTAATGCGTCTAACTACTCATGATTATAGAAGAAAACAAAGAAATAGATGAAGAAAAGCCCATAATAATTAATTACTAGATAAAACTTAAAGAATCAATGATGAAACAAAGCTAAATTACTAAAAATAGGAAAGAAACGAGCACATCTCTTCGTCAAAATACAACTGATGACCTAAAAATGGGAAAAGAAACTATTTATGCTAGGAAGAAATTCTAGACAAAAATACACTTGCGGGGCTAGTGCAGACCGCACAAAATCGGGTGCGGCCGCACTAAGGCTTTTGGCTATAATAATCTGCTCTCTGAAGTTGGCCACCCCGGATTGCACGAAATGCACCGCGGCCGCGGTGGCTTCTATTGTAGTCCGCACAAAATGGACCGTGGACCGCGTTGACATATTCCTCCAACTTGGAAACTCTCTGATCTTAGGCTCTACGAACCATACAAAGTCAAGTGTGGCCGCAATGAAATCAAAGAGGTCCGTAAATAATACTTTGCAGCCGCATTGCTGGCTGCCTGAAATGCATACTCTCTGAACTTCATCTTTGCGGATCGCACAGAATGGTGTGCGGCCGCACTAGTTCTGTTTTACTCAATTTGGCCTTGGACTTGGTACTTGTGCATATTTCACTCCTTTTTGAGTTAGTTTTTGACAAATTGTTACCTTGTTGATCAAACCCCTGCAATGAAGTACATCATTTGAGCCTTTGATACTATTTGTACACATTTCTAATCAAAACATAAGAAAGAAGGAGTGTAAAATGCATTGTAATCCTTACATATTACGGCAGCCACAATTATGCTTCCAGCAGAATTGAGATTCAGAGAAGGCATTTTGGGGTACAATAGATACCACTGAGTGCAGTGAAATAGTGTGGCAGTGAAACAGTTGACACTGCCATGGTGCAAATTACGCTGAGGGCGGAATAGAAATTCAGAGACCATGGAAATTTGAGCTCAAATGAGAAACGCAGCCCGTGAATATTATTCGCGATCGCGATTGAAGCCAACGCTGAGGCGATCATCTTTACGCTGCCAGCGGAATCTATCCCTGTCCCAATCAAAAATGGAAGAAACACGGTCGACGCTCGCTTTTTCACGGCCACAAAAGTCCAAGCATTGAGGTGTCTAGTTTTTCGATGACAGCGAAACTTCCGTAGGGGCATTTTTGTCTAGTAAATTTAGCTGTGCATAAATATATCTTTTTCACATTTTAGGTTATCTTTTGCTTTGAAAAGCAAGTGAACAGCCGTATTTTACTACTTTGAGTAATTTTAGAGTAGTGTTAGCTATTATTCTTACATTTTATTGTAATCAACTTTATGGCTTATGTTTTATTTTCATCTTTGATTTCTACCTTTATTATGAGTGCCTAAACCCATTAGCTAGGGATGTGACCACAACCTTAGCGTGGTTATTTAATGGGCCTTCTGTTCTAGGACTTATTTCTTTATGGGTTAGTGATATTTAGCTTGTCGTGCTTTAAGTGTAGAATTTGTAGTTGAAAATACTGATTCATGCCTTTATGATTTAGACTCTTCTTGAGAAAGAGGTACTAAGTCTAGAAAATCCAGGCTAACAGGGAATTGGGGTGCATTCAAGAGAGTGATATCTCCAATTAAAGGGTTAAAACTAGAGATAGTAATACCCGACTTGAGCCAATTTTGCTTGCATTGTTTGAATGCCTAATTGGGATTGAGAAAGCCATTTGGGGCTAAGTCACTCAAACTACCGAGAGGTATAGAGTGAGTATCTATATGCAAAGGTTATATCACGACCCCAAATATAATAAACTTGTCCTAAATTTTTGATTCCATTAGATACTCGCCTAGGTGTAAGGCACTTCCCTAGTACCTTTTGTCACTTGAGAAAACTTTACAAAAATATTGTATTTGGTTCAGTTTAAGAATTCAATAGCACTAAAAGTATAATAATAAAAAATCGAAACATGATTAGAAGTGAAATTAAAAGCAGCACGCATAGCTAGATTAGATAGAAACTCAAATCTCAACCAATATTAACTCCCTGTGAAAATCAATCCCGACCTTTTGGATAAAAGCAGCATCGACCACTCCTTTCCATTATATAGTGGTGTAGGGTTGGAGCCGTTCACTTTTTGACGCCTCTGGTGGGGAGTTAAATGGTTTTGGCTATCTAACTAACTAGTTTTGTGTGTTGTTTTTCTTTCCTTTTATATTACTAACTTGTGTGAGTTAATCGATTCAGGTACAAAATGGCAAACAATGGTCCTATCATAAATGTTCTCCCAGGGGAGAAGGTAGAAGATAATGGTAAAGATGAGGTGTCTCTAGTACCTCAAGCTCAAAGAAGAGGCGGCCAGGCAAATGAAAATATTCCAGAACCTCCCCGAATTCCTCGGGTGCCTCCAAATAAAGGTTATGCAAGTGCAATTGTCCTGCCCCGAGTTTGGGCAGGCAATTTCCAGATTGAAAATTTCATGTTGACCTTGTTGGAGCAAAGAGGGTACTTCACAGGCGCTCCCCATCAGAATGCAAATAAGCATCTTTGTGGATACCTGTTGGGGTAGCAAACAAATAAATGCGTCAGAGGATGTATTGATACTAAGATTGTTCCCCTTTCACTTAGAGCGAAATCATTGGAATGACTCAAAAGACTCCCCAACTATTCCATCACCACGTGGGATGATTTGGCCGACAGGTTTATAGCTATGTTTTTCTCACTGGGACATATGGCTGTATTAAGGGATGAGATCTTAGCAATTAAATGGGAACCAAATGAATCCCTTCATGAAATCTGGGATAGATATAGCACTATGGTCAAGGAATGCCCAAAAATGATATGATTGAAGCAACGATCCAATGGATGTTTTATCTCGGGATAAACACGGCCAATCAATGTATGGTAAACCAGCTAGCAGGGGGTAATTTTACGAAGTTGTCATATGCCGAGGCCTGTGACATTCTTGATGATGGCTGACACTTCCTCAGCCTAGCAGAGTTGGGATATTTTTCCTCAGGGGGATCCTTATGTCATAAATATTCACAAAGAACTCTAGGACCACGGAAAAGCCATATTTGAGTTAACAACAGCCATGAACCAGTTAGCCAAAGCACAGGTTCAGCAAATTGAGGACCAAAGCAAGTAAACATAATGGAAGGAATTAATCTATTGGTAAACAAGAGGAGATAGTCTGGTCAACAAAATGTAAAGCATTCAAGATCAATTTGAGCAAGGTAGAAGTGGTTACAACCACATGATGGTTTTGGTGAGCAAAGTAAAGAGGTTTTGTATGCCAACAAATATCAAGCACATAGAGGTAATGCTCCAAATCAAAAATGGATATCACAAGGGAATAATCAGAACTGGGGAAACCACGTCCAAGGAAATTGGAAAAATAACAACAACAACTCCAACAATTGGGGGGAACAACAATCAGAATTGGGGTAACAATAACAATTGGATTGGAAACAACAACCAAGGGGTTAGAATAATGGTAATCAAGGTAATCAGGGGCCGGGTTTTCAAATGACTACAATGTTTCAACAACCAAACAATCCGCCTCCATTTCCATCCCAAGGTCCTAGCTCATCAAACAATGAGATGGGAAGGATTGAGTCAATGTTTGAAAAAATGATGAAAAAGAAAGCTGACTCTGATTCCCAAATGGCATCCCATAATACTTCTATCTGCAATCTGGAGGTCCAACTTGGCCAGATTTTCAAGCTTTGAACACTCGCCCTAAGAGGACACTACCTAGTGACACGGTAGTAAACCCGAAGGCAGGGAACAATACCGGCCATGCAATGATGGTGACCACTAGGAGCAGTAGAGGTGGTGAAGCAAGTACCTCCAAGAAAAAGGAAGTTGTGAGTGATGATGTTAAAGTGAAAAATAAAGATGTTCCTATAGTTGTTGGAAGCTCTTGAGCAAATACCGAGATATGCCAAGTTTATGAAAGACTTGGTAACTAAAAAGAGATCTATGGATTGTGAGATCATCAAAATGACTCTTCAAGTGAGTGCCATTGTGCACTCAATGGCTCCAAAGATTGAAGATCCCGACGCATTTACCATGCTATGTACCATTAGGAGTGCCAATTTTGCAAAGGCCTTGTATGATTTGGGAGCAAGTATAAATTTGATGCCTTACTCCATGTTCAAAACTTTAGGTATTGGTCAATCGAGAGCTACTTCAATGAGATTGCAAATGGCGGATATAACAATGAAAAGGCCGCTTGATATTATTGATGATGTACTTGTACGAGTTGACAAGTTTATTTTACCTACTGATTATATGATTCTCGACTGCAAAGTTTACTATGAGGTGCCGATAGTATTAGAAAGACATTTCCCAACAACATGGAAGGCATTGGTTGATGTGGAAGCAGGGGATCTCACCTTCTCGATGGGTGACGAAAAATTTATCTTCCACATGTGCAAATCAATGAAGTAGCCGAGTTATACTGAGATTTGTTGTTTTATGGATCTGGTGACGGATGTGATAGTTGATATCATGAGTACCATAATCAATGTGGAGGATCCTTTGGAAGCTGTATTGATGAACCATGATGTGAGTGAGGATGAAGGTTTGGTAGAGTATGTCAATGCCTTGCAAGGAATGGATTCTTACTCCTATGAGCCCCGTAAACTTTCCTTGGATCTTTAAAATAGAAAGACTCCACAAACAAAGCCCTCCATCAAGGAAACTCTTTTATTGGAGTTGAATCCTTTTCCTTCATAACTCCGGTATGAATTCTTGGTCACTTGTTCATCTTTACTTATTATTCTTTCTTCTTGCCTTACTAACGTGCATGTAGATACCACCCTTGAGGTGCTTCAGAGAAGAAATATGGAAATTGGATGGACTCTAGGTGATATTTGGGGGATAAGCCCCACCTTATACATGCATAAGATTATACTTGAGGAGGATTCCAAACCCTTCGTGGAACATTACAGGAGGTTGAACGAGGTTATGGAATAGGTCGTCAAGAAGGAAGTTATCAAGTGGCTAAATGCAGGGGTTGTGTACCCCATCTCGGATGGTTCATGGACTTCACCTGTACAATGTGTGCTGAAAAGAAGGGGGTATGACTGTGGTCACAAATGAGTAAAATTAGTTGATCCCCACTAGGACCATAACCGGATGGAGGGTATGCATGGACTACCGGAAGCTGAACAAAGTGAGCCACAAAGACCATTTTTCATTGCCCTTTCTTGATCAAATCATGGATAGACTTACTAGGTGTTCCCATTATTGCTTTTTGGATGGATACTCAGGCTACAATAAGATTATGATTGCATAAGAGGACCATGAGAAAACCACCTTCACTTGTTCGTATGGCACCTTTTGCATTTTCTCGGATGACATTTGGTTTGTGTAATGCACCGGCTAAAGTTTAGCTGTGTATGATAGCTATATTTACTGACATGGTGGAGTACTTCTTGGAAGTGTTCATGGATGATTTCAGTGTTGTGGGTAACTCTTTTGAAGAATGTTTGGGTAATCTTGACAAAAACCTGGCCCGATGTGAGGAGAAAAATATAGTGCTTAATTGGAAAAAAGTTCCACTTTATGGTCGAGGAGGGCATTGTCCTTGGCCATAAGATCTCAACAAATGGTATCGAAGTGGATAAAGAAATGATTGAAGTGATTTTGAAATTCCCTCCTCCCACTTCCGTCAAAGGAGTAAAGAGCATTCTAGGGCATGCGAGGTTCTACTGAAGGTTCATCAAGGACTTCTCCAAGATGGTAAATCCCTTGTGTAAATTGTTGGAAAAGGATGCAAAGTTTGTGCTTAATGATGAGTACATGAAATCTTTTGAGCTTCTCACGCATAGATTGACTACCACTCTCATCGTCACTGCACCCAATTGGAGCTTGCCATTAGAGCTCATGTGCGATTCTAGTGACGTTGCGGTTGGAACGGTCTTGGGGCAAATGGTGAACAAGTTGTTTCATTCGGTGTATTATGCAAGCAAAACTATGAATGATGCCCTGGTTAATTATACGGTGACAGAGAAAGAGTTGCTAGCGATTATGTTTGCAATGGAAAAGTTTAGGCCTTATATCATGGGTGCCATGGTGATTGTTCACACTGATAATGCAGCACGCCGTTACTTGATGACCAAAAATGAAACTAAAGCTAGATTGATGAGATGGGTTCTGTTGCTTCAAGAATTTGACATAGAGATTGTTAATGGGAAAGGAAATAAAAACCAAGTGGCGGACCACTTGTCCCACTTGAAAGAGGAGGAGAGACCCAGAGATGGTCTCGAAATTAATGATGCATTCTTGGATGAAGAACTCCTCTCAGTTTCGTTGAATAGCATGCCTTGGTTCGTCGATGTGGCAAATTTTCTTATGACTGGCATTGTTTTGAGTGAGCTATCTTCTAACCGAAGGAAAAAACTTAAACGGGACAAGTTAGACTATTACTGGGATGATCCTTATCTTTTCAGGATATGTAATGATGGTATGATCCGGAGATGCATTCCAGAAGAGGAGAAAATAACTATTCTTGATGCTTGCCATTCCTCGCCCTATGGTGGTCATCATAGTTGGGTGAGCACTTCTTCAAAGGTTCTTAGCTGTGGTTTTTATTGGCCTACTCTATATAAAGATGATGGTGAGCTTGTTAAGAGATGCGATGAGTGTCAGGGAGCTGGTAGAATTTTCAAAAAGGATTAAATGCCTCTCACCACTATTTTTGAGGTTAACATTTTGAACGTGTGGGGCATAGACTTCGTGGGCCCCTTTATAATTTCATATGGCAACACTTATATTATGATGGGTGCTCATTATGTTTCCAAGTGGGCTAAGGTCGTGGCCTTACCCAACAATGAAGCTCGGTGTGTGGTGGCATTTCTCAAGAAAAATATCTTCACACAGTTTGGGACTCATCGGGCAATCATCAGTGATGGGGGTTATTATTTCTGCAATAGGGCATTTGACACTTTGTTTGCAATGTATGGTGTCAATCACAAAATATAAACCCCTTATCATCCTCAGTCTAGTGGACAAGTTTGAGGTCTCCAACAGGGAAATAAAGAGCATATTGTCAAAGACTGTCAATGAAAATAGGACTGTCTCGTCAAGGAAATTAGGTAATGCTTTGTGGGCCTACAAGACTACATATAAGACTCCAATTGGTATATCTCTATACGGATTTGTATTTGGGAAGGCATGCCATCTTCCGATTGAGTTAGAGAACAAGGCCATATGGGCTCTAAAGAGGTTAAATCTTGAGCGGGTTGTCGCAGCAAATCTCCGGATAGAGCAACTCAATGAACTTGAAGAGTTTAGATTTAATGCCTATTCTACCTCGTCCATGTATAAGGACAAGATGAAGTACTTACATGAAAAGTATGCATGGATCAAGGAATTCAAGGAGGGTGACTTGGTTCTTTTATTCAACTCTCGGTTACGACTGTTTCTGGGAAATCTCAAGTCAAAATGAAGTGGCCCTTTTGAAGTGGTACATGTGACTCCATTTGGTGCTCTTGATTTTAACAATAAAAATGGTGAAGTTTTATGAGTTAATGGTCACCGAGTCAAACACTATCTGGGAAAATTTGATGATAGTCATATGATGGCCTTGATCTATTTCATATGAGAATGTTAACATGTGTCATGTCGCGACGTTAAATCAGGCGCATCTTGGGAGGCAAACCATTTGTTTTTCTTCTATTTAATTTTCTTCTTAGTGTAGGATTTGTTTTGGACTAACTGGTTGTGATTTTTGTGTAGGAGTTTTTGATGTAGTGCAATAATAAAACTTGAAAAATTTGGCTAAATATGTATTGGATCGCTAATCGCGCTCAAAATTCAGCGGTCAGCGGAAGCTTTTCGCGGGGGCATAATTTGGTAGCGGATGCAGACTTGAAACGTCCAAACTATGACCTCTATGAAGTTTGACCACGTCTGCGGTGGTTTTTTCATAGCCAACCGACCTTGTTCCGTGGCCTCACCCACTTTTCCTCTCTCAGCAGTAATGTGGAACATGCAGCTCTTTTGAACAGCCAAAAGTGCGGACTCCGATGGAATTCCGTAGTCGCGCTAGGTAGGTCGTTGTGGGCCCTTATGGTTTTATTATAAATAGAAAGTCCCTCCTCCTTTTACCCGTTTCGCAATTTTCATTCTGAAAAGAAAGTTACAACTGTTCATCGTCCTACTCTGAGCCCTAATCTGAATACACCATTTAGAAGCTAATTTCCAACACACATCAAACAACTTATACAATCAAATCATTGCATTATTTTTAAGTTTTTACTTTTCTTTTATTTGAATTTTAACTCCTTTTTTATTAAGGTTTGAATAATCCACATAACATAGGTACTTATTGTGTAGGCCTAATGAGGGGTAGGGTTGTTCATTTTAGCATTTGATTGCCTAATTTTTATGCAAGTAAGAACCCTACTATGCCCATTTATTTTGTGAATACCATGGTCGCAGATGTAATTCCACGGTCGCGGATGTAATTCCGCAGTCAGCATTCATTAAAAAGCTTGAGCTAAAAAATGGTCTATTTTTTGCGATCAACGGAGGAAATTATTCTGACAAAGAAATTCTTTACGCGGCTACGATTCCTTTTTTGCGGACATCATATTCTAGGTTAAGAGGTTTTTCAAATTGGGTCCGCAACAGCCTTTGTTTTTCCACGAACAACGGTTCAACTTTTTCGGCTGCTCCTAAAGTTTCGCTCTCAGCGGTTCCTCAGATTCAGAGGCTGGGTAGCATGATCCCCAGTCTGCCGTAGTCTTGTCCCTTTTTCTGCAGTCAGTGGTACCCATTTTGTGGCCGCCCTCCTTTTTCCACTATCACCGAATCTGTGCTTTTGAAACACTATCAACGTTTCATCTATTTTCTTTGATGATTCTTTTAACAACAATACTAGTGATTTTTCACTGATTTTATCTGCAGACAATAGTCTGATTTAGAGGTGCCGGGCGATTCATAAAAAGGGAGAGATGAATCCTCCCAAGGCAGGGGAAGATAAGGACTAGTAAAGACCAAGTTACCACTAGCAATCTGAAAATCGATTGGGAAGCTGCAAAAAACAATCAAAGTTGTGGACAGAGACGCATCTCATTTTGAGGGTAGTGAGTATGTCCCTTCATGGGAAGTTTTGGAAGGAGACTTAGTGCCAACACACATTCCCATAGACGTCTAAGGGAGATTTCAGTTGAGAGACGAGCCTACACCACCAGCTTCCCCTACTTCGTTTGAGTCATCTGATGGATCATAAAAAGTAGTCAGTCCTCAGCATTAGCTTTCACTTTAGCTTCTCCACTTAGATAGGATCCTATTGATGTAGATGCTAAAATACCTGACGACGAGAGTGATGGTGACACCCAGACAGGAGTATTGCAGAGACAAGGAACCCTATGGTGTGGCAAGAAAGATTTGTTAGTGATAAAGCCTACCACAAATCTCGGGAGTAATGGCCTCAGAGGTCACTCACACATGTGAGGCAATTCATAGAAAGGGATCTCATATCCTATAACCTAATGTGAAGAGGCAATTTGACGAAAGAGTGGGGTGGAAATGCTTCACAAGCAAGCTGCCAGAGGCCAGTGAGCATCTAGTCAAAGAGTTCTATGCCAACATAGCCCACATCAAAAGGGGCACCTATGTGACTAAGGTGCAAAACCGAAAGATCGGATTTGATGGCAAGACGCTGAATGACTATATTGGGTTCAACAATGAGGATGAGTTCTTGTATCTAGAGAAGGTGGCAATGGTTGAGTTAGCCCGCCCGTGGCTAGCATCAATGATTGCTCTCCTGATGACTACTCCAGCTTGGCTGACACTTTGGGTCCCAATCTACAGGAACACATTGAGCTTTGAGGCGAAGGGTTGGTAAACGTTTATGTGCAACATGTTATACCCCACTACTCATAACACTGATATGCTGGTCTCCCAGGCTATTATAGTAGGGGACATCATGGCGGGGTACCCGATTAACATCGGGAATATTATGTCCAGAGTGATCACCAGAGTGGTCAACAAGAATAAGAGATCATACCCTTTCCTAAACTTCCTCATCATGTACCTAGAGGATAAGGAAGTTGAAGGAAGGGACTTTGCACCAAGGTGAAACCCAAGAGACCATTCTCCAGCTACAGACTTCAGGGTTCATACAACCCCAAGTCCATGGCCAAAGCCTCTACTTTCATTGGCCATTTGAAGAGCCATGGGTTATGGCCAATGGTTCTGAGCCTCCCGCTGCCATACCACATCCTCCCTCTGGACCATCTACCTCAATGACCTCTTCGGTACCTTCTTCATTAGCATGTCCTATAACTGCACTGAGGGTTAACCAGACTATGTCTAGCATCAGCAACTGATGCAGGAAGCTACATTAAAGTTGTCTAATACAGTGGTAGCTCAGTCAGCAGCGGCATAGCCTCAGCTGCCTGCGTCCATAGAGGAATCATTTAAGGAGCTTCTAAACAACCAGAAGAAGCTCCTCTACAACCAGAAGCTAATTATGGCAACATTAGAGGCATAGGGAAAAATAATCATGGACTGAGCAAACAAACAAAGAAAATGAAGAAAAGAAAACTTGGGATTCCAAGGAGACTGTAAAGCTTCCAATGTAGGAGTTGGAAAAAATTAGATCAGCTAGCGACATCCCGTTGGACCTACTATTGGAGGAGCTAGTTCAGGTAACACATGCACCAGAGCATGAGGTTGATAGAGAGCTCTTGAGGAGAGGGATGATTACCCCAGACTGATGACTTAGATATTGAGTTGGAGGACCCCGAGGGTAATGGTGTACTGTGGCCCAGGCCCGGGCCTAAACGGGCCTTACGGGCCGGGTTTCGCGGTCCCGGGCTTGGTGTGCCGGGCCTGGCAGGCCTGGCGGTCCCGGGCCTGGCGGTCCTCACGGTAGAGACCGGCCCGTTACGGACCTAAGCCCACTGTGGTCCTGGGCCGGGCATGGCGGGCCTAACGGGCCTGACGGGGTTTTTTTTTAAAGGCAATATCTTGTATAGTAGTCATTAGTATAGTGTAGAATATATTTTATACGGTGTACTAAGTTATTAGTATAGTATATATTGTGTTGTAGTAATTAGTATATATTGTATATTATGTATATATTATGTTGTAGTAATTAGTATATATTGTATATTATGTATATATTGTATTGTAGTAATTAGTATATATTGTATATTATGTATATATGGATATATATTATGTATATAATGTGTTGTAGTAATTAGTATATATTATATATTATGTATATAGTGTGTTGTAGTAATTAGTATATATTGTATATTATATATATATGGATATATATTATGTACATATTGTGCTGTAATAATTAGTATATATTGTATATAATGTATATATTGTGTTGTAGTAATTAGTATATTGTGTTGTATGTTATATATTGTATGTTATATATATATATTCAAGGATTGATATCGAAGTAAAGACAAAGAAATATTGATAAAAAAGATATTAAAGGATATCATAAAGAGCATTTTTATTGACCAAAATGACATATCTTTCTTAGTCTTCCTTCCCCCAATGGAATGAGCACAACAAGGTACTAATACCACCATTAAAAGGAAAAAAACTAAAAGAAGATGTGCCAATGTACAAGTTACATCATAATTTACATTGTATCTCTAACAAATCTCATAAATCCGTCAAGGTTGGGAGGAGGTTGTGTTGGTGGTGGTGGAAATGAAGCGTGTTCATCACCACTTCCGAGAGAAGCCGATTCGTCAGAAATTTCTGCTATCATTTCTTCATATGCTTCATCTATCGCCGGTTGTGATTCTGCAATGCCAAAGTTTCTCCTTTCCGCGCGGATCCAATCTCTAAAAAGCACCCATTTTTCCAAGATCTCCCTCATCGACGCTCTATGGTCACCAATTTGTAGTCTTGTTTGACTGAAAGCGCTCTCCGATGCAACAATTGAAGCTTGAATTGACAAAACATCCCGAGCCATCCTTGCAAGAACGGAAAAATGTTTTCCCCTTGACTTCCACCATTCCAAAAGATTGAAAGAGCCGTCTGGATTCTCCTTTTCTAGTCCCTGTGACAAGTAAACTTGAAGCTCATTTAGATTGGAAATTTCATCAAAATTATCACCTTGAGAACCCTTGGGTGTGCCGGTGCATTACCTGAGTTATGAACAAGACTAGTAGGTGTATCATCTAAATCTGGTGCTTGGGTTTCATCATCATCATTATCATCCTCATTTTCCTCTAAGATAGGTTCATTAGGATAAAGAGCATTCATAATTTCATCATATAATCTATCACCTACTGCAACATCATGTAGAAATTCACTATCAGTAAATTGAAAACAAGGGTGATCACTATCAAGCATTACGGGAGGCGGATTAGGACGTCTAGGTTGGCGACTACTTTCAACTTGCTTATCTTTTGTAGGTGGGGAGCCGGGGGAAGGGTATTATTATGGTCACTACATTCACCGGTTTTACCTTTTCCTTTACCGAATATTTTTTTCAAAGAAAATGCCATACTAATTAGAATTATGCAAACTAAAAAACACAAAAATATATTATTAACACGTAAGAGTTGAAACGAGTTTGCCGGATTGTCGAACAACTTCTTGAAAATTGAAAATCGTTGAACACTTGAAAACTTCAATTTTACAACTTCATAATTTTTTAGGAATTTTCAACAATAAATTAAGCACTTGTAGTAGAAAGATTGAAAGAGAGCTTGAGAGAGATTGAGAGATATTGATGAATTGGTGAATAAAGATGAAAGAATGAGGGGTATTTATAGTTGAGAAATGGGAAAAGTGTAATTATATAAAGTTTGGGGGCCAAATGGCTATTTTACAAAGTTCCAAACGGCTACTTTTTGCAAAGAGTCGTTACTGATTTTTCAAAAAAAGAAATTTAAAAAAAAATAGCCGCTGGGCCCGCCAGGCGGTCCAGGGCCTGGCGGTCCCAGGCCTGACGGTTCAAAGAGAAAGTCCGGCCCGTCACGGGTTTTTGGACTGGTAAAGATCGGACCGCCAGGACCGGCTCAGCAGGACCGCCAGGACCGCAGTCCCGGGCCTGAACCGGGCCACAATACGGCGTTACCCGAGGGAGGTTACTTGGGCCAGCCACAGGACCCAAAGGGAGCTGACCCCACTAATGTGCATGATCTGATGCAAACCACATTAGGAGTTTTCTTTGCTCTCTAACCCCTGTAAGATCTTATTTTTGCTTTTAGCATTGAGGATAATAGTAGTTTTTATTTTGGGGGGAGGGGTCCTATTTTGATTTGATGACTGGAATGTAATTATGATACTTGTTTTTTGTTATTGTTATTTTTATTTTATGTATGTATATAACTTTACCATTTATTTTTCACTTTTCATTATTTTTCAATTTCGGTATGTATATGAAGTTATCCTTCCATGTCCATATTAATTTTCTTTTTATGTATATTCGTTTAAATGCCCTATTGTACATATTCAGTTTACTTTCAGTATTTTACTTTATAACTTCATTTGCGATTTTCTTTAATAACGTAGCGTCTTATTTTCATATAGTAGTTTCTTTTTCAATTTATAGCTTCTTAGTTTTACAAGTTTTAGTGATAAATAAGGCTTCGATTTTCTTAATGTCGTGGTTCTTTCCAAATTTAGAATTTGTGTGAACCGGGTGGCTCTTCCTGATGATGGATGGCATGGCAACCTTCTTAAGAGTTGGATTTCCTTTTCTTTATGTCTTAGAATAAATAGTAATAATGAATAAAAGTGTCTCAGGAAAAGCTTCACTTGGGCCTAACACATTTACCTTTGACCTTATAGTTAGAAACAAGTTGATTTGAAAAGAATGGTGCTAGTTTTGGCCTTGAGACTCTTATGTTTACTAAACAATCATCTAGTGGTTTTTTGGGACGATTTGTGTTGCTCAATTTTAGCTAAGGTTTTTGTGTTCCCTCGACTCTGTTCTCTTTAGCAATCTAACATCTTGTATGGTGAGGTATTGATTTACAAGTCCAAGTCTCGTGCCAATAAGTCTAGAACTTGCCCTGATTGATTCTCTAGGCAAAATTCTAAGTCAAGTTCTACTTGATACAAAATAAAATCTAAAAGCATCCATATCCCGCCAAATATGATATCTGTAACCAACCCCATTGAGTCATAGCCCTTGTTAATTCAATAACCATGACACAAGCCATTATCCATTCTAAAATGACCCTTTCTTGGCAGCCAATCTTTCCTTAGTACAATTGGCAAACGCATAAGTTTGAGGGGAGAGACGAGGAATGCAAAAGTGATAAAAGGTACAAAATGAAGAAAAAGGAAGTCAAAAGAAAAAGAAAGAAAAGCCAAAAAGTCAAAAAGAAAGTGAACAATGTAGAAAAAAGATTGGATTCAATAAAAGTAATGATGAAAGGCTTGGAATGATTATATAGGAGAAAAATGATTATCATGATCAAGAAAAAGTGACAGTGTGTCTGTCTAGTCACCTAAGGAAGAGAAAAATGACTCAAAGAGTCAAAAAAGTGTGAGCCAAAATGATAAAATAAAGTGCTTAAGGAATGATGAAACCTTTATAGACCAATATATCCTACCTTGAACCAAAAACCTTCATTAAGTTCCCACAAAAACCCTATATGATTTCGAGTTGACTGAGCTTACATTAGCGGTTATTCACATAAGGGGAAATCTTATGGTACTTAGATCCGGACTTGTGACATTACCTTGTGAGAGAAAAGTGTGCTTCTTCACAATTCTTTGTATTGAGTGCTTCAATTCTTAAATGATATTTTGCTTATGGAGAGTGGAGGAGAAAGAGTTTGGGTTCCACAGTGACCTACATAGTAAAGTCTGCTTCCTTGATGAGTTAAGTCAACTCTTGATGCTCTTGTGTCACACAAAATCCATGGTGCTAAAAAGGTTGCGTGTTGTTGATAATACATTTGTGTTGAGGGTAATTATTAGGACCAGTTGATGCTTGCTGAAGTCACATTAGAATAACTGAAGTTCTTCTTTCTTTTATCTTGTGGAGATGAGAATTACTTTGTTCGCTTGAGAACAATAAAAAGCTTAAGTTTGGGGGAGTTGGTAACAACAGATTATAGACTATCTTCTGTTGTCTTTTGCTTAGTGGATTTGGATCACAAATATGTAAAAGTATTCACGAAAAACAATTGTTGTGTTTGTTTGCCGGGTTTGGTTAAAATGAAGCAAGAAAGTCATAACCAGCTCATAAAGGAATTAAACTTGCACAAATTCAAAGCTGAGATAAAAGCGTTGTGCAGCAAAGGAAAAAAGTGGCCGTAGAAGGTCCACCGCTAGGGCGGCCACAAATACGCTGATATCGAAATTGAGATTCAGAAGAGGCATTTTTGGGTACAACAAAAACCGATGACCGTCATGAAATAGCACGGCAACGTAACATTTGACGTTGCCGCGATGCAAATTATGCTAAGGGCGAAATAGAGATATAGAGATCCTGAAAATTTGAGCTCAAATGAGAAACGCGGGCTGCCAACATTTTTCACGGTTGCGATTGAAGCCAATGCTGAGGGGATCATTTTTATACTCCCATCGGAATCTAGCCATGTCCAGTCCAAAATGGAAGAAACGCAATAGGCGCTTGCGAAGCCTAAGCACTGAGGCGCCTAGTTCTGACAGCGGAACCTCCGTAGACGTATTTTTTCCCAGTAATTTCTTATGTGTATAAATATATCTTTTTCACATTTTTAGGTTATCCTTTGCTTTGAGGAGCTAGTAAACAGTCGTATTTTACTACTTTGAGTAATTTTAGTATAGGTTTAGCTATTATTCTTAGATTGTTGTAATCAACTTTTATGACTTATATTTCGTCGTTATCTTTGATTTCTACTATTATTATGAGTATCTAAATACATTAGCTAGGGTTGTGACCCAACCATAGCGTGGGTATTTAATGGATCTTCTATTTTAGGGCTTATTTATGGGTTAATGATATTTAGCTTGATTCATGCTTTAAATGTGGAATGGATGGTTACAAATATTGATTTATGCCTTGGTGAATTAGACTCTTCTTGAGAAAGAGTGACTAAGTCTAGGAAATTCAGGCTCCCAAGGAATTGGGGTGCATTCAAGACATTGATAGACCCAATTAAAGGGTTAAATCTAGAGATAGTAATATCCGACTTGAGCCAACTTTTCTTGCATGGTTCGAACACCCAATTGTGCTTGAGAAAGCCAATTAGTGTATATTCACCCAAAGTATCGAGAGGTATAGAGTGAGTAGATATATGCAAAGGTTATATCATGACCCCAAATATTACAAGTTTGTCCTAAATTTTAGATTCTATTAGATACTCGCCTAAGTGTAAGTCACTTCCATGTTACCTTTTATCACTTGAGAAAACTTTGTAAAAATATTGTACATAGTTTTTTTAGCAATCAATAGCATTAAAAATAGAATAGTAACAAATCCAAATACGATTAGAAGTGGAACTAAAAGTAACCCACATAGCTAGATTAGATAGTAACCCAACTCCCAACCAATATTAACGCCCTGTGAAATCGATCCCTGCCTTTCGGATAAAAGCTGTATCGATCACTCCTTTCCATTATATAGTGGTGTAGGGTAGGAGCTGATCAATTACCATTTACACTTAATAGGTAGAACTTTATACATCTTTGACTTGGTACACATAAATATATAGGGTCCTTATAAAGTTTCTACTCATAATGGAATGGGATTTTTTCTTACATTGGTGGATGCTTGTACTACATAGACTTGGGTATTTCTTATGAGACTCAAATACGATGTCCTTTTCTTTCTCAAAGTTTTTATTGCTATTGTTAAGACACACTATGGAGAGTCAACTAAGATGTCTAGATCAGATAATGGAAGTGAGTTTTTAAATCATTCTTCCAAAGACTTATTTCAATTGCATAGCATTGCACATCAAAGTTCATGACCATATACCCCTTATCAAAATGGGATAGTTGAGAACACACAGACATATGCTTGAGACTGCTAAAGCTATCAAATTTCAGCGATATTTGCTTGTTAGGTACTGAGGTCATTGCATTGACACAACTGTTTATATCATCAACATGATTCCCTTCCAAATTTTTGCAGCAAATCCCCTTATAAAATGCTACATGGAAAACAACCTTCTTTTTCCCACTTGAGAGTCATAGGTTGCTTGTGCTATTCAAAAAACTTAACCAAGCATGATAAATTTGAGCTAAGGGATATGAGGTTTGTTCTGTTGGTTTACGCAGCACACCATAAATGTTACATGCTACTAGACGTAGAGAACATAATTTTCTTCATTAGCAGGGATGCTCATGTTTTTTATGGGGATGTATTTCCCTTTAAATCACTTGGCATTGGTTTTGCAGACTTTTTTCTTGATAATAATTTTGTACCTAGACATGATTTAACCACCGATCCAGCTCCAATTGCAATACAGGTTCCACATAAGGAACCTTATCCAAACCCAACACCGTGCTCTTCCACTTTACATGAGAGTAACACTCCACAGATACTGCACCTGATGCAGTTACAGATAATGATCATGTTCTTGCTACTTCCTGTCTTTCTAATGATCCAACAGTCAGATGTGATCCACACACGCGTGGTCGGGAGGTTAGGAAGTTAGGAAAAGTGTCTAAGCCTCCCATGTGGATGCAGAATTCTATTCAACCTGCTAAGGAAAGTCTGTCGGCTGCTGCAAATATCCTCTTTATGAGGTTCTCACCTATGATCACATTACACCTAAATATCAAAGCTATCTGTCATATTGCTTTATTGAAGTGGAATCAGTGACTTACCAATAAGAAGTTCAATACAAGAGATGGGTAGAAGTTATGCATCTATAGATCAGAGACTTGGAATATAATACAACATAGGCTCTTATTCCTCTACCTAAGGGGAAAAAGTCTATTAGATATAAATTGGCCTATAAGATCAAATACAAGGTATCTGGCGATGTTGAAAGGCTTAAAGTCAGACTTATGGAAAAAGGATATAATCAAAAGGATGACTTAGATTACCAAAAACATTTTTACTTGTGATGAAAATGGTAATTGTCCGGAGTGTTGCTTTCTAAAGTAGCTTCAATGAATTGGATCATTCATCAAATAGATATGTACAATGTATTTTTACAAGGTGGTCTATTTGAGAAGGTGCATACAATAATTCCACAAGGGTTCAATGGCTTCATAGTAAGTCCTTGATATGCAAGCTGCTTAAGTCTATGTATGGACTTAAGCAGGCTTCTAGACAATGGATATCAAATTGACCATAGTATATAGAATTTTGGGTTTACGCAAAGCCACCTAGTCTATCTGTATTCATCAATAAAGAGACAAGAAAGTTAGTGGTGGTTTTTGTCTATATTGATAACATGTTGATCACATGTGATGATTTGCTTCTTATATATTAGATCAAGGATGTCGTGCAGTCCAATTTTAAGATTACAGACCTTGGTGAGCTCAAATATTTCTTGAGCATAGAGTTTGCTAGGAGTGAAAAAGAAATCTTGATGCACCAACACAAGTATGCTTTGGAGTTGATCTCTGATCTGGGTTTAGCTAGGTCTAAGCTAGTCCACTCTCCTATAAAGCAACATCTCAAATTAACTATCACAGAGTTTGATGTTCATAAAGAGTCTACTGGTGATTCTATACTTCTTAATCCAGGCCTCTATCAGAGACTGTTGGGTAAATTGATCTACACAACCGTTACCCATTATTATATTTCATTTATAGTGCAGTGTTTAAGTCAACTCATGCATACACCCAAGACTTCCCATATGGAAGTTACCCTAAGGGTGGTAACATATTTTAAGTCTGGCCCTAGCTTGGGTGTTCTATTGAGTGCTATCTGCTCCAAAACTGTTTCAATCTTTTATGATATTGATTTGGTCACTTGTCCAGGCACACGCAGGTTTGTCACCAGGTATTTTATCAAATTTGGTAGCTCCTTGATTTTATTAGAAGTTTAAAAAGTAGTCTACGATATCTTGAAGCTCATCAGAGGATGCATATAGCGTTTGGCCTTATAGTGGTTGAGGTGATCTAGATTCTTGGTCTGTTTAAGGAGTTAGGTGTCCTTCATTTCTCTTATGTTCCCACCTACTGTGATAGCAAATCGGTTATTCAAATTGTTGCAAAATTATTATTTCATGAATGAACTACACATATTGATATTTATTGCCACTTTATTCCAGAAAAGGTCCAACATAGACTAATCAACACCCTATAAGTGCCCACTGCATGATAGAAAGCTGGCTTGCTAACCAAGGGCCTTGCTGGACATCATTTGGACATGTCGAGGGTATATGGGCTTAGGCCTTCTGATGCTTTCTTACCCTGCCTTTGGATTTGTATTTTGTTCGTACACAATCGACGGAGTCCTTCCCAAGAAGAAGCTTTATGCAGCATTTCAGGTCGGAAAACTCTATAAGCGTGTCATCAAGTTAGGTTAGGCCAACCTCGAAACTAAGTAAGTCATAGCTCTAAAACAGTGACTTTTTTGTTTTAAGGGATGCCCTTGATGATTCGGATCATCTCAGTCAATTGATTGGGAAGAGTTTGCTTATGAGCAAAAGGGGAGGATGAAGGGACGATGCCCAGATGACATATTTGACCCAATGTCAAACATGCCAAAGGCTCAAAATGAGATGAGTCAGGGATCCAGAATGACTTCATTGACTGATCATCGAGCTCAAATGCAGGAGAGCTATTGGATGATCCATCTACTTGCAAGGAGACTTGTTGGGGCTCTTTTCTACCTTACTAATTATTGCCCACACATTGCTTACACTTACAACATAGGAGGGAGTGATCAACCTATTTTTATATGGACAAGTCGAGATTATCTCACTTAGAAGTTGTCTTATCTGAACTGAACACACTTTTTTGACCGTCGTGGTATGATTGTCGGTCCCTCTCCTCTAGGATAGCTGACTTTGGGCTTTGCCTGCCCTTTATAATAATAAATTCCATCTTCAGAAGTCATAGTTAGTCCATGCAACCATAGTTTTCCTGTTAGTTTGTTAGTTGTACGACTATCAATTAGTTGGCATTAGTTAGATGGTTAAGTGTAAATCAGTTATATAGAGTTGTACAATAGAGTTCCGATAGAATTCAAGAAGAAGACATCATTTTCCAACTTTCTCTTCTCGAAGTGCTTCTTCTCATCTCCAAATCAGATAAATATTCTAGTTCAATTATGAGATTTCTGATGGATTATAATAAGCAACGGAAACAATCCCAGTATCAAAATCACATGTAATCTAGACAACTAGCATAAACGAGATTTCACGAGTTACCTATTGAAGGGTGAACATATCTCTTCTACCACGTGAGCCTTCTGTTCCATAAGTTCTCAATGGAATCTCCATCACCCGCACAATCGTGATCCTCCAATGTTCCACGGTCTTCTACAGTGTTACCCAAATAAAAACCGGAAATAGCAATTTTGTGTGGGTGAAATTTCTATGAAAACTTGGCTGAAAGTTTCGGCCACCATCTATTTTTTTCTAGGTGGAAAATCTTATGTATTTATAGCTCAAGTTTTAAGGGTTAAGACACTTTTCCAAAACATGTTGAGTTTTCTTTTCCACCAGAAAAAATGATTCCTTTATTTCCTATTATTTAAGTACAGTAGGGACCACATAATTTAATTAACAAGGCTTCCAATTATGGAATTAACTTATAATTTTTGAAATTAATATCTACCATAATTAATTACGAATTATTCCACTAAAATTTCATAATTGCACTCCTTATTCAATTTCGAAATTCATCCATTAAATCTTATTTAACTCCCCATGTTAAGATTCAGATACGAATCAATTAAATTAAATTACTGACGATTTAATTTATTGATTATTTCCTTTAGACTTTCGCTTAACTTATTTCATGTGTCGGATACAAAATCCACCGGTCGGGTTTACACATGAAAACTTATAAGCTTTCATAAAGGTATATCATCAATATCTAAACCGAGTCATGGATTCCATCAACTAACTATTACTTTGCCAATGTACATTATTATTATCCAATTTACCAGGCGTATTGACCACGAAAGAATCTCGCCTTTTAATAAATCAAAACAATAATACTATACACAACAACAACTACTACTACTACACAGCATAGTCCCACAAGGTGGGGTGTGGGGAATAATACTATACACAGCTAATAATAATTATATCAAGATTAAGAGTATAAATATATTTAATGGCTAGAGAGTTGATTTTATTAAGTCAGTATAAAATACTTATCTCTATCTGGTCCGTTCAATACATACAAAATATACTAGCACAAGAAGCTGGAATTAAACCATTCCCATAATCAAGATAAATTATATTTAATCTTGTGCTACAATCATTCCTGATGGTTTGTCCAATTCCATCATTAGATTGTGAACTCAAACTTTATACTCCTATGAACCGATGATTTAATCTTCCGTGTATAAGCTAAAATCTATACACTAAATCATCTACTATATAAGCAAAGGACACAGACTATTATATGATCTATTTAAAAATTTATTAAAAATGAATAAACAATTATTTCATAATAAATACTATATCTAAACCAAACCCATGGTTAATAGTATATATCCCAACAATCTCCCACTTAGACTTTTAACCATAATAATTATTAGAATATACTATATCCAAATGCATGGTTAATAGTATATGCCCCAACGATCTCCCACTTAGACTCATAACCATGCATGTACAACTTTCTCAGGCATTCTTTTACATGACTTTTAAAAGTCTTCACCAAATAAAGTTTTGTTAAAGAATCTTGCCAAGTTATATCTGATGCAATATTTGTGCAGTAGTGTTTTGTCGTAACTATCTAGTTTGGTATTATACTCTTCAGGAATCCTGTTACCGAGACTATCCCAAGAATGTATACTGAGCTATGATTTTATTTAGCTTTCTCCCACTACGACGAAGTACTACTAATATTACCTTCATTACCTCATGACATTGAAATGTTAGTAACTTCTTACTGTAGTGTACAATGTTCAAACATCACTCTTACTCGATAAAGGCATATCATGTCTATTAACGTTCTCCCGCTATTTAAATGCAATGGAACGTCAATTCTGACGTGTGGGTTTTGATGTTCTTGAACATCTAGTTATTTCTTTACCCGGTTCCTGTAAAATAGTTTACTTCTAGGAACATATTTTATTAAACAATCCTTATCTAGAAAAATGCAATTTTTTTAGAAATTGCCTTATTTTCTTTAGGACAATAAAATAAAGCTTCATTCGTTTTCTTGGATATTCGATAAACATGCACCTTTCCATTCTTAGTTCCAACTTACATACCTGCTTTTCCTTTCAGCACATATGTGGGACAATCCTATATCTGAATATGCCACAAACCGAGCTTACATTCAATCCACAGTTCAATAGGTGTCCCAGGTACTAACTTAGAAGAAACTAAATTCAGAATGTAATTTGCAGTTTCCAGGAAATATTCCAAAAACAATTAAGGAAAATTTGAATAACACGTCATTAGTCTATCCATAATCCAAAATAAACTTATTTCTTCGTTCTACTACACCACTCTATTATGGAGTTTACAGTATAGTCAATCGAGATGTAATCCCTTATTCTGATATGTAACAAGAGAACGTTTTAGAGATGTGCTCGCCACTACAATCAAATTGTAGTAACTTAATATATTTCTTTGATGCTTCTCCATTTCAAGTCTTAAAAATCTTGAATAACTTAATTCATTAAGACTCACAGTGCATCAAATAAATATATTAATATTTCGAGCAATCATTTATGAACATCACAAAACACTCAAAATCTATCTCTTACGAGTATGTTCATTTAACCATACAAATCAAAAAGGATTCATTCTAACTTATCACTAGTTTTATTTCCTTTTAAAAGGAAACATCTTTTAGTCAAATTTCCTTCCAAATAGGATCCACAAGTTGGTAGTGCCTCTACTTTCAATGAAACTTAAGGTCCATCCTTGACTTGAAATCCTATCGAGATTAATTTGACTTATACAAAAGTGCACAGATAATTTTTACTCAATTTTGAAGAACATATTCTCTTATGAGGTAGACTAATATTGTTATGTTCAGGAGAGATATCAATATACAATAACAAGGTCATGCATTCATGTACCACAACAGATAAAATATTTATTAAGCTCAATAACTCAAGAGTTATTCGAAAAATAAAACAAATATACATCTCTTATTTTTACCAGAAACCGGAATTAAATTCCTTCTAACAAAAGTACATATATTGCATCCTTCAAATTAATGTCTCATCACTACAAAAAATTTTAACAAGTAATATCAGTTGCATAAAATCATTATGGAGCTGAGATAAAAACACTAAATAGATCATAATAAGTAAAAACACTGAATAGTAAAATTCAGACTGCATTCAATATTTACATACATACATGCATCTGGAATAATAAATTTCGATGGGAAAAGAATCATTCATGCAAAGTATATTATATAATGCAAGAATTATACAATCCAAAAATAAATAGAACCAACTCAGATGGAGAGTATACTATTATTTTCAGTCAATTGTATATAACTTTTTAATACAAAATTTTCAAACACACTACACATATATGTCATGCATCTTGAATAGCAACTTCGATGGGAAAAGAACTATTCATGCAACATACATATGCAATGCCAGATTATTCACTCTAATAATTAAAACATACCCAACTCCGATGGAGAGTATGCTGTTAATTTAAGTCAAGTGAACATCATTTTTAATAGCTCTAGTTCCATTGATCCAACATGTATACTCAGATGGAGAGTAAGTGCACGATATCAGTTACTAGTATTTCACCTAGTGGGCTTATAATAAATTTATCTGATATGGAGGAAGACCTAAAGTCAACGCGTAAATTTATTACTCACTTGAAATTAATAGTGAAAGACCATAGAAATATAATTCTTTCACCATTTAATTGTATTTTAGTTACAAAATTGATTTAACCCTTAAACTCAGATGGAGAGCTAACATAGGTTATCAATAACTAGTAACTATATCTAGTGAGTTCATAATAAATTTATCCGATATGGAGGAAGATCTAATGTCAACGCGTAAATTTACTATCTCACTATAAATAAAAAATAAAGACCATATGAGTTAATTCCTATCACCACTTTATCACAACCACAAACTTTTCTCTGAGTATTAAGTTCCACAATTAAATAAAATGCTCAATACCCCCACTTTAAACAGTCTTAAAATACTAAAATAATATTTTATACTGCATAGCAGTGATTATTGTTCATTGAACTGTTTCTGATAAATCAACTAAATTTCATATCAATCGGAGATCGTTAAAGTCACAATCTCCAAAAGTTGCGACCAAATTTAGAAAATTATCATTTTAAGCATTTTTTAAGAATTTAAAATATGACCTGTATTTTTTTTATTTTTTTTCATATATCAATTCATGTCAAATCAACATGCGTTATCATGTTCCAGATTAGACATAAATAAAATGATAGAAAGAATGACTTTTCGTATGTAAATCACATTTTAATTCGTCAAACCTCCAAAAAAACTCATCTAAACGACCCCGAATTGTCGAAATACAATGTGATTCACTGCATAGCTGATTTCTTCTTAAATGATCGTTTCCGATGATCCTACCGAATTTCAATTTATTTGCAGATCTTGAAATTCATGATCGCCAAAACTGGACCAAATTCGAATAAATTATTTTTGGCGTAGTTAGGATTAAACCCATGTGATTTTCATTTTCAATATATATCATATCAATTTAAATCATATGTTTCAGATTTAACACAAATATAGCCTATATATAAGGAATAATTTTTCATATTTATAACAAATTCAATTTAATAAACTGCTTGAAAACCCATCTAAACAACCTCAAAATACCAAAAAATAACATGATTCACTGCATAGGAGTGAGTTTTTCTCACTAGATCGTTTTTGATGAACCCACTAAGTTTCAGGTCAATCGAAGTCCATCAAATTCATGATCACCAGCCTGTAACCAAACTCGGAGAATAACCATTTTAAGTAGTCTCATGAATTAAAATAAATATGATATTGATTTTCATTCTCCTTATAATTACACTATGATATCAAGGCATATATTATGTTCTTCCTATTTTTAGGATATATAATATCTCATTTTGCAATAAATTATCCTTTTATTAAACACATAAGAACCTGGGATATAATATTTTCTCTCGTTCGGAGAAAACCCCAATATCTCTTCTCATCGGTGGAGTTAGTTTCACTAGTACCCAAAGATAAAAAAAAAATTTAATTAAGAACCTCCCCCATGAATGTAGATTTTTTAAGGATAGTTTTCACCTGGTATATTAAACATATTTCAATGATTCAAATAAATATACCATTTTGTGGATCCTACTTATTAATCATAATTCTCAATCCATGAATAGATATAATTTCACATATACACATTTACTAAGAATTTTTCATGAGTTCAAATAAACAAACCACTTCAGCGGTAACTATTTATTACTCATAAAATCCTCAATTTACAAGTGAATATATATTTAGCTCATAAAATTATTTTATGGTAAATCATAGCTTAAAAGTCATACCAACAATATAAAACATATACAAAATACCGTCATATTTCACTTAATTAGAACCTCCAATCAGAGAACAAAATTCTTTGTCGAAAATCCAAACTAGTAATCACGTAGGGCATGAAAACATAAACTTAAAATTGAGAATTTTTTTATGCGCAAATATGCCAAACACTCCAATCATTAGTCATCAAGGATATCAAATAGAGAATTTTACTTTCTTACAAAACAATAATATCATCAGAAAATATCAGTTATACCTTGTAAGACCTGGTCAACAAAATCCTACATATTTATTATTGAATTTAATACAACAACACGTCTATTTGCTAATAGTCAATGTGTAAACCTGTTATATGACTAGTATTTAATCATGGGGACCATGGGGAGTCACCCCCACCACCATTGAATTAAAAAGAAATTAAAATTATTAAGAAATAATTTCCAGAAAATAAAAAACGTTCAAAACACAGTCCAAACGACCTCAAAATGGAAACACACCATGGTTCATTGCTAAAGCATTGAGTTTTGCTCACCACGTCGTTTCGGATGGACCCACCAAATTTCATCTCAATCGGAGTCCGTCAAGTTCCTTGACCTCCGAAAATACCGGCTATTCGGTCAAAAACTGGTTTTGCGTTTTTCTAGGGTTTACCCTAAAAAATTCAGATAATCTCAACCAAATATCAATAAGAAAACAGATATCTCATGATTACAAGAATAATCCAAAAAATTTGCATAGTTAATACAGAGTGTAGTTTTTCAGAAAATCACATATTTATGTAATTAAAAAAACGCACATGAACACCATATTCTCGTTTCATGAAAAACTTAGTTATTTAATTAGATGTGAGTGAGCTCTGATGCCAATTGATGGTTTATAATAAGCAGCGGAAACAATCCAAGTATCAAAATCACATGTAATCTAGACAACTAGCATAAACGAAATTTTCACGGGTTACCTCTTGAAGCGTGAACATATCTCTTCTACCACGTGAGTCTTCTGTTCCATAACTTCTCAATGGTATCTCCATCACCCGCACAATCGTGATCCTCCAACGTTTCACGGTCTTCTACTGTGTTACCCAAATAATAACCGAAAATAGCAATTTTGTGTGGGCGAAATTTCTTGGAAAACTTGGCTGAAAATTTCAGTCACCATATCTTTTTTTTTAGGTAGAAAACCTTATGTATTTATAGCACAAGTTTTAAGGGTTAAGACCCTTTTCCAAAACCTGTTGAGTTTTCTTTTCCACCAGAAAAATGATTCCTTTATTTCCTATTATTTAGGCACAGTAGGGACCACAGAATCTAATTAACAAGGCTTCCAATTATGGAATTAATTTATAATTTTCGAAATTAATATCTACCATAATTAATTACACATTATTCCACTAAAAATTCATAATTGCACTCCTTATTCAATTTCGAAATTCATCCATTAAATCTTATTTAACTCCCCATGTTAAGATTCAGATACAAATGAATTAAAGTTAATTACTGACGATTTAATTTATTGATTATTTCCTTTAGACATTCGTTTAACTTACAGAAAAGGGTCAGAACTGCCCCTAACGTATTGACGCCAAGTTAAAAATGCCCTCCGTTTACCTATTTTGAAGAAAATGCCCTACTGTTAAAATTCTGACATATTTGTGCCCCTAACGTATTGACTCCTGTTTAAAATGCCTCTACCGTTAACCTATTTTGAAAAAAATGCCCTACCGTTTTAAATATAAGTATAGTTAGTTGTTAGACTTAGGGGCACAAATATGCCACATTTTTAACGGTAGGGGCATTTTCTTCAAAATAGGTTAACGGAGGGCATTTTTAACCTGGAGTCAATACGTCAGGGGCAGTTCTGACCTTTTTCCCTATATTTCATGTGTCGGATGCAAGATCCACCGGCCGGGTTTACACATGAAAACTTATAAGCTTTCATAAAGGTGTATCATCAATCTCTAAACCGAGACATGGATTCCATCAACTAACTATTACTTCGCCAATGTACATTATTATTATCCAATTTACCACGCATATTGACCGACGAAAGAATCTCGCCTTTTAATAAATCAAAACAATAATACTATACACAGCTAATAATAATTATATCAAGATTAAGAGTATAAGTATATTTAATGGCTAGAGAGTTCATTTTATTTAGTCAGTATAAAATACTTATCTCTACCTGGTCCGTTCAATACATTCAAAATATACTAGCACAAGAAGCTTGAATTAAACCATTCCCATTATCAAGATAAATTATATTTAATCTTGTGCTACAATCATTCTTGATGGTTTGTCCAATTCCATCATTAGATTGTGAACTCAAACTTTATACTTATAAAAATCGATGATTTAATCTTCCGTGTATAAGCTAAACTCTATACACTAAATCACCTACTATATAAGCAAATGACACAGACTATTATATGATCTATTTAAAACTTTATTAAAACTGAACAAATAATTACTTCATAATAAATACTATATCTAAACCAAACCCATGATTAATAGTATATATCCCAACAATTTCAACATTAGTTCATTGGGAAATCTTTGGATTTGCATTACATTATGGGTTTTCACTTCAGAAAGATGGTTAAATACTGTCAAGAAGATACCTCATTAAGAGCAGATTGAACTCAGATTTGAAGTTTCTGTATTCGCCAATCTAATATTTTTAAGTTATTGAATTCTAAATTAATAAATTATATATATTCAAGAAAATTCTTAAAACAAGTAATACATATTTTGAATAAAAAATATTCGATGCGGCCAAACCCGTAGGTCGTACTGTAGCTCCGCCCCTCATTGAGAGTCGAGGATGGTAAAATTACCATGTTTTTTCGACTTCTCGAACCATGACCTCTTTCTTTTTTCCATAAAATATTTTTAGGCAAAATACTTTATATAAACAAAGTTGTCTACTTTATAAATTACATGGAAATGAAATCGTAAACTTAATGACCAAATTAAAATATATAAACTTGGCACAAAGACTCTTGAGAGAAACTTATATAACCACATTTTAAAAGTACAATAACAATAATTATGTCTCAAGCCTGTACTGCTAGCAGTTTTCTGTTCCCGCTATTCCCATGTGTTGGTACCATAGATTATTCAAATGCTCCATCTGCTTTGCTCTTCATAGGATGAAGACCTTGGTACATCTTCAGACGTAGATCTTGGTAATAACATCGAACAATCTGGTCAAAAGGAATAACTAACAAATAAACATATAATCTACGACTAACATAACAAATTCGAATAATTAAAGACTAAAATTGCATTAGGCCATCTCCTTGCCTCGTTTTTTTTTCTCAAAATGGAAAAATCCCTATTTTAGGGACAAGTTACTCCAATCGTTCTCCTATTTTTTTTCAAAATTTTTTATATTCTTCTCTCTCTTTAATATTTAATATTATCTTTCATTTTAATTTTTTTTTAATTTCCATTAAATAAATTCCATATTTTATTTTTATTAATTTGTAATTTCCATAATTAAAATAATTCAATAAAATTTTAAATAATATAGTTTGTCAGCAATTATTATAGATTAATTAATAATTCAAATAAAAGTCAAATCATTGCGATGCAAGATTAATCAAATACATATTACATAACGATAATTTTATACAAAATAATAAATACACGAAAATTAATTTATCAAAATTATACACTAAAGTTAAAATATTAATATTATAAAGATATTACATAAACATAATTAGTATATATAAAAAATTAAAATAAATTAAATAATTAAATAATAATATAATATGTGTGAATAGTAATGAGGGAGATGAATAATGTATCCATATTTGAGAGAATATTATTTATCCCCCATTATTATTACAAATATAGGATAGGGTTGGAGCAAAATGCTCCATTTTTCCCCTTTATGAGGTATGGGGGCAAGCTTGGAGATACCCTCAAGAACAAAAGTACAATGGATAATCAGCAGGTACCTTTTGATGCTGTGCTATAGGATCTCTTACAGTGAAGAATAGCAGCTTGGATCCCGTCATTTTGCTCCAAAAGTGAATCGTCTCTGCGATTCATCGGCGACGTTGAAACTCCGGCAACGGATGCCGTCGAGCGGTTCTTCCTCAACTGTTTACGTATAACCCCAAGCACAGCAACTCGATTACCCTGTTTCTCCTCGGATGATTTTCTGGGTGAGGGCAATAACTTAGTTTTAGGCACATCAGCTCTTCCAAATTCCGCCTCTTTCTCTTTCTGCAGTTTGCTTCTTAAACTGTTATCACTGGACAACATAGAGCTGACTTGAACTTCCTTCACCTTGCGTTTTACAGTGATTCTCTTGCTCTGTGTCCTGGGCGAAAGTGTCTGTTTTTTATGCTCTGCTCTGGCTGTAGAAGAATCGCGAATACTCGATTTCTCCGGCTTTAACTTCTTTAAGCCCAAAAAGAAGACATGAATCTTGGTACATGATTGGAGCACAGTAATTGGAGAATGTGGCTCCAAGTTGGAGTCTACTTTAGGGCGTCCATCGCGCCCTGTGAACACCAAATGGAAGAAGGAGTTTTCATCGTCATCACTTTCTTTATTAGTGTTGACATTCGGGTTTGTTACGTAATCCATTCCATCGACGATGTTCTTAACTGAATCAAAATGAGAGATAGTATCACAAGCCGTGGCCGTATTAGGCCAGCATTTGAGTAGCTTAAGAGTTTTCATGTTTTTTATAAGAAACAATGTAGGATAGTCTGAGCAAAGAGAGTTTGAATGCAGAAGCCAAGAAAATCAAGGTGGAAATGTAAAGGATATTAGGCTCTGCTTCTGTCAAATAGTGAGAATGGAGCTTTGTGAAAGCAGAGAGTCGATGTAAGTTTCTCTACTTTGGTAAGAGAGAAAAGACTGACAAAGTGAGGAATAATGCAAACTACTTTGTTGGTTTCATCGTTTTATATGTAGAGGACGTTGTGTTATCGTCATGTGATAATGCAGAGATTACAACAACAAAAATTTCCATACAATACACTCTCTCCTACTTTACAATGTACAGATGTACTGTAGTATTATTCCATTGTGTATACATAGATAACACTACTGTAGTAATAATCCATTGTGTATACATAGATAACAGGAAAGATTAACGCATATGCTGAATTACAGGTAAAAATAGCGTAAGCTACCAATTTTCGATTTGGTCATTCAAAAATAGCGATCATTTGCAAAGTCATTGAAATAATATTTATGTAACAAAAAAAATCGAAAACCCGACAAAACCGACCCAATCCAAATCGATATAGTTGGTTTGGTTCAATTTAATAAAAACCAAACCAACCCGGTCCATGTACACCCCTACTTACAAAGGTGTTGTATAATCTTTTAAGGAGCGAATTTTGTTACTTAATTACAGCAAAAAATCTTAACATTATTATGACTAATTTGAGCCGAATTTATAGGAATAATCTCAAGCGATACATCCTTCGATCGTAGGACTATCAGAAAACAAAGAAAGCAAAGTTGTTTTCTTTATCTTTGTAAAGCTGAAAAATACAGCAAGAGACAAATAGAAAGGAAGCAAAAGAAGAGTAGCATTTCGAGTAAAAGTGATTGAACAAATTTTGGGGCAGATGAGCTCTAAGGAGAGCAGGATGGTGAGGAGAAACTTCCAAAAAGAAAAGACTCATAAAAGAGAAAATACGAAAGTAATGTCTTTATTTTTGACAGGGACTATAACCTTTTTTAAAGCTTTTCTTTTCAGTCTGTGTTTAAATAAACCCACTTTATATCCTTTTATAGGGAATAGTCAGATAGGCTCTTTGCCTTAAAGGTTTGACTTGCTCCTTTCAACTGACCTCATATCATATTCTTTGTACTAATCCTCATTTTTTATTTTGGGAAGTCTGTCAAAAGCTAGTATAAAAGAAGACTTTGGTTTCATAAAAATGTATTTATAAATTGATAAAGAACGTGAGAGGAGGAAAAGTGAAAAAAATTAAACAAAGTGTGAGCTATATATATAAGACAAGAGGGGTTGCTCTGATCGTAAGCAACCCCCACTTCCAACCGAGAGGTTGTGAGTTCGAGTCTTCCCAAGAGCAAGGTGGGAAGTTCTTGGATGGAAGGATACCGGGGGTCTATTTGGAAACAGCCTTTCTACCCAAGGGTAGAGGTAAGGTCTGCATACATACTACCCTCCCCAAACTCCACTAAGTGGAATTATACTGGGTTGTTGTTGTTGTTGAGCTATATATATATAAAGAAGCAAAGGGTGTGTTTGCGAATGTTACTTTCTTTGAACAAAATGAGACAACTTTACTTTCTGTGAATTCTATCTTAGTAGCTAATCAAAACTCTAAGGTCTAAATTATATGTAGTATATACTGCTTACCTATTTGTGTTTCTAATCCTAGTTCCAAGCAATTTTCACCCTAATCCACAGGATCATTGTAAATTTGTAGGCTGTTAATTATATCTGAAGAATATGCAATAGAGATTAATTAATGGCTCCCCACTATCACAGCAAACATCAGTGAAACTCCTTATATTAAGTTCCATGTCTGCTACCATTGTATGTGTTAGATAGAATCAGCAAAGACATTACAAACACAAATTTACTATCAGCATTAAGCTCATTATTATCTGATCAATTAGCTTCATTGTAAAGTATCAAAACCTCTCCCACATATTTGTAGTCGTGAATGTAGTTACCCACTTGTGGTCTTAAGGTTATTATTTATTGGAGTTGGTGTGGTGGTTCATAATTCTCCATTTATGTGATTGTTATTAATTGCAATTTCTCTGAATCTACTATGCAGTTCATTTCTTTTGTTTCAATTAGGTGCATAATTTGTGTATTTTGTTTCACTGAACACTTGAAAACGGAATAAAATGTAATAGAAAATTAGGAGAACATCTCACTTTATACCCATTAATTCTAAACTATTTATCCTTTAATGTCCAAGTCCAAACTATTTACTGCTCCTACCCATCAGGCCCAAACTATTTACCCGGTTAAAATGAAATAGAAGTGGAGAAACCCGAGAAGCAGAACAACACCGAATATGAATTGAGGAAGGAAGTCATCACGAGAGAATTTGTGCTTAGAGCTGTAAATGGAGTTCCATTCTTTCTCTATTTTCTTCTTCTTCTCTAAACCCATTAGTTTTCTAGAGTTAAATGTTGAATTCTTTTTTATTTCTATTTTGGGGTTTAATTCTAAAATGATTTTCTCTACTGTAGTATTCCGGGGTTCATCTTCAATGGGAATGCACACTTGTTTCTCACTAATACCTTCTTCTTTCTCTTCACCCAAACTCGATTTTGGAGATTTATTGTACAAAATTTCAAATCCACTATTGAAGGACCTTGAAGCTTGAAACTCATAACTTGGTTTATTTGAGTTTTTAATTAGTTTGATCTGATCCTGTATGAGTTTGTTTGGAAAGTTGATTGGAGGTTGTAGCTAAAGTTTTGGTCAGTTTGGTGGAGATTTTGTAGTAGATTTTAGAAGTTTTGGTTGAAATATAGTCGAACAAGAGAAGAAGACGAATTTGTATTGTATACTCAAATAGTATACAAATATACCATTTTGGTATACAGTTCCTTCAAACTTATATACCCTATTAGTATAGCTATATACTATATTGGTATCATATGCTAGTTGAATATCTTTTGGTTGTATTAGCTGCATTTATTAGTACAATATTTGATTTCCTTTTAGTAATAGTAGTATATTTCAATATCTTTAAATACTTTATTACATTAATATGTGGTACATTAATATCTTTAAGTGAATTCTATTTTGAAGTTATTTATATGAACGTGATTTGCAGTGCTGGAAATTTTTTTGTGCTGATAGATATAGATTATGTGTATTATGTAATAGTCTTTATAATTATAGGCAATTATTGGAATGACCCATATAAACTATATACCCTGTTCGTATATGAAATGAGCAAGTTGCTTTGCGAATATTTAACTTGATATGCGGATATGTAGTTTTCTCATACTTTTATTGTATCCTTTAATATTTTGGTACAATAGTATAGTTCACAAATAGTTGTAGCAATATTTTAGAGCAATCATATACTCTTTTGGTATACATGTATACCATATTGGTATCATTTGGTACTGGAAGTTTTTTTTTGCTACTCATATTTTTATCGCATTTTCTAATATTTTATTATCATTTCTATTCTGGCATATATGGAGATTTAATGGTCGTAGATTATATTGTCTTGCTCCATTACTGGTTGATGTTACTGCTAATGGTAGAATATATACTAATATTTGTAGGGAAGGAGATCAAGGTTTGCATGACAATCACGTGGAATTAAAAAGGAACAAGAAATAAAGAAAAAAATAAAAATAAAGAATAAAATAGGAGTTAAATTGAGTGTGAAATAAGTAATGGTAAAAATAACAATAATACGATTTGAGCAAAAATAAATGAATAAAAGAGAAAAAATAAAAAAAAAAATAGAAAGAAAAATGAGAAAAAAGAAAAGGATAATAGAAAAGAAAAAAGGAAAAAACAACAAGCATATAAATAAGAAAGAATTGGAGAATAAAGAAAAAATTTCCCACAAAAACTACTATGAGTAGGAAATGTAATAAATTTATGGGTAGAAAAATAAATGGGTAGACAAGGGTAAATAGTTTTGTTTTGGTAGGTAACTGTGTCAAAACCCCGAAAATTAAGGCCGTCAAATTTGGCCCAAGCCCAAATGACCTGCCCAACCCGCTCAAGGTTGGATTGGTTATTGACCCGCCCATTTATTAAACTTAGCCCATCTTGACCCAACTCATCTCTACCCATTTAAAATTGGACTAATTTTTACCCCAAATTGTTTCATAAGTAAGTTTGTCAAAATATCTTAGAAATAATTTTATTTTTTGTTTAATATTTTAAATATGACCATAATAAAAGAAAAAAAAAATTTATTTAGTAATTATACAATTTATAAGAAAATAACATATATTAATTAAAGTTTAATAAGAGTTGGGCGGGTTGGGTTATGACCCGAATTTTAACCTATCTTGACCCAACCCATCTTAGCCCAAGTAATGACCCGCACAATTATTGAGTCAACACATCTTAACTCGCCCAAAATTGACCCAACCCGCCCATTTGACACCCCTATTGAAAATGATGCATGTGGTGTGGATGAGTATCGAGGTACATCTGAATTGAATACACCTTAGTATTGAAAATCTATATACATAGGCCTTCATGACTTTTTACAATATTGAATCTAAGAATATATTTTTTTAAATACGTGTAAAAGATAGAACTTTCATATTTAAAAGCAAATTTTTCATATGTAAAAAAAGAAATGAGGTCATAAAACTAAATATAAATTTATAATGGGCCACAAAACCGATTGACCCAGTCTATATATAAAGAGCAAGAAAGCCTTTTATCTTTTATCTCAAATTTTTGAAAATTTTCCACTATTCCTTGAATTTTATGCTGCACACCTCCTAATTAACCCAAAAGACACCTCCTAAATACACCTCTTAATTTAAAAACCAACTGTTTCTTAAACTGAACAACTAATGCATATTGTTACAAGGAGAAGGGGAGCTGGGTTAAAGAGAGGGAACTTCCTTTTATCTTTTATCTCAAATTTTTGAAAATTTTCCACTATTCCTTGAATTTTATGCTGCACACCTCCTCATTAACCAAAAAGACACCTTCTAAATACACCTCTTAATTTAGAAACCAACCGTTTCTTGAACTGAACAACTAATGCATATTGTTACAAGGAGAAGGGGAGCTGGGTTAAAGAGAGGGAACTTGAGTCGGTTAACATGGATAGTAATAGAGAAACAACTATTCTGTATTTCTTGTGTCTCAATTACAATGAGTATAACCAAGTCTATTTATACAACTTACTAAACTACTAATTTAATCTTCTTCAAACTAAACACTTAGCTAACTAATTTTATAACTAATTGTGTACAATTCCTTATCCACCAAGTACAACTGTAAGAGCTACTAATATTCCTATACTCCCCTTCAAGTTGGGTGATGGAATACATTAATCATCCCTAACTTGCATAGCATTTTACTGTGCAGTTGGTTCTCCAAGGCCTTAGTTAGGAACTTAGGATGCCTGCAACTTGCTCTTTGCTGGTAACATGTTCTATCTAGATTACCACTTGATGTAGTTTCTCTCGGATAAAGTGGCAGTCTATCTCTATATGTTTGGTGCGTTCATGGTACATTGGATTCGATGCTTTTGAAGGGCAGCCTTATTATCACAGAATAATTCCATTGGTAGATCAACTTGGGGCTACACATCCTATTACAATGGAAATCATACACTCAATAGTTCATCTTATCATCCAGTAGACCTTCCTCGTCACTTCCAAGTCATATAGATACATCTCGCAGTACTAACATACTCCTCACATAGCTATGCAACCATCATTCCAACTAATAAGAACAATACTGAACATATAAGTTCAAAATACTTTCTTGCACAATCAGCACCACGTTGCTCAAGCCATTGGCAAAGATTAGACCTCAAGTCCTCTAGACTAGCCTAACATCAAAGTCACAGCGATCACGTCTAGCCCCTCGATCGGGGAATTATAAGCCATCAGGACACATATGATAGGAGCGTTTGTTCGTGCATACGAACACGTGGAAGGAATTGTAAGAGTTACTTTTTCAAGCTAAATCAAGAACGCACGATAAGAATTAAAGAATATGAAGTTTTTCCTAAATGTTTTGCAGCCTCTCGAGGATAAATACAAACATATTCATACCGATCCACGAGACTCTACTAAACCTACTCATGACTCGCGAGACCTAGTAACTTAGGCTCTAATACCAACTTGTCACGATCCAATTCCTGAACCTGGTCGTGATGGCGCCTCTCGTAAAGACAAGGCCAGCCAATCAACCTAATTAATCCTTTTTAAACAATTTAATTAACACAATTATAGTAAAAACATGGTTTAATAATATCTAACAACGGAAAGTATAGGTAAAATGCGGAAATCCAACCCAACATAGCCCTAACCAGGGTGTCACAAGTCATGAGCAACTAAAAGATCCTGACACAAGTCTACTATATACGAGATCCGATAAAATAACTCAAATAAGATAGAAATAATAAGATAAATGAGTCACGGGGGCTGCGAACGCCAACAACTACCTTCTAGTCTCCGAAACACCACCTGGACTGGAAGGATCAACTCTCAGGTGTGGAAACCTGCTATGCCTGAATCTGTACACACGGTGCAGGGAGTAATGTGAGTACTCCGACCCAGTGAGTAATAAATATAAATAGCGATTGAAGGTAAAACAACATGTTAAAGCACACAACATTCTATACAGAAGCAGTGAAATTATTTAAAATAATAATTCCGTGAAATATAATATGAAATTTCTTTTAAGCCAGTAAAACAAGTAATTTGGCAGTAAAATGACAAGTATAAATCTGCCCTTCAGGATCAATATCAAAACAACAAGTAGAAATCCATCCCTCGGGCTCAGTATCAAAATAACAAGTAGAAATCTGCCCCTTGGACTCAGTATCAAAATAATAAGTAGTAATCTGCCCCTCGAGCTCAGTATCAAAATAATAAGTAGAAATCTTTCTCTCGGGCTCATTATCAAAATAATAAGTAGAAATCTGCCCCTCGGGCTCAGTATCAATATCTCAGAACAGTATCAGCCCCTCAAGCTCAAAACAGTATGAAGCAACCAGTCAATGAAATATGAGCACATAATTAATATAGCAGATAATGCAGATAAAGAACAAATGCATGAGTGCAATGCAATGGATATGACAATACCCTCTGGTACCCACTGCGGCGTGCAGCCCGAGCTATCTATATTTATCGTCGACGGCGCTCACTGGGGGTGTGTACAGACTCCGGAGGGCTCCTACAGCCCAAGCTCAATATCAAGCCATCTCGTGGTATCAAATCTAGGCCCTCGGCCTCATATCAATACTAGTATAATCAACTAAGCTCTGGGCCTCAATATCAATATAATCAACCAGGCTCTCGGCCTCAATATCAATATAATACTGTTGCGGCACCCAGTCCGATCCATGCTCAATCCAGAAATCATAATAAGCCCCTTAGACATTTGTAAAATAGTAGTTCTCAGCCTGAAATATCATTTAGAAATATCATATAAGTTTTCAAGTCTTAGAAAGATGGTTGAGTTTGCAAAACAATATTTAAAATCTTGGACTGAGATTAAATGATATGCAGAATATGCGAAAACAGTGATATCAATCCCCGGAGGATTCAAATAATTGGCAAGAAGCCCAAATGTAACAAGCAAATCCAAGTAAGGATGATTCTCTATTTAGTTCAAGTAGAAAACACGATAAAAACATATCTCGGGACCGACCAAGCCACAATCCCCAATGGTACTCTACCCCACGCCGCTATCCGACGTGCAAGTCACATCAATATAGTGTTACGATGTAAAATTCTGGGGTTTCAAACCCTCATGACATCCTTTACATCAATTACTCACCTCGCACCAGTTATTTCTTTAATTCACGATGCCTTTGCCCCTCGAATTGGCCTCCACGTGCGTCAAATCTGCCTAAAATCACAACGAATATGTTGCATTATACTAAAGAGACAATACCAACCGAAAAATATCAAAATTTACGAATTTGACAAAATCCGAGCCCCGAACCCACATCTCAAAACTCAAAAATTTTAATACCAAAATATTATTCGTCCTCTCATGAGTTCGTACATATAAAGAACACAAAACTTGGAGCTCGTTTGACCCCTCAAATCAACCCTAGAAGGTCTCAAAATCACAAGCCTTAAACCCACATTTTTCTACTGATTTTCTCCAATTAAACACTTCAAATTGTTGGAGTATTCGATGGTAATTTAATATTAGAGAGTGAAAATGATCGCAAGTGACTTACCTCAAGATTTTCCATGATGTCTTGCTCAAAAATCGCCCAAGCCGTGTTCTTTCACCCAAAAATGCTAAAATGGGCTAAAATAGTTGAACAACATTAACAAGACCCATTCTGGTCACTAAAAGCCTAATCCCATCGCTAAAGGTTTTCAAATCTGGTCGCTGAAGGTGCACACCAGATTTTGTTGCACCAGCAATGTTTATTTTTACTAAAAAGGCTCTAACTCTACCGTACGAACTCGAAATTTGATGATTCTTGTTCCTATGGTCACAAATAATAATACGAACATATTCATTCAATCGAAACTCAATTTGGATCTCATTTGCTCAGTGCGATACTCATTTCACTTGTTAAATAAATAACTCACATTTCGCGTCAAAAACCCAATCGCGGCTTGATGAAAATTAAACCAAACTTTTTAGATCACTCCTATAATTCATTATCAAAATCGTAGAAGTCACGAAATCAAATTTCGATATGTACAACTAAAAATAGACCTTTGGATCATTACATGTTTAGGCTCAAAACGCCGAAATCTTTCAAAAAACTCTTCCAGAACTTATCCGAGCCTCACGAGATCCCAACAAACTATTCTAAAAAGTCCCATAATATGACACAAACTTAGTTGTTCCTTAGTATCACCAAAACAACGCAAAAATCTAAATTCACCTCGGATTCAAGCCTATGAACTTTGAAACTTCTAACTTCCACATCTGATGCTGAAACATGTCAAAACTAGTCCGAATAATCTCAAAATTTGCAGACAAGTCCAAAATGACATAACAAAGCTACAACAACTCTCGAAATTTCATTCCAACCCTCGGATCAAAATCTCACCTATCAATCGGAATTTACCAAAATACTAACTTTGCCAATTCAAGCTTACCTACATCGGTCTTCACAAAAATATTACGGACAAATTGCTAAGTCCCCAATCACCTAATGAAGCTATCCGAACCATAAATTTTGCATTTTGATTTCTCTAACATATAAGTCAATATCTGGTTGACTTTTCCAACATAAGCTTCCTTAAAAGAAACTAAGTGTCTCAAATCTTACCAGAATCATTCTGGAATGACTTTAAATTTTGCACACAAGTCACATTCGACATTACGGACTTGCCCTAACTTTCGGAATCGCATTCCGACCCCGATATCAAAATTTTCACTTCCGGTCAAATTTTCTCAAAAAGCATCAAATTTCTGTATTTAGCCAAATGACTTCAAAATGACCTCCTGACATCCGGATTCACTTCCAATCGCGCTCCAACTCCAAATCACCATAAAGAGCTATTCCCCGACTCGAAATACCAAACAGACATATATAACACTGAAATGCCTTCCAAGATAAATTTATGAAATTCTTCTAAAATACTAACTTCCACAATATATGCCGAAATGCTCACGGGTTATTCAAAACCAAATCAAGATATGCGCCCAAGTCCAAAATCATCATACAAATCTACTATATCTTTCAGATCCCGATTCTGAGATCGTTTACTCAAAATTCAAATCTTAGCCATTTTCTGCAACTTAAGGCTGCTGCAATGAAAATTTTCTTTCCAATTTGACTCCACATTTTTCGAAATTCAACTCTGACCATACGCACAAGTCAATATACCTGAAATGAAGTTGTTCATCAGTTTCAATTGTTGAACGACGTGCTAGAGCTCAAAAAGACCGATTGGGTCATTACAATGGTGATCAGTATGCCTAAGTAACTGGTTGATTAACCATTTAATGAGTCAATTCAAAATGTTGGCACAGGTCAATTTGTTGGTTTATATTTGAACCAGAGCTAAATCACTGATAAGGTCTTAAATTAGTCAGTCTATTACATATAAAAGTATGTGTTGTCACACACTTTCAAGTTTTTTTCTTCTCTCTCTCTCTCTCTCTCTCTCTCTCTCTATATATATATATATATATATATATATATATATATATATATATATATATTACTCTTAATTGTTGTTCTAATACAATATTAGAGTTTTAAATCAAAAGTTTACATATTTTTTAAACATAATTTTTTTCATTTATGCCATGTAACTTCCAAGTTTGTGACTTTTCTTTTTTGTGGACGCAAGAACGAGTATCTCCAAATTTGAGAAAGTGTTGGAATTGAGAAGCATTATGATCTCAACAGGTAGAATCAATAAAATTCTGCTAGAACTTATGTCTATCAAGGCGAAATTCTAGACAACACTATTTTTAGAATGAAATTAGGATTTATTTGACATCATATTTAGCCTATCTATTTTTAACCATAAATATTTATATTTTACCTTTTAGCACCCAACTTTGATAAATTCAAGTGCGGAGGAGTTTGATAACTATAAAATATTCATATATTATATACTTAAAAACAAATTAGTTTAAATTATATATATATATATATATATATATATATATATATATATATATATATATATATATATATATATATATATATATATATATATATATATATATATATATATATATATATATATATATATATATATATATATATATATATGCGCGCGCACGCGCGCGTGTGTGTGTGTCAATTATCTATATTTTTTAATAGTATTTTGCATGAAATAAAAATATCATGATAAAGCAAATAAAGAAATAAAAAAAGAAGCACGCGGCTTCATGACAAAAGAAGCATGGGACATCATGGCACAAGAACCACGAGGCAATATGGCCAAAGAAGCATGAGGCAACATGGCACCTTATGAGATTTGATTTCTATAAATAGTATGTCATATTTATGTTGAATTGGGGGAAGGAAGATCATACGTGCCTGATTAGTAACTTTTCTCTAGCTTTAGTCGTTACTTTTTTCTTTATCTCTTTCACTTTCCTCTTATAGTTTTTGAATTTTCTAAGAGTGTTGATAGTATTTTAAGAATTGTTTTCTTTGTGAGATTTAAATACTAAATCATGGAGTAATCTCTTTTTTTTTTGGATAGTTAATGAAGCTCGGTATCGTTATACTATTAATCTCAATTTTACTACATGCTTGACGTGAAACTTTCTAATTATATTTTGTATTGTGCTGGAATATTTGTTTTAATTAATTATTATCACTTCTATCTATTTATTCTCCAAAGTTAGTTGTATGTCAATTTTGTAATTCTCAAGAAGCAAAATTAATATACAATAACTATTCGGTAAGATAATAGAGTGAGAGTAATTCTTTTTAAGCTATCATTCCAAGTCTATAATCTTGTTTACTTCCATTCTAATTCTCAAGGAGGAGTTGTACTTGGCAAGATTATTGATTTTTCATAAAAAACAATCGCAAGAGATTTTTGCTATCTTTTAGCACAATTCAGGAAAGGAAATTATTTCGGTTTAATCGTCACGATTCATATATGAATTGATTTATATAACTACGCGGAGTATTGTCAATTGATTATTTTTTAGTGAGCAAAATATAATTTTATTAGCAATAAATAGTTATTCCTAAGAGAAATACATGTAGAAGCTAAGATTTTATTATTATCATGCTATCAAATGAATTCAATGATTCCCAACTCTTTTTTAATATAAATATTCTGAAAGTTATTTTGTTTCAACTTAAGCAATTTAAATTTTCAACGAATAAAACTTCATCAATTTGATTCTCTCAAATAGTAGTAAGAATATTATAAGTTTGTGCTAGATTCTCCAATCTTTGTGGGACGATATCATAACCTATACTAGAATTTGACAGAGTACGAGTATCAAAATCTTATACGCATTGGCCTCGTCACAGACACTCTTGTCGAGTAAAGCCCATGGCCACCAACCTTGCCATATACCTTTCAACACTACCATCTATCTTATACTTCACTTTATACACCCACTTACAACCAACAAGTATTTTTCCTGTAGGCAAATCTACCACTTCCTATGTATGATTGTAAGTGAGGGCATTAATCTCAAGCTTCATAGCTTGAATCCAGTTTCTATCTTTGGTAGCTTGTTCAAAGGAAGCAAGTTCAGTGATAGAGGAAAAAGGTGTCAGGTAGGCTTGATAGGAAGGAGAAAGAGAAGTATAGGATAGGGAGACAGTGATTGGGTAGGGGGTGGCAGAAGAATGCACATAATGTGTGAGCCATATAGGAGGTTTAGATGTTCTAGTGGACTTTCTCAAGGGTGGTAGTGATACATGAGGTGAATTGGAACTGGATGTAGATGATAGTTCAGGGAAGGTAGGTGTTGAGTGAAAGGTAGGTGATTGAGGAATGGGAGAGTCCAGTGATGGTAAGGAATCAATGATATTTTGATTAGGTGGTTGAGGGACTGGACAATTTGTAAAAGAGTCATCTGTAAATGATGGGGTAGTAAAAAAGGAAGTAGATAGTTCAAAGAAAGGGGATTTGGGAAATATGAAAGGGAATACTGACTCCCTAAAAGATACATATCTACTAACAAAGAAGGACCCGGTGGCAATATTGTATAATTTATAGTCCTTTCTAGTATCTGAATATCCCATAAACACAACTACAATTACCTTGGAGGGGAATTTACTAGTGAAGTTAGGTTTGGTTGCATAACATAAACAACCAAGCCCTTTGAGATGTTGAAAAGAAGGAGGTTTACCATGAAAAATCTCATAAGGAGATTTTCTAGAAATAACTGAAGAAATAAGTATGCCTGCGCAAGTGCTTGCGTTTCCTTTCACCTACCCCATTCTATTGAGGAGTGTGAAGACATGAACGTTGATGCACTATTCCAACAGAAGTAAAAATAGTAGAAAATTGAGAATTAAAAATTCAAGTCCATTGTCTGATCTAATGATATTGACAGAAGCAGAAAATTGAGTTTTAATCAAAACAAGGAAATTTCTGAGTAAAACAATGACATAACTTTTCATTCTCATCAAATAAACCCAAGTTATTCTGGAATAGTCATCAACAATAGTAAGAAAGTATCTATAACCATTGTAAGTACATTGTCTATATGGACCCTACACATCTATATGTATAAATCTAAAAGGAGTAACAATTTTAGAAGTACTAATAGAAAATAGAAACCTAGTTTGTATTGCCAAAGGACAAATTGTGCAAGACAAAGGTTTGTACCGTGATTATTGCAACATGAAAGGACACAAAAGGGATTGTAGTGTGATTATTGCAACATGGATTAGACGTCTAATGCAAAAGGGATTGATGTATTCGTCTAATGCTCATAAAATGTAGGATCATTCAAGTCTAGATTTTGTAACGGTTGAGCACACTATGTTATCATATTGGACTGCATTTTTTGGCTTTCATCTTGCAAGAGCATATTATAGACCAGGTTCAGTGATGGGATCAGATTTGTCATCAAATCAGGCTACGTGATTGATCATAATTCTCATTTAAGCCTATCAAAAATTGCATTAACTTCTGTTGTTTTATATTATCTGCATAAGCCTTATCACTCCCAGGCAGTGGAACCAATGACATATATTCATTCAAAACATTACGCAACTTATAGAAATACTCAGATATAGTAGAAGTCCCATGTGTCATTGTGTAGATTTCCCTATGTAGCTGATAGATTCATGTGAGATTTTTCTTATCAAAACGCTCTTTCAAGTCCATCCAAATTTTATGAGCATTAGACGAATACATCAATCCATTTCCTATTTCTCTTGATACTGAATTAGTGATCCACGACAAAGCAAAAGAATTTCACATATCCCATTCATGAACTAGGTCTGTTTATAATGTTCCTTTCGATAGCTACCATCAATAAACCCTAGTTTATTCTTTGCTAACAATGCAATCTTCATAGAATTATACCGTGCAGTATAATTTTATATGCCAGTTAATTAATGAGGGATTAAGATGCAATCTAGAGTATCAGACGGATGGAGATAGAGAGGATTCCTAGGATGCATGTTAGTGAATTGTTTGATCGAATCTCCAACTGTAGGTACTGTAACTTCAACATCGATCGATATTTGCACAAAAATTATCAGCAATAGTTGAATCAGCTTGCAATTGCAACTACAATGAGCTTAGAATTCTAGAAATTGAACTAAATTTTAGGTTTAAAAAAAGGAGACAACACAGAAAACTTGTCAGAAGTTGAGCTGAAAGTTGAAGACCGCGGTCTGCGCTTGATATGTAGCCGTGTTTGCCTCATCGCTGCAGCGGTCCATTTTCCATTGTCAGGGGTACCTCCGTCAGAGGTATTTTTGCTCGGAAAATTTAGTTGTGTATAAATACTTCTTTTTCAGATTTTTAGGTCACTTTTTGTTTAGTTGAGCACGTGAACCACCTACTTTTACCTTTTTGAGTAATTTTAGAGCTTGTTTAGCAATTAATCTTAGACTTTTATCTTGTATTCTTATGGCTTCTATTTCATCTCAATTTTTGATTTCCTCAGTTATTATGTAGACCCATTAGCTAGGGTTGTAGTTCAACCCTAATGTGAATGGGTCTCCTATTTTAGGGCTTAGATGTTTGTGAGAGATGGATATTTGGCCTGATTTGTGCTTTTTATGTTGAATTGGTGGTTGCAAACACTAATTTGTGCCTTTTTGACTTAGGCTCTTATTGAGAAAGAGATTTTAAGTCAAGGAAATTCAGGCCAATAAGGATTGGGATATATTCAAGAGATTGATAACCTCAATTAAAGGGTTAAACCTAGATATATTAATACCCCACTTGAGAACTTTGCTTGCATAAATTGAACACTCAATTGGGCTTGAGAAAGACAATTAGGAAAAGTCACTCAAACTACCGAGAGGCATAGAGTGAGTAGTTACGTGCATTAGCTATATCACGATCTCAACTATAACATTAGTACCCTAAATTTTAGATCCCATTAGATACTCACCTAGGAGTAAGTCACTCCCTAGAGCCTCTTTGCCAATTTAGAAAATCCTATAAAAATATGTACTTCAACCACTTCTCCAGTTCCTTCTTCAAAGTTCTTCCATTTTCAAACAAAGTTATATCATGTTTGTAGTCTCTCATTGTAAAACTGCCAGAGCCCTTCGAGTGTCATTTATCTTGTTTTTCATATTTGAGAATATTTTGTTATTTAACAACTTCATTTCATTCTTAACATTCTTCAATTTCAGCCATACTCTTTTCATAGGTTTTGCCATAACAGACTTTGCCCAACCTGCTGCAACCTTTATCAAGAACTCAGGATGGGCTGCCAAATGATTTAAAAACTTAAAGGGCTTAGTCTATTATTAATTGTTTCAACAAAATTGACACATAAAGGAAAATGATCAGAGAAGTTGGGATCTAATATCTTCACATCTATTTGAGATAGAAGGGTCATCCATTCTGTATTTCCCAGTGCCCAATCAATTCTGTTAAAGATGTGACTATTAGTCTAAGTGAACTCCCTACCGAAGGTTCTCAGCTGACACATCCACTATCTATAATAAAAATTTCAAAGTCCCTGGTTCAGCCTCCATCGCTGCATTTCCATTGATTACATCCCCAGGTCTTAAAATTGTGTTGAAGTCTCCTATGATAATCCAAGGATTTTGAATTCCATTTGCCAAGTTGAGCTCACTCAACTGCAGCCATAAACCTCTTTTATTTTCCACTATGTAACCCATTCACTGCAATAAAATAGAATTCATTACTCTCTACTATTTTCAAGGTTGGCGCCTATATTTTCATGAATGGCGACACAAGAACTGACATCAATTGGATTGATTGGAGGTACTCCATTTTTTGGGGTGACTATGTGCTCGTTCTCGCCATGAAGACCTAGGCCGGTATCTGCGTGAGTGGGCACTCCTTGAGAGTTCGACATGTTGATTCCTGAAATCAAATATAATTACCATAACAAGCGTATAATCAGTATATGTGTTATGAGGATTAATACTAGGCAATCACTATTATCCTTAGCCCCACGGTGGGCACCAAGCTATTTACCCTAAAAATTGGATAACAATTATTTATAATGTGATTTTAAGGATATGTGATTTCACCTAATACCAAATGGTAAACGTAAAAATAAGTGATGAAAATTGATAATAATATAAAGCAAACCAGTGTTTCGACAGATTCCTCGAGCTTGAACATCCTCGAGCCAGTTATGTAAGAACATTTTAAAAAGCAACAAGAGGATAAACAAGAGAATGTGAATTAAAGGGAGAATATTGTATTGCTTTAGTCAATGTGAATATAAGGTGAGCACATGATGATTATGCCCCCCTTTATATAGTAGAGAAATCCTATCTAAGATACAATTCTAACTATGGAAGTAAATTCCATGATTAACTAGATAATTGCCCTTGATTTGATCTGTTCTGAGATATACGCCATGATCTCCGGTCAATCACGGATATCTCAACTTTCCGTTATTACGCTTTGCTCGAAATCTATCACATTTGGTCTTGATCGATGTTGGCCTCGATGTCGATAGGCAGCTCAATCCTCGGACTCGATGCCTCATTTTCGTGTTGTAGTTTGATTCATTATGAGGCTACCCCTCGATGCAGTTCTCTTGTCTTGATCAAATAGCATAATTGGGGCAGGTCCGATTCTAACCGTATACATATTTGTAAAACCACAACAAACGTTTTCAAAAAATTAAGCAATCATCACTTTTTTTCTTTTTTAAATTTTAGAGTACACTCATTCGACTATCTTTAGGAAATTAAACGTTTTTTTCTCACTTTTTTCATCACTTATTTTTTCTTTCGGGACCACCAGTGTAATATTAGGAGTTTAGGACCCATTTTATCTATTACTCCTATTATAGATAGTTCGTGACTTTTCTGTTGTAGTTTTGCAACTTAATTATCTGGAGAATTGCTCGAAATTTAATGATGGTTCAAACATCAATGAAACATAATATTTTTTCCCAAAGCCGACTATAATTAGGAAAGTCTTTCTGCCTAACAACTAGAATCGCAGAAACGTGGAAAATTAATTCTTATTTTTGTAATTATTTTGAAAACACAATCAACATAGAATGTGGAAAATAATACCATAAAAACGTACTCTCTTTCGAATATCTAGCATACAGTGTTTTCTCTATCATAACATAATTAGGAACTACTTTGGCCTGAAATTGAAGACCTAAGTTGTCTCAAGTAAGGAGACCAAATAGCTGTGAGAACTCTATAAATTATCACCCTTACGCACCATTGTATATTATCACCTGCTTTTCTCCATCGATAATTTCTAGCTATAGACTCTTATGGATGCTAATCGAAAGTCCTCTGATCAATATATTGATAAGCCTGATAATAGTAGTAATGATTTTTCTGCATTGGAATCAAACATGCCCTCTATAGAGCCTGAAGAGGAGAAATCACGTGAAGATTTTGATAAGTCTGAGAATAGTAGTAATGATGATTTTCCTGCATTAGTATCAAATCGTCCCTCTATAGAAATCGAACATGAGAAATCAATCGTTAATACTCATCAAGAAGGACCAAAATTTTCCTATGCAGCCATGTTGGCTAATAAGACAAGCAATTCTCCTCGTATTACACTAGTGAAAAAGGTTGTTAGGGTTGCACCAAGTGATAATGAATCACATCCTTGTACTGGATCAAATAACGTAGTTTTTTGTCCTAAAGAAAAGGTCGTCTGTGTTAGGGGCTTACCAAAAAAGGTAAAAGCTGTGGACTTGATTCAAGCACTCAAGAAATTTGGACCTGTCAAAATTGACAGCCTTCAAATTAAAAAAATTGATTTGGGAGGTTGGTCCGGGAGTTTGGAATTTCAATCACCTGATTCAGCTCGTGCAGCGGTTGAGGCTGGAAAAATCAAATTTGGAGAGAATGTGGGATTTGTTTCATTCAAGAGTGCGCAATGGAACAGACACGAATAAGAGCAGAGGAAGACAGAGAATAGAGCCCACAACTATTGGGCGAAAGACTCCCATCGATACCACTTGATTAAAAACATTGGCAGTGTATTATTGTTATTGTCATTTTTGGTTATAGCATTTTATTTTCCTCTAATAGTTTTGAATGTTTTTTTCTTGACTTGCTATTTAAGTGTGAAAATTCGGTCAATCATTTTGTTTGAGTGCTCAGCTAATGCTTTACGTACAAACTGGAGGGGTTCCTCCAATGGTTTCGTGACTTAATTTACTCCTCGGGTATGCATAATTTGTGCGTCTAGTCTTTGACCATAATACAAAAGATTTGCCTGCTTTAGTTAATTTCTTTTTGTGTTAAATGAGAATTATTGTGAAGGAAAAAAACACAGTTTAGATGATTAGGACAGAGATTTGAGTTTAAATTGTAACCTTAATTCTTTTCTTAACGTAAACAAGTCGTTGGGTTAAGCAGAAAGTACGTAAAAGAATTAACGGAAAAGGTCTACATATATGAATTCTCCGTTATACTATTTATTTTTTATCCATACAGTTACTCATTTTTAACATATTTACCCTCTAATCTAAAGGGCGCATTCCTCCATACACGTGGCTGCATTTTAAAACGCCCAACCCATTTTTCTTTTTACTAAATCCCCAATATCCATACCCACTTGAACGGAGGTGACCTTCACCTATGACCATTAGGTTTTGGGTTCGAGTCATCATGAAGGGGAAGTATGAAAGCACTTATGATCCTCCTAATTTAAGAGGGGTTAAAATAAAATATCAACCTCAACCAATTCACCTTAAACTACATCGTCGCCAGAGCCAGCATAATCATGGGACGGATTTAGAGAGGTACATAGCCAGCGTGGTGTGCATGCTCAGATATACACCCTGATTAAATCCAACAAGGGCCATGTCATGGGTCCGAATTTAAATTTTCCTTAAATTTATTTTACAAAATATTTACAACAATAACTAAATTTACTTTTTAAACAACAATTTAATCATTTAAAACAAAAAAAGAATTATCATTTAAAATTTAAAAAATCACAAAAAATAAAAAGTGAACTATCGGATGTCCAAATTCAGAACTCAAAGTGAAAATTTAGATTTGACAATCCATGACAGACCAGTTCACCTAAAACTACATCGGACTTGGAGCCTTATTTAGGCTTGAAATTTTCCACTTGATTTAGAGATGCCATGGCAACCCTTCAAGTTACTTGAGCTCATTTTGTTATGCTTCCTCATCGTTATCTTTCCAAAGAGGAAACATTATAACAAAGATCACTTACGAGAACCCACAAGCAGTGAACAACACAAATAAACACCTCCTTTGGTATTTGATGAGAATGGATCGGAGGAGTACATCAGAGAATTTGGAATTGTGAATTTATCTTTAATTATGTAATATGGAATGTCTAAGAATATATGGTGATGATGAAGCTTAAAGGGCATCATCTGTGGAGGAACTCTAAATTCAAATAAAGCTTTGTAAATATTTGACTCCATTGTGGTCCAAGGAATAGAGCAAAGAACAAGAAACTTTAATTAATATCTAGTAGAACCCAAAATATAGATACCCATGATTGTATACATATGTGTGTATCTTCTATGAGCTTTGTTTTTATTCTTAACGTGTGTTGAAGGATGCTGAGCTATCACAATTAGTTAGTTAGTTAGTGCTAGCAACAATAATTAAGTAGTCAGTTATTTTAGTATATAATAACGTACAGTGTATTGAGAAATTAGTGAGTGAAATTAAATTTTCCAGAATCTTCTGCCTTCTCTTTCGTCCTCTCTGCTTCTCTTCAATAATTAATAGAGCTCCCAAGCTCTTAACATGGTATCAGAGCAGTGAGAATCGATCAGAATTTTACTCAAAACTGTCTCAAAGCTCATTGCATCTCTAATTTCCTACAAAATCGTGAAGAAATCATTCCAAACTCTCAATTCGCAAAGCTAGGGCCTAGGGTTTTGTAATTTCTTCCCCATTCAGCTGAAATGGTGAAGGAATATGGAACGGGAGTCGCGGCTACAGGAATTGAAGCTAAAATCGATCACATGCATCCACTTCTTGTGCATCCATCGGACACTCTGGGTCTAATTCTAATTCCGATCCAACTCAAAGTATATGAGAACTACGCACTATGGCGAAGGTCGGTACATATAATACTTCAAGCCAAACGGAAATTATGTTTTCTTAACGGAACTTGTAGAAAGGTATTATTTGATTTTGAATTCGATGAGCACTGGGAAAATGCAATGCGATTGTCCTTTCATGTATAATGAACACAGTTGCGCCGCATCTATTCAGTGGAATTATTTATGCATCTGATGTGCATATTGTATGGGAAGATTTGAAGGAGCATTTTGACAAGGTAAACAGAGTGCGTATATTTCAATTACTTCGAGAAATTGCAACATTTCCTCATTCTATGTATTTCACACGGCTGAAAGAGTTATGGGTAGAATATGACGCAATGGTACCTTCCTGAAACTGTGGTTACCCAAAATCCAAGAAAAATGTAAAGCATTTTTTACAACAACGGTTGCTTCAGTTTCTCAGTGGATTAAATGACTCATATGATCAGGCGAGGCATAAATCCTCATGAAAACAACAGAACCAACCCTGAATCAAGCATATGTGATGATCATTGAGAGTAAGGGTAATGATCCGAATTTTCCACCCTTGAGAGTCGTGATGGCACCTACTCGTAGAAGCTAGACAAGACGCGAAATATGAAACTTCTAACTCTTTCATTTTAATCCTTTTAATAGTTTGAATTTAACAGATAATCAACAATTTAAAAATTAATGATAGAAGAATAAGCTGAAGACTTAAACAACTAAAATAATCAAATCAGTACTACAATGCCAATATACTCCTCTACCCGGAATCTGGTGTAACAATATTCACAGACCGTCTATGAATACTACATACAAATGTTTGAACAAGGAAATACAGTCTGTCTGTGATGAACCGGCCAGTCGTCTCATGAGTTACCTCTCCATTTACCTCATTTCTGCTTCTTTATCTGTGTTTTATGGTATCGAGTTGGTCAGATTGAGTCCGGGAGGAGTTTGGTGAAGTTTGAGACACATAGTATCTTTTAAAAAAGTCTAAGTTGGAAAAGTCAACTAAATGTTCACTTATGTACTACATGGAGCGGATGTGAGTTGTGATAGTTTGGTTAGCTTTGGGAGGTGATTTAGGACTTAGGAGTGTGATTGGAATCGGTTTTGGAGGTTCGAAATATAATTAGGCTTGAATTCGATGAGTTTTGGGTAACTCGATATTGTTTTAGTGTTTTGATGATTGGAACAAGTTCGAATAAGCTATTGGGTCATGTTTGTGCTTTTGGTTCAGGTCCTGGGGGCCTTAGAATGATTTCGAGTGGTTAACGAAAGAGTTGAGGTGTAATTGCAGCTTCAGATTTTGCTACTTCTGGTATTTTCGCACTTGCGGTTTAGGGACGCAGGTGCAGCGTAGCATATGTGTGGTTTTGGCCGCAGAAGCAGGAGAGGAAGAGATGGTCTAGGATCGCAGAAACGGTCAGGTTAGCCGCAGATGCGGAGGTTGTTTCAGAGAACCGGGCAGGTTAGCCGTAGATACGGAGTAGCAGATGCAAAGGTTGTTTCGAAGATGTAGGGCCTGGTCCCTTAAGTTAGTTCTGCAGAAGCAAATGTGTGACCGCAAATGAGGTACTGCAGAAGCGGTGCAGGGGGCACAGATGCGAAAACCCTTGGCCAGAATGTATATATATTCTTTCTTCGCAATTTTTGAAGGGTTTAACCATTTTAACTTCTGATTGAGAGCTTTTGGGCGATTTTGAAGGGAGAATTCAAGAGAACTGTGATAAGGCAAGGATTTTGGACCTAAAACACACTTCTATGGTAATAGTTCATGGATTGGCAGTGAAATCTAAGGAATTAAAGGACTAAAAATAGAGGTTTAAGGCTTGAGTTTAAGAAGGCTTAAATTGAGGATTTGAGGGGTCAATTAAACTCCGATTCTTATGTTTTGGATATGTATAAACTCGTGGGGAGATGGGGAATCTAATGATGTGAAAACTTTTGAGTTTTGAGATGCAGTCCCAGGGCTTGAGTTTTGTTAGTTTCGAGTATTTTGGTATTTTTCGATTGTTTTTGGTTGGGCTTTGTTCCCTTAGCATATTGTAATGTATTCATTCTGATTTTGGATAGATTCGATGTACGTGGAGGTCGATTCGAGGGGCAAAGGCGTCGCAAGCTAGAGATTTTGCCGGTTCGAGGTGAGTAATGATTGTAAATGATGTCCTGAGGGTTTGAAACCTCGGATTGTACATCGTAGTGCTATATTGAGGTGAGACACATGCTTAATGTTGAGCGTAAGGCCGTGCACTATTGGGGATTGTGACTTGGTACGTCCCGGTTGATGATTTTACCACGTATTTGACTGAAACTTATTTATCATCATGATTTGGGATGATTGCCATATTCAGGATTCGTGCCAACTATTGGAACCTTCGGAAATTTTTATCACTATTTCCTTACTGTATTTGACTTATTACTTAAACTCAATCATACTGTTTTTCACTATTTTACTACTCATCCATTTTTACTCAGTTTTGAGACTTAAATGATGTTTTGGGCTAAGAGCTATTGTTTTACTAATGCCCGAGGGGCTTGTGATGATTTTCGGACTAAGTACGACCGAGGTCCAGATGTGTTGATACACTGATACTGATATGAGGCTCAGGCCTGAGATACATATATATGCCACAAGGTGGCTTGGCTGATATGAGGTCGAGAGCCTGGATTAGATGCCACGAGATGGCTTGATATTGCTCTTGGGTCGTAAGGGGACCGTCTTGGAGTCTGTACACCCCAGTGAGCACGGGTACCCATTGTGATGTGAGATTGAGCCCGAAGGGCTAATATTGTTCTGAGATTAAGCCTGAGGAGCTGGTACTGTTATGAGTTGTCCGAGGGGCGTATTTGTTGATACCCTGCCAGAGGGGCGAACTTCTATTTGTTATTTACCTGTCAATTACTTGTTTTACTAGTGGAAAAAGGAATTTTACTTAATTCTTCACTGATTTATTATTTTTAAGTGATTTTTACTACTTCGACGTAGAATTCCTTGTGTTATTCGTGTTTTCTTACTTTCAACCATTATTTATTTTTATTACTCACTGGGTCGGAATACTCACATTACTCCTTGCACCGTGTGTACAAATTCGGGCATTGCGGGTCCCTCTCCCGGGTGCTGACTCATCCCAGCTTCAGGCGGATCTTAGGAGAGTCTTTAGGTAGTTTCTGGAGTTCGCAGTCTGGAGCTCCTCTCTATATATTTTTGCTACGTTCTATTTCAGTATTTGAAACTCTGTAGTTATATTTAAGGATTTAGTATCTTAGACGCTCATGACTTGTGACACCCTGGTTAGGGCTGTGTTGGGATGATTTTCCACTTTGATATGTTTATTTCTGCTAAATATTACTATTAAATCATGTTTTGAACTATCTTTATGTTGCTTAACTGCTTAAAAGGACGAATGGTGTTAGACTGGCTTACTTTGTTTTCACGATAGAAGCCATCATGACCGTGTTCGGGGTTAGGGTCGTGACAAGTTGGTATAAGATCCTAGGTTACATAGGTCTCGTGAGTCATGAGCGGGTTTAGTAGAGTCTTGTGGATCGGTATGGATACGTTTGTCTTTATCCTCGAGAGGCTGTAGAACCTTAGGAAATACTTCACATTCTTGAATTCTTATCATGCGTTATTCGATTCAGCTTGAAATGTAACTCTTGAAATTCCTTCCACACGTTTGTATGTGCGCATGAGCTCTCAGTATTGGATGTGCCTCGATGGTTTCTGATTCCCTGATCGAGGGGACCAGATGTGAGCTTTGTGAACTAATGTTGGCCCAGTTTGGAGGACGTGAGGTCGGATCTTTGCCCATAACTTGAGCTCCGAGGTGCTGATTGTGTGAGCAAGTGTTTTTGAACTTATATGTTCGGTATTGTCCCTATTACTGGAAGTGACAGTTGGATAACTATGCAATGAGTACTGTCGCAGCTAGGCAAGCCAACTTAATCATACATTTTTAACTAGTTTTCAACAAGATAATAATAAAAGCAATAATTTCAAGCAGAAGTCATAAATTAATATTAAATGAAAGAAAAAAAAAATACGGAAAAAATAACATCATCCTCTACCCAAGATTTAGTGTCACAGTACTCACGGACTACTACGAATTACTACAAATAAGAGTTTGAAAGATAATACATAAGGAGTTTGTTTCGATACAATGAAAACAAATAGAATTGAAATAGAAGAGACTCAGGGCCCGTGAACGCCAGTGAAATACCTAGGAGTCTCTGGACTGAAGGCACGCTCCCAAACTACTGTTGCGGTCTGTAATCTGTCTCCTGACCTGTACACAAAAGGGCACAGAAGTGTAGAATCATCACAACCGACCCCATGTGATAGTAAGTTCCTGGCCTAACCCCGGCGAAGTAGTGATGATGCTAGACAGGACCTACCACAATTAACCTGTGCAAATATGATATACAAGTACGGGAAAGAAACAATAGCAATATAATACAAAAAAACCTAGGAGAGGACATGCTATCGGGGAGTACTAGATGTAAATGGAACATCATAAACAACAGCAGATCTATTCCGGGTTTTGTGATACACACATCTACAGTGGACGGCGTGCCACACGACCCATAATGTAGTATATAAGTGGACGACGTGCCACACGATCCCGTAATGTAATATATAAGTGGACGGCGCGCAACACGATCCCGAAATGTAATATATAAGTGGACAGCGCACCACACGATCCCTAATTTAAAATATAAGTGGACGGCACGTCAAACGCTCCCGTAATGTAATGTATAAGTGGACGGCGTGCCACACGAACCCGTATTCTCCGTGCACAATGTCACCGGCATCTCAGGTCAATAAAAATTATAAGTATAAGCTGTCGGCAGCGCGCCACACCATCCCGTATTATAATTCATAAGTGGACAGCGCGCCACATGAACCCATTGTGTAGTATATAAGTGGACGGCGCGCCACACGAACCCGTATTACAATTGATTATCTGAAATGATATTTCCAATTGAGGTCCCATTAGGGAAGAACAACAATATAACAATTAAAAACACCAAGGGTACATCCAACAACCCAAAATATCCTGGCAAGAGAGGATTTAATAGTAACAGTCTACTCGTCCCGCCAAGGAAAAACAATTCAACAACAAGTCCCGGCAAGAGAAAATAATTCAACAACAAGTCCCGGTAAGGGAAAAGTACTGCACTTCCTTCCTTAACTCATTTGCTTCTCAACCATCACTTCATAATTTATTTAACAAGTAATTAACTCAATTGTTTCACCTTTTTCCGGACTTAGAAGAAATTACGACTCACAATCACGCTAGACACCGGTGTATAGATACTCGTCACCATGCCTATACACCGTACTCGATCATTTAGCAAATAGCAATACATCACGCTAATCCTATTCCCTCAAACCAAAGTTAGATCAAACACTTACCTCGAAAGCTCCAAACTCAACTCACGCCTCTAGGATAGTATTACCCCTCGAATTCACCTCAAAACCGGTCGAATCTAATCATAGTTTACCCAAATATCTCAATAAATGCTAGTTAAATCAATTTGAATGCATAAGAATGAATTTCCCAAAGTTTTACGCAAAAATTTCCAAAATGCCCCCGCGCCCACGTGGTCAAAACTCGAGGTTCGAACCAAAACTGGGTTACCCATTCCCCCACGAGTTCATATATGCAATTTGTTTTGAAATCGGACCCCAAGTTGAGGTCCAAATCCCCAATTTTAAGAAAACCTAGGTTCTACCCCAGATCCCCATTTTTACCTTTTGAAAGCATTGATTTTAAGATGAAATCATGACAAAAGATATTAAAGATTGAAGAAATTGAGTAAAATTTAACTTACAAATGATTTGGGAAAGAAGGAGTTGAGAGAAAATCGCCAATGGAGGTTTGGGTTTTGAAAATATGAAGAATGAGGTTTAAAATCATCTAAGTATAGAATGCACAAGTGCATATATCGCAATTGCAAAAATTTGTTCACATTTGCGAACAATGCAGAAGGAATGGTAGATGTCGCAATTGCGAAGAATTGTTCGTAATTGCGAACAAGGCAGATTTTGGGCGGAACTCGCATTTGCGAGGGAAAGTTTGCATTTGCGAATTCATGACTTAAGCTGGGCAATCGCATTTGTGAATAAGTCTTCGCATTTGCAAGGACTGGGCTGGTAGGAAGGGTATCCCATTTGCGAGCTTTTCTTCGCATTTGCGATAGGGGCAGGCCGGGAGGAATCTCGCATTTGCGAGGTTGGCTTTGCAAATGCAAAGCCTGCAGATACCTGCTGCTCCAACATGCAACAAAATGAACCTAACACCTATCCAAAACTCACCCAAGACCTCGGGGCTCCAAACCAAACATGCACACAACCTCAAAAACATCCTATGGACTTACTCGTGCGATCAAATTGCCAAAATAACATCATTTGCATAGAATCAAACCTCAAAACACATGATTTCTCCTTTAAATTCTCAAGAACTTCAAATTTTCCATTTTTAGTCTGAAACACGTCAAATTACATCCGTTTTCACCAAACTTTACATATAGAGCTTAACGCTCATTTAAGACTTGTACCGGGCGTCGGAGCCAAAATACGAGCCCGATACCATCACTTCCTAACTCATTTTCATTTTAATTTCTCATATAAATTTTAGATAAAAAATTTCTTTCAAAAATTCTGTACTCGGGCCTAGGACCTCGTATTTTTATTCTTGGAATACGCCGGGGTCCCATATTTTTCTACGGACCCTCTAGGATGGTTGACCAAAGTCAACTATATCAATATTATTATCAAAATTCATAGTTTTTAGCACAAATTCATATATTTCCACATAAAAAAAATTAGCTTCGCGCCCGGACTACGCACGCAAATCGAAGCAACAAAATAAGAGGGTTTTAGGGCCTCGGAAGCACAAGGAAAAGGAGAATTACGGTAATGACCCATTGGGTCGTCACATCCTCCACCTCTAAAACAACCGTTTGTCCTCGAACAGACAAAGAAAGAAGTGCCTGAGTTGGGAAACAGGTGGGAATAATGCCTCCGCATATCGGACTCGGACTCCCAAGTCGATGCCTCGGGAGGATGACCGCTCCACTGAACACGCACTGAAGGAAAACTCCGTGACCTCAACTGTCGGACCTGCCGGTCTAAAATAGCCACCGGCTCCTCCTCATATGACAGATCCTTGTCCAATTGGACAGCACTGAAATCTAGCACATGGGCGGAATCGCCATGATACTTCCAAAGCATGGATACGTGAAAAACCGGATGCACGGCTGACAAGATAGGCGGCAAGGAGAGTCTATAAGCCACTTTACCCACGTGGTCAAGAATTTCAAATGGGCCAATAAACCTAGGGCTAAGCTTTCCCTTCTTCCCCAATCTCATCACTTCCTTCATAGGCGATACACGGAGCAACACCCGCTCGCCAACCATGAAAGCAACATCCCTGACCTCACGATCGGCATAAATCTTCTGCCTAAACCGAGCTGACCGAAGTCTATCCTGAATGATCTTGACCTTATCCAAGGCCTCCTGCACCAGATCTATACCCAATAGTCGAGCCTCCCCCAGCTCAAATCATCCGACTGGGGAATGACACCGCCTACCATACAATGCCTCATATAGAGATATCTGAATGTTGTACTGGTCGTTGTTGTTGTAGGCAAACTCTGCTAAAGGCAAGAACTCGTCCCACGAGCCTCCAAAATCAATAACGCAGGCTCGGAGCATATCATCAAGAATCTAAATAGTCCTCTCGGACTAACCGTCCGTCTGGGGGTGAAATGATGTACTCAACTGAACCTGGATGCCCAACTCATGTTGTACCGCTCTCCGGAAATGCGAGGTAAACCGCGCGGACCCCGGTCCGAAATAATAGATATGGGCACCCCATGAAGGCAAACGTTCTCTTTGATATAAATCTCAGCATATCTCTCGGACGGATAGGTGGTGGCAAGTAGAATAAAATGCGCTGACTTGGTCAACCTATCAACAAGAACCCATATCGCATAAAACTTCTTTCGAGTCATTGGAGGGCCAATAATAAAATCCATGATGATTCTTTCCCACCTCCACTTGGGAAGCTCAATCCTCTAAAATAGCCCACCGGGCCTCTAATGCTCGTACTTAACCTGCTGGAAATTCAGACAACGAGCCATATATGCAACAATGTCTTTCTTTATTCTGCGCCACCAGTAATGCTATCTCAAATCCTGATATATCTTCGCAGCGCCCGGGTGAATGGAATACCGAGAGCTGTGGCCTCCGCTAAGATCGGCTCCCGAGTACCATCAACATTGGGCACACAAAATCGCCCTTGCAATATGCCATCATCTCCTAAGGTCATTTCCCTGGCACCTCCCCGCTGCACCGTCTCTCTCAGGACACACAAATGGAGACCATCAAACTACCACTCCCGAATATGCTCCATCAATGAAGAACGAGCAACTGCGCAAGCTAACACCCTGCTAGGCTCAGAAATACCCAATCTGACAATTCTACTGGCCAAGGTCTGAACATCCAAGGCAAGTGGTCTCCGGCTGAACGGAATATAGGCGATACTACCCATGCTGGCGGACTTTTTACTCAATGCATCGGCCACCACGTTGGCCTTCCCCGGGTGGTATAAGATAGAAACATTATAGTTTTTAAACAACTCCAACCACCTCCACTGTCTCAAATTCAACTTTTTCTATTTGCACAAGTACTGAAGGCTCTTGTGATCCGTGTACATCTTACACGTCGCACCATACAAAATAGTGCCTCCAGATCTTCAAGGCATGAACAATGATTACCAACTCTAGATCATGAACTGGATAGTTCTTCTCGTGGATCTTCGACTACCTCGAAACATATGCTATGACCCTGCCACTCTGCATCAACACTGTGCCAAGTCCAATCCGGGAAGTATCACAATAAACAGTATAAGGTCCTGATCCGTGGGCAAAATCAACTCTGGTGCGAAAAACTATCTTAAGGACACTGAGTGCCCTAATTGTCAACTGGTGGTAACAAGATTCCAAATCTATCCTTGAAAAACACCTTGGTGTTCTGAAGCTGATCGAACCATATCCTCATCGAACCGTCTTTCTTCTTCGCAATAGCATTGATGCGCCCCAAGGTGAAACTCTGGGCCTAATAAAACCCTTATCAAGCAAATCCTAAAGATCTTCCTTTAACTCTCTCAACTCTGGCGGGGCCATGCGATACGATGAAATGGAAAAAGGCTGAGTGCTCGGTGCCAGATCAATACAAAAATCAATATCCCTACCAGGCAGCATGCCTGGCAGGTCTGAAGGGAACACATTGGGGAAGCTCCCCAACAATAGGAACAGAACCAACGGGAGCGGCCTCTGCGCTAGAGTCGTGACCACACACTAATTGAGCTAAACACCCCTTTTTAACCATGCGTCGAGCCTTCGCACACGATATCACACTGTGGGTCAAACGATCTAAAATCCCTCTTCGTTCTAAATGGGGCAAATCTGGTAAAGCCAATGTCACAGTTTTGGTGGGACAATCCAAAATGGCATAGCAAAGGGACAACCAATCCATACCCAATATAACTTCAAAGTCCACCATATCTAAGATCAATAAGTCAACATGGGTCTCAAGACCCTCAAAAATCACCACTCACGAACAATGCACTCGGTCGACCACTACATAATCACTCAGCGATGTAGACACATATACAAGAATACCTTAGGCCTCACTGGGCATAACCAAATAGGGTGAAAACTAAGACGACGCATATGAACACGTAGATACATGGTCAAATAGAACTGAAACATCTCTAATACAAATTAGAATGGTACCTTGATCACAACATTTGATGACTCGACCTCCGGCCTGGCCGGCAAAGCATAGCAACGGGGCTGACCCCTTCCTCCCTGAACAGTATCTCTGGGACGATCTACTGTGAGCTGACCCCTGCCTCTGGTGGTCTGAGCTCCAACTCTATGCTCCCTACCTCCACCTATATGGCCGTTACCCCCACATTTAGCTGGTTGTGTGGCATGTGGATCATCTGTTGCCTGAATCATGGGACGAGGACCCTGCTGCTATGAACTTTGGAAGCTATAGGGAAATACTTGGAAATGTGCCTCAGGTCGCTGCAAGTGAATCAAGCCCTCGGCTGCTGAGAATATCGAAGTAAATGTGCACTGATAGGCGCTGATGGTGAACTGAAGAGCTGCTGGGCGGAATACTGCAACTGAAAACTGCGACCGCCTGGAGTACCATGAGAAGTCTGGAGGGATGACTAGAAGGGCCTCGGGGGATGGCCTCTATCATGTGAATCCCTACCTCCAGATGAGGTACCGCTGAATCTACCAGAATGTCGAGGCCTCTTATAAGACCCCTGACCACCTCCATGAGAAAGTGCCATATCTATCCGGCGGGTGCCATCCACCACCTCCTAAAATGTAATCTCACTCCCGGCGCTCATGGCCATCTGAACACAGATCGGCTAAACCAACCCATCCACAAACCTCTACACCTTCTCTCTCGGTGGGGAGTAACATAATAGCATAACGCACGAGATCAATAAATCGAGTCTCGTACTGTGTAACTGACATAGAGCCCTGCTGGAGGCGCTCAAACTGCCTGCAAAGGACATCCCTCTAAGTAACTGGGAGAAACTTCCCCATAAATAGCTCGAAAAATTGATCCCAGGTCAATGATGGGGACCTTGCTGGCCTGGCTAATAGAAATCTCTCCACCAAGTCTTGGCGGATCCTGCTAGCCGAAAAGTGGCGAAGTCGACCCCATTGGTATCTAAAATACCTATGGTCCGAAGGACCTCATGACAGCTGCATACGAAGTACTGGGGGTCCACTATAGAAATACCGCTGAAAGTGGTGGAGAAAAGCTTGGAGAACCGATCAAGTATCTATAAAGCATCTGAAGACATGGCCGCTCCATCTCCGGCCTGAGCGATAATACATGTCTAAGCTGCCACTGCGGGCTTAACCACTTGGACCTGGGTCTGGGGAGCTACCTGCTCCGGAGTGCGCATAGCAGGTGTCTGAACCCATCCTCCAACCTGAGAGGTGGCTAGTGCGACCGGTAGTAAACCTGCTCTAGTGACACTGTCCATAAAACCTGCTATGCGGACAAGAGCATCCTAGAGATCAGGGGAAAACATAGCCCCTCCTGGGATCTGAGCTGGGCCCACTGGAGTTGCTGGGGCTGGAACCTCCTCATCAAAGTCAATGTGAGGCTCCACCTCTGGAACTGCTGCTTGGGGCTGAGCTCTACCCCTACCACGGCCTCTGGCACGGCCTCGACCCCTGCCCCTCGCGGGAACTGCTGTTGGCAGCTTAGGCTGCTGCGAGACGGAAGAAGACGTACGTGTTCTTGCCATCTGCGAAAGAACATAGTAGAACGACAATCAATATTTGAGAAATAGAATCGCACGACAAGAATGAACGGAGTGAAATTTTTTCCTAACTCTCTAGCCTCTGGGGGATAAATACAGACGTCTCCGCACCGATCCCTCAGACTCTACCAAGCTTGTCCGTGAGTTGTGAGACCCAAGTAACCTAGTACTCTGATACCAACTTGTCATGACCGGATTTTCCCACCATCAGGAGTCATGATGGCGCCTACTGTCAGAGCTAGGCAAGCCAACTTAATCATACCTTTTAACTAATTTTCAACAAGATGATAATAAAAGCAATAATTTCAAGTGGAAGTCTTAAATTAATATTAAATGAAAGACAAAAAAATACGGGAAAATTAACATCATCCTCTACTTAAGATTTAGTGTCACAGTTCTCATGGACTACATTGAATTACTACAAATAAGAGTTTGAAAGATAATACATAAGGAGTTTGTTTCGATGCAATGAAAACAAACAGAATTGAAATAGAAGAGACTCAGGGCCTACGAACGCCATCGAACTACCTAGGAGTCTATGGACTGAAGGCACGCTCCAAAGCTACAGTTGCGGTCCGTAAGCTATCTCCTGACTTGTGCACAAAAGGGCACATAAGTGTAACATCAGCACACACGACCCCATGTGTTGGTAAGTGCCTGGCCTAACCCCGACGAAGTAGTGACGAGGCTAGACAAGACCTACCACAATTAACCTGTGAAAATATGATATACAAGTACGGGAAAGAAACAATAACAATATAATACAAATAAAGCTGGGAGGGGACATTCAATCGGGGAGTACTAGATGTAAATGGAACATCAGAAACAACAACAGATCTATTTCGGGTTTTGTGATACACATATCTACAGTGGACGGCGAACCACACGATCCCGTAATGTAGTATATAAGTGGAATGCACGCCACACGATCCCGTAATGTAATATACAAGTGGACGGCGCACCACACGATCCTGTAATACAATATATAAGTGGACAGCACGCCATATGATATATAATATATAAGTGGACAGCGTGCCACACGCTCCTGTAATGTAATGTATAAGTGGACGGTGTGCCACACGAACCCGTATTCTCCGTGCACAATGTCACCGGCATCTCAGGCCAATAACAATTATTAGTATAAGTTGTGGGTGGCGTGCCACACGATCCCATATTATAATCCATAAGTGGACGGCATGCCACACGAACCCATTGTGTAGTATATAAGTGGACGGCGCGCCACACGAACCCGTATTATAGCTGATTATCTCAAATGATCTTTCGAAGAAAGGTCCCATTAGGTAAGAACAACAATATAACAATTAAACCCAGCAAGGGTACAACTAACAGCCCAAAATATCCCCGCAATGGAGGATTTAATAGTAACAGCCTACTCGTCCCGGCAAGGAAATACAATTCAACAACAAGTCCCGGCAAGAGAAAAGTACCACACTTCCTTCCTTAACTCATTTTCTTCTCAACCACCATTTCATACTTCATTTAACAAGTAATTAACTCAATTGTTTCACCTTTTTCCGGACATAAAAGCAATAACGACTCACGGTCATGCTAGACACTATGCATAGATACTAGTCACCATGCATATACATAGTACTCAATCGTTTAGAAAATAGCAATCAAACACCATAATCTTATTCCCTCAAACCAAAGTTAGATCAAACGCTTACCTCGAAAGCTCCAAACTCAACTCACACCTCTAGGATAGCTTTACCCCTCGAATTCGCCTCAAAACCGGTCGAATCTAATCACAGTTTACCCAAGTATATCAACAAATGCTAGTTAAATCAATTTGAATGCATAAAAATGAATATCCCAAAGATTTACCCCAAAATTCCAAAAATTCCCCCGCGCCCACGTGGTCAAAGCTCGAGGTTCGAACCAAAACCGGGTTACCCATACTCCCACGAGTTCATATATGCATTTTTTTTTAAATCAGACCCCAAATTGAGGTCCAAATCCCCAATTTTATGAAAATCTAGGTTCTACCTCAAATCCCATTTTTACTCATTGAAAGCTTTGATTTTAAGATGAACATGACAAAAGATGTTAAATATTAAAGAAATTGAGTAAAAGTTGACTTAAAATTTATTTGGGAAAGAAGGAGTTGAGACAAAATTGCCAATGGAGGTTTGGGTTTTGAAAATATGAAAAATGAGGTTTAAAATCGTCTAAGCATAGAATGCTTAAGTGCCGATATCGCAATTGCGAAGATTTTTTCGCGACTGCGAACAATGCATAAGGAAGGGCGGATGTCGTAATTGCGAAGAATTGTTCTTAACTGCGAACAAGGAAGATTTTGGGAGGAACTCGCATTTGCGAGGGAAAGTTCCCATTTGCGAACTCAGGACTTATGTTGGGCAATCGCATTTGCGAAGACTGGGCAAGTAGCAAGGGTATCGCATTTGCAAGCTTTTCTTCGCATTTGCGATAGGGGCAGGCCAGGGGGAATCTCGCATTTGCGAGGCTGGCTTCGCAAATGCGAAGCCTGCAGATACAAGCTGCTCCAACATGCAACAAAATGAACCCAACACCTATCCAAACCTCACCCGAGCTCTCGAGGCTCCAATCCAAACATGCACACAAGCTCAAAAACATCTTACGCACTTACTTGTGCGATCAAATAGCCAAAATAACATCATTTACATAGAATCAAACCTCAAAACACATGATTTCTCCTTTAAATTCTCAAGAACTTCAAATTTTTTATTTTTAGTCTGAAACACTTTAAATGACGTCCTTTTCAACCAAACTTTACAGTTAGTTCTTAACGCTCATCTAAGACTTGTATCGGGTATCGGAACCAAAATACGAACCTGATACCATCACTTCCTAACTCATTTTTATTTTAAATTATCATATAAATTTCAAATAAATAATTTCTTTCAAAAATTCCGTACTCGGGCCTGGGACCTCGGATTTTGATTCGGGGAATACGCCCGGGTCCCATATTTTTTATCGACCCTTCGGGACTTTTACATCACGGGTTTGGGTCTGTTTATCCAAAATATTGACCAAAGTCAATCAATATTATTATCAAAATTTATAGTTTTTAACACAAATTCATATATTTCCACATAAACGTTTTTAGGCTACTCGGACTGTGCACGCAAAGCGAAGCAACCAAATAAGAGGGTTTTAGGGCCTCGGAAGCACAAGGAATGGGGGAATTACGGTGATGACCATTTGGGTCGCCACATATGCTATCAGACTGCTGAGTGTTTTCTTGTGTACCTTCAGATATGGTATTATTTGGTTGTTCATATGTATACACATCATTTTCAGAGGCTATAAATTGAATTGGTTGAAGGAGTAAATCTGTTGTGTTAGGATGAACAAATATAGATTTATTATTATCTGGTTTGTTCTTGAATGGAAATATGTATTCTTTGAATTGCACATCTCTACTTACAAAGAATGTTTTGTCTATCAGATCATATAGGACATATCCTTTTTGAGTTGTGGCATACCCCATATGTATAGCAGGTTTTGATCTAGGCATTAATTTGTTATTTTGACTGACTTTTAACACATACATCCTATAACTTTAACATGCTGTAAGGAAGGTTTTTTATTGTACATTATTTCATATGGACTTTTATTTTCAATAGTAGAACTAGGCAATATATTAATAAGATCAAATGCAGCAAGAACACAATAACCCCAGAACTTTATAGGTATATTAGCTTGAAGCCTTATAGCCCTAGTAAGTTTTAGGATATGTCTATGTTTTCTCTCAGCTATTACATTTATTGAGGAGTATAAGGACATGTTTTCTGATGTATCGCTCCTAAACTTTTGAAAAACATTTCACAAGTTGAGTTAACAAATTCAGTCCCATTATTTGTTCTTACCGTATTGATTGTTATTCCAAAATGATTTTTGATAAAAGCATAGAACTGATGTATAAGTACACAAATATCGTACTTCAATTTTAATAAGAAAATCCATGTCGTTCTAGAAAAGTTATGTACAACTGTCAGAAAAAATTTATTTCCATTCACAGAAGGAATTTTGTAAGGACCCCATACATCCATGTGAACTAACTCAAAGCCAGCAACTGTTTTTATACTACTAATAAAAAAAGGATGCCTTGTTTGCCTTGCACAGGGGCATGTAGTACATAGATCTATTCTAGCAGAAATGTCTGTTGTATTAGTAGGGAATAATTTCTCGAGAATACTAGCAAATACATGTCCAAGTCTTCTACGCCAAAGTTCAATCTCAGTTGGACTAACTTCTTTATTGATTTCTGCCTCCTTACTATTTAGACTAAATGCATTATTTTCTGATATTTTTTATCTACTGGGTATGTATAAACCAATGTCTTCTTTACCAATCACTTTTACCCTCCCACTGAAGAGTTTCTGAAATATATAAAAATCGGGGAAGAAAGCAACTGAGCATTTCAATTTCTTAGTTAGCTTTGAGATAGATAATCGGTTATATTTGAACTGTGGAATGTAAAATACATTAGTTATAGTGTCTTGATCAGTCAATGTACTTGTTCTAATATGTGTGACTTGAGTAGTTTTTGGCATTAGAGACACTTTATTTAGCAGTTCTATATCTGCTACCATATGGTTTGTGGCTCATGTGTCTATTATCCATTCAGGTAAGTTTTTAGAGGCTAAAAGAGCACAAGGAATGCCTGTAGCATTAGCTGATGGTGTTGTTGTAGTAGATGTTGCACTTGTATGATCCTTGTTCAGCAATTGCACTATGTGTTCATATTGTTCCTTTGTGAAGGTGCAGTTTCCATCCACAATGTGTTTGTCGTTGGATTACAGCCTTGGGAAGTGTTAGCAATCACACCATTATTTGTTAATTGAGAGATTTGTACACACTTCTCATTCCAATTTCCTTTAGAAGACTGATTTCCCTGTAACTCCATATCAGATAGCACATTGTAAGCACTATGTGTGTTTGTATTCCTTTTTCGTGGTCTATGTTCTGGAGGATATCCTATAACTCTATAGCAGTTTTATTTAGTGTGTCCCTTCATTTTGCACACATTACAGAATAGATTGAAAATTTTCTTGAATTTTTGATAATTGCCTCCAGTTTTGGTATACATTGCCATATCAAATTGGTTGATTGCAGAAGTTGGATTAGCTCCCAGTACTCCAGCATTTGCTGCTACTGACTTTTGACTCTCATTACTATTCACCATGGCATATGCTTTATTGACTGTGGGCATTGGATTCACGAGTAAAGTTTGACCTCTAGCTTGATTATATGACTCGTTCAGGCTCATTAAAAACTGAAATAGCTTCAGTTTTTGCAGATGCACAACATATTACCTTGACCTTGGGCAGTCACACCCAGGTGCAGGGACCAATGCCTCAAATTCCTCCCACAAGTCTTTTAGTTTTGGGAAATAAATTAAAGCAAATTTTGTTCCTTGGCTAAGCGTAGCGATTTCTTTATGAAATTGTATGATCTTGATCCATTCACCTTGTCAAACCTTTCATGTAAATCATCTCACATAGCTTTTGCACTTGAGGCATACATTATTCCACCAAGTAAACCATTACTCACAGAATTCATTAACCAAGAAAGCACAATTGCGTTAACCCTTTTCCCAGTGATTCCATAGATTTTCTGGGAAGTTTTTTTAGTGTATGTACCATCTATCAACCCCAACTTATTTCTTCCTAATAATGTTATCCTCGTAGATCGAAACCACAGTGAATAATTCTCAATTCCAGTTAATTGAAATGATATTATCTGAATAGCACTTACATCTGAGGGGCTTAGATACAGAGGATGATTATAGTCAATTGCATGCAACCCTCCTTGATTCAAGTATACAGCAGGAACTATGGGGGGAACTTCCGTTGGTTGTTCATTCGCTGCCATAGACAAAAGATTTGAAAGAACAAGAAGCAGAAATCAAAAATCCTTTTGATTTTGCGGAATTAGATGTTGAATCAAAACTCAAGCTTATTGATTAGCCTGACCACTCTGATACCATGAAATTATGCTAGATCAATTTGTATAGTATATAAATGATAGGTAGAAATGAGACAGAAGAAGAGAGAAGAACAAATGTTCTAGTCTAGAGAGAGAAATTTTATTACTATACTAATTGAGCTTAACTAGACCAAGTCGGTATTATTCAACTTAACTAACTCTAGGATAATGGTGTACTTTGGCCCGAGCCTGAACCGGGACCGCGGTCCTGGCGGGCCTCACGGGCCTGGTGGGCCGGTCCTGGCGGTCCCGGTCCTGGCGGTCTTATAGGCCCGTGACGGGCCGGTCCAAAAATAAAAAACCGTGAGCCCGGGACCTCCAGGCCTGGGACCGCCAAGTAGGCCTGGACCGGTCCTGGCGGGCCCAACGACTCTTTTTTAAAATATTTGATTTGTATATATTGTATATATAGTGTATATTATGTATATATTATTACCCAAAATGGCATATCTTTCTTAGTCTTTCTTCCCCCAATAGAATGAGCACAACAAGGTAGTAATACCACCATTAAAAGGAAAAAAAACTAAAAGAAGATGCGTCAATGGTGGTAATAGTAATTAGTATATTGTGTTGTAGTAATTAGTATATATTGTATATTTTGTATATATATATATTCCCTTATATATTTTCTTCATTTATTGAAATATATATTGTATGTTATGTATATATATAATCGTATATATTTTTATGTAGTCTATATATTGTATATTATGTATATATATTATAACGTATATAGTTATATATTTTGTTGTACTATATATATTGTATCTCTTATGTATAATGTATATATATTATCTTATATATATTGTATGTTATGTATACATATTATTACTTATATATTTTCTTGTAGTTTAGGTTGTATATTATGTATATATATTCTCGTTTATATTTTCTTATAGTATATAGTGTATGTTATATATATATATATATATATATATATATATATATATATATATATATATATATATATATATATATATATATATATATATATATATAAGGATATGTCTTATAATATTTATTACCCAAAATGGCATATCTTTCTTAGACTTTCTTCGCCCAATGGAACGAGCACAACAAGGTACTAATACCACCATTAAAAGGAAAAAAAACTAAAAGAAGATATGCCAATGTACAAGTTACATCATAATCTACATTGTATCTCTAACAAATCTTATAAATCCGTCATGAACAAGCTTCGTTTCTACCACCACCAAATTCTCATAAGGCCGATATTTATGAAAAATACCTAATCTCTATTTATTTACTCATATACCTAATCAGATTTCTATTACTACTGATATTGGTAGAAATGGTAATGATTGTGATTATCTAACTGTTACAAGTCATTGATTAGATGAGGACTGGACAATGCAAAAACGTATAATTGCGTATAAAATAATTAGTTCACGTCACACAAGTAAGTTTATAGCTAAAATAGTTTCAGATATTTGTAGATATTTTTGCTTTAGCGATAAAATAATGGCAATTTCAATGGATAATGCTTCTAGTAACACTAGTGCTATAGGCATGCTTACAAAAACAGTAAATCCTGCATTTACTAAGAGAATATATATATATATATATATATATATATATATATATATATATATATATATATATATATATATATATATATATATATTAATTACTACAACACAATATACTAATTACTAGTACCACCATTGGCACATCTTCTTTTAGTTTTTTTTTTCTTTTAATGGTGGTATTAGTACCTTGTTTTGCTCATTCCATTGGGGGAAGGAAGACTAAGAAAGATATGTCATTTTGTGTAATAAAAATGATAAGACATATCATTGAATATCTTTTTCCTCAATATTTCTTTGTCTTTAATTAGAATTATTTATAAGCTACAATATATATATATATATATATATATATATATATATATAACATACAACCTAAACTACAAGAAAATATATAAGTAATAACATATATACATAAGATACAATATATATAAGAGAATATATATATATACATAACATACAATATACACTACAAGAAAATATATAAGGGAATATATGTATATAAAAAATATATATAATATATACTAATTAGTACAACACAATATACTAATTACTAGTACCACAATTGGCACATCTTCTTTTAGTTTTTTTCACTTTTAATGATGTTATTGTTGAAACACGTTCTCACAAGGCACTAAACTAAACGTGTGTTCATATTTGTAGGTTTTCATAAATGACAAATGATGCGCAATTGACATATGACGAGGTCCAAGCACAAGCGCGCAATTGATACATAACGAGATTCAAGCACAAGACAAACAAAGATCAAGATTAAGCAAAGAAATAAAGTTATACATGAGTCGTTCTTTAATTGTGATCTTGATCCGACAATTGACTCAAGACTTGGCATCTCTCGTAAAATCATTTTTAAATCATGCATATTTATTTTAACCAAAATGATTTTTAAACATGCCTCTAAAATCTGGACAAAGATACTCGATTATGTACTTATGATAATCGATTATGTTAAGGCAGCTGCAAGACAATCGATTGTGTACCTTATGATAATCGATTGTGTTGAGGCAGTGTCCATCAGATTTTTCAAAGCTGCAAGACAATCGATTGTGTACCATATGATAATCGATTGTGTTGAGGCAGTGTCCATCAGGTTTTTCAAAGCTACAAAATAATCGATTGTGCACCTTATGACAATCGATTGTGTTGAGGCAGTGTCTATTCGATTTTTCAAGACTGTAATATAATCGATTATACATATAGCATAATCGATTATGTAAATGACCGTTGCCAAAATATTTTCAAACTCTGTCTGGTAATCGATTGTATGATTCTGATAATCGATTATCCTAAGTAAAATCTGAATATGATTTTTTGAACGTTGCCAAGTAATCGATTATATGATTTTAATAATCGATTGTTTTAAGTAAAATCTGAAAAAGATTTTTTGAACGTTGCCAGATAATCGATTATACGATTTAGATAATTGATTATTATGCGTAAAATCTGGGAATGATTTTTGGACGATTGGAAAACAATCGATTATGCAATTTAGACAATCGATTGTTTTAGCACAAAATCAGCAATTCTTAATTGGCAATTAGGCAACGGTTGTGCATGTTTTCAACACTATAAATACATCTTAAAATCAGTTTTTTAAGTACAACAACTGATCATATTATTGCTAAAGCTTGCATACTTTCATCATTTTCTATTCATTACATAAGTTTTTGAGAGCCAAATTCTTGACGAAAGTTGTTGCGTTCTTGAGCGTATTTATTTTACTCATATCTACTCTTGAGGAGAGTCTTGTTTTCAGTGCAAAGTGTTTTTATACACTTGAAGGGAAGTGTTAATCCCATGTATTGTAAGAAGGAACGTTGTGATTCCTTTGGTTGAAGTCTTGTAGTGTGGTATCTTCGAGCAAAGGTTGTTGAGGCTTGTGTGACTCAAGTTCTCAATTTGTAACGGTTATTTAAGCACCCGTAAGCTTAACGAAGTTAGTGGAAATCTCGAGAGAGTCTCTCGAGGACTGGACTAGCCACGGGTTGTGGTGAACCAGGATAACATCGGTGCGTTCGTTCCTTATTATTTACTTATCGCACTTATTTCATTCCTGCAATTTTTAAATTCCGCAAGTTTACGCTGTTTTTTATTATAACGCTATTCACCCCCCCCTCTAGCGTTAAGCGTATATTCTAACAATTGGTATCAGAGCCCAACTCTCTGAAAAACTTAACCGTTTGAGACAAACAATCCATGGCTTCTACTCGTGATTCTTTTGCAGGAATAGGTGAAGGACAATGCTCCACCCGACCACCACTATTCGATGGCACAAACTATACGTACTGGAAGGAGAGGGTGAGAATATTCATTCAATCGAATAATTTTCATCTGTGGAAGGTTATAATGAAGGGAGAACAAATTCCAACCAAAAAGGTTGAAAATGAATGGGTTCCAAAATCCGAAGATGAATACGATGCGGATGATATCCGAAAAGTGCAGAACAACGCTAAAGCCATCAACTTATTGTATTGTGCTATAAACACTGATGATTACAGAAAAATATCATGTTGCACAACGGCGAAGCAAATGTGGGATAAGCTGGAAATCACGTACGAAGGTACGGACCATGTAAGAGAGGCTAATGTTGATTTTCTAACCCATGCATATGAACTGTTTCACATGAAGGAAGGCGAAAGGGTAGATGACATGTTCGAATGATTTTCAAAAATCGTTAATGACTTACATGCTCTTAAGAAGACCTTCACGGATAAGGAACTTGTCCGGAAAATTCTCCGAAGTCTCACTCCGGAATGGCGCTCCAAGGCCGACGCGATTCAAGAGTCTATTGGCATTTCAAATGTCACCATCGACGGATTAAGAGGTAATCTTAAAACTTATGAATCTACTATACTTAACCCTCTTTATATGATCAAAGGAAACAAAGAATCGCCCTCAAGGCAAGCACAAGTCAACCTTAAAATGATGAGGACAAAGATAACGAGTTCGGACTCGTTATTAAGAGATTTCAAAAGTTCATGCGAAAAGAGTATGAACGAAAAGGCAAACAACAAGGAGATCAAGTAAAGTGCTATGGATACGGAGAAATCGAGCACATTAAATCAAATTGCCCAAATGTCAAAAAGGAGAAGAAACCCTTCAAGAAACAACGAGCATACATATCTTGGGGAGGCGACTCCGGAGACGAGTCAAGTGAGGAAGAAGAAGACGAAACCGCAAATCTTTGTCTTATGGCACACGAAGACAATCAAGAAGAGGTATGTCAAATTTCTTCCAAAAACTTCTATTCTCTTGAGGAAATGCAAAATGCCTTTGATGAGTTGTATAGTGAATTCATTAAAGCTTCCAAAACTGTTAAAAACACTAAGGAAAATGCTTCTTTGAAAGAAAAAGATTTTGAAAGACAACTCTCTTTGAAAGAAAAGGATTTGGAAAAACTGATTTTGGAAAATGAGAAGTTGAAAGAAGAAAACAAGTTTTTCGGCAAAAGAAGTGCCGAAAAACCCGAGAGTTCTAGTAAAAATTGTACTTCTTGCATGCATCTAAAAGATGAGGTAGAAAGACTTAAGGGCACCTTAGATAAGTTCACTTCTTCTCATAAAAATTTGAATGAAGTTCTTGTTAATTTGAAACCGACCAAACATGGGATAGGTTTTAAAAACGAGCCTAAAGAAAAAGTTGAAGCCAAACCCCAACCACCTAAGGCTCAACCTAGGACAAATAAAACAAATGTTCATCCTAGAGATAACAATCCTAGAATCAACATGCATGCTAGACCAAACACTAGAAGAAACTTTGAACATTTTAGGACACCTAGAAATGGCCTTCAACCTAGAAATAACTATTCTAGAAATGACGCATATCCTAGACCAAACACTAGAAGAAACGTTGAACATTTTAGGACACCTAGAAATGGCTTTCAACCTAGAAATAACTATTCTAGAAATGCTGCATATCCTAGAACAAATAGTAGGAAAAATGATTTTCATGAAATGCGCAATAGTCATATTGTCGAAAATAGAGTAAACAATTTTCGTCCGTCCAACTACTATCAATCTAGACGAATGCATAATCCTAATGTCATTGTCATTATTGCAATCGAATTGGACATATTGCTCCTTCTTGCTTCACTAGACATAGACACTTAACTGCATGTCAAGCACAACCTGCATGTTACACCTAACTCTCAAGGACCCAAAACAGCTTGGGTACCAAAGACTCATTAATTTGTCTTGTAGGTATGTTTGAAGGGATCAAGTGTACTTTGGTACCTTGATAGTGGATGCTCCAAACACATGACCGGAGACGAATCCAAGTTCCTTCAACTAGAACACAAGGAAGGAGGAAGCGTTATTTTTGGAGATAACAACAAGGGAAAAATTATCGGCATTGGATCGGTCGGTAAGGATGAACCTTCTTCCATTAAGCATATTTTGCTAGTTAAAGGTCTAAAACATAAGATCTTGAGCATAAGTCAATTATGTGACAAGGGAAATCTTGTTTTATTTGATTCGGATGAATGCTTAGTTTTTCGCCGTAGCGATTTTAAAATTATTCTTCGTGGTTTTAGAATGGATAACATCTATATGGTTGATCTCGAAAATTTTTCATCTGAATATGTGAATTGTCTTATGAGCAAAGAAGATGATATGTGGTTATGGCATCGTAGAGTAGCTCACATCAACATGCATCTTTTAAACAAATTAGTTTCACAAAATTTAGTTATTGGTCTTCCAAATTTGAAATTTGAAAAAGACTCTATCTGTGATTCTTGTAAAAAAGGGAAGCAAACAAAAGCATCTTTTAAATCGAAAAATATTGCTTCAACTACTAGACCTTTGCAACTTCTCCACATGGATCTCTTTGGACCATCTCGCATTGAAAGTCTTGGTAGAAATCGTTATGCTTTTGTTATTGTTGATGATTATTCTAGATTTCCATGGACACTATTTCTTGCTCACAAAAGTGAGGCTTTTCATAATTTTAAATGCTTTCTTAAACGTGTTCAAAATGAAAAGGACACAACCGTCATTTCAATAAGAAGTGATCATGGGGGAGAGTTCGATCACAATCTCTTCGCGGACTTTTGTGACGAACTCGGTATCGAGCACACCTTCTCTGCTCCATGTACACCACAACAAAATGGAGTGGTGGAAAGAAAAAATAGGTATCTCGAAGAGATGGCTAGAACCATGCTCGATGAGGCTAAGATTCCCAAACATTTTTGGGTTGGATGCCGTGAGTACCGCATGCTACGTTTTAAACAGAGTAGTCATAAGGCCAATACTCATGAAAACTCCCTATGAACTCTACAAGGGAAGGAAACCAAATATTAGAGTATTCGGTTGTAAATGTTTTATTCATAACAATGGAAAAGACAATTTGGGAAAATTTGATGCAAAATCCGATGAAGGAATTTTTATTGGTTACTCTTCACGTAGCAAAGCATATAGAGTATTCAATAATAGAACCGAAACTGTGGAGGAATCCCCTCATATTGTGTTTTCCGAAAATAATGCTCGCTTGGCGAGAAAGGATTCTGGTTTTGGTCTTGCAGGTATTTTAAACTCAATAAGTCCTCAAGACAAAGTACAAGAGGAAACTCTTAAGGAAATTCAAGATGAAATCTTGGAACAATTATCGGAGGAAGCGCCACAACTGGAAAAAGAAACGAAACTGCCTAACGCGTGGAGGACAATCAAAGACCATCCTCTCGAACAGGTAATTGGCGACATTGAACAACAGGTAAGTACTCGAAACACTCTTAAGAACACCTTAGGACACACTTCTTAAGAGATCACGTTCTCAATTGGCCGACATCCTCACAAGGCCGTTAGAGAAAGAGTCCTTTTCCGAATTCGTAGTGAACTCGGAATGTTTGACTCAAAATTGATCTAAGTCATGTATTGCACCTTTTTCCACAATTACTAACTTGAGCGTCGGAGACGTCTAATTCTCTTTTGCAGGTATCGCCCCAAAGGCAGGGGGAATTATAAGGCAATGGTGTAGAATAATCGATTTTTTAGTCAACAATCGATTATCATGCTTACTGTGTCGGAAAATCGATTAGCAAGTATCACTAATCGATTATTTACGTTTTTACGTTTATTATGCCGGAAAAACAACATATTGCTTAACCATTTTTTTGCAGGTGTTTTATGTTAATTGTGACAATAATCGATTTTTTAACTGTATAACCGATTACCGTCTCGGCTATTCATTACTGCCCTTCCTAATATAATCGATTATCTCAAAGGTATAATCGATTATTTCCCAAGTCAGAAAATCACTATGCACACTGTGTCAGAATAATCGATTATCATAATTCAACAGTCGATTATCCTCTGTCAGTAAATTCAAATCTTTGTTACCGTTTGGCTCCTGCAATCGATTTTTTTTCATTCCGAGTACAAGTCAAAAACTCCATACTAATCGATTATTTCGATTCCATAATCGATTGTATAACGGTCAGTGCAAATTTTCTTTTTTTTCCGTTTCTGACTCTTTGAAATCTCTAAAATTGCAGCTTTTCCCAGTAAATGCTCTCCTATTTTCCACTCTATAAATAGGATCATCTCCCTCACTTCACAATCAATCTTATCTTCAAAAAGTCTCTCAAAAACTTATGAAGCTCCTGCTCCTCCTCCAACTCCTCAAACGCGTCATCCTCAAGCTCCTACACTTCAAACTATTTTCGACCAACTTGCTTCTTTGTCCACCTCCGTCAATTGATTGACCTATGAGATCCATGGATATTTTGATCATATTCACTATCCATATGCTGGACTTGTCCCTTATGAAGCAGTGCCGGATGACGAGACGGAAATTGATAATGATAATGAATAATGTCTTTATTTGCTTTTCTAGCTTATTATTCTATCTTTTATTGTCTCCTTTATGTAATCGTATTTTTAGTTAATCAATAAACAAGTTATTTGCTTATTCTTTTTTTGCTAATGTCAAAAGGGGGAAGAATAAGGGCTATGCACTTAATATTTATTGGCATAAATTGAGGGGGAATTCATATGTTGAGGGGGAATTAATTGCATATCTATTTACTTGTCTTGGATCGTCTTATAAACTATCTAATATGCATATCCCGATTAAGGTTTGTCACTATCAAAAAGGGGGAAATTGTTGAAACACGTTCTCACAAGGCACTAAACTAAACGTGTGTTCATATTTGTAGGTTTTGATAAATGTCAAACGATGCGCAATTGACATATGACGAGGTCCAAGCACAAGCGCGCAATTGATACATAACGAGATTCAAGCACAAGACAAACAAAGATCAAGATTAAGCAAAGAAATAAAGTTATACATGAGTCGTTCTTTAATTGTGATCTTGATCCGACAATTGACTCAAGACTTGGCATCTCTCGTAAAATTATTTTTAAATCATGCATATTTATTTTAACCAAAATGATTTTTAAACATGCCTCTAAAATCTGGATAAAGATAATCGATTATGTACTTATGATAATCGATTATGTTAAGGCAACTGCAAGACAATCGATTGTGTACCTTATGATAATCGATTGTGTTGAGGCAGTGTCCATCAGATTTTTCAAAGCTGCAAGACAATCGATTGTGTACCTTATGATAATCGATTGTGTTGAGGCAGTGTCCATCAGGTTTTTCAAAGCTACAAAATAATCGATTGTGCACCTTATGACAATCGATTGTGTTGAGGCAGTGTCTATTCGATTTTTCAAGACTGTAATATAATCGATTATACATATAGCATAATCGATTATGTAAATGACCGTTGCCAAAATATTTTCAAATTCTGTCTGGTAATCGATTGTATGATTCTGATAATCGATTATCCTAAGTAAAATCTGAATATGATTTTTTGAACGTTGCCAAGTAATCGATTATATGATTTTGATAATCGATTGTTTTAAGTAAAATCTGAAAAAGATTTTTTGAACGTTGCCAGATAATCGATTATACGATTTAGATAATTGATTATTATGCGTAAAATCTGGGAATGATTTTTGGACGATTGGAAAACAATCGATTATGCAATTTAGACAATCGATTGTTTTAGCACAAAATCAGCAATTCTTAATTGGCAATTAGGCAACGGTTGTGCATGTTTTCAACACTATAAATACATCTTAAAATCAGTCTTTTAAGTACAACAACTGATCATATTATTGCTAAAGCTTGCATACTTTCATCATTTTCTATTCATTACATAAGTTTTTGAGAGCCAAATTCTTGACGAAAGTTGTTGCGTTCTTGAGCGTATTTATTTTACTCATATCTACTCTTGAGGAGAGTCTTGTTTTGAGTGCAAAGTATTTTTATACACTTGAAGGGAAGTGTTAATCCCTTATATTGTAAGAAGGAACGTTGTGATTCCTTTGGTTGAAGTCTTGTAGTGTGGTATCTTCGAGCAAAGGTTGTTGAGGCTTGTGTGACTCAAGTTCTCAGTTAGTAACGGTTTGTTAAGCACCCGTAAGCTTAACGAAGTTTGTGGAAATCTCGAGAGAGTCTCTCGAGGACTGGACTAGCCACGGGTTGTGGTGAACCAGGATAACATCGGTGCGTTCGTTCCTTATTATTTACTTATCGCACTTATTTCATTCCTGCAATTTTTAAATTCCGCAAATTTACGCTGTTTTTTATTATAACGCTATTCACCCCCCCCCCCCCCCCCACTAGCGTTTAGCGTATATTCTAACAGTTATTAGTACCATGTTGTATTCATTCCATTGGGGGAAGGAAGACTAAGAAAGATATGTCATTTTGGGTAATAATATATATATAATATACAATATATACTAATTACAACAACACAATATATATATAAATACAATATACTAATTACTACAACACAATATACAATGAAATATATATTATATATAATATACTAATAACTTAGTATACTATATAAAATATATTCTATACTATACTAATAACTACTATACAAGATATTGCCTTAAAAAAAACCGCCAGGCCCGACACACCAAGCCCGGGACCGCGAAGCCCGGTCCGCTAGGCCCGTTTAGGCCCAGGCCCGGGACAAAATTCACCCCTACTCTAGGATTGGTAGTTGATTAACTAATAACCTGGCTATGTGAAATTACTAAGTTACCCTTTTTCTTTATGTTCCATCTTTCTCTACAAGTTCTGAATATGAAGTCTTTTTTATTAGAGAGCATTATATCCTCAATACGAGAATTTTTTGCGCGACAACAAATTTAGACGGGACCCAATATGAATTCTACATCGGACATCTGGTGGAAAAAAAAGGAGGACAATGCTTTTATTTGGAGAAGTACATTTATGTAAAATTTTGACTGGATGTCTTTTGGACACTCTTGTGAGCATATTCTTGAAATGTTCCAGAATAAATGCATATACCCGAATAACTATTCAAATGGAATACAAAAATGCCTAAAAAATGGAATACAGAAATGCCTATCTTCTTCCTTAGGCAAACAATTGCTTCATCTCTTGAGCTGCTTTAGAAGAAGATCTATTCCATGTTTCAACAGGTAAGCTGTATTCTCCCCTTTTTTGTCTCAATATTCGTGACAATCGCTAGCTGGTAATTTTGAAGTATATACATCTTTTTTTTTACATTTTAATTATAGTTTAATTTTGTAATATTACGTTGCTTAGTAGTATTTTAATTGTTTATGATTAATGCTTATTATAAAGGCTACATGTAATTACCTAATAAGCGACATAATAGTACAATTTTTTATTTTTTTTTACAAAATATAAAAGTTAACCCCAAATATAGGCTCAATCAGAATTCTAATCGACCTAGCCATTGAGGGATGTGGAGTGGGGCATCATCTTAAAGTAAAATAGTAAGCCACAAATCAGATGGCTTTGGAGACTTAGCATTTGTTTGCTTTTTAAACATGGTTAATAGATGGTAGGGGAATGGAATAGACCATAAAAGAGCGGAATGAATAAGAAATATTTATGTAACTGCTCTAGCTAATATAAGATTGAAGAGTTGAAGTATAATTAACTCGTTGATTGGTTGACAGTTAATAATTGTTGAGAGTTCATGACTTCAAATTCTAAGAAGACATATTTTTTTAACTGCTAGGGTTCCAGTAAAGAATGTGTGAGAATGGATGAATCCCTCTATCTTTAATTAGAAGTCTTGACTCTCGAGACCTTTCTAATAAGAGGATTTCCCTCTTAAATGGACCATACTCGGTGCAAATAGATATTAGTTTAGGCCATTAGTTTTCGATACCCGATGATTTAAATAAAAATAGTCAATTTTCCTTTTACATTATGGTATATTATCATCCAAGGTACTTTAGACAAAAAAAAAAAATGGCAAAATTCAAGTCAAGATTGGAGAGTTGTTCTGGTCCTCCTTCTAGTTGCATAGCATAGCGCACAAGATTGGAGAGTTGAAAAGATTGTTACCATGTGAATGAAGAAAATCTGTAGGACTACAATAAGATTGCAAAGTTCAAGAACTGCATTCTGTCATGTGAACGGAACAAACATGTCTATAGGAATTAGGACAAAAAATATTTAACTTATTCTTTTGCCCAATAGATTGTTTAATCTTATATTTGATCCCAACATATATTAATTATGATGATCAGTCGTGTTCTTTGAACGTGGATTCGCAGTTGCACATCTCTTTCCTATTAAAATTCATATCCCCACGGCAAAATAAATATGACTTATTTAATAACATAGTAAAGGGCGTTTATTTCAAAATTATTGTATTGGTCAAAATCTGACTGTTACGATCGTGCTGATCGATACTCCGTCTAACTAATCAGGCAGCGACAAACAATATAGCCCATTCTATGTTTACTTCCTGACAGTCGACGAGTCTGTAAAAGCAGCGTCTGGAAGTACGACCAAGACACATTAGTGACAAGAAGATGTCGAGTCAAGCAAAGGGCAAGTATGCCCGAGCTATATATAGTCAGGGAAAGCCCTCAACTGGGGGGCGCTTATCCATTTTTTACTAAAAAAGGAAGACAAAAAGCTCCCATCTTGTATTCTAGAAAAAGAGGAAATGACCTCAAAGAAAATATGTAATTCTACTTCCTCGATTGATGAGAAAGACAATATCGAATCTTAATAAGACCAATCATATCTCTTTCATCCCATATGCAATCATTGTTGTTAACTTTTTGATCCGGAATTAATTATGTTTGACTAAGATTTACCCCTTCATCTTTGATTGATTTGTTCAAAATGGTTTTAATATCTTTTGACTTAAACAATTTGATGTTGTTTATGGGGATTTATTAGTGAAAATTTTCTAGTTTCTCCCAGATCGAAACCAAGAAATACAATCACTCACCAAATGGAGCGCGGAGAAAAAACCCAACTCACGCGAGACACAAGAGCAGCGTAGAAGAGGAAGAAGAGCCAAGCAAAATCGCCGGGCTTGGAAATCTTCGGCCCATCAACCATCGATATACTAAACAAGGCAAACAATATTACCAACCTGTTTTTCCCCACCGGACCATCGGGCAGGAGCGAAGAGAATCTCATCCTCACTTCCCACTCTTTGTCCATGTAAGCACATAAGGCCCGTGTGGATGAACTTACACATGAACATCTCGATTGAAGGACCAAAATTGCTTCAAAACAGCTGAAATATCTCCTGCCGGCAACATCTCCAAGCTAGATAGCATGAGTCAGACAAGAAAACTATAATGCGTACGCAACACAAACCTAAGTGAAACATCAACACCTCGTGTTCACCAGCGTTGCACAATCTGGTGCAAGCAATACCAAATAAATTGGGACTCCCACGGAAGATGTCTAACTCTCCAGAAACTGGGACTGATGATGGGCTGTTATTTCGATAGGTTTGAAATAACACCCTTTAAAACCAAGGGCCTTCGCCAAAAAAACAGAAGAGTTTGACCTCGATCGAACGACGACGGGTTGTTATTTCAATAAGTTCGACATAACAACCTTTAAGGCCAAGGGCTTTCGCCAAAAGAAAAGAAGAGCTTTACTCGATCGAACGACGACGACCTATTATTTTGATAAGTTCGAAATAACACCCTTTCGAGGCCAAGGGCCTTCACCAACAGAATAGAAGAGTTCGACCTCGATCGAATGACGACGGATTGTTATTTTAATAAGTTAGAAATAAACCCTTTAAGTCCAAGGGCCTTCGCCAAAAAGAGAGAAGGGTTCGACCTTGATCGAACAATGATGTGCTGTTATTTCGATAAGTTAAAATAACACCCTTCAAGGCCAAGGGCCTTCGCCAAAAAAGAGAAGGTTTTGACCTCGATCCAACGGCGACGGACTGTTATTTCGATAAGTTTGAAATAACACCCTTTAAGGCTACGGGCCTTGGCCAAAGAAAAGAAGAGTTCGACCTCGATCGAACGACGACAGGTTGTTATTTCGATATTCGAAATAATACCCTTTAAGGCTAAGGGCCTTCACCAAAAGAAAAGAAGAATTTGACCTCGGTCGAGCGACGATAGGCTGCTAATTCGATAAGTTTGAAATATCTCTAAGGTCGAAAACCACCAAAAGAAAAGAAAAACTGGGACTCGTCATACGGACATCTATCTCGCACCAACAACTATAAATGAATGGAATAAAAATGAAGTACAAGATAGATAGCGAAGAAAAGAACTCTCATTTATACAAAGTCACAGCGCGGGATATCGCTGCTTACATATGGACCAAACCAACCAAAAAAAACACGAACGAACAACAACCGACAAATAATTGAAAATAAAATCAAAGTACGACATTATTTATTCGGCGTCATCAGCATCGTCACCAGCACCATCACCATCACCACTATCATCACCGTCTCCAAGAGGTTCTCCATTACCATCATCCGCATCCACATTAGCTTCGGGCATCGCCGTGTCATACCCACAAATGATGCGAGCCTCCTGTTCTTCCGATCGCGCTCCTTCATAAGCAGCCTTAGCCACGGTGCCTGCCTCCCACAAACTCTTATATGTATCCCGCTGGGATTCAGCATAAAACTAGAGCTCATGCATTTTGTGGGGAACAACAGCGGCAGATGACTTAACTTGAGCCAATAATCGCTTATTTTCTACTTTCAGAGTCGCGAAATGATCTCATAGAACCGATGCCTCCTGATTAATCACGTCGATACGCTCTTCGAGCCTCGCCTCCCTGAGGGTAGCTGTCGCTCTTTTCGACTCCTGCTCAAATTGGAAAATGCGGATAGTGTTCTCCAGGGTTGTCGTGCTCGCCAAAGCCTCGGACCAAGCACTCTCAATGCTCTCCAACCCAGCGACTTTGCTCTCCATCGCATCAATTTTCTCATCCACTCCACGCTTATCGCCTTGACATTGACCAAGTTCTGGTCCATCTCCGACTGCATCAACCTCAACCTACCCTGCGGATGCTCATATTCTGCTGCGATCCCCTTACCCAACTCGAGCTCCTCGTCATTAATTCGAAGTAGCTCCTCGAGTTCTCTCTTACTGCGGATGGTCTGCGTCAAATTCTGGTCCCTTTTCTCCAACTCCTCACCAAGAGCCCGATTACGGGGGTCCGTCCTCAGCCGCTCATGTATCTCGCGACACCTGTCGCGGTAGCGACTATATTTCTCCAGCATCTTCAAGAAAATCCTTGCCCGGATGTTGGCCCGGCAAGTTCTTTCCACTTCCCCCATATATGTCTGGAAAATGTAAAGACGAGAGTTAAAACTAGTACTTTCGAGAAGGGCGAAAGCATAAAGCGAAAAGAAAATACAACGTACCGTTAAGACCATGACGCCCACCTCGTCCATCAACTCAGCATCGGGAACAGACTGAAGGGACTCATTCTCAGCTTCGGAGCATAACAGGATGAGTTGCGGTACCAGACCCTCCCCTTCGGCCAAGAGATTCACGCCAGAAGGGATCTGAAGAATATGGGCCGAGCCCCCCGCATTAATCACTGAATGAGTAAGACCCTCCTCAAACATCCTAACATTGTCGGGGTCCAGGTCTAACTCAGATTCATAGCATCGACCACCATGTTTTTTACCCTTTCTGTTACTGACGAAGAAGCACGACCCACTGCAGAGGATGAGGGCACATCTGAAATCACGACGGCAGCCCCAGAAGTTTGATTCTCCACCACGGAAGGTAGTTGGCTACCCACAACGGCATGGATTTCTTATTGAGACGAGGGGGTGGCAGGAGTTTCTGATTGCCGATCACAAATGCTGACAATCCTGACGGTCTGCTCCATCCCTACCAGGGGGGATCTGCAATAACACATTCTCCAAAGCCCGCCGGGGAAGAGTCGTCCAGATGAATTAACGTTGGGACATCGTCTTAAATTCTACTCTTCGTCTCTTTGATGGCCCCTCCTCCTTTCCCGTAGATGGTGACTCACCTGTTGGGCGAATGACATCAGTCGGGACCTCATCCCGAGAAGTGGCCCTCGTGGGAGTAACCAAGGCCGCAGACTCAACTGAAGCAGCCCTCGATGAAGGTCGAGCAATGGGTACTGCGATAGGGCGAGTAGCCAGGTTGAACAAAAAAATAAGGGAGAAGAGAAGGACCAGTAGGCAAAGGTGTCACCTCACCTGTATGGAGCCTGCGTCCGAACCTCTCATGAAAGGTCGACCATGTGCGAATCCCTACTGCATGAGGAAGTATGGCCTCCTCCCATTCACAGATACCATTTGACAAGAGGAAGGGACAATCTCTCAGCTGCAAAGACGAGATAAAGGTTAGTACTCGCAGAAACGGTCGAACATTTTGCTGACTAAAAATACAAACTTACGTGCGAAGTTCCATCTCTCAGGGAATCCCGGTAGGTCTGCCACAATTTGTTAAGTTCGCATATAAAAGTAATTCTCGTAGAAACAATGGTTGGTCAAGTTGTCCATATTCACCACCAGACTCCTCGACCCCCGAGGACTATGTGAATCATCGAACCGCGAATAAGTTGAGGAGCAAGACTGAGCATATGGTCCAAAGTGACTTCTCGACTGGCGAGTTTTGCATACTTGAGCAGCATAAGGAATAACTTATACAAATATGGAAAAAGTTGGCGGGGCACACTTCGTAGAAACGAAAAAAACCCACCACCAATAGGGGAAGAGGAAGTGTGTAACCTACAATGAAGGGGTAGGCATAGAACACACAGTACCTGGGATGGTCGAAGTGAACTATGTCATCCCCCTCCGTCGGTCGCATATCGACGTAGTTGGGGATTCCCCACCTTTTTTTCAACTCTACAATCCTGCTTTCCCTCATAACAGGGGGGAGGGAGAGGGGTACAGGTTTCGGTGTCGCCCCACCGCTAATACTGAAGTCGGTCGCCTCTTTCCCGGGGCAAGGCAAGATCTCAACCACTGAGGGAACCTCCTCATCCTCCGCTGCATCCGGCCCTCCGGCAACCTGAGCAGAACTTTCTGGTACCAGATTAGCGGCAAGGAGATTGTTGGGAGAAGAATCACCAATCATTTTTAACAGAAAATACGCCAAAGAAGTAATAAAAAGGAGAGATAAAAGATTTCAGTGAACAAGAGGGTAAGCAGAATTCGAGGAATAAAAAAAGGATATATCTGCAAAACTCTCCCAAGCAAAAGATGAAGAAGTGTGTCAATTGAATGATAAGCTCCACCTATTTATAAGAGACATAAATCCCCTAAGCACGAAATCCAAGAGTCACCTATCGAATTTGATAGGGCACGAAATGTTTCAGTTCCAAAGGAACATGTGTAATAATGACCATAACCACGAATAACGTTTCGATACCCAACGACATCTCGATTTCGAAACTGTCCCGACGATCTATGGGAAATGACAAAATGCTGCCAATCCGCCTAAAACTCACAAAACATGGCTAAGGAGTGAAGGGTCGCGAGTCAGTCTTCTCTCGAACTAGTAATAATCACGATCTGTCTGCCGAGACCGATAGAGGACGACCCCGACAAACGGAGGAACTAGTATTGGTCAAAATTTGACCGTACTGACCGACACCCCGTCTAAGTAACCAGACATCGGCAGATAATATAGTCCATTCATGTTTACTTCCTGACAGCCGACGAGTCTGTAAAAGCAGTGTCTGAAAGTGCGATCAAGACACATTAGTGGCAAGAAGATGTAGAGTCAGGCAAAGGACAAGGATGCCCTGACTATATATAGCCAGGGGAAAGCCCTCAGCTTGGGGGGGGGGGGGGGCTTCTCCATTTTTTTTTACTTAAAAGGGAAGACAAAAAGATCCCTTCTTATATTCTAGAAAAAAAGGAAATAACCTCGAAGAAAATATGTAATTCTACTTCCACATCGATTGATGACAATGTCGAATCTTAATAAGATTAATCATATTTCTATCATCCCATATGCAATTATTGTTGTTAACTTTTTGATCCGGAGTCAATTATGTTTGACTAAGATTTACCCCTTCATCTTTGATTGATTTGTTTAAAAAAATTTAATATCTTTTGAGTCAAACAATTATAACATATTACTTTATCAGTTATAATTTCTAAATTATATGAGACATTTCTTAATTTGAGACGTGTTGGAGACTTGGAGGTTTAGACATACTACCATTAATAATGTTACTTAATACAACTTCAGAAATTTTATGAAATCAAATTTATTCAAATATTCATACTTAGTCGTCTCATCAAATTAACATTGCAACCAAATTTTAGTATCCTTTTACATTATGATATGTAATATCTAAGTCCCAAAAAAAATTTTAAACTCACTGTACTGTCAAAGAGTGTCATGTAAAAGTAGACGGAGAAAGTACATTATGAAGCAAAAGTTGCAATAGGTATACACTTTTAACTACCTAAAAATAGGTTTATTGAAAATAAAAAAAATTTAACATATGTAAATAAATTTCTCGACTAAAACTCAAGGACCAAGGAGTTTCCAAAGTTAAGATAATTCTAGGTACATGCTGATGTATGTACCTACTTAAAAAATAAATAATAAAAGGGTAACGTCTTCGACCTTTTCTAGAGAAAAAAAAGGAGTAAAGAATAAAATTGGTCACATAACAGAAACTAATTACATTCTCTAACTAAAAAATATATAAAATAATTTTTTGTATACCATACAAATATATAAATTTTATCTGAGCGACAAATATAATAATACATTTTCAAAAAAGAAATCTTCGTCCTTTGAGTTGTGTAAATGGATGGTGATTGGTGAACCACTCCGAGCCATTAGAACCTTCAGCAATTTCAAGACTGAAATAAACCAAAGTCGTCGGTTTAGTCGGCCCAACTAATTTGGATGCCACTATTGCTTGAAGCCCAGCCATTATTCCTGGCCCACCAATCTTTAGTAATCCTCCATTTATGCGCACCTACGTGTCGACATATTCCAAATTTACCGGAAAAGGGCCGGGAACAGCGCCCATTGCGCGTTGTGCAGTCACGTAGAATAAACGACACTTGACGCCGTCAACGAGGGGCTGTACGAAAGATTCTCAAGCCGTTAAATCCGACGTCTTCTGTTTATCCTCGAATGCATCAACAGAGATAGAATTTTTTTTCTTTATTTGTTTAGCGGACACCAGCTTTTCATCGATTTCCGTTATTTTGCCGAACCAATTGGTTCGGAAACCGAGGCTCAGGTTCGAAATCACGCTCTTTAAGCCTTTCGATATTTTCCCTCTTTCCACACACTTGCGAGCGTAAGGAAAGCAGTCATTCAAAAAGCAAAAAAAAAATCCCCAATTGCCGGCGATCCCTAATCCCCAATGGCCGATCACGCCGGCGAGCACGAATCAGTCGTTGAATCGGTGATGGATAAGATCAACGATAAGTTGCACCACGAGTCATCCTCATCGGATTCCGAAGATGAGAAGGAGAAAATATCGCCGGTCGAGGCTGTCAAGGCTAAGATCTATCGTCTCTTTGGCAGGGAAAGACCCGTCCATAAGGTTCTCGGCGGTGGAAAACGTACATCTCTCAAATCTCTCTCTCTCTCTCTCTCTAAATATCTACTTTTTTCTTTTTTCAATATAGATTTGTGTATAATAAAGATACATATATATGTGATACAGTTTGTCCTTGATTCAGAATGCATTTTCGTTATACTTTAAGATTTTCGGAGTTTGAATTACTTTAGATTTATTTGGAATTGGTGTTGAGATGCGCTTTAATTCTTTTTTTCCTTCTCAAAATTCTGAAATTGGAGATCTGTTGCAACAGTTGGAGCCGCATTTCATTCGTTTATATGTAGCTACATACATTTGGATCCACGCTAGTGTCTCTATTGTTTTCCTTTTCTGATACATTATTGTTCATTGGCTTCGCATGGATCTGCGGTTGGTTGGTTGTGTTGTTATCTTTCCGATTCATGCAGCGAATAATATTTTCGAAATTGGTTCATAGCGAGATCAAATTCTAGAGAAGGTTGCATTGTGAATGTACTACCTGTAAATAAACTTTGTATGCTTCGTTGTTACTTGTATCCATTAATTGAAGAATTATTTTTATAGGAAGGTTTATTGGCCAAATTTGACATCTAATATGTACAGTATTTTTTTATATACAATCTAACGTTAGCATCTCACGGTTTACGTGAGATGGTAGAATTATATTCGTGATGTGTGTCTGATGTGCAGTTACACAGTTTTTTTTATAGCTGCATGATTTTATTATCTAATTATTCACTTCGATTGGGCAGCTGCTGACATTTTCCTGTGGAGGGAGAAAAAAGTTACTGCCGGGGTGCTTGGGTTTGCCACTGCAATTTGGGTGCTTTTTGAGTTGCTTGAGTACCACTTGCTCACACTTGTGTGCCATATTCTGATCCTTGCCTTAGCTGTCCTTTTCCTCTGGTCCAATGCATCCACCTTCATCAACAAGTAAGTATATTCTTACCTTCTTTAGTAATTTTCAATCCAGATTTACTTGAGAATTGACCTTGAAATGTCATGCACCAGGTCTCCACCCCAAATTCCAGAAGTCATTTTGCCCGAGGATATTGTTCTGGGTGTTGCTTCTGCCCTCAGGATTGAAATCAACAGAGCTCTTGAAATCCTTGGGGATATTGCCTCTGGAAAGGAATTGAAGAAATTCCTTGCTGTATGTTTTCGTGTCCATTAGTTGTGTAATTTGAGTCCATTATTTTGGTAGAATAAGCTTGAGCATAACTTCTTGTTGGTTATTCGTTATTTAAGTTTCATCTTCTCCTAGTTGTGATACAGAAATTACATGCAGGTTATTGCGGGCTTATGGGTACTTTCAGTATTGGGAAACTGCTGGAATTTCCTCACCTTGTTCTACATATGTAAGTGATTTTATCCTGTTCTTTACTGGAATGCATAGATCTAATGCATATGATTTAGGTTAGTTCTGATAGCGCTCCCTTCTCTTTCGGAAACAGGCTTTGTATTGCTCCATACCGTCCCTGTACTTTATGAGAAGTATGAGGACCAGGTTGATGCTTTTGCTGAGAAGGCTGAGGCAGAGATCAAAAAGCAGTCTGCTGTTTTTAACGTCAAGGTTCTAAGCAAAATTCCAAGAGGTCCACTGAAAGACAAAAAGTTCCTATAGACAAGAATAGGTGGCACCCCTTAGGTTCACAGAGTCGTTTCTCCAGATATTGTGATTCAGCTATGCAGAAGACCCTTTGTTTACTGGTTTTGCTTTGTTATTTTGACGTTTTTCTGTGGTAGTTTTTGAGATCCAGATATGATTTTCTTTGTTAAATTTTGAAAGATTGCTGTATGAATATTGGCAGTCATCATGGTGACAGTACACATGAATATGCAAGTGAGTATTTCCTCCAATTATAAATCAGATAATGGAAACACATTTGAATTTTGTTTGACAGCAATGTCTCTTTGTATGACTACTTTTAAGTTGAATAATGCGAATTACGTTTCACAGCTTAATTAAATGTGTTATGTATCAGTTTGGCTTGCATAATTTGCTGCCGTGGAACGTACTTGGTAATTTTGATGTGGCTCTATAATACCTATAGAATTTGTCTCCTCCGCAGTGACTCTTGCCATTGCATTATACCTTGTTCAATGGCCCATTTAGGCATAGGACGGCATTGAGGAATCAATTGGTTTTCATTAAAGTTCACGGACATGGCTAAGTTCAAGGTTATGTTTTGGAACACTTAACCTTTAGAAAAAAATGAGACTTGCACTTGTTCCAACAACAAACCCAATGGAATCCCAAAAGTGGGATCCGGAGAGGGTAGTGTCTCTGCATGCCTTGCAAACATGCCTTGAGAAAGTAGAGAGTAATAAAAACAACAAATAATAATAAAAATCAACCTGCACTTGTTCCAATAGATAAAAATGTAGGTTAGGCGGTTTCACCGAAATAGTTGCAATCCGCATGAGAACCCAATCCAAAATGTATTTACACTGATGGGATTTTCATTTCTATGACTCTCAAAGTAGAAAGGATGTTATTCGACCATTTCACATTAACCATGTAAAGCTCCCCAACCAAACCAGAAGCAACAAAAGGACAAAACAACGGAGAAGGCTAGTTAAATTGTCACATTTGATTGATATTTGAACGTGGACACTAGTTACAATCTTTTACCTCATTGTTTTCAGTCCCCAGCAAATGCACTGTTTATATCTCGATATATTAAGAAGGATCTTCTATATGCTATCACATTGTGCATGCGGCTCGCCAAATCTCGTGGGATACACCCACAACTTGAAGAGTGAGCCATCAACTGAGTCATCTGAATCACTATCACTATCTGAGGAAGGTATGGACTCCTCTATTACGTAGTCCACAATCTGGCAAAGGAAAAATACAACTTCAGAAAACCTTGCAGGACTATGAGCTGCTTAAGATGCTGAAAAAACAATGTTGTATTGAACTAAGAAAATCTGAAGAGACAGGAACATTTCTTTTCTCCTTACAGTACAACGGAGATGGCATTCACAAACCTGTTTAATTGACATAGGCATGATCTGATGTTCATCAGATATTTTCCCAAAGCATTCATTGGAACACTTGGAATTACTCAGCCAAACAATTGAATTGCACTGCTTGCAAAAGCCCCTCTGGGATGTTACCTTTCTTGAAATTCCTGAGTCAAAACAGCTAGGGTGTATGAAAAAAATGACAAAAAAATTGTTAAGAAACTAGAAAACAAGCAGATAGAGTAAAGACCTCTCTGAATGAAGACAAATGATAATAGAATAGTCCAAGCGGTCTATTAACCCATGCAACATGGATAAAAACAATGAAACATAGCCGGAATATTATTCTGCCTAATCAAAGTGGGATAGCAGCCAATGCGTACCTCTATAAGCTCGCTTGAAAGCATCTCTCCAGTCAACACTAAATGTAGTGGTATTTCCCGGAGTCAAAGTAATTCTCTCCACACCATAGGTAAGCCTGATAATATTTGGGTTGTCACTTGGCCTTCCGAAAAAGTTAATATGCATCGACTGCCACAGATGGTTGTCACTAGCTGCCACACTCCACGACCTACAAAAGTAGACACCTTTTGATATATCATTCTGACATGGTAATCAGGTGCGGATATACACAGAGGGAAGGGGGTGTACACGATCCGGTCGCTCCGGTAGAATTTCATATTAGTATTGGTATTCCACTGATATTTCATGTAAAAAAGGTATATAAATTAAAGCGTGGCACCCTGAGTAAAAAAGCTATGGTAGGTGCCACGGTCCAAGTGCTTCCTGCCAGGCCCACGGTCCAGGATCGAGTCTCCTCTCACTCATTTTTAACAAAGCCTATTTTGCTTTTCCTTGTTCCTTCTTTTCTAGATTTTTCTAATCTCTTAATTTCTTATTTTCATCTTTGTATTCTCTCTCTATACAATTCCATTTTTATTAGTTATATAGACTACAAAAGTATATTTAGTTCTGTTTTCCTTTTCTACATCTCGAATTTTGACATTTTAATATGCTATTAATCATTTTTCTTTTGATCTAGTTAATGTTATTTTTTTTTCTTGAAGGACCAAACATTTTTAGTTTAGTTATCACGTGTGTATTTATGCACCTAAAAATCTTTTAAAGTGAACAGAATTAATTGAAAAATGGACCGAACCGAGTTAATTCAAAACTGAGCGAACTAGCCAAATGTATACCCTAATTCAACCTCCTTGACTAGAGGTAAGTTTACATTAGAGACAGTGGCACCCGTAACCATCAAATCCTGGATCCACCTCTGATGGTAATTGATTAAATCAGACAGAGGACTAGGTCCTATGTTCAAGAGATGCCTACACTTAATTTATTTGATGCAACCACTTAAGTCGATGAGGAAAGATTCATACCTGCAGACTAAAGAGGCAGTGACAAGAGACGTTAAATCTAAGAAGCCAAATATGTGTACAAGAACATCCTGAGGAAGTTGGCTCCTACCTGGAATGCAAAGAAGCAATACAAAATTAGAATGCAGTGAGCAGTGATACAGAAGTGCTGAGCAATATTTTAGAAAAAGGATACCATATTGAATGTTAATATCTCTACAACTGGTTAGCAATTTACTTTACCGTTCCTTGTGAAATCTACATTAGCTGAAGTTCAGTTGTGGCATAAGGGTCGGTGGAGGCACAATAAATTCGAGATTTAACTGTTACCTAGAGGATGATCTTTTGCCTTACCAAGTAGCATATTACACTGTCCATTTCTCCACTAATGTTTTTCCCTTTACTGGGAAGAAGAAAGGTGGAGGAATGTTCTCAACTAAGGTCTCTAACACACGAACATATCTTTCTTTCTTATTAGGGGGGGGGGGGGGGGGGGGGGGGTGTTTGCATTTGCGTTTCCAGAGTTCTGGGAATAATTCTCCTTTGAAGAGCGTGCCGGAAGCCAACATCAGAGTAATCAAGGACATGTACGATGGAGCTAAGACTAGGGTTAGGACGGTGGGTGGCGACTCAGACCATTTTCCAGTGGTTATGGGGCTCCATCAAGGATCGGCGCTTATCCCTCTCCTGTTTGCCTTGGTGATGGATGCTCTAACCCGACATATTCAAGGGGATGTGCCTTGGTGTATGCTATTTGCTGATGACATAGTCTTGATAGATGAGACGAGAGTCGATGTTATTGAGATGTTAGAGGTATGGAGACAGACTCTCGAGTCTAAAGGTTTCAAAATAAGCAGATCTAAGACAGAATACCTGGAGTGCAAGTTTAGCGCAGAGCCGAGCGAAGTAGGCAGGGACGTGATGATTGGATCTCAGGTCATTGCCAAGAGGGACAGTGTCAGATATCTTGGGTCGGTGATTCAGGAGGACGGAGAGATTGACGGGGACGTCACTCATCGTATTGGAGCGGGGAGGTCAAAGTGGAGGCTTGCATCAGGAGTCCTGTGTGACAAGAAAGTTCCACATAAATTCAAGGGGAAATTATATACAGCTGTGGTTAGACCTGCAATGTTGTATGGGGCGGAGTGCTGGCCCGTGAAGAACTCTCATGTTCAGAGAATGAAGGTTGCGGAGATGAGGATGCTCAGGTGAATGTGCGGGCTCACCAGGTTAGATAAGATTAAGAATGAAGTTATTCGAGAGAAGGTGGGGGTGGCCCCGGTGGATGAGAAGATGCGAGAAGCGAGGCTGAGGTTCGGGCATGTGCGGAGGAGAAGTCTTGATGCCCCGGTGAGGAGTTGTGAGCGACTGGCGATTGCCGGCGTTCGGCGAGGCAGAGAGAGGTCTAAGAAGTATTGGGGAGAGGTGATTATGAATGACATGGCTAGAATGCGGGTTTCCGAGGACATGACCCTTGATAGGAAAGTCTGGAGGTCTAGTATCAGGGTTGTAGGATAGGGGCTCCTAGAGTTTTTCATACTCCTCACTCGGGGTTGGGTGAGGCTTGACAGGGCTATCCATAGATGATTTGTGTTTTGGCTTGTGTCTCCCTTATGGTAGTTATTTATGGTAGTTACTGTATGATATTATTTCATGCTATTTTATTTATGTTTCTTATGTTTAGATAATTATTTACGCTATTTCTGCTGGAGTTACTAATGCTCTTTTGTTTTTGTTTTTGTTTTTGTTGTTTCTTTCTTTCACTAAGCCGAGGGTCGATTGGAAACAACCTCTCTGCCCTTTCGGGTAGGGGTAAGGCTTACATATTACCCTCCCCAGACCCCACTTTGTGGGAATATACTGGGTAGTTGTTGTTGTTGTTGTTGTTGTTGTTGAAGCTGTCCACTCCATTCTTGCAGACATGGCTGCAAGTTGAGATTTAAAAAATGGCCTTGCAGGAATATGCCACTATGGCTGGATAGCAAAGGCAATAGAGCTACAGGCGTCCTAATCCGCAGGGTTTGACAAAAAGGTATTCCATACTAAAAGCACTAGATGTCTATACTGACCTTTTTCATTGAAAAAAAATGTTAAATTAAAACTACCTTCTATCATTGGTTGGACCTTCTGTCGCCTCCTTTGAGCAACCATAGCCTGTTTAAATTCAGATGCAGCTAAAACTTTTTTTTGTTTAGGTAATGCAGCCTCAATGCTGTGAAGCAGGCCATTTGCTGCTGATATGGCTGCTTGTGTATGCATTCTGAAGTGAAAACTTTAATATTAAGGTTCCTTTACTTGAAATAGAAATATATCACTAAATACAGATCAACAACAAACAATTTTCAGGAACAAAAAATATGTGAACATTATTATGTTCTTAATGTCAGCAAATTAGGTTGTCTAAACATCTTTTGATTCAAGGACTTCAAAGTCTCAAAGTAGAAAGGATTGGATATCTCCTTCAGCAAATACTTATCATTAGAAAGCAGAAAACAGATGAAAACGTAGTAGCTAGTGTGTCTTCTATAAGGTTAACCAACATGTTAGCACAAGTGCTAAGCCCCACGGAAAGTGTTGATCAACGATATTTTTAATTTCTAAACTTGCAAATTTTATATGCACACCGGAAACTTTGATTCTCAAATGTAATAATCAACAATTTCTAGTGAGTGAAAAGGAACATATATCAATCAGTAATTAAACATTCTAAATCGTACTAATCCATCAGTCAATTATGCGGCAATTCCCAATTAATCAAGTTAACTACATGAAATCCTCTTTGTTTGTAGATAAACTAATTTTACACTGTTTTCCAATCTACCTTGGACGAACTATCCTTTATATACACGGAGTTAAATTTCTATTAATCGAATCAAAGGAAAAACCTAGTAACTATTCAGGTAGATTATGCAGTAGTAATTTCTAATAAAAATCGAAGGAGGAGGAGTAACTTACTGAGGGAGGAGGCGAAAGGCGGCGAGGGAATCCTGAAAGATGAGAGATTGCAAATTTTTGGGAATTTTAGAATATGCATTTCTTAGAATACAGCTTAGCTCTTCACAAGCAATTGGGTAATGATAGGCTCGACTCAACGACTCCTTTAACCCTAGCTTTTCATACCTCTCCACCATTAAACCTCCCATCTCTACTCTAAGATCCAAGACCACACATGATTGCTGTGTGTTTCAATGGCCGATTGAAGATCCAAATATGTCCGTGTGTGTTGCGTAAAGAGGAGATGGCCGGTTTTTCTGGTTTCGATTTTTTGTGCTGTTCTGCAGTTTTCTTAGCTCACTTTCCTTGTCATTAAAATGTCAAATTATTGGGAAAATTGCTAAACTGATTACTACTATAGTATAAAAATCTAGTACCAAGGAAATCTAGTATGGCAATTTAGAAAATATAATACTAGTAAAATTGCTATAATAGTCAGATTTTCATGATAATGTAATACTCCATACACTTTAATTTTAGTTTATGTAGCCTTATTTATTTTAAATTTTTAATCTATTTTAAATTTTCTAAATTTTAAAAAAAAATTATTTTTTTATTTTATTTTTATTCTTAGTGAGAAAATTTTATAGTAATACAAATATTATAATATATTTATCTTCTCTCTAAATCTCCTTTCCCACTCCTCCTAACTGTTTTCATCGGAAACTCCAAATGACCATTGATCTCAATACCATTGACAATCCAAACATCCCACTTAAGCTTCCAGATCAGCTAAATCATATAATATCAACAGACAAAAAAACCATTGAAAACCCAAACGACTCCCAGCAATTAAACTTTAAAGAAAAACTTTTGAAAAACGAATTTTTCTCATCTTCTTCCTTATACCATGTTGACCCTAACTCTTTTCCAATGGAAATAAGTGAGGATAACTCATTATCAGATAGTGAAGAGTCGGCAGGTAAAAAACTCCTTTTAATATCCATTCCAATTGAGGATAAGAAAAGGATTTACCAACCATGAGGGCATTCCCTCATCATAAAACTCCATAGCAAAAGAATTCTTCACCAACTACTAAAACAAAAAAATCAAATCTTATAGAAGCTTAAAGAAAATTTCCCCCTCATAGACCTAGGAAATGACTATTACATGGTAAAACTTCAACATGAATAAAGTATGAACCATATCCTCAAAATGGTCCATAGTTCATCTTTGGATACTTTTTATCAACATAAAGATCGAGGCCAAACTTTGTTGCAAACTCTGCAAAACAAAGCCATACTACAGTATGGATAAGGTTGTCTCAACTACCAACGGAGTTTTACGATAAACAAATACTTCAAATAGTGGAAAACCCAGTTGGTAAACTCCTCAGGGTTGACGCTTGCACTTCCTCTTCTCTAGGAGGCCGTTATGCCTTATTATGCATAGAAGTACCGATAAATGAACCAGTCAGACAACATATCTTAATTGGAAACCACAAACAAGAGATACAATATGAAGCAAAAAATTATCTTTGTAAAACTTGTAGGTTTCTAGTCCATACGGATTTAATCTGTGGGAAGAAATCCTTAAAGAAAATAGTTCCAAGTCAAACAAATCAAGAATGCACTAGATCTGCATCAACTTCAACAGATGAGGAAGGATGGAAAACTGTTCAATTCCCTCGACGCAGGAATGGACAACAGAATAAAGGAAAAGAGATATCAAAATAAAAAGTCCAAATGCCAGGTAATACTTACAAAGATCCAAAGCACTATCCAGGTAAGTTTTCACCTCCAAAAGTTATAAAGTATATTCCAAAAGTTATTTCCAATAATTATGACTTTAGTGCTACCATAAACAATGAAATTATCTTAACTAAATCCCCTCAATTATTTACTAATAATTCGGAAATAGAAAATAATCTAATGCTTATGAATCAACCTATGGTCTCTGACAATACCACCTTGTCAGACACAGAAATACACCAAATTGGAAACTCACTAAACCCAATGCAATACTCTAATACGGAGAAAATACATACAATTGCACTACAAGATAATAAACTAATTATAACTAACCCCCAATTAAAGAAAACATCCATCCAATCAAACAACCCTCGTGCCATTACTAATCATCACCTAAACTATATTTCACCCTCAAACAACCCTAGTAATCTAATATCCCAACCCATCATGCACGCTATCTGCCCGATACTAATCGCTCTTCCATCCAAATGGCAAAGTCTAGCCTCCACGTGCCAAAATATTCCCATGAATATTTTTTTATATCTTCTAGCATGCTAACCCAGTCGGAATGCATGCAAATAGACATAATAATACGCTTCATCCCTACCAAAGCATTGCAATATATCTCAACTTTCTCAACTTAAAAAGGCAAGACTTCCACCAAGCAACCGGAGGAGATATCGTCTAATCTGCATACTGATAAACCTTCAAGCCCTACCCATGGAAAACCTACCACCACTACCCCAACAAATGCTCCCAATACCAGTGGTCTATGCCTAAACTCCACTTCCACAAAATCACTACCCTAACAAGCTGGATAGAATTAGGACTCATGAGGATGGGGATCTCACTTCAAGTGAAGATCAATGAAAAAGAGAGTATCATACTCATAAACAATCCACAATTTTTAGCTCAAGTAGTTTCGGAGGGCCTACACCTCTCAATGAGCAATTATCTAAACCACATATGGGTAAACAACATCATGCAACCACTTCGACCGGGGATGAACAACAATCTTATCCAAACAATGAGACCCCAGTGGAATCTCCCTCCTCACTTTGTTCAGAAACCATATCTCCCGCAAAACTTGGGCCTGGAACTACCCTTCTTCCCGCCCTAGGAGATGATCGCCCGAAATCCAATCCTAGTGAACTGGGAACTAGCCCAGAACCACATGCAACAAGAGGAACCAATGAATCAAGGTCCAGTAGATCCACACTTTTAAGAACCACCAGTAGCTCACAATCTAGAAAACCTGGGGAGGGGGGGCAAATGGAAGGGGAGATAGACCTTGTAGGGGAGCAAATAGTTGAGGTTTCAAACCTAGACGAAGTAAAAGTATATCTATTCGAGGAGATGAGGGAGAAGAGGCTTATTCTAACATGTCCACTTTCATTGTTCAAATGCGCAGTGGACTTTAGGCCTCCCCAAGGATCCAACTATGGGGAAGCTAGCTATGATCCTTGTCCCCTCACTAAAAAGGAACCTCATATTCTCACAACCAATTCAAGCCAATGGTCATGCCCTCCCAAATCCCCCTTAGATGAATCTTGCTAAAAACATAGTAATTGGAACATTAGGGGTGGAAATAACGCTGATTGCAAAAGAATTTCCATGACCTAATAGCCTCCCACCATCCATGCATGGTCTCCCTGTTGGAAACAAGAATGACCAGTCATGGTAACCTGATGAATGAGTTCGAATTCACTGATATGATAGATGTCCCAGCTGAGGGACAATCAGGAGGTATGGCTTTTATGTAGGATACTGATGTTGTAAATGTAAGAAACTTTGTGAGGCATAACAACGAAATCCATGCATTCATTGAGGTAATTCCTTCTCAAAAACTTGTCTCTTTACTACTATTTATGCTAGTACTAAAATTTCTAAAAAAATACTATGTGGGATAATACTACTAGTATATTTGATAACTATAAAGGTGCATGACTTTTAGGAGGTGATTTAAATGATGTCCTAGTAGCAGAGGATAAATTAGGTGATAATCCTATAAATAGAAGAATGGCTCTTAAGTTGTGGAACAAAATAAACTATTGCAACCTTATGGATTTAGGCTTCAAGGGTGGCAAATTTACTTGGTCTAATAATAACGAGTGTTCTAGTACTACAATTAAGGAAAGATTGGATAGAGTCTTAGCAAATGATGATTGGTTAAAACAATTTCCTAATACTAGTGTTATTCACCTTCCAATAATTCATTCTGACCATAACCCCATATTGATTAATTTTGTTCCCAAACCGGTAAATCCACTCCTTAAACCTTTTAGAATGGAGTCTTACTAGTGTAGACATTCCCAATTTTAAAATATTGTGAGCTCTTGCTGGAACAATAGGAATTTTAATCAAGCTTCTAACTTGTTTAAAAAATGTATTAATGAATGGAAGAATGCCACTTTTGGAGACCTCGTTAAAAAGAAAAAATACTTATTAACCAGATTAAATGGTATTCAAAAGTTGCTTCATATGGTCATAGCAATTTCCTTTATAATTTAGAACTAACTCTCAAAATTGATTATAACAATATCCTCAAAATAGAAGAAGACTACTGAAAAATTCGTTCCAGGATTAACTGGCTCAACGAAGGAGACTCAAATTCAAAGTTCTTCCATATTTGTACTACTAATAACAGAAGAACCAATAAGATTATGTACTTCAAACACTCTAATGGTAGATGGATTGATGACCCCCGTGGAATCATGAACCATGTATATAGTTTTTTTAATAAATCTTTCACCACCAATAACAAATTTTCCAATTGGTCTTCGATTAAGGATAAGCCCACTAGTTACCTAGACATCAGTCTCATCATGTTAGACAATCCCTTTTCCAAAATTGAGCTAAAAATGCAGTTTTTAGTTTTAAACCCTTTAAATCACCCGGTCCAGATGACCTATATCCTTACTTCCTTCAACGATTCTAGGATTTGGTTAATAATTCAGTGACACATCTCTGTCAAAGTACTTTAGAAATTGGCAATCTTCCTAATGGGATTAATGATACTTACCTCTGCCTTATTCCTAAAATCCCTAATACCATCTTTTTAAAAAACTACAGGCCAATTGGCTTATGTAACAATATTTACAAAGTTATCACTAAAACACTGGCTAATAGACTTAATTTTTTTTTACAAAAAATTATTAGTCCACACCAATCCAGTTTTCTAAAAGGCATGCATACTAGTGATAATGCTATAATTATTCAAGAGATTGTCTCTAAGATGCATAAGCAAAAATATGGAAAATCTTTCCTTGTATTGAAAATCGAACTTGAAAAAGCTTTTGACCAGCTTGAATGGTCATACATATACAAAACACTAAGTTCTTTTAATTTTCCCCAAACATTGCCTCACTTATCATGGAATGTATCACCACTAGCAATATAGCAATCTTAGCCAATGGGAGAAGAAGCCATTTTCTCTCCCCAAGTAGGGGAATTAGACAAGGGGACCCCATTTCCCCCTATATCTTTATTCTTTGCCTTGAAATGCTCTCTATTAACATAAACCGTCAGGTTGATATTAGCAATTGGTCACCAGTTAATCTAGGTAAAAAAGTTACAAAGTGTCATATCTTTTTTATGCTGACGACTTTACTTTAATGTGCCATATTGATAATAAATCCCCTAAAACAATCCTCAAGTTCCTACAGGCCTCCAAAAGATCAATAAAGAAAAGTAAAAAATTATCGTATCAAAAAATTATCCATTAAATACCAAAAAAGAGCTTTCCAAAGTTTTCAACATAAAATGTAATAACTCTTTTGGTAAATACCTAGGTTTTCCTATAACAAACACAAAACCTAGACCCTCCGACTACCAATTCATCATTGATAAAATGAACTAAAAATTGTCCTCTTGGAAGTCCAAGTTCCTTAATATGGCTGAAAGAACTACCTTAGCCAATGCTTCTCTTAATAGTATACCTAACCATGTCATGCAATATAACTTCCTTTCTATAAAGATTCTCAAAAGCATTGCAAAATTTAAAGAAGATTTATTTGGGGCTCAACGACCACCTCAAAAAAATACATCTCATTCTGCGGGATGAACAACGAATGGGGGTATTAGAATCCATGCGGCAAATAAAAAACCTAGTTGCCTAGCAAGCCTTTCATGGAGAATCCTCCAAAATCCTCTTTTCCCATGGTCTCAGACCCTCTCATCCCTCTATGGTACTTCAAAAACCAAAAACATACCTCCTTCATCTGGAAGAGTATTATCAAAAGTTGGAAATTTTGTAACAAGGGGATAAATTGGGTTCCTCATAAAAATTCTTCTATGAATATTTGGGAATCCACCTGGATTCCTAAGGAAAATACCCTTAGAAATATCAATAGAGGGACCCCTCCCATTATCCTCTATAAACCTTAGTATAAAGGATCTATGGCTAGGTAACAAGTGAGATCTCTCAAAAATTCCGTTTGAATTACCCTGTTATATTAAAAATAACATCTGTTCACTTGAACCAATAATTCAAACCACGACTCCTGCTACTGGAAATTAAATTCAAATGGTATTTTCTCCACTAAATTATGTTATAGCTTTTTTAATCATGGACAAAATGATACAAATTTCTTTGATTGGGTCTGGAGTTCAAACTGTCCCAACAAAACTAATTTCTCATATGGAAATAGCTCCACATTAGGCTCCCCACTCGTCAATATCTTAACCATATAGGAATAAATATTGACCACATGTGCCCTATTTGCAAAAAAGAAGAAAAAATAATTGAGCACATTTTCTTGAAATGTGATTCAGTTAAACATTTCTGGTCATCACTAGGAATTAACTATTCCCAGATTAGGAACACAAGGGACTGGATCCAATTAACTAGGAACATCAAAAATACTTCACCAAATGTCCCTCCATGGGAAACTTTATTTCCCTTTGTTATTTGGACTATTTGGTCAAATAGAAATAATAACAACCATAACAATCTATCTCTAGAATATAATCACTCTCATGCAATTTTCCTAAACCTAGAATACTACCATCTAATCGCTAATAAAGCTACTATAACTCATTCTACATCTATAAGGGTTGCGTGGAACAAACCACCTCATAATTTCATTAAGTTGAACATTGATGGTGCATTCAAAAATAACTCAAACATCGGTGGTTTAGGATAAGTTTTAAAAATCATAAAGGAGAGTGAATACTAGGTTTCCAACATTCAAAACCATCTGCCTCTCCACTCCAATCTGAACTGAAAGCTCTACGATTTGGGCTCTTGATAGCCATTCATCATGGTCTCTCACCACTAATATTGGAAACGGATGCAACAGACCTCATTCATGTAATTCACTTGAATACCATGCCTTATACATCAATTATTACTGATTGCAGGTGGTTAATGCACCAGCTGAGGCACCCGATAATCATCCATAACTTCCGGGAAGGAAATAAGGTGGCTCATAAAATGGCCAAGAATGGACTCAACCATGCAAGGAAAAAATAAGTTTTTGTTAATCCGTTGCCGTTAGTACTAAATAATCCAGCAATGGATAAGAATGGTTGTGTGTACTTGATTAAGAAACTAAACTCTATTACCTATCTAAATTTAGCCGAAATGGGGAATATAAATATCCTCGAGGCTCTCTCTACTGTTGCAGATAATTGTGCTGGAACTATGTAACTTTGTTTTAAATAAATGTTTTATTCTCAAAATAAAATTATAATATATTTAAAAATATAAGTTTCAAAAGTTATTTTTATATTTTAAGTTCATTTAAAAAGGTATAATGATAATATATTGATTAAATTCATTTTAGTTACACCGGCATCATCCTAATGAGCTTTTCACAAAAAACTATGCAAGTGTAAACTCATTCAAGAGCTCATAAAAATCATCACTCAACGATTTCTAATTTTCTATTGATAATTAATTTCACAGGTGTACTCCAAGGTTTCTCACAAATTTCAGTCACCTAAAGATTAATTATGCTCAAGTTTTTCCTGTCTTCACTAGACGAGTTTTATATTCCCCCCCCCCCCCCCCCCCCCCCCCCCCCTCTACTTTTTTTTTAAAAAAAAAATTATTGGTTTTTTTGCTTCTGTTCATATTTTTCTTTCAATAGACAAAACACTAAATCATATAATCTTCTTGAGGGAAGTCAACCGACAGTTTAATCAGGTCAATTCTTAATCTTAACTTAGTGGTTGCAACCAATCTCCCATAGATCATCGATCGAAGGATAAAGGAAGATGGTAGAACTCTTACTAAATCTTGATTAACAAAATTCCTGCTCAACTCTCATGATTCAACAAATCCAATCTATACCTAAAATTTGATTTCACTTTCCTTTAACCTCTAAATAATAAGCTATAGGCACATATACTTTAGAATTGAATAGTAAGTCTGTGAAGGTTTGAAGTGAAACCTGAAAAAGAGAAGATTTCACTTATAGATTCTTGTAATTCCTAGGTCACTTGATGATAGACTATAATTACATATTTTAGTCGATTATTACACTCTAATTTACTGCACTTTAGTTGAGTTTGCACTTTTTTCACTAGTGTTGCACTAATTGTGTGTTTTATGCTTTGTAGGTATGATTTCGCTATATAGATGTTATGGAATTAATTTAAGTAAATTGAAGCTTTGAAGTCTGAGTAAAAGCTCAAGGAATTAGGCCGGGATCATGTTCGGGGTCAAATTTGATAGTTGAAATAAACGAAGGCTCGATGAGGTATATTGTGCACTGTCTAATAAAATGGATATAACGTTTTTCTCAGAAATTTTTTTGGGCTCCATAATATATGGTTCGAAAGATAACTCAAAGGGCTACAACTCTCATGCTTTACGTTTTTCCAAATTCAAAATGAAAGAGGGCACAAAACCTCAGTTTTACCCCGACTGCGGCAGAACCGCGGACGAATGAAGAATCTGAGAGGATGTTTGACCGCGATTTGACCGCGACCGCGGTAGATCCGCGGCCTTCCAGGCCTAAAACTTGTCCTTTTTCGTGTAGGAGAAGGTATAAGTGTTTGGGCCCGACCCTACTTGGTATATATACATGAAAAAATAATATTTTTGAGGATTGGACATACTTTTGACACAGATTTGACCTAAGGAGGCAGAGAACACATTGGGAGCAAGGCGAAAAATTTTTCTACGAGTTTTCCTTTCTCTTCTTATTTTTTATTGTTGGTAATGACTTTTAGTATTATAGTTTTACATACTATTATGAATAGCTAATTTATTATCTATGGTTTTGATGTAACCTTTTGTAGGATAAATTCTTGTTATGTTTTATATAATTGAGTCGTACTATAAGCTCTATTTGTTCAACTACGTTCTTGTTGTAGTTAATTGAAGAGCTCTCAATTAGCTGTGCCTATTAGTATGCATAACTCGGGAGAGAGTGCATATTTAGGTAATTGTTGAACAATACCACTCCCAAAGTATAAGAGGGATCTATAACTGTGGGTTTAAAGGCGAGATTAGGGATAATGGAGCTTTGGGTGCGATCTGAAGTGAGCTGTATTAAAGCCAGCGTAGCTCGGGAGAGTGCGTCTAGTAAATTGTTGTGATTACTTGGGAGAGATTCACGGTAATAAGAGTGCTCATGATCTGTAGAGAATACTTAGGCGAAATTATAGAAGACATAGCGGGAAGGATTCCGACAATTGGGAAAATCATAACTCTATACCTCCTTAATCTTGTCTCTAACCCTTAGTATATTTAGTTGTTAATTTACTATTTTAATTTGTTTGTTAATTAGTTAAACACAAGAATCTAAATATCTATAAGTTAGGAATTGTTCAAGCTTGTCTTCTTAGTGATAGTGAACAACTATAGCTAAACCTTAGTTATATATGGGATTGGACTCCGGATCGTAAACCAGATTATATTTGCAATGACCGCATTGTCCTTTTATAAGGCATAGTTGGGCGTAATCAAATTTTGGCGTCGTTGCCGGGGAACTAGCGGTGTAGCTGTAGGTGTACATATTGGTAGGTGTCAAGTTTGAAATTTTATTTTTATTTTTATTTTTGTATTTGATTTTTTTCTTTTTTTTTTGTTTTAGTTGTTGATTTTTAAAAATAACATGGCATAGTGGAAGTATGAAAGTTTTTATGTTAGGAAACCACCCAGGGCAAAATTATCGAAATATTTTCGAGAGCGAGTTATGTACACCAACCCAATCTTATGTGTGGAATGTGTGTGATATGTGTGGTGGTCAAGATGGTCACTTTCATAGTTGTGCTTATATTTCTTATCTTCCCCAACCCCTTATTATGATGATTCTATGTTTTCTTGTGAGGATAATAGGAACAAAGAACCTCGGGAATTGATCTAAAGAAGATCAAAGATATGTTAAAGTGTCTTATAGAACAACAAAGTAAAATACTGCTGCGGATAGAACGACAAGATGAAACTATTCACAACTTAGAGGCTCAAGTGAGTCAACTAGTTGAAAATTTTAATGCTCAATATGTCAATATTATGGATAGTAGCCAGGAGCAGTTTGCATTAGAGATGAAAATTGAGGTGCCAATGGAGGGGTCCAAAGTAGAACCCCAACACTCTAACCATCTAGACTTTGAGGATGCCGATGTTGTAGAAGTAATACTAGAGTCAACCAGGGACGTTGAAGATACAAATTTAGTTGGCTCTAGTGTTTTGGGTGTTGACGAGGTCGAAAATCTTGAAGTTCATGTATTAGAGCGTGTTGGACCTTATTCCAAACACTTCTCTACATTATGTTCGGACGGTGAAATGGGAATGAATCTTTACGAGAATAAAGAGGAGTCCAAGGAAGAGGTAGATGGGCCTTATATTTTGAAATTCTCTCAAGGCCGTCTAGGCAAGGTGACACTCCTCGGTCGAGAGCCAAAAAGTGCATAAGACTCTATCTAATTTTTGGCTCCCAAGAATTTGTACTGCCCCAAGAGCATAATTATAAGCTTGAATCAAAACTTGGGGTGCGATTTATAAGTTCGAAGTGGAGGCAGAAAGTGATTCACGTCATGCCGCGACGTTAAATCAAGCACTTGTTGGGAGGCAACCCAGCTTTCCTTTTTTTTTTTAGTTTTTGTATTGAATTTTTTCAATTTATAGTGTTAATTTTTTTATTCTCTAGGAGCATGGAAGACAAAGGTATTGGAAGGATGCAATAACAAACAAAATGGTTGGAACTAAGTGTGAGGTACCCGCACGAAGGACCAAGCTTGGGAGAAGTCTGAGTACCCCATGATCTTAAGTTTGCTTAACTGCTTTGACGAGAGTGTCCATTATTCCAATCTTGAATGAGTTATGTTCCATGTGTGTGTGTGAGATTTGTTGTATTCTGTGCATTGCATTTAATGTCTAGAACTTTCCCGGTGTGTTTGCAAAGCGAAATAGTAGTTTTATTCAGTGTAGGAAGTGATATAGGCATTTCTATTGTTGAGCCACTTATGTATATTTTACTCACCTAATTGTTATGTATCGTAGTTAACCCATTTGAGCATGTAATCCTGTTTCTTTGACGACCACATTACAAGCCTTACCCATTTGTTTGAATTAACCATCTATTTGAACCTTCTAACCTCTCATGAGCACTTAAATTATTATGAACTTTGTAAAAGTTAAAGTGTGGGGTGGTTGGTTTGGCTTTTGAGTGGAACTAATGAAATAAAGAGAAAGGTGCACTGTTTTGACAAAGTAAAAGCCACTTGAATTGAAAAAAAAATAGCTGGATTGTAGTAAAAAAAATTCCTTGATATGTGGTGGCTCTTGATGTAAGTGTGCTTAAAGAAGTATGGGGCAATATATATTGATATGAAGGTGGAGTTTGGTTTGATATAAGTATGAAGTTTGAATGTTAAAGTATATGTATTAAAGTGCTTAGGGATGTGTAGTCACTCTTATATCTAAATGTAGCCTATCTGTCCCGTAGCCTACATTATAGCCAAATAAAGTCCTAATTGATCCTAAATTGAATGAGCTCAATTAGTAGAGTAGTATACTACGGGCAAGCTTATGGTGCATCTTTTGTGGCATATGAATGTTATTCTGAGAGTGAGTGAATTCTTTCTATCTTGAGTTCCTAAGTGTTCTTAAATTTTATTATGTAGAACTACTCTCTTTTGTTGTGTGAGGACACTTGATTCATGAAAGAAAGGTAATGTCTATGATCTCTATGTTAGAGTAAGTAGGTGAGTTGTGAATAATGCGTGGTACTCGTGAGTCAAATTTTGAGGTGAAGATGTTACGCCTTTGTGCTTAGTCTATTTTAAATACTCTTGGTGTGATGAGTTAGGTGAATTGTTTAAAAATATCGTGTCTAAAACAAAATGTAGTTTGATTGCTCGAGGACGAGAAATGGTTTAAGTGTGAGGTGTTGATGACAGTCTATAATTACATATTTTAGTCGATTATTACACTCTAATTTACTGCACTTTAGTTGAGTTTGCGCTTTTATCGCTAGTGTTTTGCACTAATTGTGTGTTTTATGCCTTGTAGGTGTGATTTCGAGCTATATAGATGTTATAGAATGAATTTAAGTGATTTGAAGCTTTGAAGTCTGAGTAAAAGCTCAAGATATTAAGCCGGGATCGTGTTCGGTGGTCAAATTTGATAGTTGAGAACAAACGAAGACTCGATGAGACATATTGTGCACTGTCTAGTTAAATGGATATAATATTTTGCTCAGAATTCCGTTTGGGTACCATAGTATATGGTTGGAAAGATAACTCAAAGCATTACAATCTCCATGTTCTACGTTTTTCCAAATTCCAAGCGAAACAGGGTGAAAAAATACGGTTTTACCGCGAACGCGACAAAAGGCAATCACGGACGAATGAAGAATCTGAGAGGATGTTTGACCGCGGTTTGACCACGACCGCGGTAGAACCGCGGCCATCCAGGCCTAAAACTTGTCCTTTTCCGCATAGGAGAAGGTATAAGTGTTTGGGCCTGGCCCTACTTGGTATATATACATGAAAAAACGGTATTTTTGAGGATTGGACATACTTTTGACACATAATTGATCTAAGGAGGCAGAGAACACATTGGGAGCAAGGCGGAAAATTCTTCTACGAGTTTTTTCTTCCTCTTTTTATTTTTTTATTGTTGGTTATGACTTTTATTTTTGTAGTTTTACATATTATTATGAATAGCTACTTTATTATCTAGGGTTTTGATGGAACCTTTTGTAGAATAAATTCTTGTTATGTTTTTATATAATTGAGTCGTAGTATAATCTCTATTTGTTCAACTACATTCTTGTTGTAGTTAATTGAAGAGCTCTCAATTAGCTGTGCCTATTCAGTATGCATAACTCGGGAGAGAGTGCATATTTAGGTAATTGTTCAATAACACCACTCCCAAAGTATAAGAGGGATCTATAATAGCGGGTTTTAAGGCGGGATTAGGGATAACGAAGCCTTGGGTGCGATCTGAAGTGAGCTGTATTAAAAGCGAGCTAGCGTAGCTCGGGAGAGTGCGTCTAGTAAATTGTCGTGATTACTCATGAGAGATTTACGGTAATAAGAGTGCTCATGATATGTAGAGAATACTTAGGCGAAATTATAGAAGACATAGCAGGAAGGATTCCGACAATTGGGAAAATCATAACCCTAGACCTCCTTAATCTTGTCTCTAACCCTTAGTATATTTAGTTGTTAATTTACTATTTTAATTTGTTTGTTAATTAGTTAAACACAAGAATCTAAATATCTATAAGTTAGGACTTGTTCAAGCTTGTGTTCTTGGTAATAGTGAACAACTATAGCTAAACCTTAGTTCTCTATGGGATTCGACTCCGGACTGTAAACCGGATTATATTTGCAACAACTGCATTGTCCTATTATAAGGCATAATTGGGCGTAAAAATCTTCCCTCCAGACTAGTTATGAAGCAAGTTCAAAATTCAACGCGCACGAATTAAGTTGTTTGATAAAGTGGTTGTAAATGAGCCTGTGACGAATCCGTCTTGTGTAACAGAATGTCCTGAAGTCGTTTTGTTTAGGCTCAAGCTCTAAGATATTTAAGAAAGAGTTGCATGGCAACAAGTGGCAGAAATACATTCATAGTAAAATGACTTCCCAAATTTCAAAAGAAAATCAAACCTGTGCTTTAAAATGTCCAAATGAAGAATATATTAGTCCTAAGGAAACTCTTGAACAGAAGTTGATAAATTACACTATAGCATTAACTGTAAACAAGACTAATTTACAATACACTATTACATGGAATCACTATAGATGAACAAAATCATAACTGGCTGTGAGATTTCCGAGCCCATGTGCCATTTCAGTTGCCACGCAGAGATCATCTTTGATATCCTACAAGACTGCTATGGGCTAACCGCCGCTCTGAGCAGAAACAGACTGAATTCTCCTTCCTTCTGCAACCATCCACATACAAACACAAGCAAGCATTTGACAAGCACATTTCATGCATATTCATGTCACACTCTCAGAAGTGGAGACCAGTTGGCACAGGGTTCGAGTATCTCTTCCTTAGATTCAGGAGAATGCGGCTTTGATTCTGAAGGTTGTAGCGATCACAGTTATCACCCCTTTCACGAACAATAATGCTGACAATCATTTCTTGATGCACATATTTGACGACCTAAAGGAAATAAGATAACTGCTGCTTCTTTCTAGAACCTCCTTCTCCATAAAGGTCATTCCACTGCTTCAGCTCACTCATTACGGATCCCTCAGAGGCAAAGCTAGCAGCAACCTAACAAAAGAAGTGATTCATGAAGATCTGTGTGTATGCCAAATTGAATACAACAAAAGAACTGAAGGAAATTTAGTATTGATTTCCGGGTTCTTTGATTCCACAAAAGAAAGACTACAAAGTAGCCAAGTGCTTGATTATTCCATGCCTTAATCTATACAAAAAATTTCTTGGTTCGTATTGCACTTTTGTGTTAGAAAAACATAATCCTACAATGAGCCACAATATCATCACTAATAATACTGCAGAGCTACAGCTAATTACAATTTCTGTGGAATAAACAGCAAAAAGCAAATTTCATTTTCAAAAGCAAGGAGATACTCTAATGTCATGATAGTGCAAAGAACCAATTTTTTATGACATTAGTCCATCCAAGAAATTTTGTGTACCAAAAACTGCAAATTCCTATCCAAGATGGCCAAAGAGTAGCTTTGGGATCATATGCTAGGACAAAGAAAAAATTAACGAAAGAACTAAATGCTTCAGATGGTTCAATCAAAGGAGAACAGAAGTATTTTTATAATTTGGTTTAGGATCTTTTTTGTTTTACACATTAAGCCTCGTGGACCCAATATAAGAAATGGATTACCTGATTCTTTGCCTGTCTCATGTCTTCCATGGTTAGAGGCCTCAAAGCAATTACTCTTTCTTGTGTGGCTTCTTCTTTCTCATCTGAGTGATCTTCTGCACTCTGCCCTTTGTCAGCTCTCCGCTTTTTTTCCTATGAGGAGAAGAGTCAATAAGAGAACACAAAGAATACACAATAAAGCAGATAGAGAAAAAAGGTTACATTGACGAGAAAAATAGGGAGCTAGAAGCTTGCAGTATTACCATATCTTTCTTTCTCTCTTGTTGTATTAGCTCTCTGACAGGCCGATAAGCTGCTGTTGTGCACAAGTTCTGTTGTTGGAAATTAAAGCTTTCAGTTATTTCAAGATAATAATAGCCATATTCTTATATCATTTTGGAAATAGAACATTACAAACCTTAAGATCACTTCCACTATATCCTTCGGTCATGGCTGCGAGCTCTTTAAAATCAAGATCTTCTACCTTCTCCTTTGCCAGAAGAGTTCTCAAAATTTTCTCCCTATTCTCAGCTGCAGGTAAACCTACCATAATTCTGGCGAACACGAAAACCAATTTTGAGCATTTATAACATTTTGCTATATCATCATAAACTGAAAAAGCTCTTGATGTTTATAAATGTTCCCTTAATATCAAAGTATCAATTGGAACCATTGCACAAAGTAAAATATCTGCAAAACTAACTGCCTATTAAATCTTCAGAAGATAAGGCACGAGCTAACAAAATCAACAAGGTGAGCAACATAACTCTGATGACAGAAGAGTTTTTGTCACCAGAAAATTGAGAATCGTGCGACTAGTTTAGTAGAAAATAATTCAAAACTGACAGAAACACATAACAAATGCATGAATAATATTTTTGTCATTGTTCATATTTATGCTCAAAAGAGAAAGACTACAAGTAGACATTTCTATGAAGATTGCAATAAGAATTAGATCTTCATCCTAGAGTGGAAACTGGAAAAGCTTAAAGGCATGAGCATTTAGTTCAAGCCACCAGAGAAAAAGATCTAACTCTATTTCTGCCTCTCTTTTTTTTCTTCCTCTTTTTGCAAAGCTTCTTTGAGATGTAGAGGATTAGCAGCAAAGTTTCGAATTGCATAACAAACTGGTGAAAATGAATTCACACAACTAGAGAACACAATTAAGCTAAGTAAATGATTGGTGTCGAGCTGTAGAAGTACCTGCGTTCAAACCGCCTGATTATTGCTTCATCGAGGTCGAAAGGTCTGTTGGTTGCAGCAAGAACAAGAATACGCTCACCTGGTTTAGTCAATAAACCGTCCCAATGAGTCATAAACTCATTCTTAATTTTTCGCATAGCCTCGTGCTCTCCAACTCTTGTCCTCTGCCCGAGCATGCTATCAACCTCATCCACAAAAATGATCGTAGGAGAAACCTTCGCTGCAAGTGTGAAAAGAGCTCTGACATTCTTTTCATCTTCCCCAAACCATTTTGAAGTAATGGTTGACATTGAGACATTTATAAAGCTCGCTCCAGCTTCGTTGGCTATTGCTTTGGCCAACATTGTTTTCCCGGTGCCAGGTGGACCAAAGAGTAGTATACCTCTGCAAGGCTTCAGCAGTCCACCGTTGAAGAGGTCGGGTCTTCTAAGAGGAAGCATAACCAGCTCCTGAAGTGATTCTTTAGTTTCATCTAGAGCACCAATATCTGCAAATGTCACTCCAATTTCATTTGAAGGTATAACCTCTGGTCTTATCCGCTTCTCAAATTCATTGTCAGGAAGAACTTCCTGTAGATATCAAATTACACATTAAAGCAAATGGAAGAAACACCAAATGTGAAGATTGAATTAACAAGCAAAAATCAACTTGGACCAAAAAGTTAAAATATATACTAAGATTAAAATCAGAGAGTAAAAATTGTAAGCGCATAGTGTGACAAGACATTTTTGAAACCAGTAAATCAGCAGCAATTTTTTTCAGAGGAAAAGTGGAACGATGTAGTCCAAGGAAAAGTGGAGGTGAAGAAGGCGGCGTTTGCTAAGTTGGCAGGGAGCTCAAGCGAGGAAGAAAGGAGAGTGAACAGGGAGATCTACAAGGTGGCGAGGAAAGAAGCAAGGTTGGCGGTCATGGAAGCTAAAAACGCTACGTTTGGTCTCATGTACGAGGAATTGGGGGAGAAAGGTGGGGGCAAGAAGTTATTCCGGTAAGCTAAAGTAAGGGAGAGAAAGGCGCGGGATCTCGACCAAGTTAGGTGCATCAAGGACGAGGATGAAAGAGTTCTGATGGGGGAATCTCGAGTCAAGCAGAGGTGGCAGGCGTATTTTCGGGACCTACTTAACGAGGAGGGGAATCGAAACATAGAGCTAGGGGAACTGGGGCATTCAGAACATAATAGAGTAGAGACCTTGGGTACTGCAGGCGCATTAGGATGGAGGAGGTTGTAGGGGCTTTGCGTAGGATAAGTAGGGGTCGAGCGATCGGGCCAGATAAAATTCCAGTGGAGTTCTGGAAATGCATGGGTAGGTCAGAAGTGGAGTGGCTAGCCAGGTTGTTCAATACGATCTTCAGGACCAAAAGGATGCTGGATGAGTGGAGGTGGAGTACAGTGGTGCCCTTGTACAAGAACAAAGGGGATATCTAGTGCTGTAACAACTATAGGGGTATCAAATTAATAAATCACACAATGAAGGTATAGGAACGTGTGATCAAGGCGAGGGTGAGGGAAATGACATCTATATCTGCGAACCAGTTCGGTTTGTCACTCCACTACAGAAGCTATCCACCTTGTCAGGAGATTGGTGGAACAGTTCAGGGATAAGAAGAAGTACCTTCACATGGTGTTTATCGACTTGGAGAAGGCGTACGACAAGGTCCCTAGGGAGGTGCTATGGAGGTGTCCGGAGGCGAAGAGCGTGCCGGAAGCCTACATCAAAGTAATCAAGGACATGTTCGATGGAGCTAAGACTACGGTTAGAACGGTAGGTGCCGACTCAGATCATTTTCCGGTAGTTATGGGGCTCCATCAAGGATCGGCGCTTAGCCCTCTCTTGTTTTCCTTGGTGATGGATGCTTTAACCCGACATATCCAAGGGGCTGTGCCTTGGTGTATGCTATTTGTTGATGACATAGTCTTGATAGACGAGACACGGGTCGGTGTTAACGAGAGGCTAGAGGTATGGAGACAGACTCTCGAGTCTAAGGCTTTCAAACTAAGCAGGTCTAAGACAGAATACCTTGAGTGCAAGTTTAGTGCCGAGCCGAGCGAAGTAGGCAGGGACGTGAAGATTGGATCTCAGGCCATCGTCAAGAGGGACAATTTCAGATATCTTGGGTTGGTGATTCAAGGGGACGGAGAGATAGACGGGGATGTCACTCACCGTATAGGAGCGGGTTGGTCGAAGTGGAGGCTTGCATCAGGAGTCTTGTGTGACAAGAAAGTGCCACAGAAACTTAAAGGGAAGTTCTATAGAGCTGTGATTAGACCTGTCATGCTGTATGGGGCGGAGTGCTAGCCGGTGAAGAACTCCCATGTTCAGAGGATGAAGGTTGCGGAGATGAGGATGCTCAGGTGGATGTGCGGGCTCACCAGGTTAGATAGGATTAAGAATGAGGTTATTCGGGAGAAGGTGGGGGTCGCCCCAGTAGACGAGAAGATGCGAGAAGCGAGGCTCAGGTGGTTCGGACATGTGCGTAGGAGAAGCCCAGACGCCCCCGTGAGGAGTTGTGAGCGGCTGGCGGTGGCCGGTGTGAGACGGGGCAGAGGGAGGCCTAAGAGGCATTGGGTAGAGGTGATTAAGCAGGACATGGCTAGTATGCGCATTTCCGAGGACATGACCCTTGATAGGGAAGTCTGCAGGTCTAGTAGCAGGGTTGTAGGATAGGTGTTTCTAGAATTTCGTACTCCTTTCCCGGGGTTGGGTGGGGCTCTCCGTACCCATATATTCGAATGTGTCCTCTTACGGTAGTTATTTATCGTAGTTATTGTTTGATATTATTGCATGCCATTTTATTTATGGTTCTTGTATTTAGACAATTATTTATGTTATTTTGGCTGCAGCTATTTATGGTTCTTATGTTTAGACAATTATTTATGTTATTTTGGCTGCAGTTACTAATGTCCTTTTGTTTTTGTTATTCCTTCTCTCCTGAGCCGAGGGTCGATTGGAAACAGCCTCTCTGCCCTTTCGGGCAGGGGTAAGGCCTGTCTACATATTACCCTCCCCGAACCCTACTTTGTGGGACTATACGGGGTAGTTGTTGTTGTTGTTGTTATAAAGACATCCTTGTAAAATTAGTCAACATGACATTTGAGAAGAAAAAGAAAGAATACAGCTCTCAAGATCAACTACTACCAACTGAAAGGTTTAGTAGAGAAGGTTGTTTAAAATATTCTATCAGGTGCTGCACATACCGGGGCCTTAATCTCTCCATCCTTTTTGGCTGAAGGAACTGATTTTTCATCCTCGCCCTTAGTCTCAGATGCTGGGTTCTCAGACTTTGTTTCAGGCTTTAACCCAATATCCCTAGTAACCTATTTTTGATTAAAAAGACAAAATAGAATTAATTTCATCTGAGATAATTCCTCAAGGTTCAACCGAAACACCAAAATGCAAAACAACCTTGGACGTTTCAGCATTTGCCTCCATTTTGAGGGAGTCTCTGCAACCACTCTTTCCGTCCTGGAAGACACTTAATCCATGGGACAAACTGCACCAGACAAAGCGTAGTACGTACATAAACATCACGTAAGAAAAATAAAAAGAAGCTAAATTACTCAAACAAATTGGAAATCTGGCATCTACCTGTTGGATGATATGAGGAGCTTCCCATTTCGATATTCCGGGTCCTTGCTGTTCATCAAATGATAGGATATAGCAGAGATAACAATTTCCTCTATGTAATTACTCAGCACCACCGTGTCAGCTTGACAGATTGATCCAAGATCATCACATTCGAGGTCATTAGCTGCAAGCACCTCGGCAATGTGATTCTTGTTGTCCTGAAACTGAATCATCTTCATATCCTCTTCCAGTTGTGTTTTCCAGTCTGTAAGATGTGTCTCATCTTCAGGGGGCCTAATTTCAATATTGTAAGGAAATAGAAGACCGAGTTTCTCATCTACTTCCTCACAGTCATCTTCATGCTCAAACATCCTGGAGCCTAGAACCAACACCGATCCTGACAGCTTCTTCAGCATTCGATCAAATAGTTTATAAACTCTGGGTGGTTGAAGATGTCTGTCAACATCCCTGATGTAGAGAATAGCACGGTTGTTTTCAGAGATCGACACCAAAACCTGCAAGTAACCTCCTTCTTTAGTAAGATTTAAGATGAAACAATCATAACATGAAAGATACAGAGAAGATCATATGGAATAACAACACAGATACAAATTTGAAATTAAGAGAAAATTTACTACCTTGTAAAGTGACTGTAAGAAAGCCTTTTCATCTATTGACCAGCTGTTCACCCGTTTGATTGGAGCTAATGAAAATGAAGAAGCAAGAACTGATAAGAAGATAATCTTCAATCATATGATTATCCCTCATAGGTTAATCAAAATACAACATTATGAAATTGATAGATGCAACTTATGCAAGAGATGAATCTAGAAATGCGCTGCAAGTTCAGTACATCCGATAAAGCTGGTTGATGGTTAGATGGGAAATTTGATGAGATCCTTCAATAAAAGAAACATAAAGATGCAAACCACACTGTAGTAACAAATCATGAGAGTAAGAAAATGATACTGTTACATAATTAGTGGATATTCAAATCATGATTTTCTAAATTAACTTCTCTAACAATTATACATGAACATCATGAATGCAAGTGGACTCTGAACTCCATTCATGACGTGTAACAGAAAGCAAATAGCAGAGCCATGACAATTAAATCAATTCCCTACAAGCATCCCACCTGGATTTGAAGAACAGGAGTCAGAGCTCATGCTACTTATATCAGAAGAAACAGAGGCGGTCCTGCAATGCTTTAGAGAGTTGCTTGCACCTTCCCTATTCCTGTATATCCCAAGGCTAAGGTTAAAATGAGATATCAACTCCGAAGACCTGCATTAATATCTGAACGAAGAAGAGACCAATATACCTTGATTTAGCATCAAACGCAGTGGTTTGCCTTGAAAAGGTACCTGCACAAAAGAGAATAAAAACTGTCTATGAAGAGCATCTGGAGATGTAAAACAACATGAAAGTATCAAGCCTGAGATCTTAAGTAAAATTATGATTAAGTCAAGATTGAAATCAGAACCATCAGCATACTGGCTGCTGAGCTCCACGTGAAAGATGGATGTTGAACTTCAGCAATTACTTGAACTTTACATTTCTTTTTTTCTGATCAATTGTTTTAGCTTTACACTTAACAGCCTCTGAAAAGCTCATGATAAATTAATTCCGCCTTAGGACTTACGAAATTAGAATCAGCTTTGATTGCTTTTACTCTTCGGGTACAGGACAAAAGCAACTTTGCTGGTGTTAATGTGGAAATTGCATCACTTCCCACAAGATAAATGTACTGTTAAAGCTGGTGTATTATACGACAACTAATATTTTGCAACTTCATAAATATCTAGAACCTCCTTAAATATAACGTGCGTAAATGAAATCAGCAGATCTGGAGATCAAATAGTTTACGATTCATATTCTTATATTTAAGTTCAGATATATTCATTAATTTACATAAGCACACACAAATACAATTAAGTGTACCAAATAAAGACGAACTATGGTCTTTCTTCATATACCTCCATTATTCTCTCTTGCTGGAAGAATTGAGAACGAACCAATCAAACTGGACCAACGTCCCAACATAGACTCTGAGGTTGACCTCTTGAAAGCCTACAAAAGTAAGACTGAATCAGGTAATATTCCACTAGGGGTGAAATGATTCCCTTTTACTTATAGTGGAAGTAAATTTAGATTCAACAGTTAAGGAAACATGAATAATGGGCCTGAAGACAGCAATATTTTGACCATATAGGAATATAATTCTTCAAATATAGTACAAATTAGTACTTACCGATTCTTTCTTGAAGATGCCATACTTGCTCTGCATCTGCAACGATTGACCCATGAAATAGAATGACTACAAGTATCAGCAGAAGATATGCTAAAGTACTGTAAAAAGAGGCCTTACACAATACCTTTAGAGTGAAGTCAGTTAGATCCAAAAGCAGCAGTTTAGCATCAAAATGATGCGCCAAAGCCTTTGCTAAAGTTTGCTGGTAAAGTTCTGCATTACAAGTATCAAACATAATTAAAGAGCTAAATGCAGATAACATATCAACTTGGAACAGACTTTAAAAGCGAAAGCCATACCAGCAGGCCCTGAAAGCAGTATAGCCCTGCTTGCAGGAGAAAGATTTCTTGTATGTTTAGACACATCTAAGTGATTCAGATGAACGTATGCTGCACTTGTTAATAACACGCGCGTCCGTTCACTGTCAAAGCCATCACATTTGAAGGATATTAATAAGTGTAAACGGTCTTCAACATATAGTCGTAGAGATTATCAGAGAAGTAGATTGAGGATACAACAAGTTGGAAGTGAACATATATTTTCGGAATTATCAACTTTTCCAAAAAAAAAAACTCTAAGGTCCGTTGGGATTTTTTTTTTGATTTGCACCGAGTGTCCGAGTCTCTTCGAGCCCCGACTAATCCCGGGGCACACAGGCCCTCGGCAAGGAGTTCCCGCAAGTGCACCATGGTTAATTTAGGTTTTACCCAGTCCGATGGCTCTCAGAAATTGTTTGCACCCAGTGGGTTTCGAACTTGAGACCTTAAAAGGGAGCAAACCCCAAGGCTCAAGTCAATTTCCACCTGGACAAAAAGTAAAAATATGTATATATATTTTAAGAGCAATAATTATAAGCATGAATAACAAATATATGGACAAAGAAATTGAAAAATAAATTACAATAAAGTGAAATATCAATTATTTAATATCGTACTTTCAGGATTAAACTCATTGGCAAGGAAAAGTATGTCTTAGAGCCTTGAGGCGACACTAAAGCGCCCACAAAGCGAGGTGAAGTGCTCAATATGTTTTGATCCTCGCTTCAGGGCTTAAGCGCACCTTTAACAACATCGCCCAAACTGTGGCTAGCAGTCAGTTAAGTGAAATAAAAATTATTAGAGACCATAATTCAAATCATAGGCAGGCGAAAAGCACTAGGTGATTGATTGCCCTCTCCTCAAGATCTAATGGAAAGAGTTAGCCACTATCTTTGCTAGCCTATATGATTATCACAGAACCTTGGGAAGAAAGAACCGGTTGAAAATAATACTCCCTAAGTCTCATTTTACGTGAGATACTTTTTTTTTGTCCATTCCAAAAAGAATGAATTACTTTTATTTGGAAATATTTTAGCTTTAAATTTCCTATTTTACCTATAATAAAATGTTTATTAAGGCATGTTTGAGACCACAAGTTTCAAAACTCTTTATTTATTTCTTAAACTCTCTACATCAATTGGGGCGGAGGGAGTAAGCTTTAATTGCAATATCTAGCCACTGTCTTAGTAGTTAGTATCAGCAATTCCAACTAGAAGCAGACCATAAACTAGTGTGTATGAAAGTGCCGGATCATTTTGAGCTTAATATTTACCACGACCAACAATTTTGAAATCACCAGTTTTACCTAATTCATAAATTTTGGAAATTCAAGTAGTAGTTGCAAGCCTGCAAGTTTCATGTTATTACTAATGGACCTTGGAGCACCAGAGTAGTTTGCTTACTGAAGGGTCAATTTTGAAAAACCATACATCATCAGAGTAAACAAGTTACCAATAAAGTCAATAACAACAACAACAACGAAGATCCAGTGAAATTTCACTAGTGGGGTTTGAGGATGGTAGGGGTAGAGAGACTATTTCTGAAAAACCTTACCAACAAAGTAAAATTATTAAAATTTTTTTTGAAAAAATCGTTGCTTTTTTTAAAAAGCAGTTGTTATTATTGAAGGACTAAAAACTGAGGGGAACAGAACTTTCAATAAGAAAATTAAAAGAAAAAACTGCAGAGAAATCCCAACTTGAAGATTCCATATTCGAAAAAAGCATCAATGGTGCGCGCAATGCATTACAGGTGAGAGGACTACATCACGTAGGCTTAGCACAATTAAATCATGAGATCCAGGGAATTAATATAAAATGATCATTTTCGAAAAGACAACAGAAAAAGAAATTGAAACATGAACAACTGTATTCCGCAATTATTTGTATATCACCGATAATTTTTTTTATGTATATATGCATTTAACAGATATTAAGTAAATTATCAACAACAAAAAAACTGAAGATAGAAAAAATGGCGGCTTTGTCAAAGAACTGTTACCTGAGAAAATAAGGGAAGTCCTCAAAGGAGACTTTGGTATGCTTGCCGTCAACGATGAGCCGTCGAAGTTCCTGCTCGATTTGGTCGGCCGTTATCCCTTCCGCCGCCGAATTACCACCGGTCCATTTATTAACAGCCTGTCCTGAAGCCAATCCAAGCCCTACTCCAACCCCTACGCTCAATGCCGATAACAATACGTGCTTCTGTTCCATATTCACGCCAAAGATAGATCTGTTTTTGGTTTTTGTTTTGTGATCCTCTGCTCTATAAATAAAAAATAGTTCCAAAATGTTGAATTGAAACAAGTTGAACGTATTTCTTTTATATAAATATCAATATCAAAGAAGCAATAATGGGGAATATGTGAAATAATAATGTACGGGAACGAAGAAGAAAGAAGTTGGAAAATGATGGAGAGAGAGAAAACGAAATGGGTCGTATATACGAAAGGAAGGAGACGTTGGTGGATTCTGCCTTAATAATAATGACAGGTAATGAAAAACAATTAACAACTTGATCAATTGATCGATCACACTGCGACTGCACGCTGTTTTTCTCTCTCTCTTTAATTTGTTTCTTTCTTACACGCAGTGTTGTCTCAATTTATAGAGTTATGAGAGATGAAATCGGAGCCCCATTTGAAAGCTTTTTTGACCTTTTGACTCAATGCTCCAACCTTTTTCTTTTCCTTTTTTTTTTTAAAAAAAAATTGTTTAAAATGAACAACTCCGTACGTAAATCTCGTCTTTAAGTTGTCCCCAACGATACACCTTATTTGGTGCTTTTATCATTTAAATACTTCAAGTAACTATTAATTATATCAAGTAAACACCTCATAATGATATGGCATGTTACGTGCAAAGGGGCGGTTCATAATGACATAGCAAGTTAATAGCCAACTTCAACGATAAAATGGCTAATTGAAGTATCTGGATGATCGTTGAGGACAACTTAAAGGGACAGTTTCTGTATTTTGCCTAACTAAAATATTATTTTCACGATCAAGAAATGTGATATAGAAAATCTATTCTACACAACTATTAATGACTGTTTAAACACGTAACCTATGATTATACGATTATAATTTTACTGTTACTCCAATAACCCCTCCATTTTTTTAAAAATTGTTTATTTTGTTATAAACTAAAGTAAAGACAAGAACAATAATGCAAGAACAATAGCAATAGAGAAGAGTAGAGAGAGTTCTTCTTATTGTGTTGAGAGGGGTCTCAAGGGATGATTTACAATGGTAGGGGGCACCTCTATTTATAGGGGAGAGGAAGATTTAGCTACCACTAATAGAACTCTAAAATCTCTAATTAAGTACATTAAAGACATTCACCTTAAATAGAAGTGTAAGAATCTTCTATTTCATAACACTCCCCCTTGAATGTCTATTCAATGATGTGCCTCGTTAAAACCTTAAAACAAAACCCAATGGGAAAAATTAAAGTAAGGAAAGAGTACACATGTTTGAATATGCGCCTATTGGTTGCCTCGTTAAAAACCTTGCAAGGAAAACCCAGTGGGACAAAACCTTGTAAGGGAAAAAGAGTGCAACGCGCATTGACTCCCCCTAATGAGTACATCAATTTATATCCTTGAGCATTTGCATTCCAACCTTGTGCATCATCTTCAAAACGATCTTTTGTAGATATTTGATAAATAAATCAACTATGTTGACTTGAATAAATATTCCGCACCTTGAAATCATCACTCTTGATAGATATGAACATCTTCATATAATGTCGTGGAATAGCTCTTCAATATCTCCATAGATGCATTCTCAATGCCATCATGCTTATAGTTATAGCAAGATACATATGTACACAAATTGTACTTAGGATGTGGTACTTCAGGACCAAGAATTGCATATGCTTCAAGCAACTTAAATCTTTCAAGTTAAGTCATGTAAGTCACATAATAGACTTTAGCTGCATATCAAAGTTTCATGTCATGCTAAACAAATAAGGTATCGAAAATTGATTATACATACCTTTGACTTTATAGTTTCAAGCATATGAACTACAGGTTCAAAGCTACATGTCTTTCATATGGAATCAATTCTTCTTGAATTGTATCTCTTCCATTTAGTTGCTTTCTTTGAGTCAGCAAATGCGTATAGCATGCTTTGCAATATGTTGCAATTGAATTATCCCTTTTATGAACTTCAGGTTCATATCATGATATTTGGGGATTTACATATACAAATGATAATTCATCCCATGTAACCTTTTCTCAAGTGTTTATCATGTCTCTCCCTCATGTTAGTAAAGCTAACTTGTTTCCTCAACTTTGGGAAATCATCTTTGTGCATTATGTCAATATACATAGCACCTTAATAATAAGATGAAATTATTTGGTTCCTGACCCTGAACCATTTGTGAGGGGAGAATATACTCTCGTATACAACTTATATCAAACTGATATATATATAACTTTGTTCTCATAATGAACAGTTTAGCTATTAAGTGGAAGCACTCAATAATTATCTTGCTAAACCAACTTTGATATAAACCAACTTATCAAGATGAACTGTCTTGAGTAGAGAATCTGGAAACTATGCTCGAAGTTAGATTACTGAGCGATTTACCCCGCAAGCACCGGCCAGGCTGCGGGTCAATAATAATTGCGCATGTAACCATTCCATAGATGCATCATATGTGGTATACATGGCAGGTGAATGGGCCCATATTCACCTTTGATATTTCCAGAATCAAGGGGCTTCAACCCGAACTCTTTAGTTGGTCAGTTCATTACTGAGAACAAGAACTTCTAGTTCTTTGATATTCACCTATGTGAATTTGCACATCATACTTCAAATGAGATGGCTAACACGAATGTCAACTGAATAAATTATCAATATTGGTAAATTTCAAATTTACACCATGACATGTGCACTTATTAATAAACTTCGGGTTTATTATGACATGGGTTTTATACCAATAGATATCCACTTTATTATGGCATTCTTTCGTTTGTGTAGTACAAACTGGAGAACAAAGCGGGTAGCTTTTCATATACAAATTACCCCGCTACAAGTTGTAGTAATAGGAGAATCAAAGCCTTCCTTTATTTATAGTCTCAATATCATCAATCACCTTCGCGTGTACTTTTGGAAACTGAATAAGTTTCTTTGAGACTTACTACAGCACAATACTCAATTGTGTTTCTCCAACATAGTAATAATTGGCTCTTCGAGAGCTCTCAATTAATTTTGTACTACCACAGACTGAGGTTCGAGATCCTCACATTCTTGCATTCCGTATTTTCAAGAGTCTCAGGCTCAATAGATTCTTCGTGAATCTCGGAATAAATCGAATCATGAGCGTCCTCATGTGATTCTTTCATAGTGTCATTTAGATCGTTCTTTTTCCTCTTTCTAGGATTTCGATCTTTGGAACCTAATGGTCTGCCACGCTTCTGGCGTGCATTTGACTCATTGGATATGACACTAGATATTTGTCCAATAGGGACTTCAATACGGATCGGAACATTTTCCCGCGTGAATGTGTGATTTCGTTATCCTCTTCAAGTCCGTAAATGCGTCAGGCATTTGATTTGCTATTCTTTGCAAATGGATAATCTTTTGTACCTCTTTCTTTCAAATAGAGGTATGTGGATCAAGATGAGATAATGATGCATTTTTCCACAAAATTTCCCGTTTGGTTTCACCAACTTCTCCCCCTAATTTTGGGAAAAGTGTCTCATCCAATTGACAGTCTGCAAATAGTGCAGTGAACAAATCTCCTGTCAATGTTTCGAGGTAGCGAATAATGGAGGACGCGTCAAACTCAACATATATTCCTAACCTCCTTTGCAAACCCATTTTGGTGCGGGATGGCGGTGCTACAGGCACATATACTGCGCATCCAAAGCTTCTTAAATGGGATATATTGGGTTCATGACCCAAAACCAATTGCAATGGGGATTATTTGTGTCAATTCGTCAGTCAGAGACGAACTAGCATTGCTGCATGCAACATGGCGTGACCCCAAACCGAAGTGGGCAGCCGACGAACTAGCATTGCTTCATGCAAAATGGAATGACCCCAAACCGAAGTGGGCAGCCGACAAACTAGTATTGTTGCATGCAAAATGGCGTGAACCCAAGTCGAAGCGGGCAGCCTCGTTTTCATGAAGAATTCAAGATTATTCTCATCTATTGTCTCAATATGATATCCATTTTGAATGATATCTTTAAAACTCAACAAGTTCCTTTTAGACTTGGAGGAGAACACTTTGATTGATATCATTAAAACTCAACAAGTCCTTCTTAGACTTGGAGGAGAACATTGCATTCTCTATGATTAACGTCATGCCTTTGGGCAGAGTTACAATTGCTCTTCCGGAGCCTTCAATCAATTTACTACTTCCATAGATTGTAGTAATGTTTGCCTTACACAATTACTCTTCTTTTCTTTGAGTATTGTATGTGTAGTACATGAATCAACTAGGCAAATACTTTTACAATTGGACGTTGGTCCAAGTTCGCTTTGTGAGATATCCATATTTGCTATCCCATAGTTTAACATACAAAAGAAATACACGAACATAGGAATAAACAAGTTCAATTCTTTTGTGTCACATAATATCTTCAAAATCTGCTACTAACAGTTGGCTAACAAAATCAGATATGTTATCCATAATCAATTCCTTTGCAGTTTGAAAATTTCAGCGTTTTTCATAAGACAATCGATTATTAAATACACACAATCGATTGTTTGAACATAGACAATCGATTGTTAGACATACACAATCGATTATTTGTTATTTTTGAAAAACTTCAGATCACACTGTTTAAGACAATCGATTGTTAAACATAGACAATCGATTGTGGATGATTTTTGAAAAGTTCCAGATTACACTGCCTAACGACAATCGATTGTTAGATATAGACAATCGATTGTGGGTGATTTTTGAAAAATTCCAGACCTCACTGTTTCAAGACAATCGATTGTTAGACAAAGACAATCGATTGTTGGCTATTTTTGAAAAATTCCAGAACACACTGTTTCAAGACAATCGATTGTTAGCCAAAGACAATCGATTGTTGATCAATTGTTTTTCAACTTTAATGCGAAAATAGTTGATAATTGACTAGTTTTTCAGGCTAGTCGATTACCCCCACTGGAAAATAAAAGTTTTATTGATATTTGAGCATATTGAAGATATTCTAAAGAACTACTGCTAACATTGCATCATGAACTAGCTAATACGAGCTAATACTAATGACTATTAGATTATTCACTAACTAATACAAATAAGTAGAACAAAATCAAATAACTCCATCTTCTTTCATCATGGTCCCATCGCCGATTAGGTGGTCTATTTTCCCCTCGGGTTGCTCAAAGAAGTCTGCCACATCCAGGTGGGTGATGTCCTCATTGTCGTCATAGACAAAGTTTGTTTCAGGGCCTTTTCTCTTTCGAGATGCTTGATAAAGGTCAACCAAGTGTCTTGGTATACGGCAAATCTTTGACCAGTGCCCTTTCCCACCGCAACGATAACATATAGTTTCTGAACTATTTGCCTTAGGATCTTCGGGATCCCGTTTCTGCTTTCGGTGGTTATCTCTCTTTGGGGGGTGACGGACTTCTTTGGAATTTCTTCCTTGTCCACGTCCTTGGCTTTGACCCCGTTTATGACCGTGATCATGGTCCCTTTTATGTTTGGCATAATGCGAGTGCACCATATCTGCTTCAGGCAGTGGTGTAGACCCAGTTGGTCTATTTTCGTGATTTCTCATGAGCAGGTCATTATTTTGCTCAGCCACTAGTAAGAGAGAAATCAGTTCAGAGTACTTCGTAAAGCCTTTCTCTCGGTACTGTTGCTGCAGTACCATATTGGAGGCATGAAACGTTGTAAACGTTTTCTCAAGCATATCGTAATCGGAGATGTTATCTCCACATAGCTTCAGTTTAGAAGTAATTCTGAACATAGCAGAATTATATTCAGAAACGGACTTAAAGTCCTGTAGCCTCAGATGGGCCCAATCATATCGTGCTTGTGGCAGAGTGACCAACTTCAGGTTGTCATATCTCTCCTTTAAGCTGTTCCACAAAACGAGTGGATCCTTGACGGTGAGATATTCAATCTTCAAACCTTCGTCAAGGTGGTGGCGCAAGAAAATCAAGGCCTTCGCACAATCTTGGGTGGATGCTTTTTCTTTCTCTTTGAGGGTGTCTCCGAGACCCATAGCATCTAGGTGGATTTCAGCATCCAACACCCATGTCATATAGTTCTTGCCCGAAATTTCAAGGGCAACGAACTTTCTTTTCATAATGTCAGACATACTCGAAAATTAAATTAGGAAGAGGGAAAATACCTTGGATTTTCGAGAATGATACTTGAGACGGTAGAGTCTCGTGCTGATAACGTGTTATAAACTAAAGTAAAGACAAGAACAATAATGCAAGAACAATAGCAATAGAGAAGAGTAGAGAGAGTTCTTCTTATTGTGTTGAGAGGGGTCTCAAGGGATGATTTACAATGGTAGGGGGCACCTCTATTTATAGGGGAGAGGAAGATTTAGCTACCACTAATAGAACTCTAAAATCTCTCTAATTAAGTACATTAAAGACATTCACCTTAAATAAACGTGTAAGAATCTTCTATTTCATAACATATTTCTTGTTTTTGGACTACTCTCTTACTTTTCTTAAGAACGTTATTGATTTGCTTTTCCAATGCCCTTTCCCTCCGTTTTTTGTCTAGCACATGTGCTCAAAATAACACATTTACTCTTTTTTTTTCTTCTTTTTCTTATATATTTTCGTTACCGAAATAGGGAGAAGCATTTTGTCTTTTTCATTTTTTCATTTGGCACTTGCTTCGTCCAGTTATGATTTTCATTGTTTGACTCGGCATGACTATTGAGTTGAGTTGAAAATGTAAGTTGTTTAGTGTGTATTGGGTGTAAATATAGTTATACGTTGATTTTTGTCTTGTTAAAATAGAAAAAAAGTTTCTGTAATATACAATTATGTTGAAACATTTTCCTTCAGAAGAATTGGACAGCATTTTGTCGCTGATTAAAAGGAGAATTAAGCTTTATTTTTTGTCGGACATGGAAATAATGCTATACAAAAGGTAGTACTCTTGTGATATAAATTTTCACTACTCAATCTGCTTTTATATCGATTTCTATGTTTTAAAATTAATCTTTAAAGATTTCGTAATTAAGAGCTTCAGTTTTATTCGTGTCTAATGAAAGCAATCCTAGGACTAGCAAACTTCATTAAACTCAAAATGAATAAGCTGAAGTATACATTGTTATCCAAATTAATTTTATATTTGTATTGGTCAGAATTCGACCCTACAGTAATTGGCGAATCAAATCCCGCTTTAAGTTAATCCATAATTAACTAGTGGCACGACCATTGATTATTAATATTGTTTAATTTTCACTTGGTTCGACCGATACGGCCGTGACATGTCTGCCATCTTGAAGAAGGAATTTCGACGTGGCCACGATCATTTTTATCGGCAGCTCACCCAGTTTGCTGCTATAAATACTAAGAGAAAGAACCCTAGAAGGGGGGATGCTTCCTCTTCATCAATGTTCTCAAGAAAAGAGAGAACATGATTGTAAGGCTCTGAACCTCTCCATGGAGAGGCAGACCAAATCAATACTATCAATAACAGATCACTACATATTTTTTTCTAACGCATAACACTTGCCTCTTATATCTTTCATTTAGTCCCTCGATTATTACGATCTGCTATGATTGGCCCTCAATTTATTTTTATTATTTTATGTTTGCAAAGTATGTGATAACTTTGAGAAAAATAATTTGGCGCCATCTAAGCGGATTTCATAGCAGAATCGCGTAGTTCTTCCCTGGACCAAATGAAAGAAATGCCAAAGAACAACCCAGCTCAAACAAGCTAAAGTGGTATATCAGACAAAGGGAACCCGAAAATTTCGAACCGAGATCCAACTCATGTGTCACTCCTCTCTCGGATAATGCAAGCAAGAAGAGGATACGTGCCTTCACCAAGAAGTTCAACTACAATTGGACCGGGACTCAGGCCATGCGCCTTCACCATAAAAAATCCCAAGATTCAATTACGGTGGAATAGCGACTTAGGCCATGTGCGTTCGCCCAAAAAGTTCAACTACAAGTCGAACTGGGACTCAGGACACATGCCTTCACCATTACAATCTCGCTCAAACAACAAGGCCGAACGCCTTCGTCCTCAAGCCTAAAGAGCCACGGACAGAGAGAAAAGTTAAGATCCCTCGCCATTCAAGTAAGTACACTCAACTAGAACTAAAATTCGGGCCACGTAAAGTTCGGCCCCGATCGAAGTACAAGGCCACGTTTCCTACCATCACGGCCATTAGTTCGACCATGCTAGAACTGGGACTGAGGCTAAGTGCCACTATCGCCAAATAATGGACACAACTTGTTTACACCAAGTAAAAGAAAGCGATAAAAAAAGCCCTTAATCATGGCCAAGGCCATCACCGCTAAATAGCCAACCTAGTTTCTGACTAAGGCAAGCAAACAACTCGATAATAGTCGAAGTCACCTACCTAGCCAATACTACCAACATTATCATGGTCAAGGCCATGGCCGCCATTACGGCCAAAGATATGGGGAAAGATACAAAATAAACACCAGGCAGAACAGAGAAATATAAAATTGAAGGACTTGCTTTTAGTTCGTCTTCGCCCAAGTGTGGCTAATGCTATAATAGGAACTGAACTCATACTATTGCATATATTTACATCTTTAATTACAACGAGCCATCCCCACTTACACCGACCAAGGCCGGTAAATAAGAAAAAAAGAAAAGAGAACAAAAAAAAAAGGTTAGCCAAACAGCAACGGAAACAAGAAAAATATAACAAATCCTTTTCACTCGGCGACACCCGCGCCACCATCAGCATCACCAACGCCCTCAGCGCCATCATTAACCCCTAGCGTAGCTGAATCAAAGCCGCAGTCGAAACTGGCCTTACGAGCCTTTTAACGGGCCTCTTCATAAGAGGCTTCAGGCACAATGTCGGCCTCCCACCAGTCTCCTGTACACATCAAGTTGAGCCTCGGAAAACGCCCAAAGATCACGAGCCGGGCCGAAAGAGGCAGGCTGATCCCTCAAGCACTGATTCTCAGCCTCTAAGGCCGTAATCAGATCCACTGCAGTCTGGACGTCCCGTTCATAGATTCCAATGCGGTCCTCCAGTGCTCCATCCCGAAGGTCGCAGCAGCATTATCCAGCTCCTTTCCCGTTCGCGAACGCGATCCGCCGTCTCCAACGTCCCAACCCTCGATACAACATCCCTCGCTTGCAGCCTTAAGGCAGCGGCCTCGGCCTCCAAAGCGACCACCTGCTTGGTCAAAGTCTCAGAGGCCTCTGCCGTCCTGGCCTGATCCTGGAGTTCCCTCTCAACAGCAGCCCTCCTCTCGTCCTCTATCTCCTCATCTTTACGATGAAGCTGCTCCTCAAGAGTGTTAAACCTGCCAAGGGTCCGCTACACTTGAAGTTTTTGCCTCTACAGCTCTTCGACGAGGTCCCGACTCCTGGGTCGTTCCTCATGCACTCACACATCCCGCTACATCGATCCCGGTAGCGACGGTACTTCTCCAACGCCCGCGAACAGAGCCCTGAGCGGACGTTAGCTCGGCGGATGCTCTCCACCTTGTAAAAAATAGCTACAAAAATGAAGCGATAATCAGAATAGAAAAATAGACTAAGTAAAAATAAAAAAAACAAACTAAAGTCACTATACGTACCTTCAGGCCTTGCGTAGTCACTTCACCCATCATCCCAACGTCCGTTATGCCCCTCAGTGACGTATTTTCTGCCTCCAAGCACAACACCTCGAATAGTGGCATCAAGTTCTCCTCTTGAAGCAGCAAGTTCTGCTCCATAGGAATCTCGAATTAACGGAACTGCCCTTCCGCCATGCACCGTTGTGCGGGTGTGGCCTTCTTGAAGCATACGAATGTCGTCAGGGTCCAGGTCGGACTCGGAGTTAGACCCTTCGCCTACGGCGCACATCCTTCCGTCCGCCGACCGAGAAGTTGAGGCTATCACCCCCGCCAACATATTGGCACTTGATTCTCCAACAAAAAACAGTTGCTGAGGAATTCCCTCCCCTCTCAGCAACTGGAACTATTAATTAAATCGCCGAAGCGATAGCATCACCTTGGCCTAAGCCCCGAGGCAACCCCCACTGAGTGCCCGCCCTCAAAGGCAGGCGCCGCTACCATATTTCCCTCCGCAGCCGATGGCGGGGAATCCAAGTTTATAACCATCAGAGCTGGTGTAAATGCAACTCTTCACATGATCAGCTACCTCTCCCCCTCCTCCTCATCCTCGCTCAGAGGCAACTCTGCCCTAGGGTGTACGATCCCCGAAGATTCTTCGGCCCGAGGTACAGACCGTGCCTGGGCATGAGCCGCTGAAGATTCAACTGAAGTCAGCCTCGGAACTGGGGGTGGCACCAGCATTGTCACAAGTCGTTCGGTCGCGCCCAGCCTGCGAAAAGCTAGCTAAGGGGCCCTCACGCGGCATGCCCTCCCTGATCAAATAAAGAACAAAGTTGAGAAGAGGCCAAATGGAATAAAACAAGAACGAGACCAAAGGATGCCAAAATTATCACCAGAAGCAGGTCTACGACCATGAATTTCCCAGAAAGACCGCCACATACGAATCCCTACTATTTGAGGGAGCATGCCTCGACCTATTCGTAAATGCCGGGTAGAGGAGCCAGCGGCGGTCGTTCAGCTACAAACATGAGGCAAAGTTAAAACACATATCAGAATAAGACATGAGAAAAGACGGAGATTAGAATTCGACGAATAAAGGACTTATGTGCATGGTTCCAAATCTCTGGGAACTCAGTAGCACACGCAACCAAATGTTCAGTCTTGATGTAGAAGAAGGTCTCGTAAGTGTGAGGCTCGACCGCATCATCTAACTCTGCAGTCAAGCCCCTTGCACCACGTGGAACAACCTGAATCATCGTACCATGGACCATCTGAGGGGCGTACAGGGTCAACACGTGCCGCAACGTGACCTCCCTTCGGGCCAACTCTGCATACTTAATGAGCATAGCGAAAAGCTTATAGAGGGAGGGAACGAGCTGGCCAGGTCACACCCTGTAGTAACAACAGAAGTCCACCACCAATATCGAAAGAGGGATTATGAATCCTAATCTAAAAGGATAAGCGTAGAAAATGCAATACCCTTACAGTCGATGTAGACCCTCTCCTCGCGTCTAGCGAGGGAATATTAACAAAGCAGGGAATGCCCCACTGCTCCTTTAACCAGCCAATCCCGACTTCTCCCATCATTGGGGCTTCATTCACCTGATCTTCCCCCTTATCGGCGGTGAAATCAATCGCTAGACCTCTGGGAAAGGACAGGATATCAGTCGCTGATGGAACCCCATCGGCCTACACTGGTTCTACACCTCTTTCTATCGGAGAAGTTTTTTTCGCCACCATAAGGTTGGCCGGAAGGCTTGCCTGAGCAACATTTCTGGAGGAACTACTTGCCATTCTCGATCAGAAAATCGGAAAGGAGTAAGAATTGATGAAGAAAGATGAAGATTACGACAATCGAAGAGCAAGATCAAAGACGAACGGACTAAACAAGGAAAATTCTTCAGATACCTCTCTTAAATAAATTACGAAAAAAATGAGAGATAAATGTCTCAACCCCTTATTTATAAGCAACTCAAGTAGCTATCACGAATTCCAATAGCCATCATTAACTAATTGACCAACGGTTCAGTTATACAGAAACGTACGTCACGATGCTAAGACTCCATGAAGCAGCTTTTCAATAGCCAACCACCGCTTCGCCTTCGAAACAGTTATAATGACTTAAGAACGTTTCAGGAACGTCCTGCGTACCTCCAATATTTTGGACGTCGCCGAAATGCATTAGTTTGTCCGTACTTCCCCTGGCTGCGACGTTTAAATAACATCGACCCCGTACAAGGGTAAAAGTCATCGACAAATAATCACGACCATCCCTCATATGCACAAATGGCTACGGCCATTCCTAACGCATACACAACTACAACCCTCTCCCAGGAATGAACATTTAAGACCTTCAACAACATGCAACCAAGATCACCAACTTGACTCCATTGCGGCTAAGGCCATTCACAATTGTAATGCTATGGCCATCTCGAGTATATAAACGGCTAAGACCATCCACAGTATTAAGGCTATGGCCATCTCCAATGAATAAATGACTATGACCATCCCCAATATGTATGCATGTGATTCGACTACAGTCGAAGTCACCTATATGGCCAAGGCCATCGAAATAAAATGGCTAAGACCATCGATTTCAGCAGCATAATCTTCAATATATAGACAACTACGGTCATCCTTGATCTCTGCCAAAAGGCATCCGACTTCCCTTTCCGAATTTCGGGAACTACAGTCAACAAAGTCTGCTCATCGAGCTCAGTCAAGGTCCGACCTCAATAAGCGGAGGGACTAACTGTATTGGTCAGAATTCGACCCTACAATAATTGGCGAATCCAAACCCTCTTTAAGTTAATCTATAATTAACTAATGGTACAACCATTAATTATTAATAGTGTTATTCACTTAGTTCGACCGACACGACCACGACCTGTCTGCCGTCTTGAAGAAGGAACTTCGACGTGGCCACGGTCATTTTTATCGCCAACTCGCCCAGTTTGCTGCTATAAATACTAAGAGAAAGAACCCTAGAAGGGGGGATGCTTTCTCTTCATCACTGTTCTCAAGAAAAGAGAGAACATGATTTTAAGGCTCTGAACGTCTCCATGGAGAGGCATACCAAATCAATACTATCAATAAAAGATCTCTACATATTTCTTTCTAACGCATAACATGTGCCTCTTATATCTTTCATTTAATCCCTCGATTATTACGATCTGCTATGCTTGGCCCTCAATTTATTTTTATTATTTTATATTTACAAAGTATGTGATAACTTTGAACAAAACAATATTCCAAGGCGCCGCCTCTATCAATATTAGGTTAGATTGTAATTTATCCTTGTTTCAAATCAAAATCATTGATTTTCTTGTTGATGAGAATATACATTCTACTGCCTCCTGCTGAACTTTTTTTCGGATAAATATTCACTACTGCGTTTCCTATTACGTTTCCCTTCTATAGAGGTGGACCTTTTCATGTATAAATCAATCTACTCTAAGATATTGAAGAGCGTTGAATGGTTTAAAGTAGGGGTGTACAAGCTGAATCGAAAAATCGCACTAAATCAAATCGATTAAAATATTTTATGAGGTTTGGTTTGATTTGGTTTGGAATTGAATAAAAAAATTCGAACCACACCAACATATAAATATGTAATATATATATATATATATATACTTTTAAGAGTCTATATGGAATTTTCTTTAAAAAATGTCTAGAAATATTTGAGATTTTCTTATGGGATTTAATATTTAATAAAATATGAAGTGCTCAGTGCTATTGAAATGCGTTAGTATTTTTTCATATTCATATGTCAAGATCCATTAGATTCTTATATCTTTGTTGAATTTGAAGTAGCATTTGGATAATTGAGAATTGAATAGTGTTGAAACACATTCTCAAGGCACTAAACTAAACGTGTGTTCATATTTGTAGGTTTTGATAAATGACAAACGATGCGCAATTGATATATGACGAGGTCCAAGCACAAGCGCGCAAATGTCACGTAACGAAGTTCAAGCACAAGACAAACAAAGATCAAGATTAAACAAAGTTATACATGAGTCGCCCTTTAATTGTGATCTTGATCCGACAATTTAACTCAAGACTTGGCTTCTCTCGTAAAAACATTTTTATCAAATCATGCATATTTAATTTAGAGCAAAATGATTTTAAATCATGTATATTTATTTTAGCAAAATGATTTTTAAACATGCCTCTAAAATCTGTACAAAGATGATCGATTATGTACTTATGATAATTGATTATGTTAAGGTAGCTGCAAGACAATCGATTGTGTACCTTATGACAATCGATTGTCTTGAGGCAGTGTCCATCAGATGTTTGAAATCTGCATGACAATCGATTGTGTACCTTATGACAATCGATTGTGTTGAGACAGTGTCCATCAGATTTTTCAAAGCTACAAAATAATGGATTGTGAACCTTATGACAATCGATTGTGTTGAGGCAGTGTCTATTAGATTTTTCAAGACTGAAAAATACTCGATTGTCCATATAGCATAATCGATTATGTAAATTACCGTTGCCAAAATATTTTCAAACTCCGTCAGATAATCGATTATAGGATTTTAATAATCGATTGTTTGAAGTAAAATCTGAAAAAGATTTTTTGAACGTTGCCAAGTAATCGATTGTATATTTCTGATAATCTATTGTTTGTAGTAAAATCTGAAAAAGATTTTTTGAACGTTGCCAAGTAATCGATTGTATACTTCTGATAATCGATTGTTTTACGTAAAATCTGGAAATGATTTTTTGAACGTTGCCAGTAATCGATTATATGTCTTAGATAATTGATTATGCTGCATAAAATCTGGGAATGATTTTTGGAACGATTGGAAAACAATCGATTGTGCCAATTAGACAATCGATTGTCGTAGCACAAAATCAGCAATTCTTAATTGGCAATTAGGCAACGGTTATGCATGTTTTTGACACTATAAATACATCTTCAAATCAGTCTTCTAAACACAACAACTGATCATATCATTGCTAAAGCTTGCATACTCTCTTATTCATCATTTTCTATTCATTACATAAGTTTTTAAGAGCCAAATTCTTGACGAAAGTTGTTGCGTTCTTGAGCGTATTTATTTTACTCATATCTACTCTTAAGGAGAGTCTTGTTTTGAGTGCAAAGTGTTTTTATACACTTGAAGGGAAGTGTTAATCCATTGTATTGTAAGAAGGAACGTTGTGATTCCTTTGGTTGAAGTCTTGAAGTGTTGTTTCTTCGAGCAAAGGTTGTTGAGGCTTGTGTGACTCAAGTTCTCAGTTTGTAACGGTTTGTTAAGCACCCGTAAGCTTAACGAAGTTAGTGGAAATCTCGAGAGAGTCTCTCGGGGACTGGATTAGCCACGGGTTGTGGTGAACCAGGATAACATTGGTGCGTTCGTTCCTTATTATTTACTTATCGCACTTATTTCATTCCTGCAATTTTTAAATTCCGCAAGTTTACGCTATTTTTTATTATAACGCTATTCACCCCCCCTCTAGCGTTAAGCGTACATTCTAACAATTGGTATCAGAGCCCAACTCTCTGAAAAACTTAACCGTTTGAGAGAAACAATCCATGGCTTCTACTCGTGATTCTTTTGCAGGAATAGGTGAAGGACAATGCTCCACCCGACCACCACTATTCGATGGCACAAACTATACGTACTGGAAGGAGAGGATGAGAATATTCATTCAATCGAATAATTTTCATCTGTGGAAGGTTATAATGAAGGGAGAACAAATTCCAACCAAAAATGTTGAAAATGAATGGGTTCCAAAATCCGAAGATGAATACGATGCGGATGATATCCGAAAAGTGCAGAACAACGCTAAAGCCATCAACTTATTATATTGTGCTGTAAACGCTGATGATTACAGAAAAATATCATGTTGTACAACTACGAAGCAAATGTGGGATAAGCTGGAAATCACGTACAAAGGTACGGACCAGGTAAGAGAGGCTAAAGTTGATTTTCTAACCCATGCATATGAACTGTTTCACATGAAGGAAGGCAAAAGGGTAGATGACATGTTCGAACGATTTTCAAAAATCGTTAATGACTTACATGCTCTTAAGAAGACCTTCACGGATAAGGAACTTGTCCGAAAAATTCTCAGAAGTCTCACTCCGGAATGGCGCTCCAAGGCCGACGTGATTCAAGAGTCTATTGGCGTTTCAAATGTCACCATCGACGGATTAAGAGGTAATCTTAAAACTTATGAATCTACTATACTTAACCCTCTTGTTGATGATCAAGGGAAACAAAGAATCGCCCTCAAGGCAAGCACAAGCCAACCTCAAAATAACGAGGACGGAGATAACGAGTTCGGACTCGTTATTAAGGGATTTCAAAAGTTCATGCGAAAAGAGTATGAACGAAAAGGCAAACAACAAGGAGATCAAGTAAAGTGCTATGGGTGCGGAGAAATTGGGCACATTAAATCAAATTGCCCAAATGTCAAAAAGGAGAAGAAACCCTTCAAGAAACAACGAGCATACATATCTTGGGGAGGCGACTCCGGAGACGAGTCGAGTGAGGAAGAAGAAGACGAAACCGCAAATCTCTATCTCATGGCTCACGAAAACAATCAAGAAGAGGTATGTCAAATTTCTTCCAAAAACTTCTATTCTCTTGAGGAAATGCAAAATGCCTTTGATGAGTTGTATAGTGAATTCATTAAAGCTTCCAAAACTGTTAAAAACATTAAGGAAAATGCCTCTTCGAAAGAAAAAGATTTTGAAAAACAACTCTCTTTGAAAGAAAAGGATTTGGAAAAACTGATTTTGGAAAATGAGAAGTTGAAAGAAGAAAACAAGTTTTTCGGCAAAAGAAGCGCCGACAAACCCGAGAGTTCTTAAGACTTAAGGGCACCTTAGATAAGTTCAATTCTTCTCATAAAAATTTGAATGAAGTTCTTGTTAATTTGAAATCGACCAAACATGGGATAGGTTTTAAAAACGAGCCTAAAGAAAAAGTTGAAGCCAAACCCCAACCACCTAAGGCTCAACCTAGGACAAATAAAACAAATGTTCATCCTAGAGATAACAATCCTAGAATCAACATGCATGCTAGACCAAACAATAGAAGAAACTTTGAACATTTTAGGACACCTAGAAATAACTATTCTAGAAATGATGCATATCCTAGACCAAACACTAGAAGAAACGTTGAACATTTTAGGACACCTAGAAATGGCTTTCAACCTAGAAATAACTATTCTAGAAATGCTGCATATCCTAGAACAAATAGTAGGAGAAATGATTTTCATGAAATGCGCAATAGTCATATTGTCGAAAATAGAGTAAACAATTTTCGTCCGTCCAACTACTATCATCCTAGACGAATGCACAATCCTAATGTCATTTGTCATTATTGCAATCGAATTGGACATATTGCTCCTTCTTGCTTCACTAGACATACACACTTAACTGCATGTCAAGCACAACAGCATGTTACACCTAACTCTCAAGGACCCAAAACAGCTTGGGTACCAAAGACTCATTAATTTGTCTTGTAGGTATGTTTGAAGGGATCAAGTGTACTTTGGTACCTTGATAGTGGATGCTCCAAACACATAACCGGAGACGAATCCAAGTTCCTTCAACTAGAACACAAGAAAGGAGGAAGCGTTATTTTTGGAGATAACAACAAGGGAAAAATTATCGGCATTGGATCGGTCGGTAAGGATGAACCTTCTTCCATTAAGCATATATTGCTAGTTAAAGGTCTAAAACATAATCTCTTGAGCATAAGTCAATTATGTGACAAGGGAAATCTTGTTTTATTTGATTCGGATGAATGCTTAGTTTTTCGCCGTAGCGATTTTAAAATTATCCTTCGTGGTTTTAGAATGGATAACATCTATATGGTTGATCTCGAAAATTCTTCATCTGAGTATGTGAATTGTCTTATGAGCAAAGAAGATGATATGTGGTTATGGCATCGTAGAGTAGCTCACATCAACATGCATCTTTTAAACAAATTGGTTTCACAAAATTTAGTTATTGGTCTTCCAAATTTGAAATTTGAAAAAGACTCCATTTGCGATTCTTGTCAAAAAGGGAAGCAAACAAAAGCATCTTTTAAATCGAAAAATATTGTTTCAACTACGAGACCATTGCAACTTCTTCACATGGACCTTTTTGGACCATCTCGCATTGAAAGTCTTGGTAGAAATCGTTATGCTTTTGTTATTGTTGATGATTATTCTAGATTTACATGGACACTATTTCTTGCTCATAAAAGTGAAGCTTTTCATAATTTAAATGCTTTCTTAAACGTGTTCAAAATGAAAAGGACACAACCGTCACTTCAATAAGAAGTGATCATGGGGGAGATTTCGATCACAATCTCTTCGCGGATTTTTGTGACGAACTCGGTATCGAGCACACCTTCTCTGCTCCACGCACACCACAACAAAATAGAGTGGTGGAAAGGAAAAATAGGTGTCTCGAAGAGATGGCTAGAACCATGCTCGATGAGGCTAAGATTCCCAAACATTTTTGGGCGGATGCCGTGAGTACCGCATGCTACGTTTTAAACAGAGTAGTCATAAGGCCAATACTCATGAAAACTCCCTATGAACTCTACAAGGGAAGGAAACCAAATATCTCCCATCTTAGAGTATTCGGTTGTAAATGTTTTATTCATAACAATGGTAAAGATAATTTGGGAAAGTTTGATTCCAAATCCGATGAAGGAATTTTTATTGGTTATTCTTCACGTAGCAAAGCATATAGAGTATTCAATAATAGAACCGAAACTGTGGAGGAATCCCCTCATATTGTGTTTTCCGAAAATAATGCTCGCTTGGCAGAAAGGATTCTGGTTTTGAACTTGCAGGTAGTTTAAACTCAATGAGTCCTCAAGACAAAGTACAAGAGGAAACTCCTAAGGAAATTCAAGATGAAATCTTGGAACAATTATCGGAAGCGCCACAACTGGAAAAAGAAACGAAACTGCCTAACGCGTGGAGGACAATCAAAGACCATCCTCTCGAACAGGTAATTGGCGACATTAAACAACTGGTAAGTACTCGAAACACTCATAAGAACACCTTAGGACACACTTCTTAAGAGATCACATTCTCAATTGGCCAACATCTTCACAAGGCCTTTTAGCGAAAAAGTTCTTTTCCGAATCTATAGTAAACTCGGAACTCTTGACTTCACATTGATCTAAGTCATTATTTGTTTACAAATTACTAACTTGAGCGTCGGAGACGTCTAATTCTCTTTTGCAGGTATCGCCCTAAAGGCAGGGGGAATCATAAGGCAGTGCTGTAGAATAATCGATAGTTACAGTCAATAATCGATTATCATTCCTTTATGTCTCATGCTTACTATGCCGGAAAATTGATTAGCAAGTATCACTAATCGATTATTTACGTCTTATGCTTATTATGACGGAAAATCAACATATTGTGCCTTGCAGGTTTTTTATGTTAATTAAATAATCGATTTTTGTTGTATAATCAATTGCCGTCTCGGATATTCATTACTGCCTTTCTAAAACAATCGATTGTTTCATAAGTAATATCGATTATTTTCCGAAGTCAGAAAATCACTGTGCACATTGTGTCAGAACAATCGATTACCATAATTCAACAATCGATTATCTTCAGTCTGTAATTCAAAATCTTTGTTACCGTTTGGGTCCTGCAAGATTCCCACAATCGATTTTGTGTCATTTCCGAGTACAATTCAAAAACTCCATAACAATCGATTGTTTCTATTCCATAATCGATTGTGTAACGGACAGTGCAAATCTTTTTACCGTTTCTGACCAGTTTTGCCTCTTAAATTTCTGCAGATTGTTACCTTAAATGCAATGTCATCCTTCTCATTATAAATAGGTACCATATGTCTTCAATTTCTTCACTCAAGCATCAATCTTATCTCTCAAACTTTCAAAAATCTCTCAAATTTCTTACAAAAGCTATTACTACTTATTTAAAATGACGAGCAGACACACCAAACGCCCTTGTTCCGGCAGACATGGTGCATCCTCTTCAGCTGCTCCTCCTCCTCCCAGTTTTCCTTACCAAGATGGCTCTCTCCTACGGTTCAACACTGAACCCGAGTTAACTTGATTCATGACAAAATTCAAAAAGCGTGAAATTCTTCCTCCTCGCTTTTCCACCAGCAAATATCTTGAATCCAGTGCCCTCGCTGCAGCTGCAAACATGCTTAGAGAATGCCAACTCCTTGATTTCCTATATCTAACCTATCCTCACATTAATCCTCTCTTGATTCAAGCCTTCTATTCCAATCTTCATGAGGACGACGATGGTGATCTTTTGTCAAACATTAATGGAGTTGACATTCTTTTAACCAACGAAAACTTACATTCTATTGCTCACCTTCCTCAAAGTGGGGAAAACATTTCTCTCTACATTAGAGAAGCCGACGCCTTATTTGATGAACGAATTCTCCTAAGCCAAATAGGACTTGGAGCTTATGATCCTAATCTGTCCAATCGTCGTCCTACCATTACGGGCATGCTCCCCGAATATCGTTTAATTTTCTACTTCATAACCCGAGTCCTCAAACCACGCAAACATAATCATACCACTCTCTCCCAAGAGGACGCAAAACTCATGCATGCCATCATAACCGGGGCTCACATCAATTGGTGTAAGTTTATCAAAATCCACATTCTTGATGCCACCGGGGACGATAGACCACTTCCCTATGCCCTTCTTATAATGAAGTTTCTTGAAGCCTCCGGGTTCAACACCTCTATCGGTCCGCTCAAAAAGGGCACCAAGAAATGGGAAATTTCCGAATCCTCCTTTCCCCATGACGGCGAACACGCGGCTCCTGCTCCTCCTCCAACTCCTCAAACGCGTCAGCCTCAAGCTCCTACACTTCAAACTATTTTCGACCAACTTGCCTCTTTGTCCACCTCTGTCAATCGATTGACATATGAGATCCATGGATATTTTGATCATATTCACTATCCATATGCTGGAATTGTCCCATATGAAGCAGTACCGGATGACGAAGCGGGAATTGATAATGAATAATGTCTTTATTTGCTTATTGGTCTATCTTTTATTATCTCTTTTATGTAGTCGCCTTTTTGTTAATCAATAAACATGTTATTACTTATTTTGTTTTTTTGCTAATGTCAAAAGGGGGAAGAATAAGGGCTATGCACTTAATACTTATTGGCACAAATTGAGGGGGAATTCATATGTTGAGGGGGAACTAATTGCATATTTATATACTTGTCTTGGATCGTCATTATGAATTACCTAATATGCATATCCCGAATAAGGTTTGCCATTATCAAAAAGGGGGAAATTGTTGAAACACGTTCTCAAGGCACTAAACTAAACGTGTGTTCATATTTGTAGGTTTTGATAAATGACAAACGATGCACAATTGACATATGACGATGTCCAAGCACAAGCGCGCAAATGTCACGTAACGAAGTTCAAGCACAAGACAAACAAAGATCAAGATTAAACAAAGTTATACATGAGTCGCCCTTTAATTGTGATCTTGATCCGACAATTTAACTCAAGACTTGGCCTCTCTCGTAAAAATATTTTTATCAAATCATGCATATTTAATTTAGAGCAAAATGATTTTAAATCATGCATATTTATTTTAGCAAAATGATTTTTAAACATGCCTCTAAAATCTGGACAAAGATAATCGATTATGTACTTATGATAATCGATTATGTTAAGGTAGCTGCAAGACAATCGATTGTGTACCTTATGACAATCGATTGTGTTGAGGCAGTGTCCATCAGATGTTTGAAATCTGCATGACAATCGATTGTGTACCTTATGACAATCGATTGTGTTGAGACAGTGTCCATCAGATTTTTCAAAGCTACAAAATAATGGATTGTGAACCTTATGACAATCAATTGTGTTGAGGCAGTGCCTATTAGATTTTTCAAGACTGAAAAATACTCGATTGTCCATATAGCATAATCGATTATGTAAATGACCGTTGCCAAAATATTTTCAAACTCCGTCAGATAATCAATTATAGGATTTTAATAATCGATTGTTTGAAGTAAAATCTGAAAAAGATTTTTTGAACGTTGCCAAGTAATCGATTGTATATTTCTGAAAATCGATTGTTTGTAGTAAAATCTGAAAAAGATTTTTTGAACGTTGCCAAGTAATCGATTGTATACTTCTGATAATCGATTGTTTTACGTAAAATCTGGAAATGATTTTTTGAACGTTGCCAGTAATCGATTATATGTCTTAGATAATCGATTATGCTGCGTAAAATCTGGGAATGATTTTTGGAACGATTGGAAAATAATCGATTTGTGCCAATTAGACAATCGATTGTCGTAGCACAAAATCATCAATTCTTAATTGGCAATTAGGCAACGGTTATGCATGTTTTTGACACTATAAATACATCTTCAAATCAGTCTTCTAAACACAACAACTGATCATATCATTGCTAAAGCTTGCATACTCTCTTATTCATCATTTTCTATTCATTACATAAGTTTTTAAGAGCCAAATTCTTGACGAAAGTTGTTGCGTTCTGGAGCGTATTTATTTTACTCATATCTACTCTTAAGGAGAGTCTTGTTTTGAGTGCAAAGTGTTTTTATACACTTGAAGGGAAGTGTTAATCCCTTGTATTGTAAGAAGGAACGTTGTGATTCCTTTGGTTGAAGTCTTGAAGTGTTGTATCTTCGAGCAAAGGTTGTTGAGGCTTGTGTGACTCAAGTTCTCAGTTTGTAACGGTTTGTTAAGCACCCGTAAGCTTAACGAAGTTAGTGGAAATCTCGAGAGAGTCTCTCGGGGACTGGACTAGCCACGGGTTGTGGTGAACCAATATAACATCGGTGCGTTCGTTCCTTATTATTTACTTATCGCACTTATTTCATTCCTGCAATTTTTAAATTCCGCAAGTTTACGCTATTTTTTATTATAACGCTATTCACCCCCCCTCTAGCGTTAAGCGTACATTCTAACAAATAGAACATACATCATTATTTATATATCATATTGATTCGTATGTATAATTATTAAATTTGGTTAACTTTGAAAGTCTACATGAACGAAAATTTATTGTCAGACAACTAAAAAAATAACTATCATGTGTTACTAAGAAAATTCTTCCATAAGAATACTTTAATAGATCATATGTTTTGTCATTTTTTTTTAATTTTTTCTAAATATATATTTTCTTATTAAAAATTTAACAAATTAAGATAGACATATATAACAAAAAAATTCGAGAAACCCGAATATACTAACAAAAAATTATTCACAAATGATAAATGATCTACGTTGGTTACTTCATTAGACAAAAAATGTTAGTTAAACACAAAGTAGATGAACAATTGTGATTGCCACCAATATATTGTTCCCAAAATGATGGAACAAAAAATTTCGATTTGCTAAGGATTAGTAAGACGTGGTAATTTATAAAATAAATTTATAAAAATTGGGAGTACATATTGCGTAAGAGACTCTCTGATCCCTTTAGCTCCGCTCGAAAGCTTAAAGAAGCCTTCATGAGTTCTACCGGATGTATGGGTGGAGCTGGAGAGGTATTGGACCACCAACAAATTCAAGAAGCAGAGTGAACATGGCAAGAAGGGCCGATCATCCGAGAAGGGCCGCTCTTTGCACTGTCTTGGTTCAAGGAGCATGGGGGATACGAGGAGACATCTGGTAATGATGTTACGCAACCCCCACTTCCAACCGAGAGGTTGTGAGTTCGATTCTTCCCAAGAGCAAGTTGAGAATTTCTCGGAGGGAAGGATGCCGGTGGTCTATTTGGAAACAGCCTCTTTATCCAAGGGTAGGGGTAATGTCTGCATACATACTACACTCCCAGACCCAACTAAGTAGGATTATACTGAATTGTTATTGATGTTGTTGTAGTAAGACGTGGTAATAAGAGCGAGGTACAAACTTTCTCCATAAATCACGTCTTTAAAATTTTCAACCCCTACAAATTATAATCATTCTAAATTTAGCACTGAGAATTAGAAACGTCAATTTAGATATTAGTATTTTCTTTTACTTATTGCTTAATAGGACCGTAAGCCAGTGACTACATTCATTTAATTAATTAATTATTATTAAGCCGTCATTACTTTACGTGGACGGTTGCGAAAGCTGATTGGCACATGCATTGCTTCTTCTCATAACTTTATTCCTTTTCTTTTGGACCTTTCCACATAGGAGACGACTGGCAATTGCATTCACTGCTACAACCGTGTAACTTGTAGTAATAAATTAAAATTGTTTATGTATGATCGTCTTTCGGGAAGGGTACGTATCTACATTTTCCTTTCATAAATTTCCGCCATAATATGTTTTCTATATATATATATATATATATATATTTCTCTATTAGCTGAATATAACATTAGAAATTGTTGATCAGTTGTAATATAAGTGTGTCGCTATTAGCTCATTTTAGTGATTGTACTACCCTCTAATATTTATAATTAAGGTCAATGATTAATTATAGACGCATTAATAAATTCGCGGTCCTAACATTTCCGCTCATAATATATAGTACTGCAACTTGAGAGTTCGATTATTGAAAAAAGTTGACCTTTTACTTCATAATATACGTTTGCTTAGCAAACAAGTAAAAAGAGAGAGAAACATTCATGTCTGTGTTTGCAACAAATTATATGGGCAGAAAAATAAATTGTAACTACAAAGAACTATGAAGAAAAAAGATTTTATTGATAAATATTGCAGGTTACAATTCTGTTTATCCTTTATTCTTCTTCCGAACGGTTCTCCGTGATTTGAGGACCTTACCGGCATATTTTCCAAACGTAGGATGATGTTGATCTTCCTTAGGATATATTTGATCTCCAGCTTTTTGAACTATTTGATTGTCAAGAAGTATCCGGCCATATTTTGGTCTCTTTGTGAGTATCCCTATGGGATTTTGGAGACACCTCTTCAAGGGAATATGTATCACTTTATATAGGTGTGAGTTAAGGTTTAGGGTAGAGTAACCTCCAAGAAACCCTAATAGACTCCTAGGATTTATGGAGTCTTATAGTAACTTTAATTTAAGATTTGGCTTGATCCCTTAAAATTTTAGTGTCTACAAATGCCCCAGAGGTGTAGGCTTGTTAAAACTTGAAGACGAGACTTGAAGTACCCGACCATCAAAATAGATAATCTTGAAACTTGAAGTTTTTGATTTGTAGGAGGAAGAGATGAAGGGAAGAACTGGTGTCACGACCCGGATTTTCCTACCGTCGGGAGTCGTGATGGCGCCTTGTCGAAGCTAGGCAAGCCAACCCTTTTTAATCATTTTCACAAAATCTTAATCTAAAACAATATAAATACTGAAATAATTAATTAAAACCACGCGGAAGACTTTTAGCAACAATAGCCATGATAAAGTGCGGAAATTAGTAACATGCCTCTACCCAGTATCTAGTGTCACTACTTACGGATGACTAAAAGAGTACTAAAAACAACAGTCTGAAAGAAATACATAACATGTCTGTTTTGATACAATAAAACAAACTGGAAGAGATAGAGGAGACTCAGGGCCCGGGAACGCCAGTGAACTACCTCGGAATCTATAGTATGAAGGATCGCTCCCTAACTACTGCTACGGTCCGTAAGCTGTGTCCTGACCTGTGCACAAAAGGCACAAAAGTCTAATATCAGCACAACCGACCCCATGTGCTGGTAAGTTCCCTGCCTAACCTCGGCGAGGTAGTGACGAGGCTAAACCGGACCTACCACAATCAACCTCTACAGATATATGGGCAATAATAGAAAGATAACAAAATTTAAACAGATAATAGGGAGGAGACATGCTGAGGGTATAACAGTTCAATTATATCATCAACAAACAAATAAATGGAAACTGTATAATTAAATCAATAAAAGGAAACCAGTAAATCAAACGTTGCACGGCACCACCCAACGTGATTTTACTCTCGTACTCACCAAGATAATCAATTAAAGTGTACGGCATCACCCATCGTACTTTATCACTCTTCCTCACCCAATCAATAGCATAAAGTGGTTACACGGAATCACCCATTGTGCTTTATCACTCTTTCTCACCCAAGCAATAATAAGTAAATCAATGGTTATACGGCATCACCCATCGTGCTTTATTGCTCTTCCTCACCCAATCAATAGCATAAAGTGACTACAGGCATCACCCATCGTGCTTTATCACTCTTCCTCACCCATACAATGATCATAAATAATAGGGCAAGGGTATAGACAACAAGATTAATTATCCTGTCAAGGGAGAACATTTCAACAACAAGTCCCGGCAAGGGAAAAAGTACCCAAAAATTCCTCTTTAGTTCATTTAACAAGTAATTATCACAATTATTCACTTCTTTCGACATTTTAATAGCAATTATGACTCACAGTCATGCTAGACTCGGGCGCATAGGTAACCACTACCATACCTATACACCGACTCCACATGGCACATAGCAAATATTATCCTAATCCGATCCCCTCAAGCCAAAGTTAGATTGAACACTTACCTCGAATCCGAAAATAGCAACTCAAAGCTCAACAATCGCCTTTCCTCTAGAATTCGACCCCGAACCAACGATATCTAACATAAATCGATTCAATATTATCAATAATAGCATAAGGATACAATTTCCTAGCTTAGAAATTTATTTCTAATTTTTCTTTCAAAAATACCAAAATCTGACACCGGGCCCACATGGTCCAAACTCGAGGCTCAGACCAAATTTCAATTACCCATAACCCCAGGAGTCAAAATATATGATTTGTCTTAAGATTTGACCCCAAATTGAGGTTGACTCGCCCAAAATTCGCAAAAACCTAACTCTACCCAAAAGCCCTAATTTCTACTATGATTCTATGATTTAGGGCTATAAAATTGATGATTAGATAAAGAAATAATTGAAGGATGAAGTTGAAATCACTTACCCAAAGAGTTATGGTGAAGTAGAGGCTTGAAGTTCGTCAATGGAGAGTGTAGGAGGAGAGCTCACGAGAGAAATTTTGAAGAAATCCGGGAAAACACTGTTCTGGACTAAATTAAATCGCTGATGGAAATTGGCCTATGCGATCGCAGGAACAGGATTGCGATCGCATAGAGATAGGTAAAACTGGCCAATGCGATCAAGGGAGGAGGACGCGTTCGCGTAGAAGAAAGACGGGGTCTGGCCTGGGCGGGGTCTGAACACTATGCGATCGTGATATAGGGTATGCGATCGCACTTAAATGACTGGCCAAGCTATGCGATATCGGGTCAGACTATGAGATCGCAGAAAAGAAAATGGGAGGGCTGGAAAGGGACCCTATGCTATCGTAGAGGAGCCTATGTGATCGCATAGAAGAAGGGATCTGTGCAAAAATTGCAGAAAATTTGCTAAGTCCAAAGAACCAAAAACACCCCGAACCACCCCCGAAAACACTCCCGGCCCTCGGGGCTCCCAACCAACCACACACACTAACTCAATATCATTATACGAACTTGTTCAAGCGATCAAATAGCCAAAATAAAATCAAAATCAAAGGATCAACCTCCAAAACTCATTATTTTCATTTCAAAGTTCAAAACTTTTAAATTTCCATTTTTTGTTTGAAACACGTCAAATGACGTCCGTTTTCAACCAAACTTTATAGATAGCGCTTAACGCTCATTTAAGACTTGTACCGGGCGTCGAAACCAAAATACGAAGCCATACCATTACTTTTGATCAATTTTTATTTTCATTTTTCCTTAAGCATTTTCAGAAAACAATCTCACAGAAAAGTTCTGTACACGGGCCTGGGACCTCAGATTTCGATTCCGGGAATACGCCCGAGTCCCAAATTTCCTTACGGACCCTCCGGGATCGTCACATCACGGGTCCAGGTCCGTTTACCCACAATGTTTACCAAAGTCAACTATAGCAATATTGTTATCAAAATTCATGGTTTTAAACACAGAATTCAAATATTTCCACATAAAATTTCTTTGGCTTCACGCCCAGACTACGCACACAAATCGAGGCAACCAAATAAGAGGTTTTCAAGGCCTCGTAAGCGCAAAAAAAGGGAGAATTACGGTGATGAACCCTTTGGTTCGTCACATCCTCCACCTCTAAAACAACCATTCGTCATCGAACCGACAAAAGAAAGAAGTACCTGAGTCGGGGAATAGATAGGGATAACGGCTCCGCATATCAGACTCGGACTCCCATGTCGATGACTTATGAGGCTGACCTCTCCACTGAACACGCACTGAAGGAAAACTCTGCGACCTCAATTGTGGGACCTATCGGTCTAAAATAGCCACCGGCTCCTCCTCATATGACAGATCTTTGTCCCATTGGACAGTGCTAAAATCTAACAGGTGGGTGGGATCGTTGTGATACTTCCGAAGCATGGATACATGAAAAATCGGATGCACGGCTGACAAGCTAGGCGGCAAGGCAAGTCTATATGCCACCTTCCCCACACGGTCAAGAATCTCAAATGGGCCAATATACCTAGGGCTAAGCTTGCCCTTCTTCCCAAACCTCATCACGCCCTTCATAGGCGATACACGGAGCAACACTCGCTCACCAACCATGAAAAACAACACCCCTGAACTTACGATCTGCATAACTCTTTTGCCGAGACTGAGATGACCGAAACCTGTCCTGAATGATCTTGACCTTATCAAAGGCCTCCTTTACCAAATTTGTACCCAATAACCGAGCCTCTCCCGGCTCAAACCACCCGATTGGGGACCGACAACGCCTACCATACAATGCCTCATACGGCGCCATTTGAATACTGGACTGGTAGTTGTTGTTGTAGGAAAACTCTGCTAATGGCAAGAACTGGTCCTACGAGCCTCCAAAATCAATAATGTAGGCTCGGAGAATATCCTCAAGAATCTGAATAGTCCTCTATGACTGACCGTCCGTCAGGGGGTGAAATGCTGTACTCAACTGGACCCGGGTTCCCAACGCATGCTGTACCGCCTCTCCAGAAATGCGAGGTAAACTGCGGACCCAGTCCGAAATAATAGATATGGGAACCCCATGAAGGCGAACAATCTCCCTGATATAAATCTCGACATACATCTTGGATGAATAGGTGGTGGCAACTGGGATAAAATGCACTGACTTGGTCAGCCTATCTACAATAACCCGTATACAATTAAACTTCTTCCGAGTCATCGGAAGGCCAGTAACAAAATCCATGGTGATTCTCTCCCACTTCTACTCGGGAAGCTCAATCCTCTGAAATAACCAACTGGGCTTCTGATGCTCGTACTTAACCTGCTGAAAATTCAGACAACGAGCCACATATGCAACAATGTCTTTCTTCATTCTGCGCCACCAATAATGTTGTCTCAAGTTTTGATACATCTTCGCGGTGCCCGGGTGAATAGAATACCGAGAAATGTAGGCCTCCGCTTAGATTGACTCTCGAATACTGTCAACATTGGGCCCACACACTCGCCCGTACAACCTCAATATGCCAGCATCTCCCAAAGTCATCTCCCTGGCACCTCCCTGCTGCACAGTGTCTCTTAGGACACACAAATGAGGAACATCAAACTGCCGCTCCCAGATACGCTCTATTAATAACAAGCGAGCAACCGTGCAAGCCAACACCCTGCTGGGCTCAGAAATATCCACCTCATAAATCTATTGGCCAAGGCCTGAACATCCAAGGCAAGCGGTCTTTGGCTTACCGGAATATAGGCAAGACTATCCATGCTGGCGGACTTCCTATCAATGCATTGGCCACCACATGGGCCTTTCCTGGGTGGTATAAAATAGAGACATCATAATCTTTCAACAACTCCAACCACCCCCGTACTCTCAAATTCAACTCTTTCTGCTTGAACAAGTACTGAAGGCTCTTGTGATCCATGTGCACCTCACACGTCACACCATACGAATAATACCTCCAGATCTTCAAGGCATGAACAATGGCTGCCAACTCTAGGTCATGAACTGGATAATTCATCTCGTGGATCTTCAACTGTCTCGAGGCATATGCTATGACCTTGCCGTTCTTCATCAACACTGCGCCAAGCCCAATGCGGGAAGCATCACAATACACATTATAAGGTCCGGATCCCGTGGGTAAAACCAATACCGGTGCCGTATTCAGAGCTATCTTGAGCTTCTTGAAGCTCGGCTCGCACTCATATGACCACCTGAACTAGGCACCTTTCTGGGTCAATCTAATCATCGGGGCTGCGATGGATGAAAACCCCTCCACGAAAAGTCTTTAATAACCAGCTAACCCCAAGAAGCTCCGAATCTCTATAGCTGAAGCTGGTCGACGCCGGTTCTTGACTGCCTCTATCTTCTTTGGGTCCACCTAAATACCCTCTACTGATACAACATGACCCAGGAATGCGACTGAACTCAACCAAAATTCGCACTTTGAGAACTTGGCATACAACTGGCTATCCTTCAGAGTATGAAGAACCACTCTGAGATGCTGCTCATGCTCCTCCTGGCTGCGGGAGTATGCCAAGATGTCCTCAATGAATACAATCATAAATAAATCCAAATAAGGCCTGAACACTCGGTTCATCAACTCCATGAATGGTGTCGGGGCATTGGTCAACCCAAACGACATGACCTAAAACTCATAATGCCCATGCCGAGTACGAAATTTTGTCTTAGGGACAACAGACGCCCTAATCCTCAGCTGATGATTACCAGACCTCAAATCTATCTTCGAGAACACCATGGCACCCTGGATCTGGTCAAACAAATCATCAATCCTCGGCAGTGGATACTTGTTGTTTATCGTCACCTTGTTCAACTGCCAGTAATCAATGCACATCCTCATCGACTCGTTCTTTTTCTTCACAAACAACACTGGTGCACCCCAAGGTGATCAACTGGGTCTAATGAAACCCTTATCACGCAAGTCCTGAAGCTGCTCCTTCAACTTTTTCAACTCTGGCGGGGCCATGAGATACGGCGAAATAGAAATAGGATGAGTGCCAGGAGCCAGATCAATACTTAAATCAATATCCCTGTCGGGTGGCATACTCGGCAGGTCTGAAAGGAAAACCTCGGGGAACTCCCGAACAATAGGGACAGAGTCAATAGATAGAACCTCTGCACTGGAGTCGCGAACATACGCCAAATATGCTAAACACCCCTTCTCAACCATATGTCGAGCCTTGACATACAAAATAACACTACGAGTGGCATGACCTGGGGTCCCTCTCCACTCAAGTCCGGGCAAATCTGGCAAGGCCAAAGTCACGGTCTTGGGTGACAATCCAAGATAGCATGATACGGGGACAACCAATCCCTTCCCAATATAACATCAAAGTCCACCATGTCTAAGAGCAACAAGTCAACACGGGTCTCAAGACCCTCAAATACCACCACACAAGAATGATGCACTCGGTCGACCACTATAGAATCACCAACCGGTGTGGACAGATATACAGGAATACCCAAAGTCTCACTAGGCATGATCAAATAGAGTGCAAAATAGGATGCGGCATAAGAATAAGTAGGTCCCGGATCAAATAATATGGAAGAACCTCTATCACAGACCAGTATGGTACTTGTAATCACAACATCATATGACTCGGCCTGCGGCCTGGCTGGCAATGCATAACAACAGGGCTGGCCCCCACCTCCCTGAAGTGTATCTCTGGGACAATCTGTTGCGGGCTGACGCCTGCCTCTGGCTGTCCGAGCTCCACCTCTACTGTCTCTCCCTCCACCTCTATGATCCCTACCCCCACCTCTAGCTGGGTGGGCGGCCTGTGGATCACCTGCTGCCTGAATCGTAGGGCGAGGACCCTGCTGCTAAGAACTAATCGAGGCTCGAGGGATAAACCTGAGAACATGACCTAGGTCACCAGAACCATAACATGCCCTCGGCGGTTGAGACTGCTGGCCTGTCGACCGGTATGTCCTCCCCTGAAGCTCTGAAGTGGCGGTGCACTGATGGGGGCTGGTGGTGCGCTGAAGGACTGCTGGTCCGAATAATACTACATATGACCACCAACGCCTGGGTTACCATGAGAAACCTGAAGTGCCGACTGGAAAGGCCTCGGAGGATGGCCTCTGTCATAGAAATCCCTACCTCCAAATGAGGTACCACTAAATATGCCAGAATGTCGAGGCCTCTTGTCTGAACCCTGACTACCTCCTCGGTCCAGTGCCATCTCTACCTGGCGGGCCGCATTGGCCGCCTCCTAAAAGGTAATATCTCTGCCAACTCCCATAGCCATCTGAATGCGAATCGGCTGAATCAATCCATCAATGAACCTCCGTACCCTCTCTTGATCTGTAGGGAGTATCACTACTGCATGGCGTGCCAAGTCAACAAATCTGGTCTCATACTGTGTAACTGTCATAGAGCGCTGCTGAAGGCGCTCAAACTGTCTACGAAGTGCCTCTCGCTGAGTGACGGGGAGAAACTTCTCCAAAAATAACTCCGCGAACTGATGCCTTGTCAAGGCTGGTGACCCTACTGGTCTAGATAGGCAATAATCTCTCCACCAAGTCTTGGCTGATCCCATAAGCCTGAAGGTGCAAAAATCGACCCCATTGGTCTCTACTATCCCTATAGTCATGAGGATCTTATGACAACTAAATAGAAAATCCTGGGGATCCTCCGATGAAGCACCGCTGAAAGTGGTAGTGAAAAGCTTGGAGAACCGATCAAGTCTCCACAAAGCATCCGAAGACATGTCCGTCCCATCTACGGCATGACGTGTAATGCCTGTCTGGACTGCCACTGCGGGCTGAACCAATAGACTCTGAGTCTGGGGAGCTATCTGCTCCGGACTACGTGTAGCAGGAGTCTGAACCCGTATTCCAACTTGAGAAGTGGCTGGCACTACTGGCAGCAATCTCGCTCTAGCGACAATGTCCATAAAGCCTGCTATGCGGACAAGAGCATCCTGGAGATCCGGGGAAAACATCACTCCTCCTGGGACTTGAGCTGGACCCACTGGAGCTGGTGGGGTTGGAACCTCCTCATCAAAGTCAATATGAGGCTCCACCTCTGGAACTATTGCCCGAGGCTGGGCTCTACCCCTACCTCGTCCTCTGGCACGGCCTCGGCCCCTGCCCTTTGCAGGAGCTGCTGTTGGGGGCTCGGGCTGCTACTAGGAAGAAAAAGACGCATGTGTTCCCGCCATCTGCAAAAGAACAGAGTAGAACGACAATCAATATTTGAGAAACAGAATCGCACGGCAAGAATGAACAAAGTGAAAATTGTCCTAACTCTGTAGCCTCTGGGGGATAAATGCAGACGTCTCTGTACCGATCTCTCAGACTCTACCGAGCATGTCCATGAGTTGTGAGACTCAAGTAACCTAGTGCTCTGATACCAACTTGTCACGACCCGAATATTTCCACCATTGGGAGTCGTGATGGCACCTATTGTCGAAGCTACGCAAGCCAACCCTTTTTAATAATTTTCACAAAACCTTAATTTAAAACAATATAAATACTAAAATAATTAATTAAAACCACGTGGAAGACTTTTAGCAACAATAGCCATGATAAAGTGTGGAAATTAGTAACATGTAGCCAGTATCTGGTGTCACTACTCACGGACGACTAAAAGAGTACTAAAAACAACAATCTGAAAGAAATACATAACATGTCTGTTTTGATACAATAAAATAAACTGGAAGAGATAGAGGAGACTCAGGGCCCGCGAACGCCAACGAACTACCTCAGAGTCTCTGGTATGAAGGATCGCTCCCTAACTACTGCTACGGTCCGTAAGCTTTGTCCTGACCTGTGCACAAAAAGCACAAAAGTCTATATCAGCACAACCGACCCCATGTGCTGGTAAGGTCCCGGCTTAACATCGGCGAGGTAGTGACGAGGATAAATCGGACCTACCACAATCAACCAGTATAGATATATGGGGAATAACAAAAAGATAACAAAATTTAAACAGATAATGGGGAGGGGACATGCTGGGGGTATAACAGTTCAATTATATAGTCAATAAACTAAGGAATGGAAATTGTATAATTAACATCAATAAAAGGAAACCAGTATATCAAACGTTGCATGGCACCACCTATCGTGCTTTACTCTCGTCCTCACCAAGATAATCAATTAAAGTGTACGACATCACCCATCGTACTTTATCACTCTTCCTCAACCAATCAATAACATAAAGTGGTTATACGGCATCACCCATCGTGCTTTATCATTCTTCCTCACCCAGGCAATAATAATAAGTAAATCAATGGTTGCACGGCATCATCCATCGTGTTTTATCGCTCTTCGTCTCCCAATCAATAGCATAAAGTGGTTACACGGCATCACCCATCGTGCTTTATCACTCTTTCTCACCAAGGCAATAATAATAAGTAAATCAATGGTTACATGACATCACCCATCATGCTTTATCGCTCTTCCTCACCGATACAATGATCACAAATAATAGGGCGAGGGTACAGACAACATGATTAATCATCCCGGCAAGGGAGAACATTTCAACAACAAGTCCCGGCAAGGGAAAAAGTACCCGAAAATTCCTCTTTAGTTCATTTAACAAGTAATTATCACAATTGTTCACTTCCTTCGACATTTTAATAGCAATTATGACTCACAATCATGCTAGACTCGGGCGCATAGGTAACCGTCACCATACCTATACACCGACTCCACATAGAACATAGCAAATATTATCCTAATCCTATTCCCTCAAGCAAAAGTTAGATCGAACACTTGCCTCGAATCCGAAAATAGCAACTCAAAGCTCAACAATCGCCTTTCCTCTAGAATTCGACCCCAAACCAACGATATCTAACATAAATCGATTCAATGTTATCAATAATAGCACAAGGATACAATTTTCTAGCTTCGAAATTCACTTCTAATTTTTCTTCCAAAAATATCAAAATCCGACACCGAGACCACATGGTGTAAACTCAAGGTTCGGACCAAATTCCAGTTACCCATAACCCCACGAGTCCAAATATATAATTTATTTTAAGATTCGACCCCAAGTTGAGGTTGAATCGCCTAAAATTCTCAAAAACCTAACTCTACCCAAAAGCCCTAATTTCTACCATAATTCTATGATATAGGGCTAGAAAATTGATGATTAGATGAAGAAATAATGGAAGAATGAAGTTGAAATCACTTACGCAAAGAGTTATGGTGAAGTAGAGGCTTGAAGTTCGTCAATGGAGAGTGTAGGAGGAGATCTCGTGAGAGAAATTTTGAAGAAATCCGAAAAACACTGTTCTGGACTAAATTAAATCGCTGAAGGAAATTAGCTTATGTGATCGCAGGAACAGGATTGCGATCGCATAGAGATAGGGAAAATTGGCCAATGCGGTCGTAGGGGGGAGGACGCGTTCGCATAGAAGAAAGACGTAGTCTGGCCTAGGTGGGGTCTGAACACTATGCGATCGCGACATAGGGTATGCGATCGCACTGAAATGACTGGCCAAGCTATGCGATATCAGGTCAGACTATGCGATCACATAGAAGAAAATGGGAGGGCTGGCAAGGGACCATATGCGCTTGTAGAGGAGCATATGCGATTGCATAGAAGAAGGGATCTGCGCAAAAATTGCAGAAACTCTGCTAAGTCCAAAGAACCAAAAACACCCCGACCAACCCCGAAAACACTCCTGAGCCCTCGGGCTCCCAACCAACCACACACACTAACTCAATATCATTCTACAAACTTGCTCGAGCGATCAAATAGCCAAAATAACATCAAAATCAAAGGATCAACCTCCAAAACTCATGATTTTTATTTTAAAGTTCAAAACTTTCAAAATTTTCTATTTTTAGTCTGAAACACGTCAAATAACATCCGTTTTCAACCAAACTTTACAGATAGCTCTTAACGCTCATTTAAGACTTGTATCGGGCATCAGAACCAAAATATGAGCCTGATACCATTACTTTTTATCTACTTTCATTTTCATTTTTCCTTAAGCATTTTCAGAAAATAATCTCACAGAAAAGTTCAATACTCGGGCATGTGACCTTGGATTTTGATTCCAGGAATACGCCCGGGTCCCAAATTTTCTTACGGACCCTCCGAGTCAGTCACATCATGGGTCCGGGTCTGTTTACCCAAAATATTGACCAAAGTCAACTGTAGCAATATTATTATTAAAATTCATGGTTTTTAACACAGAATTCAAATATTTTTACATAAATATTTTTCGGCTTCGCGCCCGTGCTAAGCACGCTAATCGAGGCAACAAAATAAGAGGTTTTAAGGCCTCGAAAGCGCAAAGAAAGGAAGAATTACGGTGATTACCCCTTTGGGTCGTCACAACTGGTCCTACTGGGTGTGCCAATTTGTTTGGAACAAATTATTTGGGACTGAAATTACAAACAACTATAAACAAATAGGATTTTACTGATAAACATTGCAGGTTACAACTCTGTTTATCCCTTGATTCTTCCTCCGAACTGTTCTTCGTGATTCGAGGGCCTTAGCGGCATACTTTTCGAATGTATGATGATGTTGATCTTCCTGGGGATATATTTGATCTCCAACTTCTTGAACGATTTGATTGTCAAGAAGTATCCGGCAATATTTTGGTCTCTTTGTGAGTATCCCTATGGGATTTTGGAGACACCTCTTCAAGGGAATATGTATCTCTTTATATAGGTGTGAGTTAGGGTATAGGGTAGAGTAACCTCCAAGAAACTCTAATAGACTTCTAGGATTTCTAGAGTCCTATAATATCTTTAATTTAGGATTTAGCTTGATCCTTTAAAATTTTAGTGTCTACAGTCTGAACTCCGACATTTTTTTATTACATGGACAAAGTTATTTTCCTGGCATTTTCTCAAATTAAAGCAACTAAGATCACTTACATGTGAGAAAGGAGATACAAGTAAATATTTGCATACCAGATTTGTTTTGTCCATCTTGGTTGAGGTAGAGACGGAGCTAGAATTTTTGAATGTATATTCTAAAAAGTTATTTTATTAGGTTTTGATAAATTATTTACACATATTAAGTAGATTTGTTTTTAGCACAAATATAGGACATAGGCCGAAATTATTGAGTTTTGCTGAACGATAAGCATCACTTTAATTCCGCACCTGGTTGGGGGAATAAATTGATGTCTTCCTATACAGTTTTGAAAAATATGCTCATTTCTAAAGCTAGTTATCGCACTACTAAAAAACTGCAAAAAATTGTCCAAGAATACCTGCCGTAATCATTCGAAAAACTAAAAAAATCGACCGAATTTAATCCCTTGAAATAAGCCTGGTCGATAATAAATAGTGATCGAAGTCGGTCGCAACTTCTGATCGATTTCGATCCGTTAATTAAATTTCACAAACGGTCAAAAATGAAAAAATCTGCCCAAAAAACAGACCCAAGTCGGTCGGTATTTTTCGACCGAAGTTAGTCAATATTTTTAATTATATCATTCAAAAATGCATCGTCTAGGAATCCAATCGAGGTCTGTACTGTAGTAGGATACTATTCTACCACTAGACCATTGATAAATTTTGGTTTAAACCTTTCTTTTAATTTATTTGTACTTTTTAAGTTTATTTTCACGCGAAAATAATCGACCGATTTCTGTTAGTTTTATTAAAAATATAAAATTATTAACCAAAATCGGTTGGGTTTTAAAATGGCCGACTAAAACAACCAACTAATTTCGGTCAATTTTTTTAATATTAATTTAAATTTATTTTTCATGAAAAAACTACAAAAGTTGGTCGGTTTTTTAAAAATTAAATTTTGCGGGACGTCAAAATATTTTTTTGCATTTTGCGCCCAAACAATCGACCGAAGTTGGTCGGTTTCGTAAAAAAAAATGAAAAATAAAATATTTCAAAAAGCCGACCAATTTCAGTCAGTTTTTCAACCGATTTTTTGACCTAACTCGGTCAGGTGTCCACGGTTGATTTTTACCGAATTTTAGTAGTGTTGGATTTATGTTAATAGGTGTATTCTATTAACATGAAATTAGAGGTGTACAGAGAAAACCGACAAATCGCACCAACCCGATAATCTGAGTCAAACCGAGAAAGAAAACCCGACTATGGGTTGGTTCGATTTGGTTGGTGTTGGAAAAAAAACCCGACCATAATTGGTTTGGTTTGGTTTTAACTAAAGAAAGTCAAACCGAAACCAAACCAACCCGACATTACACATATAGAAATTCTAGATATATTTAATATATAAATATACTTATTGTGATTTAATTTATAAATATTTTAAGATTTCATAATTTTATTTTTGAGGTATCATTTCAAGGTTGTACTTAGAACTTTTGAATGTTCCAATAAGTTTTGTAGCCATTAACATTAGTAAATTAAATAGTGCTAACAAAATTCCAAACCAAAATCAAATCAATGCTAATGGTAATAAAAGACATTTAATTCAATATTACGAACATGAATGCATTGAATATCTATTTTTTTGTTTTGCAATAATTTAGATAAAAATGCATAATCTATTTTTATTTTTTCTTTAGCGTTTAGTCATGTATTTAATACTCCCTTATTAGTCTACTTATTTTAGCATGATTTAGTACTCTTAGATTATATTTATTTTATTATGGTTTTTTAATTAACAATATTTATATTATATAATTTTATTGTCTTTATTGTTGAATATTTTAGGATAATGCCATGACATATCATATTTTGTATTATTTTCTTAAAAAATACTTTATATATTTGTATCTTACTAGGATTAAAGAAATATTTTGAGTATAATTTATATGTTTTGTTCTACGAAGATTTTACGGAAAAAATCCGAAGAAATCCGAATAATCCGAGAAAATTCGAGAAAAACCGAGAGTGAAAAATTCGAATTTTATTGGTTTGATTTGGTCTTTAAATTTAATAATCTGGCGCTTTTTTAATTTGGTAATTGTAAAATCTGGACCAACTCAACCTATATACACTTAGCAAGTTAGCTTAATGAGATCTTGGAATAGAGGAAACCGACACAAAAGGAAAATGACAAAGGTGGGCGACAAGATAATAAAATAGTTGGTGTTTGCCACTTGACAACATAAAACATGTCCATTAGCCAATAAGAACAGGAATATAACTATGGCTGTGGAATATTTAATTGGCAGCTGCTAGCTCCAAGTAAATGGTGTCTAACTGTTAATTGTGACAGTTCGATTGTGAGCTGTGCTGAGATCTGATGTTTGAACCAATAATATGTATGAGTTGTAACTTTTTTTCTACGAGATATTTTAACTTTAGTTACCTCGCGTGATAGCTGCCTCAATCTAGCATTTAATATAACTTCTTATCGTTTAAATAGATCGAGATGTCCACCTAGACTGTTTGATGGATAATTGCAAAAAAATATTTTTTACTTACCAATTTTATATTTTTTTGTTGAAAATCGTTTTCCCCTCTAATTTAAATGGTAACCGTCCCTGACTTCTAACTTTCACAAAATTATAACCTTCACAAAATTATAAACACTTGCTATTTAAATAGCCTTTGACAAGCCAAATCAACAGGGGTTTTGACACAGGTACCCACAAAAATAAAACTATTTATTCTTATCTATCTATTTATTTCTTTCACTCATAAATTAATTATATTTTTTACCCATAGTAATTTTTGCGGTGCATTTTTTCTTTATTCTCCCATTCTTTTTTATTTCTATGCTTCTTTTCTTCTTTTTTTTAATCCTTTCTGCTTTTCTTTTTTTTCGTTTATTCTTATTTTTTTCTTTTTTCCTTTTCTAATTTCATTTAACTTCTTGTTTTTTTATGTATTTTCTTTTTCTCTTCATAATCTAATTTATTTACCGTTCTCACTAATTTTTTTTTTTTGGTAATTAAGCATTTTATTAATCACCAAATGATTTGCTTACAATATCATAGGTTAGCTACTCAAAAGCTGCCTATCATAATAAGAGGGAAAAAACTTAATTGAAAGACAAATCCTACTAGTATCTAGAGTACTTGAATTACACAAAAAGATTTTGGATATAAATGCGAACTTTAGGAGGTGCTCTCACATTGCAAGTATAGACAATGTTCCTAAGCAAGAATTCATTGGGACAATAGGTGTTTCTGAAGATACGCGCGTTTCTCTCCAACCAAATGGCATAAAACATCTCTGCACAAACCATTTTGAATACTTGAGCTTTGGGGGATTTCCCTTTAGCTTTCTCTATGATCCAGTTGACAAAAAGAGCCCACGACTGTCCTGGGGGTTGAGGTATATCAATCCATCGCAAGACGAGTTCTCGCAATTGAGCGGCAAATGAGCAGTAGAGGAATAGATGGTCTCTTGATTCACTTGCTTGTTTACACATAACACAGCAACCATCTACATTGAAGTGCCATTTAATCAACCCCTCTTTGGTAGGGAGCTTGTCTTGAAGCAGTAACCAGAAGTTGAAGAGGGACTTAGGTCGAGCAGCATTTTGCATAATTAGAGCTTTCCATGGAACTCTAGGCATTTGACCAATTTGTTTAAGGTAGATCAGTTTGATGGAACAGTCACTATTATGTAAGAGTTGGTATTGTTGTAGTAATCTCAAACTATCAATGATCTTCCGGACGATCCAACTAGCTTGTGCAGGAATCTTCACATCCTCCAGCTGTTGTTGCTTAATGTATACTGTATGAATCCACTTCACCCATAGCAAATCTTTCTTATGAGCCAAGTCCCAAGCTAATTTTGCAACAGCAGATTTGTTCCAGATTAGAAGATTAGTTAAATTCAAGCCTCCAGCAGACTTTGGTTGACAGAGTTTTTCCCATGCTACATAAGCTTTCCTGGTGATATTAACTGAAGCAGACCATATGAAGGATCTGCACATGGCCTCTATTAATTTCATGACCTTTGTTGGGAAGAGGAACAACTGTGCCCAATAGGACTGAATACCAAAAATGACTGTTTGGACCAACTGCAATCGACCTGCATAGGACAGCTGTTTTGGCCTCTATTAATTTCATGACCTCTGTTCTCACTAATTTTTATTATTATTATTACACAATAAGAAAATAATTGATATAGTAAATATTTATTCATATTTTTAAATATAACTAGTACAATATACCTTTTGTTTTTTTTTTCTTTCTCATTTTTAATTTAATTATTAAACTAAAATAATATCAATTGTCACTTGATTTAATACACTTAATATCACATTGACTGCTGTTGAGCACCATAAATTACACAATCAAATTCTAAGAATCAACACGTGATTGCCATGTAAACCTTGATCTTCTTCCCTATAAATATCAATACACACTCTACCATTAGCGGTAATACAATCAGTTATAGAGCAGGAAAACATAATCTACGACAACCAAATCTCCATATATTCTAGTTACAATAATAATAATAATAATAATATTAAAAAATACAATAAAAGTATAAATAGCGAAAAAGACTTCTAGTATCATGTGATACCAATATATTATATATGTATACCAACAGAGTATATGATTTCTTTAGAATATTGCTACAACTATCAGCGACTATACTACTCTACCAAAATATTAAAGGACGCAATAAAAGTATGAGAAAATTACACGCTCGTATTGCAAGCTAAATAATCGCAAAACAACTTGCTCATTCGTATACTAAGAGGGTATATAGTTGTATGTGATATAACCACAAATACTATTAATACACATAATTTATGTCCATCGGTACACAAAAATTCCAACATTATTGCAACTCATATTGATATAAATAATTTCATAATATAATTCACTTAAAATACTGCTGAAACAACCAAAATAATGTTCAAACTACCATATGGTACTAATATGGCATATAACTATACCAACATGGCATACAGTTTTACTAGTTAATTTCCAACAACTATATGACTATACTAATATTACATAGTACACATGCATAAAGAGAAAAATAAAAAAAATAGTGTACCACATATTAATATAATAAGGTAGTTCAAGATATTATACTATAATACTATTATTAAAAAAATCAAATATTGTACCGATTGAATGCAGCTAATCCAACCAAAAAATAATTTAACTTGCTTATGATACCAATATAGTATATAGCTATACTAACAGGGTATATAGTTGAAATAAATTGTATACTAAAATGGTATATTTGTATACTATTTGGGTATACAATACAAATTCGTCTTCTTCTCTGGTTCAACTATATTTAAATCCAAATTTCTAAAATTTATTACAAAACCTCCATCAAATTGACTAAAACTTTAGCTACAACATCCAACAAACTTTCCAAACTAACCCATATAGGATCGGATCAAAATAATTAAAAACCCAAACAAGCCAAGTTATGAGTTTCAAGCTTCAAGGTCTATGAATGGTGGATTTAAATTTGAGGATATGGATTTTGCTCCTCTAGTGGGTGTTGTTAACATGGTGTCATCTTGTTCATCAATCGAAGCTTATGGAAGAGAAAAATTGAAGGTGAACAATGAACGCTTATGTCTACCTCTGCTATAATATAATGCTCGACGTAGTAGCAAACACTGAACGAGTTGAATATAATTACATACTTTTCCTTAGGGTAACCAGGAAATGGATCTCATCATTTTTCTTGTTTCTAATTGCTCATTTTAATTAATTTGACTATTACATTCATTAGTTATTTGTTCTTTACTATGCATACTATTCCCAACAGATACAACACCTTCACTGGAGAATGACCCTACAATCATAGCGTGGGAGCTTATGAATGAGCTTAGATTCACATCAGATTCTTCTGGAAGAACCATTTAGGTTCTTGTGCTTTGATTATTCTCATCATCTCCATTATCTATGCATTTATCTTTAAATCAATGGCTCAACTTTTAAGAAGATGATCTTTTTAAAGAAGATGATCTTTTTTTGTTAGTTCCTTCTTTTTATTTTTTTATTTTTTCTTCTTCTGATGAATTTTAAATAAAATTGGGGTCGAGATTCCTTTTCTGCTTTGGTTGTTTTACATTTTCTGCAAGTCAGATGCAAACAATTAAGCCTTGAAATACAGTGATAAATTGTGATATAGGATAAGTTTTAAAAAAATCATGAATTATACGGTGAGATTATATAATACATAAACTATAACATAATGTTTGGTTTGTCCTACTAAAATATGGGATATGCGACTTAGCATAAAGCTATAGTATTTGGTTTTGCAAATATTTTAAATTTCAATTTTAACTTTGAAGAAGGCGTAGAGATTTCATTAGTTAGGATCTCTTGGCATTCTGTAGGTTTCACATTTATGTTAGTTTCCTCATGCATTTTGGAAGTCAGAGAATTGAGAGAAGGCAATGAAAAACGGGTAAATAGTTTTATATCCATGGGTAGGAGTAGTAAATAGTTTGAGCTTGAGCATTAATGGGTAAATAGTTTAGGATTAATGGGTATAAAGTGAGATTTTCTCAAATTAATAAGGCTACCATCCCTTTTAATAGTATCAGACCCTAAGCATAATCTGTTTGACTCAAAAATTATCGAACAATTTTCAACCAAATCAATCAAAAGAAATCAAAGGTAAATCATAATCGAAGATAATAAGACCCTAGGATATTTGTAACGTTTCATTAATATTGATCTCAGTATATGAGATAGATCCAGAGAGAGAGAGAGAGAGAGAGAGAGAGAGAGAGAGAGAGAGAGAGAGAGAGAGAGAGAGAGAGAGAGAGAGAGAGAGAGAGAGAGAGAGAGAGAGAGAGAGAGAGAGAGAGAGAGAGAGAGAGAGATCAGTTTTATCATAATGGATTGTCCCCCATTTTATAATGCTAGGATCTCCTTTATATGTTAAGGGACCCTCATCGAAATAATAAAATAAATAGAAACTAAGAACATATTGTCGAGGGGTCAATGGAACTTATGATGCCGTTTCTCGCACTGCTCTTGAGTCGTATCCCTGCCCCAGTTTGTGCATGCTTGACGATTATCCATGCCGATTTAGAGACGTAGTTGGTCAAATTCGACCTAATACAGTTAGTCCCTCCGTTCGTTGGGGTTGCAATAAGGTGCATCCTCGATGGATGGAATCGATATCCTCGTTCAGCGAGAGCTTGACCTTGTTCAAAAGTCGTAACGTAAAATGCAGGGACAACACTCATGACTGTTGAAATGCTAACGCGCAATTCCTTTACTCGAGTGACGTCATCACTCGCATGCGTCATCATTACGCATATTCCTGAGGCAGCACAAAAGGTGTTATGACGTTTGGTTTCCCCCGCTGGTTAGAAATCTGTCCCTTCTATTTTAGTGCCACTCAACCCTATAAATAGGGAAAGGGTTTAACCCGATATAACTTTTGATCACTTGTATGTAACCTTCAATTTTCTCAAGAAACATCTTCTATCTCCCACGCTTCTTCGTTTCTCGAAAGTTTCCCTCTTTTCTGTTGTGCGACACACAATTTCCTCTTGAACAAAAACTATGCCCAAGTCTCGGTGGGATAATACGAGTGTTGGCCCAAGTTTCAGTGAGTTTTGAAGATTGACAAATGAACTGATGGAAGGACCTGGTCCATCTTGTACTACACAATCTGAATCAACCAGTGCACATGCAGAGCACGTGAGGAAGACAATGCATTAAAGATCACGCATCAATATCTTCTAAAAATAATCGAAAAGGTTTCATTTGGGATAAGGAGGACAACATACTTATGTGAAGAGAACTTAATCCTAAGTTAGAATAAGAGTTGGAGTTTGCGTTGTCTAAGGACTCAAATTGTGTACAAATGAGAAGTTGAGACTTAATCAAAATCTAACTACCAACTCAATAAATGATTGCGTTAGTTCTCTTTTACAGGTAACACACTAGCAGAAGTAAAGAATATTTGAGAGCAAAAAGTGTGAGTCTGATTTGCAAGCAATATATGCAAGTTACAAGTGTGTACGCATGCAACTACATGAACATAGAGAAGAACCAGTTCCATCTGAGTGTTTATTTCTAGTTTAATTTTAATAGGTTTTATATTGTACCTTTCACCTTTACTAGAAGCAATTGTATTAGGTACCTTGTGTCATCAAGTTAGAGTTAACTTGATAGTGTCGGAGCAGCTGAGGCTGTGTGACACACTAGGATTAGAGTTTAATTCTTAGGTTTACAAAGAGCCTTTGTAAATGCTGTTTTGGCTCACTGATTTTTAGTGGAGTTTGGGAAAATCTTCCACATAAAAATATCTGTGCACTTTACTTTCGGTCTTTATTATTCCGCAAACTTTAGTAGTAAGAACACTTAGAGGAACCATGTTCTTCTAACATGAAAATTAGGTACCACACAAATCACCCCCCTCTTGTGTGATATTGACCTTCGGTAACATCAATTGGTATCGGAGCAGGTTATCCTTGAAGAGGTTAACACCTTAGGAAAAACATTAACATGAGTGTACCACCTGGGAATTGGGAAGGACAGTCTACTGCAAGGCCTCCACTCTTCAATGGGCTCTACTATTCTTGGTGGAATAACATAATGAGAGACCACATCATGGGTGAAGATTATGAACTTTGGGACATCATCACTGATGGTTTTCTTGCTACAACCAAGAAGAATGCTGAAGGAATGGATGTTCCAAAAACTAGAGCTGATTGTAATGCTGAAGACCTAAGGAAGTGGGAAAAAAATGCTAAAGCTTAGAAATGGTTAGTGTGTGGACTTGGCCCTGATGTGTACAGTACGATTCAAGGCTGTACAACTGCCAAGGAGATTTGGGACACTTTACAAGTGGCTCATGAACGAACACCTCAGGTGAAGAGGTCTAGAGGAACTCTACTGTATTCTCAATATGAGAATTTTACGATGAAGGATGGTGAAACTATTCAAGAGATGTATACTAGGTTCACTACACTGACAAATGAACTTGAGTCTCTTGGAAGGGTTATTTTGGAAGAAGACAAAGTAGAGAAGATTCTAACTAGAGTTTTGCCAATCTCCTGGGAAAGCAAAATCACTGCCATTCAGGAATCCAAAACTATAGCCACTCTAAAATTGGATGAACTGATTGGAAATTTCACTGCTTACGAATTGAGAAGGCAAACCATAAAGATGGATGCTCCAAAGAAAGAAAGATGTTTGGCTCTCAGAATCTGAGAAGGATCAGATCTTGAAGATGATGAAATTGCAACAATAACCAGAGAGTTCAAGAAATATCTTATGAGAGGCAAGGGTTATTCAATAGGATCAACATTCAACAAACATAGGAAAGACAGATCACATGATCAAGAACTGCCCTCAATGGGAGATTGAGTGGAAAAAAGAAAGGGCATAAAGAAGGAATAAGAAGAAGGAACATGTTCAACTAAGGAGAAACAAAGGTACTACCAAAGCTATGGTTGCTGCAAGGGGAGATACGTTAGATGAAGACTCAGAAAATGAAGCTGAAAATGAGCAAGCTCTTATGGCCATTGGAGAATCAGAAGATGAACATGAGGTTGGTATTCTACACCTTAAAGAAAATATTAAATTCCTGTCTAAAGAAAAATTGGCTGAGCTCTTGATGGACTTCATAGATGATTCTGAAATAATAAACATTGAGAAAGATGTTCTGTATAAGGATTGTGCAATACTAGAAGAAAAATGCAAAAGTCTAGAATCTAGGGCTGATGAGAGTAATAACTTAAATACTGAGTTGAAGAACCAGTTTCTTCAACTGGAATATAATGTCCTAGAACTCAAGTATGAAAAATTTAAACTAAAAATAGGGACATTAAAGAAAAAGGCCGTTCAATCATTTTTCACACTAGGAGAAAATTTAGGAAAAATGAAAGATGAGCTGTATAAGAAAGATGAATCAATCAAGGTACTTAAAGAAGAATTAGTAAAGGTAAAACATGAACTAGACATAACATGCAAATCGAACAAGGCTTCTGACGCACTCTCCTGGCTGCAAGAGCATCACAGCAGCAACAAGAGAGGACTTGGATTTAGGGCTCAAGCTCCAAAATGAGATCCCAAAAACAAGTATCTCACTCTTCTTAAGAACAAGATCTGTACACATTGTGGTAAGACTGGCCATTACAAAAATGAATGCAAGGCAAAAGAAAAGGCCAATCAAAGGAACAAAATTTTTGTTTAAGGAAAACACAAATTGCCTGGCTGGGCAAAGAAATATTTAATTCTTCCTTTTGTCCATAGAAAGGGAACAAACTAGTTTGGGTTCCTAAGACTAACCCCTGATTTCATTTTGCAGGTCCAAGTGAAAGGAAGTAGCCAAATTTAGTACATGGATAGTGGTTGCTCAAAACATATGACTGGTAACAAGGACCAGTTTCTTTCACTTGAGAACCTAAAAGGAGACAATGTCTCCTTTGGAAATGGGAAGAAAGGTGAGATCATTGGGTTGGAAGTGTAGGAAAGACAGACTCTCATTCTATTAAGAATGTCTATTTGATATATGGCTTGAAATATAACCTGATAAGTGTGTCACAACTGTGTGACAGAGGTAATCTTGTGGATTTCACTTCCTTAAAATGCTTTGTGATTAGCCTTACTACTGACAAGATTGTTTTGCAGGGAAAAAGAGATAACAATATTTACATTGTAGATTTGTCGACTCTTTCTGAAAATGAACTCACTTGTCTGAGTGTGTTAATTAATTATCCCCTCCTTTTGCACAAAAGACTTGGTCATGCTAGTCTAAATCAATTAAACAAATTAGTTTCCAAGGACTTGGTGATATGGCTACCTAATATAAAGTTCAAGGAAGACAAAGTTTGTGAAGCATGTGCAAGGGGAAGCAGGTAAGGTCATCCTTCAAATCTAAGAAAATGGTAAGCTCGTCCAAGACGTTGGAACTGGTTCATATAGATCTCTGTGGTCCAATGAGAGCCATGAGAAGAGGTGGTAAATGATATGTTATGGTGCTTATTGATGATTATTCTAGATTTACCTGGGTGCTGTTTCTAACTTCTAAAGATGAAGCATTTGAAATGTTCACAGCTTTTGTTAGAAAAATCCTGAAATAATTAGGAAATCAACTTGCATTTATTAGATCTGATCATGGAACTGAATTTGAAAATGCAAAGTTTGCTGAATTTTGTGATGAAAATGGAATAGATCATAATTTCTCTTCTTCTAGGACTCCTCAGCAAAATGGGGTAGTTGAAAGGAAGAACAGGATCCTTGAGGATATGGAAAGGATATTGTTACTTTCTAGTAAACTACCTCATAGTTTTTGGGCAGAGGCAATAAATACAGCATGCTATATAATAAATAGGTGTATGACCAGACCACTGGTAGAGAAAACTCCCTATGAATTACTTAAAGGGAGAAAACCAAACATATCCCACCTTAGGGCTTTCGGTTGCAAGTGTTTTGTGCACAATAATGGCAAAGATTCCCTTGGAAAGTTTTCTCCCAGACGTGATGAGGGAGTATTCTTAGGATATTCTTCACACAACAAATCTTATAAAGTGTTTAATAAAAGAACTCTATGTGTAAAAGAAAGTGTACATGTTGTTTTTGATGAAACTAACACTCTTTCTGAGAGACAGGAACATGAAGATGAAGTCATTGGACTGGTAAGAACTGACTGAATTTACAGCACAAGTCAAGGAGGCATCCGAGGATGAAGCAGGTAATGGAACAGGTCCTTTCACCGTGGGCAACCTGACAGGAAAAACCTATATGAGAGAAACTGCATAAAATTCTCTTAACGATCCAGTACCTGAACCTATTCCTCTACAAAATAATAATGAAGGAGAAGCTAACAGAAACCAGCTAGTGGGAAATTCTTACAAGTACCTGATTTCTCACCCCATTGAGAACATAATCAATGATCCTACATCTGGAGTCAAGACTAGATCACAACTGAAGAACCTGTGTGCATTGATGCCTTCTTGTCCCTGATTGAACCTAAGAATGTGAGTGAAGCTCTACAAGATGCGGATTGGATCAATGCTATGCAACAAGAACTCAATCAGTTACAAAGAAGCCAAGTCTGGTACTTGGTTCCAAAACCTAAGGACAGGTCAGTCATTGGGACAAAATGGGTCTTCAGAAACAAGCTAGATAAAGATGGAACAGTTACAAGAAATAAGGCAAGGTTGGTGGTTCAAGGTTATAGTCAAGAGGAAGGCATCGATTATAATGAGATTTTTTCTCCAGTTGCCAGACTCGAAACAATTAGACTTCTTATAGCCTTTGTAGCACATATGGAATTCATTCTTCATCAAATGGATATGAAAAGTGCCTTCTTAAATGGCTATCTTAAATAAGAAGTGTTTGTGAAGCAACCTCCTAGATTCGAAAGCAAAAAGTGTCCCGACTATGTATACAAGCTGGACAAGGCTCTTTATGGTCTCAAGCAAGCTCCAAGAGCTTGGTATGAAAGATTGTCAAAATTCCTTATGGAGCATGGGTACAAAAGAGGTAAAATTGATAGTAGCTTGTTCCTAAGGGAAAAAGGTAAAGACCTTCTTGTTGTACAAATTTATGTCGATGACATAATTTTTGGGGCTACTACAGAGAGGTTGAGCAAGGACTTCGCAAAATTAATGGGTAGTGAATTTGAAATGAGCATGGTGGGAGAACTAAATTTCTTCTTAGGCTTGCAAATCAAACAACGTCCAAATGGTACCATGATTCATCAGCAGAAGTACACAAAAGAACTGATCAAGAAATTTAAAATGGAAGAATCCAAAGAAATAGTTACTCCTATTGCAACTGCCAGAAAGTTAGATGCTGATGAACCTGGTTCATTAGTTAATCAAAAGTTGTACAGGGGTATGATTGGTTCACTTTTGTATCTTACTGCTAGTAAACCTGACATTGTTTTCAGTGTAGGACTTTGTGCTCATTTCCAAGCTAATCAAAGGAGTCTCACTTGACTGCAGTCAAAAGAATATTAAGATACCTAAAAGGCACAATTGATCTGTGTTGTGGTATCCCAAAGGTAGTAGTTTTCACTTAATTGGACATGCTGATGCTGATTATGCAGGTTATATAGTGGATAGAAAGAGTACTTCAGGTATGGCACACTTCCTAGGATCTTGTCTTGTATCATGAGCTACCGAACAACAGAATTCTGTGGCTCTCTCTACTGCTGAAGCTGAGTATGTTGTTGCTGCCTCATGTTGTGCCCAATTGCTATGGATCAAGCAACAATTGGTAGACTTTGGAACTGAAGTAGGATGCATACCTATATTTTGTGATAACGCTAATGTAATCAGTATGACAAAGAACCCTGTTCATCATAAAAGGACTAAGTACACAGATGTTAGACACCACTTATTAAGGGACAGCTATGACAAAGGACTAATCTCCATAGAATTTTGTGCCACTGGTTAACAAATAGCTGACATCTTTACCAAGGCACTAAGTAGAGAAAAATTTGAGAGGAACATGTTGGAATTAGGGATGATTAAGATCACCTAAGAGGTCATGTTCAGAATGCACAATGAAAAAAAAGAAAAAAAACTGAATTTTTTTTGATTAGTAGTTCTTAATATCTCAAATTCTCAGCTTAATACTTTTAAATAAGTATACTCATGTGACATGTGGTTATATAATTCACTAATCTCTTACAAATTTTCTATTCTTACATTTGAGACAAGATCAAGAGAAGTGTTATATGAAGAACCTGGTTCATCAATATGTACTCATGAGGAAGGTCAGGTATGTTTCTATACTTTGCACAATTAGAAAAATTTAATTTTCAATCAAGAGAAAGAGTCCAAGAAATTCCAAATGTCTCAAAGTTCTATCCATTGGAAGCCAATTGAACCAGTTTCTTGAAATTAGAATTCTAAGAATAACAGAACTCTTTTCCTAGAATTCCTAGAGAGACCAGAACTCTAAAATGATAAGACGCCTACTGACATCTGTAAAGTGCTTTTTTCTGTAACGATAATTACTCCTCTTTAAAAGCTTCTCTAGTCATATCATAACCGTCAGTAGTCTCTCAAATCTCTGATCATCTCTTTCATCTCCAAATCCTAAAAAATTCCCAAAATTTTCTTAAGCCTTCCACAAGTTCATCATCCAAAATGACTAATCCTCAAGACAATCCAGGAACCCCACTACCAGTGTCACCTAACATCACTGCATCCTCTACCCCTCCTGTTGAATCCCCAAAACCTATATTTCATCGGATAAAAATGATAGCTAGGAAAGTTCTAGGTACTGGACCTTTGAGAAAAGCTTTAAATGAGAGGTTGCAATCCAGTCAAAAGAAAGAATGTCAAGCAAAAGTCACTGATTCCATCTGTGAGTTGGATCAATACATCTCTACAAGTTAGAGAGATTAACCTGGGTCTTCCAAAAATTCTACGCCTCAAGAAAACCCAACAGAGGTAAGATCCTGTTTTGTTCCGGTGGATACAGTTGAAAAAGTAGAAACTAGGTATGTATTGATATGGGCTGTTAAGGATATATCTGGAAATGAGTCTGTAAAACAAATGCAGAAAAGGAGGAAGAAGGTGTTGTCTATTTGTGGAAGTGGGAGTAATGGGGTATCACATTTAGGGGGAAGTGAATCTGGGGAAGCTGCGGAAGGGTTGGTAGACTTAAGCAAACAAACGGATAAACCTAGTCCATCAGGGGAGGAAACCTTGGCTGACATGATGAAGAAGGTTGGGGATTTTTATGATCCCAAGAAACGCAAGTCTTCTTCACTTAGAACTCCTGCTGCTGCAAAACCAACCAAGAAATCCAAGACTGCATCACCCAAGGTTGCACCTAAGGCTAGAACAAGAATAAGCAAAGTGAGAGAGAGTGAAACCAAGTTAAAGAGGGCACTAGAAGAGAGTAAGAAGAAAAGAATAGAAAAGGAAAGGGGAAGGTTGGTGAGAGTTCAGAAACTGTGGCTGAGGAGGATGAAGAGGTGATAGAACAGGTCCATCCAGCAAAACAAACTACTGAGAAGGCTCCTATTGCTAAATCTAAGGAGAATAAGACTTCTTCCAAGAAGTACTCATACCTGTTGAGTCCTCCCTTGCAAAATAAAACAAGATCTGCCTCAAAAGGCAAAAAGGTGAAAATGGTTGTAGAAGAAGAAGAGAGTGATGAAGAAGAAGAAGAAGAATCTGAGAATGAGCAGGATAGATATGCCAATTTTAGCAAAAGAAAAATTCTGAAGGGCAGATTACTGAAAGACCTGGAGGAGCCAGGCATGATAGGCTTCTAGGATCTCTGCAAGCTCAAGGTTGGAAGGACATGGTCCTTCAATTGAATGGAAAACTGGCCAGGAAGGAATTGGTCGAGTTTATGGCAAATGGATCAGTGAAGAATGGTCTGGTGACCAGTACTGTTAAAGGTGTCATGGTGAAGTTCAATGCTGAAAAGTTGGGGAGATTTTGAATATCCCTTGTGAGGAATATGATGATTACACAAGGCAGAGGTGGCCTTGCTTGGTTGTGTTGCCTTCAGAGCTGCAGATAACAAGAAATATTTGTGATACCAAATCAGATGCAGAAGTGCCTGAGGCCAGAGCAGTGCAAACGAGTGAGATGAGGCTTGAGCATAAGGTGCTCCTTGCATTTGTCAACAAATGCCTCCTGCCTAGGTAGGAAAGAAGGCATACTGCTAACTATATGGACCTTGTGCTCATGCAGTGCTTGACTGAGAGTAAATAAATCAACTGGCCTATGTTTTTGGCGAAGCTGGTGGAAAGGGTGATCAATGGTTCAAAGGCTCATCCCATTCCCTATGGATTTATTTTGGCTATTGTGCTTGAAAGACTAGATGTTCCCTAAAAAAGTGGGAAATAGAATCCAACAAGGAGCACTTTGGCATCATGACCCTTCAAGCCTGTGACTATATGCTCCGCACTGTTCCTGTTGAACCTGGTTCATCTGCTCAGACTCCTGTGAACAGCAAAGACAAGACCTTAGTTCAGGAGGTTGGAATGAAGAATGCTGAAGTAGCAAGGCTTAATTCCAGGGTGGCAGAATTGGAAGAAGAAAGGAATGGGCTGAGAGCTGAAATTGCCAAAGAAAAAGAGAAAAATGAAGGCATGCTCCAACAAATGCTAAACCTGCTGAAAGCCCAACCGTCCAGCTCTTCCAAGCCTTAGTAATCCTGTTCTTAAATCTCCAGTCTAGTTTCCCCTTTAGTGACAAGTTTATGTGGTTCTTGGTCTGTGTTTCTTTTTGCTCATAGTTGGAATATTTTTTTTTATGGACTGCATCGTAGGAATATATGTGTAATCAATGAATGAAGCTTTTCTTGTTCTTTTTAATCTTGTTCTTAATAGTTATTTCTGAGTTGATTTTTGATTAACTTGAACATGTGTTCACTTGCAGTTGCCCCAGTGGCCATGAGTATAAATTAACTTCTAGGTTTCACATTATTTATGCAACTTTTCGATGATGCCAAAAGGGGGAAGATATTGTGCTTAAAATTCCATTTTCTGAACTAGTAATGTTTATGACCTAAATATAACCTCCTTAATGATAAGCTAAATCATTTTCTAAGTGTTGATTTCAGCTAAGCTTACAGGTTCCCTGATCACAATAAGCACAGAGTTTGTCATCATCAAAAAGGGGGAAATTGTTGGCCCAAGTTTCAGTGAGTTTTGAAGATTGACAAGTGAACTGATGGAAGGACCCGGTCCATCTTGTACTACACAGCATGAATCAACCAATGCACATGCAGAGCACGTGAGAAAGATAATGCACTAAAGATCACACATCAATATCTTCTGAACATAATCAAAAAGGTTGTATTTGGGATAAGGAGGACAATTTCCTTATGTGAAGAGAACTTAACCCTATGTTAGAATAAGATTTGGGGTTTGCGTTGGCTACGGACTCGAATTGCGTACGAATGAGAAGTGGAGTCTTAATCAAACTCTAACTACTAACTCAATAAATGATTGTTAGTTCTCTTTTACAGGTAACACACACAAGCAGAAGTAAAGCATATTTGAGAGCAAAAAGAGCAAGTATGATTTGCAAGCAATATATGCAAATTACAAGTGTGTACTTCTGCAGCTACATGAACATAGAGAAGAACCAGTTCCATCTGAGTGTTTATTCCTAGTTCAATTGTAGTAGGTTTTATATTGTACCTTTCAGCTTTCCTAGAAGCAACTGTATTAGGTACCTTGTGTCATAAATTTAGAGTTAACCTGATAGTGTCGCAGCAGTTGAGGCTGTGTGCCACACTAGGATTAGAGTTTAATCCTTAGGTTTGCAAAGAGTCTTTGTAAATGCTGTTTTGGCTCATTGATTTTTAGTGGAGTTGGGAAAATACTACTGAGTAGTAGGTCGTGGTTTTTCACCCTTTTAGCCAGGTGTTTTCCATGTAAAAATATCTGTGCACTTTACTTCCAGTCTTTATTATTCTGCAAACTGCAGTAGTAAGAACACTTAGAAGAACCAGGTTCTTTTAACGCGAAAATTAGGTACCACACAAGTTACCCCCCTTCTTTTGTGGTATTGAAGTTTGGTAACATCAAGGGTTATTGAGTCTACTCCATCGAATATGCCTCCTCCCTATGGCGGTGGTAAGAGGGAGGAAGAAGAAGATAATGGCCCTATCACAGTGGAGACTATTGATACCCAATTTTCTATGCATTTTTATACCCTAAAATACTTCCAAAATAGCGTATATGTGTATATATGAGCACACCCATGAGTTTTGGTATTTCAATTATTTTTAAACCAATATATCGCCTATTTTTATACCATAAAAAGAATCAAAATTATTCACAAAAATTATTGTTTTGGTGAATAACTCATTTTATCCTCATATTTATATCAAAACATAATTAACATGATTTTTTCATATTTTTATAAATTTATTTGGTATTTCTAAAGCCAAATTGTATTTAATTGCAATTGTATCCTATTTTGCAATTAATTGTATTTTTTGATTGTAAAATTATTGCTAATATTTGTTTGATTATTATTCATATATTATTAACTAGTTTTGTGTTTTTAATTTATTTTTAAATTATTTGTAACTATTTTAATTAATTAAAAGGGTGAAAGAGTGGCTATTTAAGATTTGGCCCATTTTTATTTCAATTGTCGCCTCAATTCACCCAAATTTTAAACCCAATTCAGCCAACCCACATTCCAATTTGGATCTAACCCATTAGCCCGACCCAGCCTTGATTCAGTCTGAGCCGTTGATCAAATGAGATCAACGGTCCAGATTACGTTACCTAATTTAAAGCCTAGCCTCCCTTGACCCCTCATTCTCTCAAAGACCGGTCTCTCTCTCTAAAGTTTTCTCTCCCTTATCTATAGAACCTTCTGGTTCTCTCTTTCTTCTCCGATGAGTTCCATCGCCTCTCCGGCCTCGCTCTTATCGACCTTTAGTCGCCACGGGACCTTATCTCGTTGTTTCTCTGCAAGGTTTGAAGTCCCAGAAGCTTCCACCATGCAAGATGGTCACTGAAGCCTTGCCTGCGTCCGTTTCCGGCCTCTGTCCGATAATGCTTTAAACTTCATTTTCATTGTCAGGTTTCTCATCTCACTGATTTTATTGCAAACCCTAATTTTTGCCTAAACCTCTTAATCTATATCTTTTTAAACGATTTCTGGTTTAATCTTTGTGTTATATACTACTTATTACTCGATATCTTTGATTAACACATTTTTTCAAACGTTCTTGTTCCTCTATTCAAAACAAGGGTTTTCGACCCCTTTTTAAACCACTATGCTTCTGTTTCTTTCGAGTATTATGCGATTACTCCTATGTTATGTGCTTGAAACCTTTTTTTTTCTGAGTTCCATGTCTTAGATATTTTCTAGGATTCTGACTCTCTAATGTCTATGTGAATTCTTACTTAGGGTTTTTAATTTTTGAGACTATTGTGTTTAAATATCTTTGAATACCTGTCTTTACGGAATATGCTGCTAATTCCGAGCATCTCTTTGAATCCCTGATTTGCATGAGTTTGCCTTAAGGGTTCTTACACTGATTTTGAGTTATTTCCTTACTTGTGAGTAGTTTTCTATACATGGTATTGATTCCCTCCACTTTTGGTCTTGCCCGTGATTCTTTGACTGATTTTCAGAGTTAATTTTATATGGTTACCATACTTGTGCACTTAAGTCTATTTCTAGTTATTCCGCGTATATTTTCCTTGTTTAAAGCAACGTGTACCTAGACTTTATTGCATACAAAGGGCTTATTGCTCTTCTTATGGTATAATCAGTCATCTGACTGATTATTTCCTTGCATGACAGTCTGTACTCCTATTCGAATCATGAGTCCTTGATTTAATTGAATTAAGACATGTGATTGATTCAATTTGGTACTGTTTCTATAATTATGTACTCATTACTCAGTTCTCTACTATTTTCAAAAACTATAAGTACTACTCTTCTTTTCTCACTTGAGACACACACAGACACGAATAAACTCATTATTCTGAAATCTATCTCTTTCACACAAACATATTTGGTGCTATCCATTGTTTCTACATAACTTCTTTCACTTTCCTGTTGAATGCTAATTACTCAATTGGCTGAAAGCTAATATTGAGTGATCCTGGTCACTTTTACCACTCTGCTAGCCTCTAATGTGTTCCTTTCTTTGGTCTACCTGCTGCTCACCTCTTTGCATACTGCTGCCCTTTTCTCTGCATACTCTTTTCGTGCCATCGCTCACTTCTCTGCACAATATTTCTCACTATTGCTCCGTGTTACATTATTTTCAACTGGTATGTATCCTATTTATTATTCTTATATTATTTCTTATGTTATTTCTTATGTTCATCTCAATAGGGCCTCGACCTTCCTCGTCACTACTCCATCGAGGTTAGGCTTGGCACTTACTGAGTACTGCAGTGGTATACTTATGCTACTCTTCTGCACACTTTTGTTGTACAGATCCAGGTACTTTTGGTCGGGCGCGCTATCAGTGATTTCGCAGCTACATTTGGATACTTGAGGTATGCATCTGCCGCGTCCGCAGATCCGAAGAGTCTCCTTCTATTCTACCTTTAGTTAGCAGTTTCGTTCATGTACTCAGTTGTTGTAGACACTTCTCAATGTTAGAGCCGTATGTTATGTTTTACTCTTAGCCTGTGTTTCCCGTGGGTTTTCGGGTCTTGGAGGTTGTTACATTGTTTTGAGTTAAAGTGTATGTGCCAGGCAGAACACTATAAATTTTCTTATATTATTTAGTATTGTTTGTCGTTTTCGTAAAGGTTGTTGAATTTCCAAAATGTGTCAGGATTACCCAGTCGTGAAGACTGGGTGCCGTCATGACAAATTCATGATTGGTGAACTAGGGTCGTGACAGTCCAGGAGAACCTGTTCCCAGGTCATGGATAGCAATGGGATGCTACCCTAACCTAGAACAGTACTCACACATAAAGGGGTCAGGGGGAAAGTGTTCACATGGAAAAGCATGTATAGAAAAGCATCAAGTAACAGAAATTAGAGGTGCAGAAGCATGGAGAAAGAACATGACAAACTAAAACATAATGACATAATGCGAGAAAGCTAAACATATAGTGAGGGACATGAAAAAAGGAGAAGTAAACACATAGTTGTGGAGAGTGTTTAACTTATGGAGGCATACCAGTTGCAACTTTCAAACAGCAGAACAAACAAAGTAAGAAAATAGCCAGAGAATCTTCAGCAAATACTTGAGGAAAGCAAGAGAGATTCCAAAGTCTAGCCTTGGCTTTCATCCGGCTAGTCAGAATAGTAGCATAAGTAATAGTAAAGAAAAGAGAGCTTTGAGTGTGTGTTTCTTTTTTAACTCAATTGTTTGTGCCTTTTAAAGAAAAGGAGTAGGGTATTTATAGTTGAAAATAGGCAAGTAAACAAGGCAAGAAATAGTTCAGTATCAATCTTAATCAATCAGGAGAAGGGAACTCCCTTAATTAAGGAGTTCGAATTTGAATGGGAGAGGGCAGAGTTTTTATTTAAGGAAAGAAAATCAAGAACACATCGTGTAGTAAAAAGGTAAATACATAAGAGAAGTTTTGAAAATACATGGTTTAGGTAAATAAGGTAAGAATAAAATCAATTAACCCATAGTAAATTAACGAATTAAGGATTCGAACTTAATAATGAATTAAGTCAGAAAATTGGTCCAAATTAGACAAGAAAAAATTCAAATAGGCTCACATAATGGAGGTCTGAATCAATCCTAAAAAATTAGGGTTATTTTGAGAGAAAAAGGTCTGACTATAAATAGTGCCTAACTTTAAACATACGAGGCTATAATTAAACAAACCGAGTGGTCATGCAATCAAAAGTAGAAGAACATACCCATGCGAGAAATCAGAAGATCTTGCAAAGCTTAGCAAGAGTCAGAGAACATGAGACAAGCTTAGAAATTAGGGTTTCTGAAATCAAGCAGGAAGCAAAACAATCGCAAACAAGTGGCTTGAAAATCCCCAAAATCTAGGGTTTCCCCCACATCTTAAATGCAAAGACGAAATCATTGAAAATCAGGTGGAATAAACTCCGGAAAACCCTAAAGAACACAAACATTTCATGGAAGCAAACACAGTAAATGAAATCGCAGAAAACCCTAGGAGGAAAATACAGTAAAGAATATACACTGAAACCATAGTAAATACACTTAGAATTATAGTAAAGTAAAAATATAGTAAGAAATAGCAGAACAAGTAAAAAATCTAGAAACCTTAGGTTCGAGAAGACGAACTGTTTTGAAAGCAAAAATCGAAAAAGATGTAAAAAATACTTTGGAAATATCAGAAATAGCACAGATCTAAAGTAGATCTAGATAGAAACAAGAAAACCTCAAAAATGGCTTAGGGTTTCAGAGAAACCCTAAAAAAAATTAGTAAGGCCTGGAAAGGAATGGTCCGACTCGGAGATGAACTCGCAAGGCTAGGACACACCGGAGATGAGCCAGAGATCGCCATAGAACCTGAATCGGAGGGATTCTGAGACAGGGACTTCAAGTTTAGACCTTGGGTTTTCGAGTAAAAGGAGTATAAAGGCACGCAGGGGTGAGTACAGGCCACCTAGGGCCTGAGATGCCATGGTTTCCGGTGAGATAAGACGGCAACCGGTGGGAAATGGGCTAGGGTTTCGGAGAGGATTTGAGAGAATTTGACAGGACGAGGGTTTAGAGGCAGTTGTTTTGCGAGAAGTGATTAGGGTTTGGGGGTTGGGCTGAGTTAAAAAAGGTAAGGGAAAACGTGGACCGTTGATTAAAACAATCAACAACCATGATTTAAAATGGATTCTGAGCGGGTTCGTCTAATTCGGTCTAGTTCGGGTAGAAAATAAAATTGGATCATTTAATTAGGGGGTGAATTGCGGTTAAAATAGGCTATAACTGAAAGTAAAATGGGCTACAATTGAAATATCCACTTTTCCATTTTGAATTTATAAAAATAGTAAAAGTTGTTTAAAATCAAATTTGAAATACCGAATTAATAAACAATATGTAAGTATTAATTTAAACATATTGGGAATGATTTCGTGATAAAAAATGCTATTAAATTGAGAAGTAGGCTAAAATTGCAATTTCATGTAATTTTAGTTTATAATATCAAATGGACTTGTAAAATTATGTAAAAATCATGTAAATTAAAGTTTTGCGTAATTGTGAGAATAACATAAATTATTCACCAAAATGACAAGTTTTGGGAATAATTATTGGATTTTATAATTCAAAATAGGCTATAAATTGGTTTTAAGAATCCTAAAAAATTTGGAAAAGAATACCAAAACCTTTGGGGATGCTTATATATGTATATACATGCTATAAAGTATTTTGAGTATAAAAATACATAGGGAAAAATTGGGTATCAACACATAGCAACATTATGAATTGATGTATGTGATCCAAGACTAGACTCTTCTGAGTCTCTACTTGACTGCTTTCCCATTCCCTTTCCCCTCAATGTGCTGAGTTCTAATATGGGTCTGTTGATGTCCTGATCAACATTTAGACCTGAGTTTGACTCTTTAAGAGTCTGCTCTTATTTGCTTGAATCTAAGTGGGAGGTTAAGGGTGTGCCAGTCAATGCCATGACTGAGTATGACCACCTCCCGCTGAGGTTTTTCTTTCACTTTTCCCCTACTTAAGCTCCTAATTTCTACCCCTCCGCCTCTGGTAAGTCATGCTAAGGGACCCCAGAGTTCCCTTTGAACTTAGATTCCTAAGGGTTGGTAATTCCACACACTGCACTACTCTGTTACAACATTTAATCTTTAGAGTGTAAGCATTGCATGGGCTCTGGAAACTCCTTGGAACTTTGAAACACTCTAAGAGAAGGCCTTGGAATCTGGAAATCTGATTTGGTAAAACACATGTATTGGATATCAAGATTGCATTAGGTAGTTTGGATCTAGCTGTGGGTTATGATGTATTTTATTTTTATTTTTTGGCTCTGTAACAGTAACTTTGTAATAAAATCTTGGGGGAAATAGTAGTAAGGGGTATGATAGGGGTTTACTTTAGTTTATTGTATGTCAACGGGCAGATATCATGTCTATAGGACTTTTACTAATTTGAATCACTTAGAAATCATGCCTATAGAACTTTTTGAATCACCTAGATATCATGCCTATAGGCTTAATATTTGAAATCTCCTAGAAATCTTTTCTATTGGCTTTGCATTCTTTTCTATCATTTAGATGTCATGCCTATAGGAATTAATACTCACTCATGTTGTAAATCAGTAGATGTCATGCCTATAGGATATATTAAATGACCTTCTGCATATAGAAGCCATGCTATTAAAAAATGTGTAAAACAATAGGCAAAAATAATAGGGTAATCCAACGCTCACTTCCTTAATGAATTAAAAGCAGTAATAAGTCGATAAAAATCAAGGTATAGATATTCTGCCTATAGGTTTTCAACCCGCCTAAATCCGTCTTAAAATTTGATAATCTGGCAAGCATTCCCTAAGGTTTTTCCAATAAAACTCGTCCAAATATGTTTGCAATTCTCTAAATCCATATCTTTTCTGTCTCTAAAACTGTTTTTCCAAATCTCTGTCTGCACTTTTATTCTTAAATTTCTCAAAACAATTTATTAAACTTGCTCTATGAAGCATGTTACTTTTGAAAACTCTAATGTGCTTCTTTTTCTTTTTCAATTCTGCCTGTTTTCAAGACTTCTTTTCTAAACTTCGACAACTTCCGGAACCTCTATTTTTGCACTCTCTTGCCTTAGGACCTTAATCCATGACTCGTTTTAAAAAATACAACGACTCATAATAATTGGATCCAAGTTGCCCAATGTACCTATTATCTAATTCTATGTGTTAAACTGATCCGTCCGCTGCTTAACTTTAATTAAAGACCAAATCAGCATATGCAAGTCATGCTAAACTAGTTGTTATGTGATCTCCGGGGTTTGTATGAGCCTTTGAGTATTTGTTTAATTCCCCACGTATTTGCTATTTTTTTTGATCGACGCCCTAGTATTTTGTCATTTTAAACTCCATATACGCCTCCATCCATTTTTCTTCCCTTTTAGGATTAGAAGTCCAAATACCCCTGGAATAATAAGCTGGGACGGGTATTAGCATGCAATAAGTAATCAAGAGTAATCACGTTTAAATACCTTAATTGGGTGGGAAGGGTTAATATGAATATGATGACTGATGCGTTAATATCTCGTGTGAGAATGATTGCTGGATATTGCACCAAAGTGATCCATATTGTGTTCAACCCTAGGATCCCTTTTCTTCTTCCTTATTAATGACTTATTTTAGACTAATGTTTTCAACCAAAATTCCTCCTTTTCAAAACAACTTGTGTCTTTGATCTTTTAATAACTCTCATCTTGCTATGATTTCTATGTGCACACTTTGCTTGTTTACTCCTACTCTTCTTAAAGTCACAATTAAGCAAGGTTTGGAACCGCACTAGTGGATCTTGAGGGGTGCCTAACACCTTCTCCTCGAGATAATCTCAAGCCCTTACCCGAACTCTGGTTTTCTTTCAAACCTTCCTCTTTTCTCTAAAAGTGTCCTAATGCACTATAGTCATTAGGTGGTGACTGTCCAAATTCTATAACCCAAATTCCCCCAATGGGGATAAAAGAGTCATTCCACCCATAATGTCATGAACCCGATTTCTCCTTAGTAAAAGGGGGCGTCGATAACTATGTCCTCAATCTCTGTTCCACCGCCGATAGTAAAGTCGGTCGCGTTCTTTCCGGGGCGGGGCAAAATTTCTTCCACCAAGGGAACCTCTACCTCTTCCTCTTCCACCGCATCTACTCCTCCGGTGGCCTGAACAGGATTCTCAGATACCGGAGCTGAAGCGGGAAGAGCGTCACGAGAAGAACTGCCGTCCATTTTTTGGCGAAAAAGGAAAATTTTCCAAGAAAATGAAAAGATTGGTTGTTGCGATAAGCAGAAAAGTAAGCTAAAATTCAAAGTATTAGAAAAGGAGATATCCCGGAAATCCTCTCAAGATGAACAATGAAGTGTGAGAAGCAAATAGCAAGGTTTTCCTATTTATAAGAGGTATAAATTTCCCGAACACGAAACTCAATAGTCGCCATTTGAAACCGACGGGACACGAAACATTTCAGATCCTCATAAACGTGTGTCATAATGATAGCTTGCACGAAGTAACAGTTCATTTACTAACCAGTGTTTTGATTTTGCAAACCCTCATAACAGTACACGAGTATTGAAAAGACACTTCCAAATAATCCCAAAATTCACGACGTGATTAAGGAACAAAATGGGGGTCAGATTCCCCTCGACTACGTTGCACACATGATCCGTCCGTCGAGTTTGACGAAGCACGACCCCCTACGAACGAAGGGACTAACTGTATTGGTCAAAATATGACCACCTCGATCGGGGTGGCCACGACTCCGTCCTTACCGTCTTATAAAGGAAGTCAATAAAGTCAACTTTATCCCACGATACAGCAACGAGAGCAAGGCCTCTCTACGACCAGGAAAATTCCCTGACCGAGTCACGCCAAATCGTGGCAAAAGCTTGAGGGTTTTCGGCTATATATACGAGCACAAGAAAACCTGAAAAAGGGGTGTTTTTTCTTCTCCTCCGGTACTCTAACAGATCGAGGGAATGAATAAAACTCCACTTTCTAAGAAAAGAGAAAAAGAGAGTTCTTCGCCTATGAAGGAAGAGGGAAGCTCCATCTCTATATCTGAAAAGAAGGCGAAACAGTTGTAATTCTCCCTCCCCCTCCAAGGAGGGGGAAGGCAGAACTCTATTACAAATAAGATCTTTCGACATTTTATTCGTTTGATATATGCAATGACATGTATTTTATCTTTTGATCCGGTATTAATTAAGATTGACTATGATTTACCCCTTCATCTTTTGATTGATTTTCTTAAAGAGAATTAAAAATCTTTTGAGTCAAACACATTTATATTAAGAAATTCACTAAATATTGGTATATATCTGACTGAGAACCCAACTATTATTGCATATTAATCTGAAATCATGATAGGAACCCATAAGACTCAAATGCTAGATCCGCCTCTCTGATCATAAGCACGAACAGGACGTTAGCTGCCAGTCGCAAGTCCAAATAAACTTCCTTTTTAAGGTTGCAGTTATAACCCAACAGATGGAGAGAACCAATTAGGCTAAACTACGTAAAAAGCATGAGAAGCCCAGAAAGTATATAGTATTGTGTTCAGATATGGACTTTGGTGCACTATCATGGAATCTGTAGTCAAAAACGAATAGCAGAAAACGAATAGCAAAAAACTGATTGTTTAGGCAAAAAAGAGAGCCTTGAACCAGTATCACTTTACCAGAAAGATTTAAGTAGGTCATTTTCTTGTTATATACGCACCAAAGCTCTTGGGATACTTCCAATTGGAGCAACTTAAAAGTTAAATTTTCCATTTGCTTGACAGTGTTAGAAAAGTATTAATAGTTGCTTTAATTTCATTCGCTCATTCTCTTTTTCTTTTTATTAATACAAAATATATTAATTTTTACTCTTAAGTGATTTTGATGGGTCCGTGGGATCTGTGTATGTATGCACTGGATATTGCCTCGTGTGATAGAAACTTTTCCAAAGAAGAAATTAAAATTGGGCCACTCCAAAAGGCAAATCTGCACGTTCTAAAAGTTGTGACTAAAGTTTGTAGCTTCACATATAGTCTCACTTTTTTTTTTCCCTTTGTTGGTCTACTATCTATAAAGAAACTAACTAGGAATCTCTACCTTGTTCTTGTTCTATATGCGCATCTTTGAGCTGTGGGAACACTTATAAATGAACCCAACTAATGCCCTTAGTTTACATAAAAATGATTTTACAGTCTCTAAGTTAATAGTATATTTGGCAAAGTTGTAAAAATTAAATTATTTTGAGAATTACTTTTTTTCCAAAAGTAATTTTCTTAGAAATAGTTTTAGTAAAATTTCAGTTTGTGTTTGACAAATTAATTAAAAAATCACTTCTGAACAACAATTAGTGTTTAACCTGCAAGTTTTTAAAAACTACTTATAAATGTATTTTTCTCAAAAATAAAATGCTTTCGGAGAAAAACTACTTTTTCTGCTTATCCTCAAAAGTACTTTTTTTTTCCTTTCAAAATTTTGGCCAAATATTTCAACTTTAAAAAAAAAAATTTTCTTAAGATTGGAGAATACTTCGCCAAAGAGGCTATTAATCTAACATAAGACTTTACTTTAAGACTACACTCTACAAGTGGACTAAACATGCTGTTAATTCTCAAAATCTTCGAAGTGATCGATATTTTAAAATGAATGGACCAGTATAACTTAAATAAGAAAAAGTAAAAGAAGAAAGACTCCAACATGGAGGGGGCCGATGCAGATCGGATATACTATATTTTACAGATTCATATGATCCTAATAATATTTGCTTAAACTCTATATTTATATTAAAAATTTATGAAATATTTATACATTTTGGCCTTTTATTTAATTATACTCCTATTATATATTACTTGAGATCAAAGTAAGAATTCATAAATAATAAAACTTGAATCGGCTTATGCATGTATGGAGGAGTATTGGTTGGGGGGTGTTGGGGCAATGAGAATAACAAAAGGATAGGGAGGAAAATGACTGAGCTGATACCTGTTGGCATCTACGCAGCAGCCAGTTTCTTGAATATCTTTTACAGATCAGCACCACATGATACCTTTATATTTTTTAATAGAAAATGCATCTTTATGATTTGTGGTTTACACGCAATGCCATTGCACTTTTCCAAAGTTTTTAAACATGTCTCGATCCCACACACTAAAGCTTAAAGTTTTTCATAATTTCCTCTTAGAAAAATAAAAGCAAACATTTTTTTCCATTTGAATATGGTCCTAGTCAAAAGACAAACATTCTTTCAGCTCTTATATACTTTGTTTAGTACCTCTGCATCAGTCTTTCAAGAAAACCTTCTTTCAATAACAAAGTTCTCCTTTAAAAAATCTCTCTTCTCTTTCAAGCTTCCTCTTTTTTAGTTGAATCCTCCAATCATAGTTAACGATCTTGGGTTAGCAGAAGGTCTCCGAATAATACTCTTCTTCTGCTATTTCTTTACATGGTATCAGAGCCATAAGTCGACTTCTGAATTTCAAGATCGGGTTAGTGGTTGATTCAACTGGTTTCTCATATGGATTTGGGTAGTCATGCTAATGGACTGGGAATGGAGTTATTGAACCAGTCTAACTACAAGGTATGGAAGACTTGTATGGAGTCATACCTTATTGGTAAGGATTTGTGGGAAGTTGTCAATGGAAGTAACACAAATCCTCCTACTGATGCACCGAAAAATAGCAATACACGTAAGAAGTGGAAGCAGATTAATGCTTAGGCGGAATTTATCCTAAAGAGTTCTATCTCTCCTAATTTATTTGATCATATTATAAGGTGTAAATCAGATCATGAAATATGGAGCACCTTCGATCGGCTGTTCAACAAGAAGGATGAAGCTCGGCTACAAATTTTGGAGAATGAGTTAGCTAACACCACTCAAGGTAATCTTTCTATTGCCGAGTATTTCTTGAAGGTTAAAAATCTGTGTTCCGAAATTTCTCTATTGAATCCGAACGAGGCTATCTCTGAAGCACGAATAAGAAGAATCATTATTCGTGGTTTAAAGCCAGAATATATTCCCTTTGTTACATCAATTCAAGGTTGGGTTCAACAACCATCTTTGGAAGAATTTGAGAATTTGTTGTCGTCACAAGAACTACTAGCCAAACAGATGGCTGGTGTATCTATCAAAGAAGGGGAAAGAAATGCTCTTGTTGCCGATATGAGAAACTATAAAGGGAAATCAAGAGATAGCATGCACTTTCAGTCCTCAAGTGATTCAAGCTCGTCGGGAAAGAAGAGGGAGTCTTCCAGTAACTGTAAAAAGCTTTTAGAATATTACCATTGTGGCAAAGTCGGGCATATAAAGAGATATTATCGAGCCAAAGAGACCAACATGGCCCAAACCAAGGAAGTTGCTGAACAAGAAGATAAAGAAGAAGATTGGCAAAAATGCTTCGCAGCGGAGACTCGGGAAATAAATGCCATGGCTTCCATAAATTTTGAAAAATACTGGATCGTAGATTCAGGATGTAAGCACCATCTTAGTGGAGATCAATCCAAATTCTCTGCCTTTCACGAATATAACAGACGTAATGTCATTGTTACAGCAGATAATAGAGTCCATAATATTGAGAAGGAAGGCACTGTTGTGATCAACGAGAAGCAAAAAGATACCATCACGCTCAACAGTGTCTTTCATGTTCCATGTATGCAGAAAAATCTATTTTCAGTTGCAAATGCTGTAGATGCTGGAAACTATTTGCTATTTGGCCCACGTGATTTGAAGTTCCTCCGAAATATCAAGGTGCTCAAGGCAGATATCGTTCATTCAGGTAAGAGAGTTAACAATTTATATGTATCTGCCTCCAATTCATATATTGAGAAGATGAGTAGCAATGATAACACACATCTTTGGCATGCTAGACTTGGACATCTAAGCATGGATAAATTAAAGGCCATGGTAAAGTTGAATCTAGTAAAGGTTTGCTTGACTTAAAAAATTTTGGTGGAGGAGGGATTCGTGAAGGATGTCAAAATGGAAATGCACATCCTCTTCCATTTGACAGATCCTTGTCAAGGTGTAATGCCCCACTAGAACTTATTCACAGTGACTTGACGGGACCAACGAGAACTCCTTCATTTTCAGGCTATTCTTATATGCTAATTTTCATTGATGATTTTACTAGATTCACTTGGGTTTATTTTGTGAAGCATAAGTCAGACGTTTTCAGTAAGTTTGTGGAGTTCAAAGAAACACTTGAAGGTGAACTCGATTCCAGAACAAGGCGATTGCGAACTGATAATGGCGGTGAGTTCACATCAGATGAGTTTCTTTTCTTTTGTCGTCAACATGGCATTAAAGAGAGCTGACATGCGCTGATACGCCACAATAAAATGGAGGGGCTTAAAGGTAGATCCAACACTTAACTGAGACATGTAAGAGCTGGCTTCATGCCAAGAATTTACCTAGATCCTTGTGGGCTGAAGGCATGAAATGTGCAGCGTACGTGATTAACAAGATGCCACTTTCTCCAAATAATATGAAGTCTCCCTATGAATTAATGCTTGGAGAAAAGCCTAGCGTGAAACACCTCAGGGTTTTTGGCTCTATTTGTTTTGTTCACATTCCGGATTCCCAACAGAGAAAGTTAGATGCCAAGGAAAGGAAATGCATCTTTGTCGGATATGATGATAGGAAAAAGGGATGGAAGTGCTTGGATCCTAAAACTAATCTCTTTGTTGTCTCAAGGGATGTCATATTCGACGAAGTGTCATTGTATTAGGGAGCTGCATTGGATGGAGCAAGTTCAAAAACCTTAAATAATGGAGATTCAAGCTTGCCCATTGCGGGTGCTTCTCTAGCTAATAAGGATGCCGATGAGTTAAGAGAAAGGGGGAGTCCTAGACCTCAACAACATAAAACTCAGGAAGAAGATGATTCAAGTGGTTGGGGAAGGCCAAAAAGAACTATTATCAAGCCAGTTCGCTTCGAAGATGAAAATTTATTCAGTACGTAATCATGTTTCTTTGCAAGACCAATTGATGATGAAGAGCCTTCCTTATTCGAAGAAGCTAAAGGAGTCAAAGAGTGGGAGGTTGCAAGGGATGATGAAATGGAGGCTCTGACAAAAATCAAACTTGGAGCCTTGTACCAAAGTCGAAGGATGTACAACCCATTTCTTGTAAATAGGTTTACAAAATCAAAAGATGAGCAGATGGCACCATAGATAGATATAAAGCAAGGTTGGTTGCTTGGGGATTTTCTCAAAAGTACGGTGAAGATTATGAAGAGACCTTCAGTCTGGTGGCGAAGATGATCTCTGTTCGAGTTGTGCTAGCCCTGCCCGCCTCGCATAATTGGAAGTTATGGCAACTTGACGTGAAAAATGCTTTCTTATATGGAGAGCTTGAAAAGATATTTATATGGAGCAACCACCCGGGTATGTCTCTAACATACCTCCTGATTATGTCTGCAAACTTAAGAAGGACCTTTATGGCCTCTAGCAAGCTCCACGAGCATGGTATGAAAGAATTGCTCAATATCTACATTTCTGTGGCTATGATGCATCACAATCAGATCCTAGCATGTTTGTTAATAAACAAGGAGACTTGCATATGAGTTTTCTTTTGTACGTGGGTGATATGATAATAACAGGAAACAATGAAGATGAAGTTATTAGGCTTCAAGATGAGCTTTTCATAAGATTTGATATCAAGAAGTTGGGAGAGCTACATCATTTTCTTGGCTTAAAGGTGAAAAACATGAACAAAGGGATCTTTGTCACTCAAGAAGGATATGCCAAGAATACTTATTGATAGGTTTGGATTGAAGCAAAGCAAAACATGTTCTACTCCTTTTGAGACAAGTACAAGGTTAAGGCGGGACGAAGGCTTACTTCTTGCAGATCCCAAGCCTTTTCGAGCTCTTGTTGGAAGTCTTCTGTATTTGTCTATTACAAGGTCGGACATTGCGTTCTCGGTAAGACATGTCAGTAGATTTATGCAAAGGCCAAGAAAGCCTCACTTAGAAGCTGCAAAGAGGATTCTAAAGTATATCAACTCAACATCATACATGGGCTTGTTCTTCTAGAAGAAGAATGATTTGGTGTTAGCAGGTTATACAGATGTTGATTTTGGTGGTGATTTGGATGACCGAAGATCAACTTCAGGCTATATTTTTCTCTGTGGTGGAACAAGTGTTTCTTCGTGTAGCAAAAAGCAAGACTCAGTTTCCCTATCAACCACGGAAGCGGAGTATAAAGCAGTTTTTCTCACTGCTCAAGAATGTGTATGGCCGCAAAGACTTGCTGAAGGCTTGCATCTACCTATGTCAAAGCCAACAGTGATATATGGAGATAATCAAAGTGCCATCAAGCTTGCAAACAATCCAGTATTCCATGCAAGAACTAAACACATTGAGGTGGAACATCACTTTATTCGGGAAAAAGTTCTTGATGGAACTATCAATACTTTTGAAGTACGAAGTCAGGAGAATGTCGCCGATATCTTTACCAAGTCACTTGCTAAAGCTTCGTTCGAGTTCTTCCGTGACAAGCTTGGAGTAGTTTTCAAGAAATCACTTTATGAGGGAGTTTGAAGAAATAAAGTTAATTTTTTGAAAAAATATAGGAATCTCTAGAATGTCCTAGTGTATTATCCTTGATATTTATCTAGTAGACATATCTATAGATATTCCAGAATGTCTTAGGAAGATAGGAAATATCTAGATATTCTAGAGTGTTGTTAGAAGATAAGATTGCTTGAATCTTCCTTGTATATTATCTAGAATCATATCTAGAATCATCCATAAGCTAGTATAAATAGGGGGTGTCTTATTCATTTGTAAGCAAGCCAAATTCAAGAAAGCCTTCTTTCAATAACAAAGTTCTCCTTTAAAAAATTTCTCTTCTCTTTCAAGCTTCCTCTTCTTTAGTTGAATCCTCCAATCATAGTTAACGATCTTGGGTTAGCAGAAGGTATCCGAATAATACTCTTCTTATGCTATTTCTTTACAGTCTGTTCCAATTGTGCTTAGGCTTTCTTTTATTTAAACAAAAGTTTGTTTTACAAACATATTTTACTTTAATTATTGTTTTTTTTTTGGAGCTTGCAAAGTTCATTTTTTGAATGAAAGTGTTTGTTTGAGTTGTTTTTGCACCCAAAAAAAAAACATATTAAAAGAATTTCACACTCAGTTTTTCATCTAAAAATCCTAATTTTTTAGTTTTCGTAATATTTGAAACTGTTCAAAAAGCAGCTGGAACAACAGTTTTTGCGAAAGCTAAAAAATAAAATAAGTTTTTGCAAACTGAGACAAACGCCAAGTGGAATGGTGGATGAGGCGGCGAGGGGCTAATGGCTATATACTTCCATTTAATTCGATTTAAAAGAAGTTTAATTTAATGATGGCTCTACTCAATCTTTACCGTAAAGAGATTGTTCATCATTGGCAAAGTAACAATTGCTCTTGTCTTGATCAACCCAACATGTACTAATTCATTCAATCGATAAATAATTGTAAAAAACCTACAAAAGGACATTTTGCAGACCATATCACCAATTACATCAAAGAGTTTAATTTTAGGACTTTGCGCGTGGTGCAATAAAATATATATAATGTCAAGTGGACAATATTTACACAGCTTGTGGTCTCAAGTCTCAACATATGGTTTCATCAGAATTAAGACCTCCCTAAAATATATGGGTTCAATGCCAATCATTGTTAATCATGTTAACATTAGCTAGAGTCATGTTATATCCTTAAACATTAATTAACCACTAATCATGTCTTAATAGAGTGGACCACATATATGAATCTCCACTAACTCCCATCAGTACTAAACAGCCATTATCAATCTTGAGTCTGTACAATGGTAGTTGTTAATTAGACGTTATTGTTGTAAATGATGACTGACTATGATAATAAATTTGGTAGGGCCAAATGTGTGTCAACTTCAACTACTAATAATTAGGGGACGACTTCAAAATCTGGTTTACCTTTGTCATTGGACTAATTAATTAAGCGACAACCCTCATGCAGTTTTCGGTAAATCATATATAGTAGACTCCTATAAAATATATTTTTTAATATGACATACATAAAATTGAACAATTTTAAATACTTGTTGCGAAACTTCTGCTTTAAGCTTCCATTGCTTCGAAGGAGCAAATGTATGTGGTATTTTGCACTCGCTAAAGGTTAAACGAGCTTAAGTAATATTCACCGTTAGGATAAATAATGTTAAACATCATTAACTAGGTTACTAAAAGGGCTTACATATAAACCTCCTTAAATATGTAATTTGTTAATTTGAAACTAGGACATGTTACTTGCATTGGTGAAAATCTAATCGCCACGACCAGGCTGCCCACAAACACTTTTTAGCAATCGGGTAGTAGAAGTTAATGGAGTCTACTTGATTCCTCCTCCAAGATATCCGATACATCAAAATGAGCAATGCCTAGCCACGACCAGAATGCACCGCTGTCCCAAGCGCGCTAAGTCATGATGGGGGTGAGGAGGTTTCGATTATATATATATATAGCCCAAGAAGGTTTTCAAAGGGTGGAGGGGTGGGGGGGGGGGGGGGGAGGGGGCTTCTCCATCTTTCTCACAGAAGAAAAATAAGAACAAAGCTCTATTCTTGTATCCTAAGGGGAAAAACAATTGTAATCCTCCTTCCTCACTCATCGATGAACAAGGCAGTGTCGAATCTTAACAAGATTAGTGATAGTTCATTCGTCCCATATCTAATCATTACTACTAAATCTTTCAATCTAGAATCAATTAAGTTTGACTAAGATTTACCCCTTCATCTTTGATTGATTTGTTCAAAAAGGTTTTAATATCTTTTGAATCAAACAATTTAGCGCCGTATGTGGGAATTTCCTAGTGAAAACTCCTAGTTTTTCCCAGACCAAAGCCGAGAAACACGATCATTCATTGAAAGAGGCACATAAGGAGAACCTAGCTCACGCAAGACATGGAAACAACACGTCGGGAGAATGAGAACCAAATGGATTCAGAAAGCCTGGAATTCCAAGCCCCATGGACCATAAACATCCTAAACGAGGCAAACTACACTACAATCCAGCTTCCCCCTATCGAACCACCGGATGGAAGCGAAGAACATCCCACCCTCGCCTCACACACTTCGTTAGAACAAGCATATAAGATCCACATGTGCGAACGTACACAGGGACATCTAGATTGAAGAAAAAATTATTTTTATGCAGTCAAAACCCTCCCTGCCGGTAGTATCTACAGGCTGAACGGCCGAAGTCGGTAGAGCCTATGCGAAATGTTGAAACCTCGTGTCCATCAGTGTTGGACCATCTGATGCACCCAATACAAAGAAAACTAGGACTTCCAAGAAAGATGTCCAACTCTCCAGGAACTACGAACTACGACAGGCTGTTATTTCGATAAATTCAAAATAACACATCTTAAGGCCAACGGCCTTCGCCATCAAAGAAAAAAAGAAATGTTTGACCTCGCTCGAACTACGAGGGGATGTTATTTCAATAAGTTCAAAATAACAACCTTTAAGGCCAAGGGCCTTTTCCATCAAAGAAAAAAAATAAAGGTTCGACCTCGCTCGAACTATGACGGGTTGTTATTTCGATAAGTTCGAAATAACACCTCCATCAGAGAGAAAAAAAAGAAAGGTTCGATCTCGCTAGAACTACGACAGGCTGTTATTTCGATAAGTTCGAAATAACACCCTTTATGGCCAAGGGCCTTCGCCATCAAAGAAAGGTTCGACCTTGCTCTGTAATGACCGGCCTGTCGTTTTGAGAGTTATAGCCCCATTCTCCCATTTATATTTCTTTTAGTTTTATTCAGCTGTGTTAAGTTGTATCAAGTTGTTAGGTTTGGGTTCGGAGTAGTTTTGGATATGTTTGGATTGTGTTGTACTCATTTTTCTTATGTTTCAACGTCGTTTCTTAAAGTATAAATAATATCATATTGAACAAATGATCTCCAATATCTTTTTTTATTGAAGCATTAGATCCATATCTTAAATATGGACCCATAGCAAAAAGAATCGTCGAATTTGGACATTTTTTGAGGATTTTATGGTCATTTTAATAAGAGGTAGGTTGCCAGATATTTTAGTTTAATTACGAAATTGCCATTAGCACTGTATTTAAAAATATACACTATTTGCAAATAGTAAAACCTACATATCTCATTCATTATAAGGTCAAAATTAGTGATTAAAAAGCCTAACTTGATTAGAATTTTATAAGAAATCCATTGGAGACATAAAATACAAGTTTGGGGATCGTTTGGCACGAGAAACAAGGTGGAATAACTGGCAGAAAAACACAAAAAACTAAGGTTTATTCATTCGGTCATATTTTGAGCTGGAGAGCTCGTATTTGGTTGATTTTTGAGGCGATTTTCACTATATGGATTTGGGTATGTATTCTCTACTCCGTTTTGGTTATAATTCATGATTCCATCATCGTTTTTGAGATTTAATTGATGACTTCAAAGTGAAATTGAGGGAGTTAGGGTTTGAGTTTTGGAGAGTTTTAAATGAAGATTTGTGGGACAAAACGGAGTACGATTTTGATAAATTTTATATGGATAGAATCAAGAGCGAACAAGAGTTTTGATTCTTCCATTTTGACTAAATTCGAGACGTGTCCAGGGGAGTCGGGTTTTGGCTGATTTTGGATTATTTTTTTTAATATTTTGTAGGTTTTACTGTGGAATTCAATTCTTTTGACTATGTTGATAGTAGTAATATGATTATGGTTAGATTTGGAGCTTTTGGAGGCCGTGTGCAGAGACGAAGGCATCCCAAAGTAGGATTTTATTTGGTTGAGGTAAGTAATTGTTTTAACTTTGGCTTTGAGGGTATAAACCCGAAGTATTTGGTATCGTGTGATCGTTTGGAGGTGATACCCTCGCTAGGTGACGGGCGTGTGGGTGTGTACCTCGAGTTAAGGAGTCTCGGTCCATCCCGCGAGGCCTCATGGTCATCATCTGTGTTTACGTGGTTACTTATTTTTGAACTTGTGTACCTTAATGTTAGATATCATGCTTAGGCGTTATTCATGCTCACATTATTTGTACTCAGTCATAGAAATTATTGTACATGCTTACCTCAGTTTCTATTATTTGCTAATATGATATGATACTTGATGTGGTATGTGTTCCATTATTTGTTGATGATGGTGAGGCTAGTGAGGTACATGATTGAGTGAGGCCGATGGCCTTGTTGTGAGGATATTGATACTATAACGCGTGAGTTGTCCACGTAGTATGTGAGTTGATGTGCGGGTCCAGGTATTTATGCCATATCGCGTGAGTTATCTGCGTAGCACGTGAGTTGACCCTGCGGATCCAGGTATTGATATGGTAGCACGTGAGCTGTTTGTGCTTAGCTCATGGGCTTTCGGAGCCCCTGCGGAGTCTGTGCACACCCCAGTGAGCGCAGAGTGTTGAGTGTTGAGTATTGAATGTGAGTGCTGAGTGATGGAGTGACATTGCTGTGAAGTTACATTTACTTTTGTTGTTGATGTATTTATCTGTTAAATTTCTTTTTGGCATTTATTGAGTTATGGAATTTACTTATTTATTCCTGTTATTTTTAATTTGTAAAAATAAATAATTGGACTATTCTGTTTAACTTGTCACACTGCTAAGTTCCTTAGTTATTTCTGTTACTGCTGAGGTGGTTGTACTCATACTACACCCTGCACTTTATATGCAGATCCAGGTAAGTTAGAGTGCGGCGATCGTTGAGTTCAGGCCGGCTATCTGTGGAGATTGCAAGGTAGCTGCTAGCATCCGCAGGACCTAGTTACTCCTTTTGTCATTTCTTCTTTTAGATAGTTAGACAATTTATATATCTTAATTTATAGTTTTAGACGCTCATGACTTAGTGATAGCCGGATGTTTGGGACTCATTTTTGTGTTTTATATTATTTATATTTAGAGTTGATTTAGTTTATCAGAAATTAAATTATTGAAAATATTTTATTAAATTCTTATAATCAAATTAGTAATAATATTTTACGAATAGGCTTGCCTTGTCACGTGATAGGTGCCATCACGATCATGGTTAGATTTTGGATCGTGACAAGTTGGTAAGAGCCTAGGTTACATAGGTCTCACGAGTCATGAGCAGGTTTAGTAGAGTCTTGTGGATCAGTGCAGAGATGTCTGTACTTATCTTCGAGAGGCTGCTAAGCCTTTAGGAAAACTTTAACTTCTTGAATTCTTATCATGCGGTATTGATTCAGCTTGAAGTGAAACTCTTTGAATTCTTTCCACGAATTCGTATGCACACATGAGCGCTCGGTATCAGTTGTGCCTCGACAGATTGTGATTTCCTGGATGAGGTGCGAGATGTGGTTTCTGTGTATTGATGTTGAGCCAGTCTGGAGAATTTGTGATCGGGTTTTATCTGTAGATTATGAAATAAGGAGTTGATTCTGTGAGTGTGTGGTTGTGGACCTATATGTCCGGTAGTGATCCTATTAATGGAAATGGTAGCAGGATAGATACATGATGAGTAGGATGTGACCGCGAGATAAGTTCATATGATTTGAATATGATGAGAAGGTATTGCTGAAGGTTTCACCTATTTGAGACTCCATTAAACAACTCCTTATCAATCTCGACTTCTTTCAATATGAACAACAATTCAACCGATTTAATGGACTAGTATATAACAAGTATGGAACAAAGAAATATATTGGTACTAGATTGACCTAAAGTCTTTCTAATTATACAACAGGAATTTTTCATACCGGAGGAGTATTCACGGGGGGTACTGCAGAACATGTGCGAGCCCCATCTAATGGAAAAATCAAATTCAATGAGGATTTGGTTCATCCGACACGTACACGTCATGGGCATCCTGCCTTTCTATGTTCTATAGACTTGTATGTAACTATTGAGAGGGAAGATATTCTACATAATGTGAATATTCCACCCAAAAGTTTGCTTTTAGTTCAAAACGATCAATAAGTAGAATCAAAACAAGTAATTGCTGAGATTCGCACAGGAATATCCACTTTGAATTTTAAAGAGAAGGTTCAGGTATATTTTTAGACTTGTTCGAGGACGAACGATTATTTAAGAGGGGGAGGATGTAATAACCCAGCCTGTCGTTCTGAGAGTCATAGCCCCGTTTCTCCCATTTCTATTTCCTTAAGTTTTGTTCAGCTGTGTTGAGTTGTATCGAGTTGGTAGGTTTCGGTTCGGAATATTTTTGGATAGGTTTGGGTTGTGTTGCGCTCATTTTTCTTATGTTTCGACGTCGTTTCTTAAAGTATAAATGATATCATATTAAAAACATGAGCTCCGATTTCTTTTTTGATTGAAGTATTAGATCCACATCTTAATTACGGACCCGTATAAAAAAGAATCGTCGAATTTGGATATCGTATGAGGATTTTATGATCATTTTACTAAGAGTTAGGTTGCTAGATTTTTTTCATTTTAATTATGAAATTGCCATTAGCAGCGTATTTAAAAATCTGCACTATTTGCAGATATTAAAACCTATATATCTCATTCATTATAAGGTCATATTGAGTGATTCAAAAGCCTAACTTGATTAGAATTTCATAAGGAATCTATTGGAGACATAAAATACGAGTTTCGGGATCATTTGGCATGAGAAACGAGGCAGAATAAGTGATAGAAAATATAAAAAAGCTAGGGTTAGTTCATTCGGTTATATTTGAGTTGGGGAGCTCGAATTTGGACGATTTTCGAGGTGATTTTCATCATATAGATTGGAGTAAGAATTCTTTACTCCGTTATGATTATATTTTATGCTTCCATCATCATTTTTGGGATTTAATTGATGATTTCAAAGTGAAATTGAGGGATTTAGGGTTTGAGTTTTGGAGAGTTTTAAATGAGGATTTGAGAGACCAAACGGAGTTTGTTTTTGATAAATTTTATATGGTTAGACTCGGGAGAGAAAAAGGGTTTTGATCCTGCCATTTTTGACTAAATTCAACACGTGGTCCCTGGGGGCCGGGTTTTGGCCGATTATGGATTTTGTTTTTATATTTTGTCGTTTTAACTATGGAATTCAATTATTTAGACTATGTTGATAGTATTACTATGATTATGGTTAGATGTTGGAGCTTTTGGAGACCGAGTCCAGAGACGAGGTCATCCCGGAGTAGGATTTTATGCGGTTGAGGTAAGTAACAGTTTTAACTTTGGTTTGAGGGTATAAACCTGAAGAATTTGGTATCGTGTGATCGTTTGGAGGTGATACCTATGCTAGGTGACGGGCATGTGGGTGTATACCTCGAGGTACGAAGTCTTGGTCCATCCCTCGAGGCCTCATGGCCATCATTACTGTTTACGTAGTTACGTATTGTTGAACTTGTCTACCTTCATGTTAGAGAACATGCTTAGGCGTTATTCATGCACACATTATTTGTACTCAGTCATAGAAATTATTGTACATGTTTACCTCAGTCTCTATTATTTGCTAATATGATGTGATACTTGATGTGGGTTGTGTTCCATTATTTGTTGATGATGGCGAGGCTAGTGCGGTACATGATTGAGTGATGCCGAGGGCCTGATTGTGAGGATATTGAAACCATAGCGCGTGAATTGTCCGCGTAGCATGTGAGTTGACTGTGTGGGTCTAGGTATTGATGCCATATCGCCCGAGTCATCAGCATAGCACGTGAGTTGACCATGCGGATCCAGGTATTGATATGGTAGTACGTGAGTTGTCCGTGCTTAGCTCTTGCGCATTGGGAGCCCCTTCTGAGTCTGTACACACCCTAGTGACTGCCGAGTGTTGAGTGTTGAGTGTTGAGTATTGAGTGGCAGTGCTGAGTGATGGAGTGACATTGCTGTGAAGTTGCATTTTCTTTGTTTACTGTATTTATCTGTTAAATTTCTTTGTGGTAATTAATAAGTTATGGAATTTACCAGTTTATTCCTATTATTTTTAAATTGTGAAAATAAATAATTGGGCTATTCTGTTTAGCTCGTCACTACTACTCAGTTCCATAGTTATTTCTGTTACTAATGAGGTGGTCGTACTCATACTACACCTTGCACTTTATGTGCAGATCCAGGTAAGTTAGAGCGAGGCAATCGTTGAGTTCAGGCCGGCTATCTGTTGAGATTGCAAGGTAGCTGCTAGCGTCCGCATGACCTTGTTACTCCTTTTGTCATTTATTCTTTTGGATGGTTAGACAGTTTATATATCTTAGTTTATTGTTTTAGACGCTCATCACTTAGTGACACCCTGATGTTTGGGACTCGTTTTCGTATTTTATATTATTTATATTTAGAGTTGGTTTAGTTTATCAGGAATTAAATTATTGAAAATATTTTACTAAATTCATATAATAAAATTAGTAGTAATATTGTGGGAATAGTCTTGCCTTGTAACATGATAGGCGCCATCATAACCATGGTTAGTTTTGGGCCACGATACGCTCGAACTACGACGGGCTGTTATTTCGATAAGTTCGAAATAACACCCTTTATGGCTAAGGGCCTTTTCCATCAAAGAAAAAAAGAAAGGGTCGACCTCGCTCAGACCATGATTGGCTGTTATTTCGATAAGTTCAAAATAATACCCATTAAGGCCAAGGGTCTTCGCCATCAAAGAAAAAATGAAAGGTTCGACCTCTCTAGAACAACAATGGGCAAGTATTTCAATAAGTTCCCTTTAAGTCAATTAGCCTTCGCCATCAAAGAAAAAAAAGGTTCGACTTCGCTCGAACTACGACGGATTTTTATTTCGATAAGTACGAAATAATACCATTTATGGTCAAGGGACTTCGCCATCAAAGAGAAAAAGAACGGTTCGACCTCGCTCGAACCATGACAAGCACAAATACATCCGTCAAGGGCAAGCACCTTCAACATCAAATAGAAAATGAAAGGTTCGACTTCGCTCGAACCACAAATGGCTGTTATTTCGATAAGTTCGAAATAACACCCTTTAAGGCCAAGGGCCTTCATCGTTAATGAGAAAAAGAAAGGTTCAACCTCGCTTGAACCACGACATGCTATTATTTTGATAAGTTCGAAATAACACCCTTTTAGACCAAGGGCTTTGCCATAAAAGAGAAAAAGAAAGGTTCTACCCCGCTCGAACCACAACGGGATATTAATTCGATAAGTTCGAAATAATACCCTTTAAGGCCAAGGGCCTTCGTAATCATTGAAAAATAAAGAAGGTTCAATCTTGCTCGAACTACGATGGGCTATTATTTCGATAAGTTTGAAATAACACCCTTTAAGGCCAAAGGCCTTCGCCATCAAAGAAAGAAAAAGAAAGGTTACACCTCACTCGAACCACGATGGGATGTTATTTTAATAAGTTCAAAATAACACCCTTTATGTCCAAGGGCCTTCACAATCAAAGAGAAAAAGAAAGGTTCGACCTCGCTCGAACCACGACGGGTTGTAATTTCGATAAGTTCGAAATAACACCCTTTAAGGCCAAGGTCCTTTGCCATCAAGGAAAAAAAGTAAGGTTCGACCTTGCTCGACATACAATGGTTGTTATTTCGATAAGTTCAAAATAACACCCTTTAAGGCCAAGGGCCTTCACCATCAAAGAGAAAAAAAAGGTTTGACATCGCTCGAACCACGACAGGATTTTATTTCTATAAGTTCAAAACAACACCCTTTAAGGCTAAGGGCCTTCACCATCAAAGAGAAAATAAAATTTTTGACATCGCTCCAATTATGACGGGCTGTTATTTCGATAAGTTTAAAATAATACCCTTTAAGGCCAAGGGACTTCGACATCAAATATAAAATAATATGTTCGACCTTGCTCGAATCAAGACGGGCTATCATTTTTATAAGTTTGAAATAACACTCTTTAAGGCTAAGGGCCTTCACCAAAAAGGAAAGAGTATGGCAACTAACGAAGGAAAAGCAAAATCGGGACTCGTTAGGCTAGCCCCTGTCTTGCGCCGAGGTCACGAACAGTTAGAATAAAATTTGAAGTACAAGACAAATAGCGAAGAAGAAAAACTTTATTTATGCAATGTCATAAGTGCTAGCTGTTGCCGCTTACATATGGCTTAGGCCGACCAATAAAAAAAAGAAGAAAGAGAAACGGAACATAGACGCCAACCAACAAACGAAATAAAAATAAAAACAAATTACAACATTCTTCATTCGGCGTCATCACCGCCGTCATTATCACCACTGTTATCACCATCTCCACAAGGTTCATCATCATCACCATCCACACCCGTATTAGCTTCGGGTGTCGCCGCGTCCTATCCATAGTTGATGCGAGCCTCACAAGCTTTTGCTCGCGCCTCAGCCATGGTGCCTTCTTCTCTCAAACCCTTATATATGTCCCGTTGGGCTTCAGCATAAACCCAAAGCTCATGCACTTGGCGGGGAACGGTGGCGGGATATGATTCAACATGAGCCTTTAATCGCTCATTCTCCGCCTCCAGGGCTGCGACCCGATCTCCCAGAACCAAAGCCTCTTGATCAATCGTGCTAATCCGCTCCTAGAGCCTTGCCTCCATAATAGTAGTTTTTCTCTCTCCGATTCCTGTTCAGATTGGAGTACGCGGGTAGTGTCCTCTAGGGCCACCGCCCTCGTCAAAGCCTCAGACCATGCTCTCTCAATATTCTCCAGACCATCAACCTTGCTCTCCATCGCGGACAACTTCCCTCTCCACTCTGTGCTCATCGCCTCGACTCAGACTATGTTCTGGTCCATCTCTGGCTGCATAGACCTCAACTTGCCCTGCAAATACTCACACTCTTCAACGATCTCCTCACCCAATTTGAGTTCCACTTCCTTCATGCGGAGTTTCTCCCAAGTTCGCTCTTGCTATGGATAGTCTGCATCAATTCCTGGTCCCTTTTCTCCAACTCCTCGCCCAAAGCCCGACTACGAGGATCCACCCTCAGCCGTTCGTGCAATTTGCGACATTTGTAATGATAGCGATGATGTTTCCCCAGCATCTGCATGAAAATCCTCACTAGGTGTTGGTCCTACGAATGCTTTCCACTTCCACCATATATGTCTGGAGAACATAAAAACAGTTAAACCAATGCATTCAAACAAAGGGAAAGATTAAAACAAGAGCCAAATTCAACGTACCCTCAATCCCATGACGGCCACCTCGTCCCTCAACTCAGCATCAGGGATATCCCAAAGGTACTCATTCTCAGCTTCTGAACATAATAGGCCAAATTGCAGCACAAAGATCTCCCCCTCCGCCAAGAGGTTAATGCTAGAAGGGATCTGGAGTATACGATCTGAGCCTCTTGCGTGAACCACTGAATGAGTAAGGCCCTCCTCGAACATCCTGACATCATCAGGATCCGGGTATGACTGATTTATACTCGTTAATAACTATGCCTTTCCCCTTTTCGCTGCCGAATGAGGAACGCGATCTGCTGCAGAAGAAGAGGGCACATCGAAGTCACAATAGCGGAGCCAGAGGTCTGGTTCTCTACCCCGACAAGGCGTTGTTTGTCAGTAACAGGATGGACTTTTGGCTAGGCCACGACGGAGGCTGGGATTTCTGATCACTAACCGGAGGCACCAACTTTAACAGTTTGCTTTGCCTCTACGGGAGACGCCGCAACAACATCTTCTCCTGAGCCCATCGAGGGAGAATCATTCAGGTGAATCACCGCCGGAGGCGCAATCTCAAACTCTACTATCTGTCTCTTCGATGGCCTTTCCACCTCTCCAGTCGATGGTGACTCGTTCTTAGGACGAATGACATTGGTCGGGTCCTCTCCTTGAGAAGCAGCTCTCACAAGAGTTATCAAGGCCACAGATTCAACCGAATCAGCCCTTCACAAAGGTCGTACAGTGGGTACATTGACAAGACGAGCGGATGCGGACGACTGGCAAAAGTGTAACTGTCAGGATCCTAACCCCGAACCCGGTCGTGATGGGGCCTTTCGTGAAGACAAGGCCAGACATTTTAACCTAATGCGTCTTTTAAAGAAGTTAATCAACACAAAATAGTCTAATCATGATTAATAATACTGAATAGCAGAAATAACAATAACAATGAGGAAAAAAATCCAACCCGATGCAACACTAACCGGGTTGTTAGTTGTCACGAGCATCTACTAGGATCTAACTACAACTGTAATATTTGAAATGTGTTGAATATAGACAAATGAAGTAAAGAGGGAGATAACTAATGCTACGGACGCCTACAACTACCTTGCTAACTCCAATGACTCTGCCTCCGATCATCCAATACCCATTATCGGGTTGAGAAATACCTAAATCTGCATACAAAGTACATGGAGTAAAGTGAGTACTCCAACTCAGTGAGTAATAACCATAACTAAAGTCTGAATGGTGTGATATCATTAAAAACATATCATTATGCTGTTAGAAGCAGTTCAAAAACCATTAAGAAAGCAATGAAGCGGTAAAATCTCTTAAAACATCTTAGCTCAGTTTAAACTTCCTTGAAAAAATGACTTTTTCAACAGTTACGCAAATGAAAGCAAAAAATTAGTGCAGATAAGCACAAAAATCTGCCTCTCGGGCAAAAATACCACAGTTAAACAGGTAAAACGATAGGTAAATATACAAGATAAACACATAAAGGTTCACCTCTCTGGCACAATTTCAACAACTCCGCCCCTCGGGAAATACCTCAAAACAATACCAGCCCCTCGGGCAATCACATAGAATGGTACCAGCCCCTCGGGCAATCACATAGAATAATACCAGCCCCTCGGGTATCACATAGTACAATATCAGCCCCTGGGGCTATATCTCACATCACAATGGGTACCCGTGCTCGCTCGGGTTGTACAGGCTCTAGGAGGGGCCCCATACGACCCAAGTGCAATATCAAGCCACCTTGTGGCATCATAACAGGCTCTCAGTCTCATATCAATATCAGCACGCCACCTCGTGGCGTACATATCTCAGGCCCTGGGCCTCATAATCAGATCAGTGTATCATTGCTGCTGCGTGCAACCCGACCTAAAAGATATCCTTATAGCAAAAGCTCTCTACCTTACTCAGTCAAAATACACATAAGCCACTCGGGCAATAGTAAAACATGATGCTCACCCCAAACTTTATCTGAAATATCATTTCCAGTGTTAAAGTAATTAAACTTGGCTGAGTTTTAAAAAAATTAAAACATAACATGACTGAGTTCAAGTATAAAGTCAAAGCAGTAAGGAAATATCAACAAAAATCTCCGAAGGGTTCAAATAACTCGCACTATGCCCAAATATGGATTCAGCCCAACTAAAGATCATAGCAAATAGTTTTCAATCAAAAATTTTGTAAAATTATCAATCGGGATGGACCAAGTCATAATCCCCAAAAGTGCACGACCCCACACTCGTCATAAAGTGTGTGCCTCACCTCAATATAGCACTACGGTGTGCAATCCAGGGTTTCAAACCCTCAGAACACCTTTTACAATCATTACTCACCTCGAACCGGCTAAATCTCTAGCTCACAACGCCTTTTCCCCTCAAATCGGCAGGCACGCGCGTCGAATCTATCCAAATTTAGAATGAGGACGTCAAAATATGCTAAGGGAACGAAGCCCAAGTGAATACAATCAACGAACTACACAAATCCCAAAATTATCAAAATCGGAGCCCTGGGACCACTTCTCTAAACTCAAAAGTTTTCACATCCATAGATACCTCATCTCCTCATGAGTTCATACCTATCAAGAATACAAAAATAGGAGTCCAAATCACCCCTCAAATCCCCATTTAGAGGTATCTTAAACTCAAGCACTAATCCTCCATTTTTAGCCCTTTAATCCCTTTAGTTACAACCTTAATCCATGAAATACTACCATAGAAATGTGTTTTAGGTCCAAAAATCCTTACCTTAACAAAGTCTATTGATTTATCTCTTCAAAATCACCCCAAAAAGCTCCAAGCTTGAAGTAAAAAAATGGTGGAATAACCCGAACTTGTGAAAATGAATAACATATATGCTTTGCCCATCCCTTTCTGTAGGTGCCCTAAAAAATTTGCTTCTGCGGTACCGAGCGCGGTCTAAACCTCTGTTTCTGCGGAATCACTTATGGGACCAAAGTCACTTTTACGACTAAACTCCCGCATCTGCATGTCACCATACTGCTTCTGCGGTCTCTGCCGATATGACCCTTTTTTGCTTCTGTGATAAATCACCCGCATCTGCGGTTCCCAAATGGCAGATGCAAAAATACCAAAAGCAGCAAATCTGAAGCTGCAATCAACATCTAACTTCTCCGTTAACCATCCAAAATCACCCCGAGGCCCCCCAGACCTCAACCAATAGAACAAACATATTCTAATTCCTTATTCAAACTTGTCCCAATCATGAAACACCTCAAAAAATATCAAATCACCCAGAACATATCGGATTGAAGCCAAACTTTCTAAAATCTTTTGAATTACGCTTTTGATCAAAAACCCAACCAACTATGTCCAAATGACCTAAAAGTTTGCACACACAACCCAAATGACACAAGGAAACTACTGCAACTTCCAGAATTTCATTCCAACTTCTATAACGAAATCTAACATATCAACCGGAAAATGCCAAAATCTCGTTTTCACGAATTCAAGCCTAAAACTTCCACAGACTTCCAAAATGCTTTCCGATCATGATCCTAAGTTCAAAATCACCTGACGGAGGTAACCCAATCATAAAAATCCTGATCCGAGATCATACACAAACAAGTTAATTCTTGGTCAAACCTTTCAAATTTCAAGCTTTAAACCAAGAACTGTTGTTCCAATTTCATTCTGGATACCCTGAAGCACCAAAACCAACGATTACATATGACATAATACGTCATGGGGGAAAGCATGCACGACAATTAACGATCAAAGTGCAAAAGCTCAAAGCGACTGGTCGGGTTGTTACATCCTCCCTCACTTAAACATACGTTCGTCTACGAACGTACCCAGAGTTCTTCTAAAAGCCAACCAATTGCTGAATAACCTTACCATGCATATACCCGGGGTGATCTCATGTTACCTTATCTTATATAGGTCTGATAACACATTGTAACTGAAGTTTCACATCCTAATCTAGCCCATAAACCATAGAACCACATTTACACTCCCAAAATCATCGATACAATTAGCATCTCAAATTTATAATGTGAATAAGTACGAACAAGCTGTAACAAACCACATCTACTATCTCCGGTGAAAGCACATGATATACCACATAGCTAAAACACTTGTAATGGTAATTTCTAATCACAGCAGCTGCATACATCACCCGAATACCGATAGAAAAACTCTTATCAACTAAAGTCTCATCCCAACACTTTCATATACTTCTAATGATCACTAAAAAATGTGGTAAGCCATAACCGTTTCCCAGATCAACCATTCATGAAGCCACTTCTCCTTTGGCAAAGACCACAACAAATTTCTGAGCCGAAGCTCGATATTATTATTCCAACATGCTGAAATTGATTTTGTTCATATTCATTAATGATCCGAAAGATATCGTCTACTCCAATACTCTACTCTAATGATATGACACTTCTACAGGCTTAAGCCACAACTCTCACAATACACGCAGCAACAAGCAACAGTCCGAACATACTCAATCATGAAAATGACTCAAATGAAAGAGCTGTACCTCAAGCTCACCATTACCACCACAACACAGGGCTGAAAACCTATCTGACATCATAAAAATAGAATACATGAATCAAACCCGCAATGTCATAACTCCACAAAACTTCGTTGGAATGTGCAATCCTATCCAAACACTGCTCCACATGAAACACCTTATGTCACTATGTTCGAAATTGAAACCCACGCACAATTTGATGTCTAGAACCAGAGAAAATCATCATACCCACGGTGAGGCAACTAACATACACCACGCAAACCCGAAAGGACATAACCAATATGCAATTGACCGAGCAACACCCAAATCACTTCCCGCTCGACTTATACTATGAGACCCTAATAGAACCACACTATATTTGACTATAACCAACAAATCATAACACCTCACAATAGAGGAAGGTAACTCATAGACCTCCCCAGATTACTAAATCTCAATAACAATCGAATCAACACATCCCTCAACTATACAATCAGGATCCAACAAAGCCAACTCAAGTTAGAACACACATCCCTATTGGCCTGCCAACGAACTACTTACCAAGAAAACCGTGAAGCTGCTCCTTATATTCCTTTATCTCTGTTGGCATCATACGATATGGTTCCCGACATCAAATTAATGCCAAAATCAACAACCTTGCCTGACGACATGCCCGACCAGAAGAAGCACATCCGAAAAGTTCCTCACCACCGGAACTGAATCAATATGAGGAGCCTCTATACTGACATCTACCACAAAAGCCTAAAAAAGAAATTTAATCATCCCCAGCTATCGACGGGGTCTTCAAAATATTAAACAACTCTACTAGAACATAATCCGTCGCACCTCGCTACTCAATCCGTGGAATTTCCGGGATAGCCAACAACGCCGCCTTAGCGCAATTGTCCAGAATGACACAACATGGAGACAACTAGTCTGGACCTAATATCACATCTAACATCTAACATACCATGCAACAAAAAATCCGCTCGGGTCTCCAAACCCCGATAGTCACCACACAATGCTGATACACGCGACCCACAATCACAACATAGCTTGAACATGAGAACTCTCAGTCTTCAAATCCATATGGCAGATGAATCACCATATCTAATCGTAATTCTGCTGTCCAAATACCCAACCATTCCACGAGAGATAATCTATAATTCCTCTATGCCACCAAGCTAACTCGAATATCAACAGTCGAGCTAACAAGAAAATGCCTCAATACTACCGAAATACAACCAATTTAATCACATTTCCTTTTCTAAAACATATACCCTCGCCAAATTACTCTAGTTAGTGATACCATTTCCTTAATCATCTTAAGACCCTTTCTCTAATTATCTAAATCTCATTTTTAACGTTTTATGACCTTCTTTAAGAATTGAAACGTAACCATACACACACAATCTCAATCCTCCACAACGTACTGCATATGCCATACCATCCTAGGATGTAATGACCTAGCCCGCCATCACATGAGCTACCACTCTATTTTCCTCGTTTTATGCTTCTTCATATTTCATTCTCAGTAAGTAGTGTGTTAGAGTTGATTAGGATTGGTATTGGTGGAAAATGAGACACTTAGTCTCTTTAAAGAAGGATTATCTTGGAAAAATCAATCGGATGTTGACCTTGGCTTGAATTGATTTTGGAGGCCCGGTGTAGAATTTGGATTGAATTGGTAAAGTCAGTGTTTAGGAGAATTATGGTTGATAGGTGAGAATTTGATCTTTGGTTCAGAAAGGAATTTCAAGAGTTGCTAAAGTTCCATTAGGTGATTTTGGCTATTTGTTCAAATTTTTAGGTCATACGGAAATTGTTTGGTCGGGTTTTTGATCAAAAGTGCATACCGAAAGCTCTTGAAGAAACTTAGGCTTGAATCCGATGTGAATTGATGATTTTAGTGTTGTTTAATGTGTTTTTATGATTGGAACAAGTTCGTATGATATTTTTGGATATGTTGGTGCTTTTGGTTGAGGTTCCGGGGGCCTCGGGGTGATTTCGGATGGCTAAGCAGAGGATTTCAGACTTAGAACATTGCAGAAAAGTGCACAGCTGTTGCAGGACACCTTTGGCCTTCGCGTTCGTGGAGGTGTCCTTCGCGTTCGCGTAGAAAGCCTAGGGCCCTGCCTAGTTTATTCACTGCGTTCATGGTGAGGGAGTCACGTTTGCGTAAGTTGGTGGCCCGGTGCATCACGTTCGCGTATAGGATATCGTGTACACGTAGTGGGAAGACTCAAAGTATCACATTCACGTTCAGTGCTACACGTTCGCGTGGAGGAAAAATTTGGGCGACATAAGGGTTTTTATATTATTTCATCCACCACCCCATTCATTATTTCCTCCATTGTTGACCACCATAAGAGCTTTTTGGTATAAATTGAAGAGGGATTCAATAAGGATTGATTGGAGGTAAGTTCTTTGGCCTAAATACATGAATTTATGTTAGATCTAACATATGGGTTGAAATTCATGAAAAGAGGGTGAAGCCATGACCTGAGTTTTTGATATGCCAAATTGAGATTTGACAGGTCATTTGAGCTCAGATTTGGGAGTTCTTGGTATGTATAAACTAGTGGCGAGATGAGGAATCCGGTAATGTGAGTTTTGAAATTTTTCGAGCTCGGGGCTCGGGTTTTACTTGTTTTAAGATTTTTGCTATTTCTCGATTGTTTTTGATTGGGTATAGTCCCCTTAGCGTATTGTGATGTATTCGCTTTGATTTTGGTTAAATTCGACGTGTGTGCATGCCAAATTGAGTGGCAAAGGCATTGAGGGCTAGATATTTCACCGGTTCGAGGTGAGTAATACTTGTAAATGATATCATGAGGGTTTGAAACCCTAGATTGGCACATCATAGTGTTGTATTGAGGTGAATTGCACACGAGATATGGGCATGGGGTATAACACCATAGGGGACTGTGACTTGTCCATCCCGGTTGTTGATTTTATTCACGTATTTTACTGAAATTATTCGTTATTATCATAATTTGGGATGAATACCATGTTTGGGGGCTTCATGTCAATTATGTGAATCCTTCGGGGTTTGATATCACTATTTTTGTATTAGTTGCATTTTATTTGATCTCGGTCGAAGGTTTTAAATACTATTTTGCAAACTCAGCTACTTTTCTAAGATTTGAAAACTGAAACAATATTTTATTAATGTTTTGAGCTGAGGACTATCATATTAATATTGCCCAATTGGCTTATGTGCATTTCTCGACTAAGCATGGATCGGGCTGCGCACCACATCAATGTTATAGTGATTTCTAAATATATGGATGGCTCGTGTTGCACGCTACAGAGGTGTTATATTGATATTGAGGTAGAGAGCCTATTTCATGCCAAGACATGGCTGATATTGTGCTTGGGCTGTACGAGCCCCTCCGCAGTCTGTACACACAACCAGTGAGCAGTGTCCACGTTAAATGGATCGTCCTGCACGCCGCTGTGGGTACCGTAGTGTACCATCATTTGCATTGCATTTCATTCATATATTTGTGCACTATTCATTATTTGTTTTATTTCTTAAGATATTTATTTGCTGTTCTGATATTGTCTGATCACTTTTAAAGAGGATAAATTTGAGACAATGGAAACTGTGACACTGTATGATGTAAACGGGTCAGGTAACAATGGCTGACCAGGAACAAGAATATTGCCTGAAGGGAGAGTTTATGAGCTCAATTATGCATAATTGTTTGTGCCCAAGGGGCTGACTTTTTGTTGGAAACACGTTCTCAATGCAATATAATAAAACGTGTGTTCTTTTGTATAGGTTTTGATGAATGACAAATGAAGCAAAAATTGATATATGACGAAGTTCAAGAAACAAGCGCACAATCGATATACAACGAGATTCAAGCTCAAGACAAAGTTTTATAGTTTAAATTGAGTCATTCTTAATTGGGATCTTGATCCTACAACTTGACTCGTAACATGGCTTCTCTCATAAAACTATTTTCCAAAATCATGCATATTTAATTTAAATGTCAAATGATTTTAAATCATGCATATTTACAGTAGTCAAAATAATTTTTAGATATGCCTTAAAAATCTGGACTAAGACAATCGATTATGTACTTATGATAATCGATTGTTTTAAGCCAAGACTGCATGACAATCGATTGTGAGTAAGGCAGTGAGCATCGGGTTTTTCAAACCTGCATGACAATCGATTGTGAACTAATGACAATCGATTGTGACTGAGGCAGTGTCCATCATAGTTTTTCAAAACTCAGAATAATCGATTATGAACTAATGGTAATCGATTATGTTGAGACAGTGTCTTCCAGTGATCTTCAAATTTATTAAATAATCGATTGTTACATTGGACAATCGATTGTCAAAGAGACAGTGTCTAAAATGTTTTTCAAAAACTGATAAGTAATCGATTGTTGACTTTGTGCAATCGATTGTGAAGCTGACCGTTGTCGTAAAGTTTTCAAATACCGTCAGGTAATCGATTATTGATTCTGTATAATCGATTGTTTTGATTAAAATCCGGAAAAGATTTTTTGAACGTTATTGGGTAATCGATTATTGATTCTGTATAATCGATTGTTTTGATTAAAATCCGGAAAAGATTTTTTGAACGTTGCTGAGTAATCGATTGTTGATTCTGGACAATCGATTGTTTGTGGTAAAATCTGGAAGGATTTTTTGAACGTTGCCAGTAATCGATTATGGATTGTAAGTAATCGATTATCAAGCGTAAAATCTGGGATTGAATTTTGATCTGACTGGCAGACAATCGATTGTTGGGGTTTGACAATCGATTGTCAGTGAGTAAAATAAGCAACTCTTAATTGACAATTAGGCAATGGTAATGCCAAGTTTTTCAACTATAAATACATCTTCATTTCAGTGTTTTAAACACAACAACATACTACAACTGATCATTACATTGCTATAAGCTTGCATACTTTTGTTTATCATTTTATATTCAATTTCATAAAGCTTTTGAGAGCCATATTCTTGTCCAAAGTTGTTGTGATCTAGAGCTTACTTCTTTAACTCATACCTACTCATAAAGGAGTATTTTCTTTGAGTGTTTAGTGTTTTATACACTTGTAAGAGAATTGTGATTCTCTTGTTGTAAGGAACTTGTGTTTCCTTGGTTGAAGTCTTGGAGTGTTGTATCTCCGAGCACTGGTGTTAAGGCTTGTGTCCTTAAGTTGTAAAGGTTTGTTGAGCACCCGTAAGCTTAACAAGTTAGTGGAAAATCTCGAGAGAGTCTCTCGGGGACTGGACTAGCCACGTGTTGTGGTGAACCAGAATATATCGGTGCGTTCTTTCCTTTTTTTTATTTAACGCACTTATTTATTTCCTGCAAATTTTAATTTCTGCAAGTTTACGCTTAATTTTATTATAACACTATTCACCCCCCCTCTAGCGTTAAGCGTATTTTCTAACAATTGGTATCAGAGCCCATTTCTCTGAAAACTTAACAGTTTGAGAGAACCATCCATGGCTTCTACTCGTGATTCTTTTGCGGGAATTGATGAAGGACAGTGCTCCACACGACCACCTCTATTCAACGGTACAAATTACACGTACTGGAAGGAGAGGATGAAGATCTTCATTCAGTCCAATAGCTTTCACCTTTGGAAGGTGATAATGAAGGGAAACCAAATTCCAACAAAGAAGGTGGAAAACGAATGGGTTCCCAAGTCCGAGGATGAGTATGACGCGGATGACATCCGAAAGGTTCAAAATAATGCTAAAGCAATTAATTTATTATATTGTGCTGTTAATGCTGACGATTACAGGAAAATATCGTGTTGCACAACGGCAAAGGAGATGTGGGACAAGCTAGAAGTTATGTACGAAGGTACGGACCAGGTAAGGGAAGCAAAAATTGATTTCCTAACCCATTCCTATGAATTATTTCACATGAAGAAAGGTGAAAAGGTGGACGAAATGTTTGAGCGATTTTCAATAATCGTAAATGACCTACATGCTCTCAAGAAAATATTCACGGATAGAGAGCTCGTGCGAAAAATTCTTAGAAGTCTCACACCGGCATGGAGATCAAAGGCCGATGCAATTCAAGAATCCATTGGCGTTTCAAACGTCACCATCGACGCACTAAGAGGTAACCTTAAGACCTATGAATCTACTATTCTTAACCCTTTTGTTGATGATCAAAAGAGGCAAAGAATAGCTCTAAAGGCGAGCACAAGCCAACCGCAAATTGATGAGGAAGGAGACAACGAGTTTGGACTCGTTATTAAAAGATTTCAAAAGTTCATGCGCAAGGAGTATGAACGCAAGGACAAAAAGCAAGGCGAACAAATCAAGTGCTATGAATGTGGTGAAACCGGGCACATCAAATCAAATTGCCCAAACATCAAAAAGGAGAAGAAACCTTTTAAAAAGCAACGTGCATACATTTCTTGGGGAGGCGACTCCGGAGATGAGTCAAGCGAAGGAGAAGAAGACGAAGCAGCAAATCTTTGCCTTATGGCACAAGAAGACAACAAAGATGAGGTATGTCAAATCTCGTCTAAAAACTTCTTCACTCTTGAAGAAATGCGAACTGCTTTTGATGAATTATATGCTGAGTTTATTAAGGCTTCAAAAACTGTTAAGGGCATAAAAGAAAATGCTTCATTAAAAGAAAAGGATTTTCAAAAACAGCTTTCTTTAAAAGAAAAGGATTTAGAAAAACTGGTTTTAGAAAATGAGAAGCTGAAAGAGGAAAACAAGTTTTTTGGAAAAAGAAGTTCCGACAAGCCCGAAAGCTCTACTAGAAATTGCACTTCTTGTTTGCATCTTAAGAATGAAGTAAGTAGGCTTAAAGGCACATTAGATAAGTTTAATTCTTCGCTCAAAAACTTGAATGATGTTCTTGTTAACTTGAAATCAACCAAGCATGGAATAGGCTTTAAGAATGAAGAAAAGGTTGACGCTAATCCCCAACAACCTAACGCTCAACCTAGGATTAACAATAGAAATGCTTATCCTAGAAACAACAACTCTAGAGCCAATATGCATGCTAGACAAAATGCTGAACATTTTAGAAGACCTAGGAATGACTTACCACCTAGAAATAGTCACCCTAGAAATGATGCATATTTTAGGCCAAATGTTGAGCCCCTTAGAATACCTAACAATGGCTCTCAACCGAGAAACAATCACTCTAGAAATGCTGCCCATCCTAGAGCTCATAGTAGGAGAAATAATTCTCATGAAATGCGAAATAGTCATAGTGTTCAAAATAGAGTAAGAAATTTTCATCCGTCTAGTTACTATGAACCTAGAAGGATGCATAACCCAAATGTGACTTGTCATATTGTAGACGTATTGGTCATATTGCTCCTGCATGCTTTACACGTCATAGACATATTACTCAATCGCATCATTATAATATGCCTAACCCCCAAGGACCCAAGATGGCATGGGTACCTAAAGAACATTAATTTGTTTTGTAGGTGTGCTTGAAGGGATCAAGTGTACTATGGTGCCTTGATAGTGGATGCTCCAAGCATATGACGGGAGATGAATCCAAATTCCTTCTATTAGAGCACAAAGAAGGAGGAAGTGTTATCTTCGGTGATAACAATAAAGGAAAGATCATCGGCATAGGCTCGGTCGGTGAGGATGAAAATCCCTCTATTAAGCATATATTACTTGTTAAAGGATTAAAGCATAATCTCTTGAGCATAAGCCAATTGTGTGACAAGGGAAATCTTGCTTTATTTGATTCGGATGAATGCTTAGTGTTCAGACGTAGTGATTTCAAAATTATCCTCCGTGGTTTTAGAGTGGATAATATTTATATGGTTGATCTTGCTAATTCCTCACCCGATTATGTTGATTGTCTAATGAGTAAAGAGGATGATACTTGGCTATGGCATCGTAGAGTAGCACATATCAATATGCATCTTTTGAACAAATTGATTTCTCAAAACTTAGTTGTTGGTCTTCCCAATTTAAAATTTGAAAATGACTCTATTTGTGACTTGTGTCAAAAGGGGAAGCAAACAAAAGCATCTTTCAAATCTAAAAACATCGTTTCAACTTCTAGACCATTGCAATTGCTTCATATGGATTTATTTGGTCCCTCTCGCATTGAAAGTCTAGGAAGAAATAAATATGCTTTTGTGATTGTTGATGATTACTCGAGATTTACTTGGACTTTATTTCTTGCCAATAAAAGTGATGCTTTTCAAAATTTTAAATACTTTCTTAAGCGTGTTAAAATGAGAAAGAAACAACCGTCACTTCAATTAGAAGTGATCATGGGGGAGAGATTGATCACAATCTCTTTGCGGACTTTTGTGACGAACTCGGAATCGAGCATACCTTTTCCGCTCCATGTACACCACAACAAAATGGGGTGGTGGAAAGGAAAAATAGGTGTCTCGAAGAGATGGCTAGAACCATGCTCGACGAAGCTAAGATACCCAAACATTTTTGGGCGGACGCCGTGAGTACCGCTTGCTATGTTCTAAATAGAGTAGTAATTCGGCCGATACTCATGAAAACCCCCATGAAATTTATAAGTGTAGAAAACCAAATATTTCCTATTTTAGAGTTTTTGGTGCAAATGTTTTGTTCATAACAATGGCAAAGACCAATTGGGTAAATTTGATGCTAAGTCGGATGAAGGTATTTTCATTGGATATTCCTCACGTAGTAAAGCATATAGGGTCTTTAATAAAGAACCCAAATTGTGGAGGAATCCCCTCATGTTGTATTTTCCGAAAATAATGCTCGCTTGGCGAGAAAGGATTCCGGCTTTGATCTTGCAGGTATCTTAGATAGCTTGAAAGGCAAAATACAAGAGGAACCACCCAAGGAAAATAAAGATGAAACTGAGGAACAACCAACGGAAGAAGCGCCACAATTGGAAAAAGAAATGAATATGCCTAACGAGTGGAGGACAATCAAAGATCACCCTCTCGAACAGGTAATTGGCAACATCGGAGGAAAGGTAAGTACCCGAAACTCTCTTAAGAACACATTAGGACACACTTCTTAAGAGCTCACATTCTCACTTGGCAACACTAGTTTAAGTTATTACTTCTTTACAAATTACTGACTTGAGCGTCGGAGACGTTTAATTCTATTTTGCAGGTATCGCCCTAAAAGATAGGGGGAATTATAATGTTTTGGCACAGAACAATCGATTATTCCAAGCAAATAATCGATTATTTTACTGTGCTGAAAATCGATTAGTAGTATCACTAATCGATTGTTTATGGTTTATGTTCATTATGCAGCTTTGTTTAATAATTGATTCCTTAAAATTGCATAACCGATTTCTGTCTCAGCCATTCAGCAATGCTTGTCCAAAACAATCGATTATTTCACATACATAATCGATTATTTCATGTCAGTAACTCAAAAGTTTGTTACCGTTTGGTCCCGTAATCGATTACCACATTTGACAATCGATTATTTCATGTCAGAAATTTAAACTCTTGTTACCGTTTGGCTCCTCAATCGATTTGTGTCAGTTCCAAGTCAGGTCATAACTCTTCAACAATCGATTATTGCATCTCGACAATCGATTGTCTAACGGTCAATGAATTTATTTTACCGTTTCTGACTGATTTGGCTTTAAATTCTCAGCAGATTTCTTCCATAAATGATAAGCCACTCTCCCCTCTATAAATAGGCTTCATATATGTTCATATTCATTCACTCAAGCATCAATTTTAGCTTTCAAAATATCAAATTCCCTCTAATCCTTTGCAAAATCTAGCAGCTTTCATTAAAAATGTCGGGCCGTCACTCAAAACGTTCCCGTTCTGCTAGGCACGGCGCATCCACCTTTGCTGCCCCTCCTCGTCCGAACTATCCCTATCAAGATGGTTCCGTTCTATATTTTAATTCCGACATCGAGCTTACTCGATTCTTAACCAAATTTGAAAAGCGCGACATCCTTCCACCCCGCTTTTCAACCCACAAGTATCTTGAATCATTTGGGCCTGCTGCAAATATGCTAAAAAATTCTCAACTTCTTGACTTTTTACTCCTTACCCATCCTTATATCAATACTACATTGGTTCAAGCATTTTATTCCAACCTCCATGAGGATGATGATGGTTGTCACCAACATTAATGGTGTTCAAATTCTTCTTTCCGATGAAAATCTTCATACCATTGCCCGTCTTCCTCATAATGGTGAAGACATTTTCGGTACACCGGAGAGGCCGGAGCCCTTTTTGATGAAACAACCCTCTTACACCAAATCGGTCTTACTTCTTATGATCCAAATCTTTCTTCCCGTCGTCCTACAATTACGGGAATGGATCCCAATTATCGGTTGATTTTCTATTTCATCACCCGAGTCCTCAAGCCTCGTAAGCATAACCATACTACCATTTCCCAAGAGGACACCAAGCTCATGCATGCCATAGTTACCGGAGCTAACATCAATTGGTGTCGGCTTATCAAAATTCACATGCGTGACGCTATCGGAGATGATAGGCCTCTTCCTTATGCTCTCCTCACCATGAACTTTCTTGAAGCCACCGGATTCGTCACTGGAAATGGTCCTCTCAAAAAGAGTACCATAAAGTGGGAAATTTCGGAATCGTCCTTTCATCATGACGGTGATCATGTAGCGCCTGCTCCTCCTCCAACTCGTCGTGCTCCACCGCCTCAAGAGCCTTCCCTCCAATTTATTTCCGACCAAATTGCTTCGTTGACCTCTTCTTTCGGTCAATTAACTCACGAGATCCATGGATATTTTGACCACGTTCATTATCCATATGCGGGTCTTGTTCCATATGAAGCAGCGCCGGATGATGAGGCGGAAGATGATGAATGAATAATTGTTTTTTTAAGTTTGTTTTTATATGTTGTATTGTCTTCCCTGTTGCTGTAATTTTTTTTCTTTCCAATAAATAAACAAGTTTTATTTACTTCTTTGGCATCTTCTTCTTTTATTTTTGCTAATGGCAAAAGGGGGAAGATAACGGGTATGCACTCTCAATATTTATAAGCTTAAATTGAGGGGGAATTCACATATTGAGGGGGAACAAATTGCATACTTGTTGCATGTATATACTTGTCTTGAATCGTCATTATAAATTGCTTGTCTTGCATATCCCGCTTAATGTTTGCCATTATCAAAAAGGGGGAAATTGTTGGAAACACGTTCTCAATGCAATATACTAAAACATGTGTTCTTTTGTATAGGTTTTGATGAATGACAAACGAAGTAAAAATTGATATATGACGAAGTTCAAGAAACAAGCGCATAATTGATATACAACGAGATTCAAGCTCAAGACAAAGTTTTATAGTTTAAATTGAGTCATTCTTAATTGTGATCTTGATCCTACAACTTGACTCGTAACATGGCTTCTCTCATAAAACTATTTTCCAAAATCATGCATATTTAATTTAAATGTCAAATGATTTTAAATCATGCATATTTACAGTAGTCAAAATAATTTTTAGACATGCCTTAAAAATCTGGACTAAGATAATCGATTATGTACTTATGATAATCGATTGTTTTAAGCCAAGACTGCATGACAATCGATTGTGAACTAATGACAATCGATTGTGAGTAAGGCAGTGAGCATCAGGTTTTTCAAACCTGCATGACAATCGATTGTGAAATAATGACAATCGATTGTGACTGAGGCAGTGTCCATCAAAGTTTTTCAAAACTCAGAATAATCGATTATGAACTAATGGTAATCGATTATGTTGAGACAGTGTCTTCCAATGATCTTCAAATTTATTAAATAATCGATTGTTACATTGGACAATCGATTGTCAAAGAGACAGTGTCTAAAATGTTTTTCAAAAACTGATAAGTAATCGATTGTTGACTTTGTGCAATCGATTGTGAAGCTGACCGTTGTCGTAAAGTTTTCAAATACCGTCAGGTAATCGATTATTGATTCTGTATATCGATTGTTTTGATTAAAATCCGGAAAAGATTTTTTGAACGTTATTGGGTAATCGATTATTGATTCTGTATAATCGATTGTTTTGATTAAAATCCGGAAAAGATTTTTTGAACGTTGCTGAGTAATCGATTGTTGATTCTGGACAATCGATTGTTTGTGGTAAAATTTGGAAAGGATTTTTTGAACGTTGCCAGTAATCGATTATGGATTGTAAGTAATCGATTATCAAGCGTAAAATCTGGGATTGAATTTTGATCTGACTGGCAGACAATCGATTGTTGGGGTTTGACAATCGATTGTCAGTGAGTAAAATCAGCAACTCTTAATTGGCAATTAGGCAACGGTAATTCCAAGTTTTTCAACTATAAATACAGCTTCATTTCAGTGTTTTAAACATAACAACATACTACAACTGATCATTACATTGCTATAAGCTTGCATACTTTTGTTTATCATTTTATATTCAATTTCATAAAGCTTTTGAGAGCCATATTCTTGTCCAAAGTTGTTGTGATCTAGAGCTTACTTCTTTTACTCATACCTACTCATAAAGGAGTATTTTGTTTGAGTGTTTAGTGTTTTATACACTTGTAAGAGAATTGTGATTCTCTTGTTGTAAGGAACTTGTGTTTCCTTGGTTGAAGTCTTGGAGTGTTGTATCTCCGAGCAAAGGTGTTAAGGCTTGTGTCCTTAAGTTGTAAAGGTTTGTTGAGCACCCGTAAGCTTAACAAGTTAGTGGAAAATCTCGAGAGAGTCTCTCGGGGACTGGACTAGCCACGTGTTGTGGTGAACCAGAATATATCGGTGCGTTCTTTCCTTTTTTTTATTTAACGCACTTATTTATTTCCTGCAAATTTTAATTTCCGCAAGTTTACGCTAAATTTTATTATAACGCTATTCACCCTCCCTCTAGCGTTAAGCGTATTTTCTAACACTTTTGTGCTGACTTGCACTACATGTTCCTCATTTATTTTTTTAACTGTTGGAAAAAGGTAATTCAAAAGAGTGTTTTAACTGAATCAAGAAATTTTCTAAAGGATTTTCACGTTTTCACTGTTTTATCTAAGGGTTATACTATACTATATAGAATGTTGATTTGATCTACGTGGTTTATTGTTGCTCAGTTATTGTTAACCCTTATTACTTACTGAGTTGGAGTACTCATTTATCCCCTGCACTTTGTGTGCAGATGCATGTAATATTTCGCCCTATAGCGGGTTTTGAGCCGATTGAAGATCTAGCTATCGTAGCTCTGCCAGGTGACCATCTGCGGTTGCGGCACCGTATTTCTTCCGTTGTTATCGAATTCCAATCTGTACATACTGGTCTTGTTATAGTGTTAGGATTCCTTAGTTGCTCGTGACTAGTGACACCCCAGTTTGGGTTGTATTTCCGCTACTTGTTGTTTTTAAATGATAATAAGACCGTTCATTCATGGTTAATAATTATTAAAAGAACAATATGGGTTAGTTGGCTAGCCTTGTCTTCATGAGAGGCGTCATCACGATCGGGTTTGGAAATTGGGTCATGACATTTCAAAAGTTACTTTCAAGCTTAATCGAGTACGCACGATAAGAGTTCAAGAATGTAAATTTTTTCCTAAAGGTTCTGCAGCCTCTCGAGGATAAATACAGACGTCTTCGTACCATTACGCGAGACTCTACTAAACCTGCTCATGATCGTGAGACCTATGTAGCCTAGGCTCTGATACCAACTTGTCACGATCCTAAACCGGCACCCGGTTGTGATGGAGCTTCTCATGAAGACAAGGCCAGCCAGTTTAACCCAATGGGTGTTTTTAAGTAGTTAATCAACACTAAAATAGTCTAAACATGATTAATAATACCGAATAGCAGAAATAACAACAACAATGCATAAAAAAAGTCCAACTCGACACAGCCCTAATCGGGGTATTGATATCTTTGAATTATACATGTTTTATACCCCCCTCTTACCTGAGCTTTGTGCATAAACTGCATCAAATTAGTGTTAAATTGCTTACAAAGTGTGTTTGATTGCAGGTTTGAGCGACGAGATGATGAGTATTACAAATGAGTTCAAAGTGAAGTTAAACCTGCCCAACGTCAACAGATAACTAAAGTGGGAAGAAGGTCACTAGTGCGTACTATTTTGATGTGCGGCCGCACAGATTAGTCTGCAAGAAGTCAAGTCAGAAGTGACCTGTGCGGACCGCACTAATTTCGTGTGCGGCCGCGTAGGATAGTTCAGAGACTGACCAAGACAGAGGAGAACCCAGGTGGACGACATCCATTTTCATGCGATCCTCACTGACAAGAGTCTAAAGCTCAGAAACTCAAGGCAACAGGCGTACGCGGCCGCACACCAAATCAGTACGGTCCGCGTAGGATAAGTTCAGAGAACCAGCAAAATTGAGAAAGTCTCTTATGCGGCCGCATGCCATTTTGACGCGGTCCGCATCACTGTAACTGTGCGGCCGTGTAAGATTTCCACGGGGTCTGTGTACAATGACCTGTGCGGCCGCATGTGATTTCCATGCGGTCCGCATCCTCAATCCCAGAAGGCAGAACCAAAGATCACAAGCCATATGCGGCTGCATGCCATTTTTGTGCGGTCCGCAACAGACCCTCACGGGCATTTGTTTCCGATTTTTCTGTAGAGTATAAATAGAACACTTTTCTTTTATAGGTCACATTTTATCACATTCTGTATCAATTGAGCTCGGGACTCTCGTACTTAGCGTATTTTAGGTGATTTTCTTGAGTAATTAGTGTGGAATCAAGTATATTAATTTTATAATTAATGATTATGTCATTCTCTTCTATTATTTCTTCTTTTATACTTGTTCCATGTTTAGCTAAACCCATTAGCTAGGGTTGTGGCTCAACCCTAGTGTGGGTAATTAAGGGGTATTCTTAATTAATGCTTGGATGATATTGGGTGTTTGGTATTTGGGTTGTTTGTATGATTTTACTTATATTTGGTGGTTGCAAACACTAAGTCAAGCTTAGTAGGTTTGGACTCTTCTTGATAAAGAAATTCTATCACCTCACATTCAACCCAACAAGAATTTGGGATGGAACCATGAGAATGGTAGTCCCAAGTAACAGGTTAAACCTTGAGAGAGTAATCACCCTACTTGAACCTTGAGTTTCTTGGGCAAATTAGCCTACCCAATTAGTCTCGAGAGACTCAATTGGGCAAAATCACTCTCTCTACCGAGAGGTGTGAGAGTGAGTGCTAAAGTACAGCGGTTATCCATATTCCCCATAGTTATCATCCTTGTGTTAGAATTTAATACCCGTTAATTAGCCACCTAGGTGAGTGTCATGACCCTAGTGCCTTTCTCTTATTACGTAAATCTAACATTACATCTTAGTATAACTTTAGCTTACAATTGTAGTGATAATTTTAGTTTAAACAAATAGAAAATCCAAAAATAATAAGAAGACCAATTAGAAGTCAAAATGCATCTCTAGGCTAGCAAATATTTCAACTCCAAATTGAAGCTTCTTGTGGAATTATCAACCCCGATACACTATTGGGTTATTAGTAATCGCGCCCACTCATACTTAGGTGTGAGTCTGCACCGATCATTTTTTGATGCCGCTGCCGGGGAGCTTTACGGTGTTTGACTATTTGTTGGCTAGTTTTTTGTTTTGCTTCTCTTTCCTTATTTTCACTTATTTTTTTGTTTATTTCACTCAGGTAGCAATGGATTTAAGTGCAAATGATCCGATTAATGTTGGAGTGGATGAGGTGGAAGATGTGGAACAAGATGAGATTTTACCCCAAGAACAAAGGAGGGGTAGGAATGCACTAATGCTAATGAAAACATACCAGACCCTCCTCCACCTTCACCCAGAGTTTCTCTACAAGTTCGACCCAATCAAGGGTACACAAGTGCAATAGTTCCTCCCCGAATCCGGGCGGGGAACTTCCAAATCACCAATGTCATGCTCACTTTGCTCGAACAACGAGGGTATTTCACAGGCGCTTCGGACTAAAATTCTTACAAGCATTTGAAAGGTTTTATGGATTCTTGTTGGGAGAGCAAGCAAACGAATGTTTCGGAAGATGGACTGAGGCTGAGGCTTTTGCCCTTCTCACTTTGGGGAAAAGTATTGGACTGGTTGTAGCGATTACCAAATCATTCCATCACTACTAGGGATGAATTGGCGGATAAATTCATTGCAATGTTCTTCTCATCTAGTCATATGGTGGCTCTTAGAGATGTGATCCTAGCTTGAAAGCAAGAGCCGATGGAGCCTTTACATGAGATATGGGAGAGAATTCGGACAATGGTGAAAGAGTGGCCCAACAACGATATGAATGATGTGATAATCCAACAAATGTTCTATCAGAGTATCAATACAACAAACCAATGCATTGTTAATCAATTGGCCGACGGTAATTTTATGAAGCTTCCATACAACAAAGCTTCTGATGTTCTTGATGAAATGGCTGATACTTCTTCGGCATGGAAAAGCTGGGCTAATGTTCCTCAAGGTGATACCAATGTTATACACTTGCATAAGGAGTTGCATGATCATGGTCAAGCCATCTCCGAACTTACAACAACAATGAACCAATTGTCTAAGGTGCAACTTCAACAAGTTCGAAATCCGCATCAAGCCAATGTCATGGAGGGAGTGAGTATGATCAAAAGAAGGCAAAGAGGGCAAGAACAACCTTCGAAAATTTTTGATAACTTTGATGATGTGAATGGTGGTTATTCTAATGATTGATATGATGACCAAAGTGAAGAGGTCTAATTTTTCAATAACTATCAAGGTAAAAGAGGAAATCAAGGAACCAACAATGGCGTTCCCAATGAAATTGGGGGAACTAACAAAGTACTGGAAATTTGAACAATAATTGGGGCAATCAAGGTAATCAAGGTAACAATTGGGGCAATCAAGGTAATCAAGGTAACAGTTGGGGAAATCAAGGTAAAAATTGGGGTAATCAAGGCAACCAAAGAAATTGGGGCGGAAACAACAACAATTGGAACAACAACAACAATGGTGGATGGAGCAACAATCAATCAGGTAATCAAGGCAATCGGGGGCAAGGCTTTCAAAGGCCCCTGATGTTCCAACAACTGAACAAGCCACCTCCGTTCCAATCTCAAGGGCTGAGTTCTACGGGTCAAGATAAGGGTAGAATTGAGAACATGTTCGAACAAATGATAAAGATGAATCACGACTCGGATGCCTAATTAGCCTCCCACAACACTTTGATCCGGAACATAGAGGTGCAACTTTGATAAATATCACAATCTCTCAACACTCGCCCGAATGGTGCACTACCCAGTGATACAGTGGTGAACCCAAGGGCGGGCACAATAACCATGTCATGGCAGTGAAAACATATAGTGGGAGAGGGGGGTGAAGTGCAAGAAAGTCAAGTTAGGGTCACTGATGAGGATTTGCGGGAAGATGATGTCCCGTTAGTGGTTGAAGATATTGATGAACCAATTATGATGAATGAAGTGAGAATAAATATTGATGAGGATGAGAATGAGACCCAAGAGGGCGTGAACCCGTCTAGGGTATATGTTATTGACATGCCGGAACCTACGGTGCCAAAATCCAAGGCACCTATACCTAGGCCTCTTACACCATATCCTCAAAGATTGGCCAAGAAAAAGGGTGACAATCAGTTTAAAACGTTTATTGAGATGATGAAGAGTTTGACTATCGATGTGACTTTGGTTGAGGCACTTGAACAAACGTCCGGATATGCAAAGTTCATAAAGGACTTGGTTACTAAGAAGAGATCTACAGAGTGCGAACGTATCAAGATGACACATCAAGTGAGTTCCATTGTGCACTCCATGGCTCCGAAGCTAGAGGATCCCGGTGCATTCATAATACCATGCACCATTGGAAGCACAGATTTTGCAAAGGCCCTATGTGTCTTAGGGAATAGTATCAATCTCATGCCTTATTTGGTATTCAAAACTTTGGGTATTGGGAAACCATGCCCGACTTTCATGAGACATCCAATGGCGGACCGATCTATGCAGCGTCCCTTGGGAATTATTGATGATGTCCTCGTTCGGGTTTACAAGTTCATATTTTTTGACGGACTTCGTGATCTTGGACTGCGAGGTGCCTATTATTCTTGGAAGGCCTCTCCTAGATACAGGGAAGGCCTTGGTTGATGTAGAGGCGGGAGAATTGATTTTCCGCATTGGTGATGAAAAAGGGGTTCTCATGTATGCAAGTCTATCCGCCAACCATGGCACCGTAGTGTGTTCGTTTGTTCACATTCTCATGGTGGTGATAGTGGATGACACAAGTGCAATGGAAAATGTTGAGGACCCACTCGAGCCCGTGATCTTAATCATGGAGATTAAGGATATTCCTAAAAAAGTGGAGTGTGTGAATGCAATTCATGGCATGGGCTCATATTCCTATGAACCGAGGAAGCTATCTATTGATCTTGAAAATCACAAAACTCTACCCACCAAACCATCCATTGAGGAGCCACCAGTGTTGGAGGTGAAACCACTTCCTCCTCTCCTCAAATATGAGTTTCTTGGTCCTAGTTTCACTTTGCCGGTTATTCTTTCTTCTTGATTGACAAACGCACAGGTGGACACCACTTTGGCGGTTCTTCAAAAGCACAAGCGGGTGATTGGATGGACTTTGGCGGATATTCAGTGTATTAGCCCCACGTATTGCACGCAGAAGATATTATTGGAGGAGGATGCGAGACCGTCAATTGAATATCAAAGGAGACTCAATGAGGCCATGAAAGAGGTGGTTATGAAGGAAATCATCAAGTGGCTTGATGCCGGTGTGGTATATCCAATTTTTGATAGTTCGTGGAAATCCCCAGTTCATTGTGTGCCAAAGATGGGAGGAATGACTGTAGTGAACAATGATAATAATGAGATGATTCCAACTCGTACTGTGACGGGTTGGAGGGTATGCATGGACTAGCGAAAATTGTACAAGGTTACAAGAAAAGACCATTTTCCCTTGCTATGTTTGGATATGATGCTTGACCATCTGGCGGGACGGGAGTTCTATTGTTTTATAGATGGGTACTCCGGCTATAATCAGATTCTCATTGCCCCAGAGAACCAAGTAAAGACAACTTTCACATGTCTGAATGGCACATTCACATTCTCGTGTATGCCATTTGGGCTGTGTAATGCTCCAGCGACCTTTTAGCGATGTATGATGGCAATCTTCACCGATATGGTGGAGGACATATTGGAGGTCTTCTTGGATGATTTTTGTGTCGTCGAGGACTCATTTGGTGAATGTTTGCAAAATCTTGATCGTGTGTTGGCCCGTTGTAAAGACACAAAATTGTGCTCCATTGAGAGAAATGCCACTTTATGGTGGAAGAATGAATTGTGTTGGGTCATTAAATTTCAAAAAGGGGGGTCAAGAATCGAGCTGATCTCAACGCTTCCCCCTATCTCTTTTAAATGGGTGAGGAGTTTCCTAGGACACACGAGCTTCCACTGGAGATTCATCAAAGACTTCTCTAAGGTGGTTAATCCGTTGTGAAATTTTTTGGAGAAGGATGCAAAATATGTGTTTGATTACAAGTGCATGGAGGCCTTCGAGCTTCTAAAACAAAAATAGATGACTACCCCTATCATAACCGCACCAAATTGGAGCTTACCCTTTGAGCTCATGTGCAACGCTAGTGATGTTGCATTGGGGGCGGTCTTGGGCCAGAAAATCAACAAATTATTCCATCCGGTTTATTATGCTAGCAAGACTATGAATGAGGCGCAAAGAAATTACACAGTCACTGAGAAGGAATTGCTTGCCATTGTATTTGCCATGGAGAAGTTTTGCCCGTATCATAGGTACTTGATGACTAAAAAGACTCATAAACAAGATTGATGAGATGGGTGCTTCTTGTACAAGAATTTTATTTGGAGATCGTATAAAGAAAAGGAAGTGAGAACCAAGTGACGGACCAGTTGTCTAGATTGGAGGAGGATGGTAGGCCTTCGTATGGCCTTGAGATAAATGATTCTTTTCCGGACGAACAACTCCTATCAGTTTCTATGCTTGACATGCCGTGGTTTGCCGACATTTGTAATTATTTGGTTACCGGTGCGGTCCCGTGCGAGATCTCTTCTAACCAAAGGAAGAATCTTAAACGAGATGCTTTGGACATCTATTGGGATGAGCCATACCTTTCCAAAATTTGCACCGATGGTGTGATTCGCCGGTGTGTTCCTGAAGAAGAGCAATTGAGTATTGTGGAAGCTTGTCACTCTTCGCCCTATGGTGGTCATCATGGTGGGGCGAGGACGGCGTCTAAAATATTGAGTTGTGGGTTCTATTGGCCTTCATTTTTCAAGGATACCGGTGATTATGTGAAAAGGTGTGATGAGTGTCAATGTGATAGAGGAATTTCGAAGAAAGATGAGATGCCCCTTAACACGATTCTTGAAGTTGATATTTTTGATGTTTGGGGGATCGACTTTATGGCACCAGTCATGAGTTCTTCTGGCAACACTTACATTTTGGTAGCCGTGGATTACATGTCAAAATGGGTTGAGGCCATTGCCGTACCCAATAATGAAGCTCGTAGTGTGGTGGCTTTCTTGTAGAAGAGCATTTTCAGTAGGTTTGGCGCACCCCGTGCCATAATTAGTGATGGTGGCTCTCATTTTTGCAACAAGGCTTTCGATTCTTTGCTCACCAAGTATAGGGTAAACCACAAAGCGACCACTCCCTATCATCCTCAAGCGAGTGGCGAAGTTGATGTCTCAAACCGGGAAATCAGGAGTATTTTATCCAAGACTGTCAATGCAAATAGGACCGATTGGTCCAAGAAATAAGATGATGCTCTTTGGGCCTACCGTACAACATTCTAGACTCCGATTGGCATGTCACCATATCGATTGGGTTTTGGAAAAGAATATCATCTTTCAGGGGAATTAGAGCACAAGGCGATGTTGTCTTTTAAAAAGTTGAATTTAGAGTTGGATGTTGCAGCCAATCCCCGGGTTGAGCAATTGAATGAGCTTTATGAGTTCCAATTACATGCATATTCAAGCTTATCCTTATACAAGGACAACATGAAGTACCTCCATGACAAGTATGTGCGGGGGATAGAATTCAAAGGTTGTGATATGGTTCTTCTCTTCAATTCCCAGTTAAGGTTGTTTCCGGGAAAGCTTAATTCCAAGTGGAGCGGTCCTTTTGAAGTGGTTGGTGTTACTCCTTTCGATGCCATTGATCTTAAAAACAAAAATGGTGAGGTATACGGGTCAATGGGCATCAAGTCGAGCATTATTTGGGCAAGTTTGATGATAGCCACGTGGTGGCGCTGATTCATTTGAGGTGACTATGATGGTAACATACATCGTGCCGCGACGTTAAATCACGAACTTTTTGGGAGGCAACCCATGTGTTTTGTTTTTCCTTATTTTTCCGTGTAGAATAGGATTTTTTGGGCAGTTAGATTATGAAGTGTTACAGGGATATTGTTGAACCAGTGCAAGGAAAAATGTCAAAAATGAACAGTCTCTGACCAGTGCCCATGCGGCCGCACACCACAATAGTGCGGTCCGCGTGGGCTTGACAAGTTGAAGGTGCAAAACTCAGAAGACCCTACATGGCCGCATACCACTTTTGTGCGGTCCACGTAGAAGGAATCAGAAATGTCCAATGGGCATAATACCACTTTAGTGGACTGATAAAATTAGGATTTGTTTTAGTCTGCTGACCAATGGGCATAAAACTACTGTTAATAACTGAGTAGGGATACTTAGTCTCTTTGATGTCAAATTTTTAGCTATACTAAACGAAGGATGCCTACAGTTAACTAGCCCTACACAATGTTTTTTGTGGTCCGCGTGTGCTTTCATAAGCAATTTGATTACCCTCTCGTCGCGGACCGCAATCATGTTTGTACGGTCCGCGTGAACCCAACGCGGCCGCGGTCCAAAAATGCGAACTGCGTAGCCTTGGGTTCAGAGAGTTTTCATTCTTTGAGGTTGAATTGTGCGGACCATATCAACTTTTATGCGGTTCGCGTCACTGTAGCTATGCGGCCGGGCTTCAAATAAGTGCGGACCGCATGGATAGATTCAGAGAAGGTTAAAAAATGATACTCAATCTGTGTGGACCACATCCATTTCTGGGCAGTCCGCGTCCATCCTATGCGGCCGCGATCCAAAGTATTGTGGTCCCCGTAGGTACAGTCTAAGAACCATATGTGAACCAATTTGGTCAGTGCGGACCTCCTGACCTTTCTGTGCGGTTCGCGTAATCCCTATCTGCAACACATGTTCTGCAATTTCTATTTAATGGTGTAACTGTGTGTTCTCATTTTGTGCTTATACTAACAACCCTTTTATGTAATGCTTTGCACAGAATGGTGTAGAAAAGGGCCGGTAAACAAATACAACGTGGGGGATCGGATAAACGACTCGGGAGGGGTGGTGCTTCCCGAGGGAAGACTGTGCGGAGAGTGATAAAACTCACTCCCAAAGAAAAGGAAAAAATAAAGCAGCAAAGAAAGATCATTCGGGCAGCCGACAGGGCTGCTTCAGATTCAACTGGGAGTGAGTATGCACCCCCCTCGGGACATCACTTTCAAGCCATCCCCTATCATTCATTAATAGAGGTCCCCGCTCTCGAGGACTCTTCTCCGGAGGCTGCAACCATGGCAACTTCCAAAAATCCAGTTAATGTAGTCTCGAGCTCATATGATGAGTTCGAGACTAATGACGGGTAGGGAAGCAAGTACTCCACCTCTCCCACAGCTTCTATATCAGGGGAGACTGTGGGGTATGCCGAGGGAGGAGAACCAAAGATTGGGAGAATTGACAGAATGAGGAAGCCGGAGTCTTGGGAGGACAGATTTTTCAGTGAAGTAGCCTTCTACTGGTATAGGGAATGGTGGCAAAGAGAAAGTTGATTCTGGAGCGGCGTTTTATTTATGCCTACTTGCTCCCTCACGACCCTCACGTACAAGCTCAATTCCATACGAGAGAGGTTTCGGGATCCTTTAAGGAAAGGGTTGGCTATGCTAATGAACACATAGTGAAAGAATTTTACAGCAGTGTTCACCATGTGGTTCGGGATACAAAAGCAACAAAGGTGAGGAACAAGACGATAGTATTTGGCGGGAAATCTTTGAATGACTTGCTGGGGTTTGGAGCGGAAGATGAGTCTTAGTACTTGGAAAAGCTTGCATTGAAAGAAGAAGGTCGCCCATGGTTAGCCGGGATTCTAGCTGCTCCAGGTACAGTTCTTTTGCAGTTGAAGGCACAAGAGAAAATGTACTGAAACACCCTCAACTTTAAAGCCAAAAGATGGTTGACCTTTGTGTGCAATCGGATAGACCCGACCACACATGATCATTCTATTCCAGCTGATCGTGTTGTTCTTGTTGCTTCCATAATGACATGTTTTCCATTAAACGTAGGCAACATCGTATCTCGCGTAATCTCCCGTGTGGGGTACGAGACAAAGACCAACTACCCCTTCCCCAACATATTGACACTCTACTTATGGGAGATGAAAGTGAAAAAGTAGAAATTTGACATCATGGCACCACCGATGGGCCTGTACTCTTGGTATGATGAAAAGGGTCCGGACAACCCTAAGGGATCAAAGAAGGGCCTAGCCTCCACTTCCACCGCAGCTGGCCAGTCTGAAGAGCCGACTGCCATTAAGCAGACTATTACTGAGACAGTGCCTCCATGCCCATCCACATTTCCTCCTACTACCACAGACGGCCCGGTGATTCTGGTGTCGAAGACTCATAGATTCACGGGAAATAAGCTCACACACATTTGATAGTGTAAACAAGTGGATGTCGGCTGCGACATCCAAGTTGGCTTCACTAACCACTGCAGCTCAGGAAGAGAGAGCCCCGGTGACTGTTGAGGTGCCTTCCTCCATTAATGAGACTCTGAAGAAAATCCTGGCTAACCAGGAAAATATAATTGTGGAGCAGGCAAATTTGGTTAAGGCAGTTGGGGAGCATAGCAAGGGTCTCAAAGACATGGCCAAGGAGCACACAAAATTAAGAAAGGTGAAGGTTTCAGGAGTCGGTAACATAGTCGCAGGTACATGTAGACAAGTTGTCAGCGGATCAGATACCACTTGATTTGTTGTTTGCTGAGTAGTCCATGGAGCCTTCGGATATGCATCCACATGATATGGAGAGGCCGAGGAAGAAGAGGAAGCTCCCCAACACTGAGGGGGTCATGATAGCAGTGGCCCATGTTCAGGAGGGCCTATCCAGCACTCCGGATACTGAGCTTCCTCCAGCCCCAGAAGACATTCAGCCAGTTCAGGAGAAGACACCGGATGTCCCCGTAGTTGAGTAGCAGCAGGCTGAGGACCTGTCTGAGGTCCCGGCCAGTACAGAGGACACGGGAGCCATTGACCAGCAGACAGAAACTGATGAGGCTTGAGGGGCCACTCCTATATCCTTTATTTGATTTCAATAATATATTTGGTAGTTAGAATTGGGGACAATGCTAGCTCTTATTCGTAGGGGTGTCGCTCTACTTTTTGTTTACATTAAGATGATTGTACATATTGATTACTTTTAGTACTTTTGTAGTTCTAGTTTATTTATATATAACTTTTGATTCTGAACTCCCATAGTTGTATATTCTACTTCCCCTTTGTACATATTCATTTGGGTTTCGTTTGAGCTTTCTTTTATTTTTTTATTTTAGTATTTTTGTTGACGTTTTTCATTTTAGTTGCAAAGTTAGGCTTGTAGCCTCTTTTTGGTTTTGTTTTAGTGTTGGCAATAAGCCCTTGGTTTTCTTAACGCCATGGTTCTTTCCAAGGGTAGAATGCTATGTGAACCGGGTGGCTCTTCCCTATGATAGATAGTGTGACAACTTTCTTAAGGGTTGGGTCAGATTTTTGATTTTTTTCTTTTTGATTTTCAAGTTTTTGTAGTTAAGGATACCTCAGGCAAGGCTTCACTTAGGCCTAGCACATTTTCCTTTGATCCTATGGTCTAAGACATTAAGTTGTGTTTAGGATGGTGAAAGTCGTGACCTTGAGACTCTTGTGTTGACCAAAATATTATCATATGGCCGTGTTGGGCCATTGTTTGCTTGAATCATATCAAAGGTTGTTGTGGGCCCTCGACTCCATTTTTGGCAATCCTTGAGTGTGTGTGGTGAGAATTCGATGTGCTGAGCCTAACTACCGTGCCGATAGCCTAGAACTTTCCCCGAATGTTTGTTGAGGCGAAATAATAGGTGGAACTTGACTTGAGAAATGATCTTAGGCTCTCCTTGATACAGAAGTGCAAAATTGAACAATTCCATGACCTACCAATCAAATGATCTCTAGTTCACCCCTTTTGAACCTCAAACCTTATTCTTTCATGAACCAAATTACAAGTCTATACCCGTTCTTAATTAAACCTTCTCTTGGCACTCAAATCTTCCCTTGAGTAGTGGAAAATGACTATGTTTGGGGGAGGGAAACAAGAAAAGTATCGATATCCAGGAGTGTCTACAACAACGGAGTACATGAACGAAACTGCTAGCTAAAAAGGTAGAGTAGAAGGAGACTCTTTGGCTGTGCGGACGCAGCAGATGCATACCTCAAGTCTCCAAGTGAAGCTCCGGACTCACTGATAGCGCGCTCAATAAGAAGTACCCGAATCTGTACAACAAAAGTGTGCAGAAGAGTAGCATGAGTACACCACATCGGTACTCAGTAATTTCCAAGCCTAACCTCGATTTGGTAGTGACAAGGAAGGTCGAGGCCTTACTGAGATAAACATAAGAATAAATATAGATAAAATGAATGTAGGAAATGCAGTAAATCTCAAGTATATAACAAGACAATAAATAGATCGGAACAGCTACAAATATAATCTATAAATACAAGGACAATCATGCAAAAATCAGGATACCGCATGGAGCTCCGGGATTGAACCCGCAGTCCATTCTTACCAATATCTGATGATCTTCCAGGAATCGAACCCGTTGTCTGTCATATCAATAACAGAGGATATCCAGGAATTGAACCCTTTGTCTGTCACACCAATAATAGAGGATCTATCGGGAAATGAACCCGCAGTCCATCATATCAATAATAGGGGATCTATCGGAAATTGAACCCGTAGTCCATCATATCAATAATAGGGGATCTCCGGGAATTGAACCCGCAATCCATTATACCAATAAAAGAGGATCTCTAGGAATTGAACCCGCAGTCCATCATACCAATAACAGAGGATCTCTGAGAATTGAACCCGCAGTCCATTATACCAATAATAGAGGATCTCCGGGAATTGAACCCGCAGTCTATTATACCAATAACAGAGTGTCTCCAGGAACTGAACCCACAGTCCCAATCGTAAGCACATCACAATAATTCAATATTTAATAGAAAGGAACCAAATACAGGCAACAAGTAAAGATCTAGAGCCTAGCATGCTCGCAAAAGGATAGATATTGCAATTTAGTCAATTAGAACAAATAAGTTACTAACATGCTTTTCCTAAGCTAAAACAAGTGAAATTGCATTTATAACAGTTAAATACGTGAAGGAACATAGTCTAAACAAGTCAAGTAAGATGAATTTTTAGAAATTTGCACAAGTACATGCTTGTCACCTCGCGTAAAAGGAATTTAAACCATATGTAAGGAATCCTAAGGAGAGATATCCCCCACGCAAAAGTTAGACAAGTCACTTACCTCGAACCGATACAAAACCACTAAGAAACAATGCCCTTGTCACGAATATCCGACTCCGAGTGGCCTAAATCTATTCAAACCAATTACATATCATAAATAACATCGCAAGTAACTAATTCCACTATTAAAATTAAAGTTAAGGCGCAAAAATAGGTAAAATAAACCAAAATGCCCCTCAGGCCAACATCTCGGAATTGTACAATTTTTACATTTTCAGAAACCCCGTATTCTCACGAGTCTAACCATATAAAAATTTCCAAATTCAGAGGTCAAATGCCCCTTCAAATCATCAAAGTTAGGTATAAGAACTTTATCCCAATTTTTATTCAAAATCCGAAATTAAAGCTTGAATTTGAGATTAGATTAGCGGGTAATAATCATAATGGAGTAAGGAATCGCTACCCAATGATTGCCTCTGAAAATCCCTCGAGAAATCTCCCAAAACTGCCTCTCTAGCTTGAGATTGATAAAAATGGAAGAACCCTCATTTTTGAAAGGTTTATATCTGCCCAGGCATTTTCTTCAGTGCAATCGCATAAGAGGGGATCCGATCACGCAGAGTAAAAATTGAAGGCCAGGAAAATGGTCTATCCGAACGCAAAAGAGGTCATGCGATTGCGGAGAAAGGGGAGGTGAAGCTATGCGATCGTGGACTGGGCAATGCGATCACATAGAAGGATTTTGGCCCTGAGGCCCAACTCCTAATATCTACTATGAGAACGCATGAAAAGTAGTGCAATCGCGTAGAAGGAGAAAGGAAAAAAATGCGATCGCATACAAGGACCTGCGATCGCATTGAAAGAAGAAGGCCCCCAACTAAATGAACTATGCGATCGCATAGGTGGGCTACGATCGCATAGAAGAAAAGTCTGCAACAGATCTGAAGGGATTTTTCTACAATTTCATCAACACAAAATGCCCCGTTGGGCATCCGAAACACACCCGAGGCCCCCGGTACCTCAACCACTCTAGGAACATATCCCATAACATCATTCAAACTTATACCAATCCTTAAACCACCTAAAACAACACCGTAAACTCGAATTAATCAACTATTTAAACATAAAAACTTCAAAACATAACCAAATCTCTTTCGATTCAAAAGCTAACCAAAATGCGTCTGATTGACCTAAAATTTTGCAGCACGTCCCAAATGACATGACGGTTCTACAACAACTTCCGAAATCCCGTTCCGACCCTCAGATCAAAAATTCACTATCGGGTCGGAAACTTCAAAATTCTAACTTTTGGCTCAAGACTAAATGAGCTACGAACATCCAAAATACATTCCGAACACGCTCCCAACCCCGAAATCACTTAATGGAATTAAAAGAACCATCAGATTTTCATTACGAGGTTGTCTTCACACTGTTCTGATTACGGATTATTTTCCAACACTTAAGATCTCATTTGGGGACTAAGTGTCCCAAAACACTCCGAGTTCTATTACCGAACATCCCGGCAAACCACAATTAACTTAGGGAAGCAGTTAATGGAGGAACGGGGCATAAATTCCAAAGACGACCGGCCGGGTCGTCACATCCTCCTACACTTAAACATTCGTTCGTCCTCGAGCGAGCATAGAGAAAATACCTGAAGTAGCAAAAAGATGAGGATATCGGTTGTGCATATCTCGCTCGGTCTCCCAAGTCACCTCCTTGACCGGCTGACCCCGCCACTGAACTTTTACTGAAGCTATATCCTTTGACCTGAGCTTTCAAACATATCTATCTAATATTGCCACTACTTCCTCAACATAGGACAAGTCATTGTCCAACTGGACTGAAGTGACTCCAACACGTAAGACGGGTCACCATGATACCTCAGAAGCATCGAAACATGAAATACTGGATGGACCCAACCAAACTGGGAGGTAAAGCAAGATCATAAGAAACCTTCCCAATCTCCCTCAATATCTCAAATGGGCCAATGAACCTCGGGCTCAACTTCCCTTTCTTTCCAAACATCATGACGCCTTTAATAGGCAAGACCCGAAGCAAAACCCGCTCACCAACCATAAAGGATACATCACAAACCTTCTGGTCCGCATAACTCTTCTGTCTGGATTGGGCCGCACGGAGTCTATCCTGAATTACCTTAACCTTATAAATCGCATCCTGGACCAAATCAGTGCCCAATAGCCTGGCTTCACCCGGATCGAACCAACCCACCGGGGATCTGCATCTCTTACCATACAAGGCCTCATATGGTGCCATATGAATACTGGACTGATAACTGTTGCGGTATGCAAACTCAACAAATGGCAAGAACTAATCCCAAGATCCTTTAAACTCAATCGTGCACGCACGGAGCATATCCTCAAGAAACTGAATAGTGTGCTCGGACTGCCCGTCCGTCTGAGGGTGAAAAGCTGTACTTATGGTCACCCAGGTACCCAACTCATGCTGGACGGCTCTCCGGAACCGTGATGTAAACACTGAACCCCTGTCTGAGATGATAGAAACAGGAATGCCATGCATATGGACAATCTCCTTAATATAAATCCCTTCTTACCGCTCCGCTGAGTAAGAAGTACCCACTGGAATGAAATGAGCGGACTTGGTCAGCCGAGCCACAACAACCAAAATAGAATCAAACTTCCTCGCCGTCTGAGGGAGACTAGTCACAAAATCCATGTGATATTCTCCCATTTCCATTCCGGAATCTCCATCTGCTGGAGTAACCCTCCCGACCTCTGGTGCTCGGCCTTTACTTGTTGACAGTTGAGGTATCTAGCTACAAACTCCACTATGTCCTTCTTCATCCGCCTCCACTAGTAATGCTGCCTCAGATCCAGATACATCTTCGCGGCACCCGGATGGATGGAGTACCGCGAACTATGGGCCTCGGTCAATATTACCTCGAATCCGAAAATAGCAACTCAAAGCTCAATTGTTGCCTTTGCTCTAGAATTCGACCCCGAACAAACAATATCTAATCATAATTTACTCGAATGTATCAATAAATTCTAGTTAAATCAATTCGAATGCATAAGAATGAAGTTCCCAAAGTTTTACCAACAATTCCCAAAATTCCCCCGGGTCCACGTGGTCAAAACCCGAGGTTCGAACCAAGACTGGGTTACCCATTCCCCCACAAGTTCATATATTTAATTGGTTTTGGACGGACCTCCAATCGGGGTCCAACTCCCAAAATTTTTAAAAACTTAGGTTCCACCCAAAACCTAAATTCCCGTTTGTGAAAACATTTGATTGAAGTTGAAATCATGTTAAAAGATGTTAATAAGCAAGGAATTTAAGTTAGAGATTGCTTACCAATCGCTTAGAAGGAAGAAAATCGTTTAAAAAATCGCCTATTAGGTTTTGAGTTTTTGAAAAGTGGAGAAATGGCTGAGTTTTCGAATTTATATACCTTTCTGAGGGCCTGACGCGGACCGCACAAAAATGTGTTGCGGCCGCACCGAGTGGGGAAAATTCGGGTCCCTCTGAACCCTTCCAGTGCAGACCGCACTGTTTTGGTGTGCGGCCGCACTAGTTATCCCAAAATTCTTGACCTCAGACACTGCCACGCGGACCACATTGAAATGCATCGCGGCCGAGCGGCTCCAGCGCGGACCGCACAGAAATGGTCGCGGCTGCGCTGGTGTCTGCAATACCTCAACTATTTTTCTTAAGCATATTACCTCCTGGACCTCACTCAAACTCACCCGAGCTATCGGGGCTCCAAACAAAAATGTACACTAACTCAGGGACATCCTACGGACTTACTCGTGCGATCAAATCGCTAAAATAACATCATTTACATAGAATCAACTCTCCAAACACATGATTTCATTTCAAAGTTCATAACTTTCTAATTTTCCATTTCTAGTCTGAAACACGTCAAACGGTGTCCATTTTCAACCAAACTTTACAAATAGCGCTTAACACACATTTTAGACTTGTACCGGGCGTCGGAACCATAACACGAGCCTGATACCATTACTTTTGATCAAATCTCATTTTCGCTTTTCCTTGGGCATTTTCAAAAAATAATTTTACAGAAAAATTCCGTACTCGGGCCAAGGACCTCGGATTTCAATTCTGGGAATACGTCCGAGACCCAAATTTCCTTACGGACCATTCAGGATCATTCTGGGTCCGTTTACCCAAAATGTTGACAAAAGTCAACTATAGCAATATTATTATCAAAACTCATAGTTTTTTACACAGAATTCATATATTTTCACATAAAAATTTTGCCGCTTCGCGCCCGGATTGCACACACAAATCGAGCCAACCAAATAAGAGGTTTTCAAGGCCTCAGAAGCACAAAGAAAGGGAGAATTACGGTAATGACCCCTTTGGGTCGTCATATAGGTGGGATGCGATCGCAGAGAAGAAAAGTCTGTAGTAGATTTGAAGGGATTTTTCTGCAATTTTATCAACACAAAAATGCCCCGTTGGGCGTCCGAAACACACCCGAGGGCCCTGGGACCTCAACCAAACCTACGAAGATATTCCATAACATCATTCAAACTTGTACTAATCTTTAAACCACCTAAAATAACACCGTAAACTCGAATTAATCAATTATTTGAACTTAAAAACTTCAAAACTTAACCAAACTCGCTTTCGATTCAAACCTTAACCAAAACACGTCAGATTGACCTGAAATTTTGCACGCACGTCCTAAATGACATGACAGTGCTATAACAACTTTCGGAATCTCGTTCTAACCCTCCGATCAAAAATTCACTATCGGACTGGAAATTTCAAAATTTTAACTTTCGGCATTTCAAGCCTAAATGAGCTGCGTACATCCAAAATACATTCCGAACACACTCCCAACCCCAAAATCATCTAGCGAAACCATCGAATTTTCATCCGAGGTCGTCTTCACACTGTTCTGATTACAGATCAATTTTCAACACTTAAGCTCTCATTTAGGGACTAAGTGTCCAAAAACACTCCGAATTCTATTACCGAATATCCCGGCAAACCAAAATAGCAGAAATGAACTTAGGGGAAGCAGTTAATGGGGGAACGGGGCATAAATTCCAAAGACGACCGACCGAGTCGTCACATCCTTACTACTATATCTTTTTATCTGGAATCAATTAAGTTTAACTAAGGTTTACCCCTTCATCCTTGATTGATTTATTCAAAAAGGTTTTAATATCTTTTGAGTCAAACATTACCTACGATAACATGTAAAGATATATGATAGTCTAAAAAAAGTTTTACGCTATCTCGTCACCTCAAATGATATTTATATATAAGTTTTCTTAAAATATAAGATTTGAAATTATGAAGTAAAGTAGATTATCTGCTACAATAGATAAATATATGTGATAGTGTAAAAAATTTCTTACATGACAATGTATCAACATAAACTCGTGAATTTAGCATCCGCACCTAGCAGCAACTTAGCTTTGCCAGTTGCAAGTTGCACCAATAGAGAGAAGAAAGAGAGAGGAAAACTTGGATTCTGAATTACTAATATAGCTTTTGCCTTTCGTGAAAGTGGGAAAGAAACTCTTTTTCTAAAGAACGTGATGGTGATACAAACCGGATCCTCCATTAAAAACCAACAGAATGCTCCTTTTTATTCATCACTTATACATCCACTAAATTGTTGACATGTCAGACACAAAAAAGCGTTTCACTAAAGTTAAATTGAGTCAATAGTCTCGATTTTCCTACTAGTGACAATCTTATTGGGAAGAACTTGCTTTAGGTAATGAAAGCTTTTTAATTACTTGTAGGGCAAGTTTCTTAATTAGTTGGGTAGAATGCCATGTCGAAGCTCCAACAACATGGCATAGAATATGGACTAATATTATATGTGTGGAAAAAAGATTTGTACTTGTCAAAAGTTGATGAAAAGTCGTTTAGAAACTATATTTAATCCTCTTTTTGCCCTTCAAGTCACCTCGTGACATTTACCACTGGACGTAACGTCACAATCATCAACTGTTTTTTCATTTTTATACCCATGCAATTACCACTAACTATATGCAGATTCATTGTTTCAAGTGCAAATATTTCACTTCATGCTTGATCAGTTTAGGTCCCGTCACTTTTTGGTGGGACTAAATATATTTTTTGGTACTCAACACTTGCGGGTATTTTGTTTAATAAATAAGTCCGCAAAATGTGAAGAATCCAAAAATCAACTAACTATAGGCAGATTTAAGATTTTTAGAATATACACCATTAATAAGACAGTAAATCCGCCCATGCAACCACCCAACAACAATAAGTATATCTCAATCCCAAAAATCAAAATGAATAAAATTTCAATTGAAGACGACCTCTTTCCTATATTTCAGTCATGAGGGAATATGGTTCACCTCACGAAGACAAAGCACATGCATATCTTTATGATGCATAACTCAGTTATGACTGATGGTTCCGTTTAACCAAAAATATGATTTTTTTGTCAAAACTAAAGATAAATAGAAATTCGGGTTACTGATAATCAGGAGACGAAAAAGGAATAATAGTTTTTGAGAATAACAAATAAGCGGTTAATAAATTTGTATTTCTGTAATATCGATGATATTTTGTGTCCTTACAAGTGCTCAGACCTTCTTCTTTTATAGTTGATTCTAGGAAAAGGTGTAATGCCTTAGTGTTAATGAGGCAATTATGAGTGAAACGTTACATAATTATTCCTATTTAGTACCAATTCTCTAACGTACTGGGTATTTAATGCTGAATTTGGACTCCTTTTCGTCATCAGATCCATGTCTTCAATGCCTTCTGATCTCTTGGCTTTAAATGACTTAAATAAGTACGAAGCTTGTATTATTCGAATTGCTTCTCGTGCCTATTTAGCTTTCTTCTCCCCGTATCTGTTTTCACTCATGCCTCTTAATTGATCATCATGTTGTGATCATTTGACCAGTCCACGTGTCATGCCACATCATCTTTAATATAAATTCGGTTTTTCCCAATATCGATAGTCCCTTCACTTTCTATTTATTTATAAATTATATATTTGGGAAGTGGATCTTCATAAAAAGAGATTTTTTTTGCCGTAATTAATGCTATGACAGTAATGATGCTTCAATTGTCCATTCTAGTTAATGCTCGGCACACGTGTCACCTTCTGATAGGCTTAGTAATTCTGCAACCTTTTTTCAAGGTTTCTTCATCCCCTTTATTCACGAAGTGATAGTTGCCTTTATTAGAGGCTTTCCATCACTACATTTCTATATTTGATGGATGCTGGTATATACATGCTGTCTTACAGGCGCGTTAGGAATGTTTTCTAGAATTAGGACTTTCCTATGATTAGGGGTTGAAGACGACATTGTTGAAGAAGTATGAACTAATGGAGAAAAAAAGCAAAAGTGAGTAATAAATTGTTTGTTGAAAATCTATAAAGAAGAAGACAAAATAAAGAGGTAGGGTTCGTTGCCTAGGGTCTACTCATAGTGGTTTATCTAGTTTTGCCGCTGTTCCTTATGGTTTTGGCATCAGAGGTTCCACCTCTAAAACTTCTTCTTCTAAAGGTAAAGAACTTTCTAAACCTCTCCGAGAACCTTTAGTTGAAGAAATTGTACCCAATGATTTATCTTTGGGAATGACAGAAGGTCTCTCCAAGAACAGGTTATAAACTTAGAGAAAGCCGACACCTATTCTTCTCTGATAGCTGAACCTATGATTCCCACTGTTCGGAAAGATTGTAATTGGAGAGAAAATCTTCTATGATGATTCCAAATCCAAATAAGAGAATTTCTTCTTTTAGAATTTGATTTTCTTTCATTTATACTTATCCCTTTACTTTGGGATTTAAACTTGTTGTTGACCCAGTCATACTTGAATTTTGTTGTTTTATCAAAATATGCTTAGCACAAATAGGTCCTCTTGTTTGGACAGTTGCGGCTTGCCTGAGGTGTTTGACTACCAAAGCCAACGGTAATTTTAACTTCCCGCATCTTATTCATCTATACCATCCCAAATTATTTCTCCATGGATTTTTTACCTTGACTGCAAGAAGCAAGAAGGTCTTGGTAAACCCCGAGGATGACAAAGATCGAGGGTGGTACACTCGTTAAGTTGTTGTACGTACGGTAGATTTGTTGGGTGAATCAAATATTCCCTACGAAGTGAAACTTTGCACTTAAGTTTTCTTTTACTTACCGTACCTATTTTTAAGAATACTTCTTTTCTAATTTCGTTTCTATTTGGTTTTTTGTAGAAACCATGGGAGATTTGAGTCCTGTTCCAAATTTCTGTGGTGGTTAGATTAAATTTTGAAAACTGCGCCGATGCAGGCGAGAACGTGGAAATCAATTTCCCATTTACATGGTTGGAAAGTGAAGACCCACGGTATATTTTCTTATGCTTTGCCGTATAATAAGTTCTTTCTTGTTTTAATTCTTTTATACCTCTTTTTATCAGGATTTGGTGTTAGGGGCATGATAGTTAAGGTAGTCGGTGCCCTTCGACCTTCTTCTAGCTCTTCACTTTCTTTGGAGAAAACTAAACTCATGATGTCGAAGAGGAAGGTTATAGAAGAATAATCTGAGAAAGAAGAAGAAGAAGATACCTCTTTAATTGCTAGGCCAAGAGCTATGAGATGCATCATTTCTGAAGATGAAGTTGAAGATACTCCGGCTCGAACCTCTATATCTGAGCCTGTTCAGATTCCTTCTGATGAAGACACAACTCCAAGGGACTCTAACGAATCTATTCGAAATCTCTTTGTTTGTGGGTTTGAAAGGGGAGAGCTTGGGCCAGTTCTCGATGAAACCCCCATCTCTTCTTCTATTCCAGTTTCTTCTATTCCTCTTTCAGTTACGAGTGTTCCCTTGCCTATTTTATCTACTCCTACCTCTTTACCTATTTTGATTCCCTTATCTGTTTCTTTTGTCCCTACCTTGACTCCTTTAGCTCCAGTTTACACTCTTTCTACTGTTCCTCCTTCTCTTGCTCCTCCTTCCTCTGTTCAATACACAGAGGAGGGTTCCAGTAGCAGAGGTTTAAGTATGAGGAGCATTACTCTTGAGGTTCCTGCTAATCATAGACTCTTAAGAAAGTCAGGTGAAGTAGATGTGCGGCTTGAGCCGCTGATTGGAGATATTTAACAAGTTTTTTATATATCTTGTTAAATTCTCACTTTTGCTGCCTTTTCCTTGTAGGCTAAGCTTATTGAAACTGAGTTGATGGAAAGGATCTCCCTTTTAGAAAAGAAATCTCGTGAGTCTTATAAGGCTACCCACGAGGCTGAGGAAATAGCCAAGGAAGCCCAATTAGAAGCAACCAATTTGAGGGAGCAATTTTAGAAATCTCAAAGAACCGTAGAAGAATTACAAGAAAGGAGAAACCACTTGGAGCAGCAAAAGCGTGGTTTGACTTCTGAGCTAGTAGTTGCTATGGCTTCTTCAAGCCAGTTTGAAAAAGATAAAGAGCATTTGGAGTTCTCGTTTTCTAAGAGATTATCAAAATCCATTGACGAGATCAAAGAGCTTATGGCACTTTTGGGCAAGAAAGAAGAATATGCAGGGGGTTAGTGCAAATCTTGACTCAGGCTCAAGATGACTTAAGGATCTCTACTGACAAGATACGTGCTTTAGAGAGTTCTCATGCCTCCCTCGAAGCTTCACTTGATTATCATTTTGCTGAACACCAAATATTGAAGAATGATTTAGCTATGTGGGCAAGGGAGTATGGCCTTCTTGAGGAGAATTTCAAAATAGAAGTGAGTTAGGCTTTTCTAAATTTCCATCGTGATACTTTAATGGAGGCTAGTCAAGAACTTTGATTTACAATCAGAATTGGCCAATGACTTAAAAAAGATTGAATAAATCCAACAACTACTTGACTCTCCTTCTCCTGCACTCAAAGCTCATATGGCAGAAGAACCTCTGAATGATGAAGTTAGTGTTGTGGTGGTTGAAGTGAAAGCATTGTAATTCCAGCCCCCGAAGGTGAAACTTCTATAACATAGTCTAAGGAAGCTGATGCTCCCGTGACTCCTGCTTCCCTTGATGACCTTAACACTTCAATCCCAGCTGAAACCGCTCCTATTGTTGCTTCTTCAGAAGTTGCTACCATGCCTGTGGCTGCCCCTGAAAATGAGATTGCAACTTCTGATGTTCTAACCCCTTGAGTGACCAGTTGAATTTGTTTCAAACTTTACCGTTGCTCTTTTTTTTAACTGATTGGTGGTTTTATACCTTGGTAATTTTAAGAGATTTTTGGTGAAGTCCCCAGTTATCATAATGGGACACTTGTAAAAAGATATTTTCGCTAAGTTTTTACTTAGTCATTTTAATATTAAGAAGTTTTCTTGGTACTTCTATGTGTTCTATTCTTTCCTATTTATTTATCTAGGACTTATAGAATAGCTTAGCATGTTTATCCTTTGAAAATGCTTTATGATTCATTTCATGAGTTATTAACATGAGGTTTATAAAAGATAGCCCTTTTATATAAATCGACACTTAATGGATAAGACGTCTCAACTTCATAATGGTGTTATAATACGAAGAAAGAAATAGAAATACACATGTTTTGTATGAAACAACTTTGACAAGTTTTTATTCATGAACTTGGACAAGATATTGAATATTACACGTATTAAAATACATCTATAACTTTTGTGTAACTGTTTTTCTTGTAATAGATTCTACAAATTATAAAATAAACCAGGTTTTCCCTTATAACCTGTTTCAGATTCATGACCCTATCTTTATATATTAAGAAGGGTTTGAGAGGTGACTTCTTTTATGAGTTTGAGATATGACTCTGTTGTTCTCATGGAAAAAAAAATTATGATGAATGTCTTGTGTTTGTTGAACACGAGGACGAATGCTGAAGACTTCGTAACATTTGCTCAATACTTGTCTTTTTGTCGCTGGATTTTCTTTTAAATCTTGCTCAAACTCGATCAACTTTTGTTCGATATTCGTATCTATTTTTCTGCATGCATCTGTGTATAATATGTAGTCCCCCAAGTGTTTGAGGGGTGAAGTATGAATCCTCGTGCACTTGTTTGCTTATTTCAATTTGGTCCTTTTCCTGAAACAGAAAAATATATGGGACTCGGTGGTGCGATTATAGATGAAGACTGCCTATCTCATTTGTATTTCCATCAGATTAATTGTAACACTGGGCTGGGAATTTTAGAATATTCCATTTTTGTAACGACTCAAAGGGTCATTACCGTAATTCTCCCTTTCTTTGTGCTTCTGAGGCCTCGAAAACCTCTTATTTGGTTACCTTAATTTGCGTGCACAGTCCGGGCATGAAGCCGGAAAATTTTTATGTGGAAATGTTTGAATTATGTGTTAAAAACTATGAATTTTGATAATAATATTGCTATAGTTGATCTTGGTCAAACTTTTAGGTAAACGGACCCGTACCCATGATGTGACGGTTACAGAGGGTCCGTACGAAAATTTTGGACCCGAGTGTATTTCGGGAATCGAAATACGAGGTCCAAGGCCCGAGTATGGAATTTTTCCGTGAAATTGTATTCAGAAAATGCTTAAAGAAAAATGAAAATGAGATTTGATCAAAATTAATGGTATGGGGCTCATATTTTTGTTCCGACGCCAGGTAAAAGTCTTAAATGAGCATTAAGAGCTATCTGTAAAGTTTGGTTGAAATCGGACGTCACTTGACGTGTTTCAGACTAAAAATAGAAAAGTTGAAAGTTTTGAACTTTGAAATGAAAATTATGAGTTTTGAAGATTGATTCTTTGTTTTTGATGTTATTTTCGCGATTTGATTGCCCGAGTAAGTTCGTAGGATGATATTGAGTTAGTGTGTGTGGTTGGTTGGGAGCCCCGAGGGTTTGGGAGTGATTTCGGGGGTGGTTCGGGATATTTTTGCACTTAGAAAATTGCAGAAACTAATGCAGTTGGTGCCCAGCTAAGTTCTTCGCGATTGTGGACTCCCTTTCGCGTTCACATAGCTTTGGGCTTCTCCTCCTTCGCGATCGCGTAACATCTACTGCGTTTGCGTACTTGCAGACCCTCCTCAATCGCGAACGCATCCCTACTCACACGTTCGCATAAGCAAAGTTACAGGACCCCTGAATTTCCTCGCGTGATCCCAATGACGATTGCGATGGACCTAGTCTTCCCTTCAACGCGAACGCAGCCCTTATGTCGTGATCGCGTAGGCTAATTTGCTTCAGTGAATTAAATTAAAAACAGAACAGTCCACTTCATGAATTTCAAACTTTTCTCACACAGACCTTCCTTCACCACCCTTCATTGAAGAGTCTCAAGCTTTCCTTCCTCCATAACTCTTTGGGTAAGTATTCTTATCTTCATTTCCTCACTATATCATCATCTAATCACTAAAATCCTAGCCTAAAAACGCGAAATCAAGGTAGAAATTAGGGCTTTTGGGTAGAGTTAGGTTTTTGAGAATTTTGGGTGATTCAACCTCAATTTGGGGTCGAACCGTAAAACAAATCATATATTTAGACTCGTGGGGTTATGGGTTATCGGAATTTGGTCCAAGCCTCGAGTTTGAACCATGTGGGCCCGATATCAAATTTTGGTATTTTTGAAAGAAAAATTAGAAATGCATTTCTACGCCAGGAAATTATATCCTTGTGCTATTATTGATAATACTGAGTCAATTTATGTTAGACATCGTAGGTTCGGGGTCGAATTCTAGAGGAAATGCAATTTTTGAGCTTTTTGTTGCTATTTTCGGATTCGAGGTAAGTGTTTGCTATAACTTTGGCTTGAGGGAATAGGATTAGGATAATATTTGCTATGTGCTATGTGGAGTTGGTGTATAGGTATGATGACGGTTACCTATGCGCCCGAGTCTAGCATGAACGTGAGTCATAATTGCTATTAAAATTTTGAAAGAAGTGAACAATTGTGATAATTACTTGTTAAATGCACTATGAAGTGATAGTTGAGAAGTAAATGAGCTAAAGAAGGAATTTTGGTATTTTTCCATTGCCGGGACTTATTGTTGAGTTGTTACCCCTTGCCGGGACTTATTATTGAGTTGTTTTCCCTTGCCGGGACTTATTGATGAGTTGTTCCCCCTTGTTGGGACTTGTTGTAGAGTTGTTCTCCCTTATCGGGATATTTTATCTTGTTGTATATTCCTCTCCTGTTTGGTTGTGACTGTTGATTGGGTGAGGAAGAGAGAGATTATGCACGAAGGGTCTTCCGTGCCATGTTTCTTGATTATTTGAGCACGAAGGGTCATTCCGTGCCTTGATGTGAGAGTTATGTGAGGAAAGCACGAAGTGTGATACCATGCACTATGTATTGAGAGCAAAAGCACGAAGGGTGATGCCGTGTGTTATATTTGACAATTATTTTGAGAAATGAGAGTAAAAGCACAAAGGGTAGTGCCGTGCAGTTGTTGATTCACTGGCTTTCTTTTATTAATGTTAAATATTTAGTTACTATTTCTTGTTCGTTGGACTTATAAATGAACTGTCGTATCCTCCAGCATGTCCCCTCCCGATTCGCTGTTTAAATTTTGTTATATGTTTGTTATTGCACATATATATGTACGGGTTGATTTTGGTAGGTCTGGTTTAGCCTCGTCACTACTTCGCCGGGGTTAGGCCGGGCATTTACCAGCACATAGGGTCGATTGTGCTAATACTACACTTTTATGCCCTTTTGTGCATAGGTCAGGATACCGCTTACGGACCACAGCAGTAGCTAGGGAACGAGCCTTCACTCTAGAGACTCCGAGGTAGTTCGCTGCGGTTCGCGGGCCCAGAGTCTCCTCTATATCTTCCTGTTTGTTTTTATTGTTTCAAAAAAGACTTGTTAATTGTTTCCTTCAGACTGATGTTTTTAGTAATCTATTAGTAGTCCGTGAGTAGTGACACAAGATACTAGGTAGAGGCATGTTACAAATTTCCGCATTTTTATTATTGTTGTTTCACTATTGTTGCTAAAAGCCTTCCGCGTGATTTTAATTAATTATTTAAGTATTTATATTGTTTTAGATTAAGGTTTTTGTGAAAATTTTTAAAAGGGGTTGGCTTGCCTAGCTTCGACATTAGGCGCCATCACGACTCCCGGTGGTGGAAAAATCCTGGCCGTGACAATTATGTCGTGCAGGTCGTGACTAATCATTTGGCATGAGTTAGGGTTTTTGCCTAGCATCTAATATCGTTATTAAAACTTTAATAATTCAAAAGAAAAATTTTAACATTGCGATACCTGACCGTGGGTACTTTCTCAGAAGTAATACCTCTTCAAGTGGATGGCATTTCATTGTGAGGATAAAACTTTGCCATCCATTGTCTCCAGCTCGTATGCTCATTTTTCCGCAATGTCAAAAACTCTGTATGGTCCTTCCCATGTTGGACTTAGGTTTCCTGAATTAGCAGCCTTTGCAGATTGGAACATCGTTTTAAGCACGAAGTCCCCAATTTTGAAAAATCTGAGGCGTAATATTGTAATATCGTTCAATTACTTGCTTTTGTGCTGCCATTCTAATTAATGCAGCTTCTCTTCTTCATTCAAGCAAGTCAAGGTTGACCCACATCTCTTCATCATTAGATTCCTCTATTGCTTGAACGTACCGTGTACTTGGTTATCCTATTTCAACTGGAATTAAGGCTTCCGCACCATAAACCATTGAAAATGGTATTTCTCCAGTGCTTGTTTTTTTCGTTGTACGATAAGCCCATAATACTCCAAGTAATATCTCAGGCCAATTGCCTTTTGAATCCTATAACCTCTTTTTCAAGTTGTTGATAATGACTTTATTTGTGGATCCGCTTGTCCATTACCCACTGGATGATATGGCGTAGACGTTATCCTTTTAATTTGCCAACTTTGAAGAAATTATGTGATTTGAACTCCTATGAATTGTGGCCCATTGTCACACACGATTTCCATTGGTGCTCCAAAGAGGCATATTATATTTTTCAATATGAAATCTTTAACTTCCTTCTCTTGTACCTGTTTAAATGCTCCTGCTTCGACCCATTTAGTGAAATAATTTTGAGTACAAGTAGAAACTTTACCCGACCCTTTGCTTGTGGTAGTGGACCTACGATATCCATTCCCATTTCATAAAGGACCACGGGGCTATAACAGGGTCTAGTAACTCAGCTGGTCTACACATATTATTGTCGTATCGTTGACATTTATCACATTTGGACATGAAACTGTTTTCCTCTTCTTCCATCTTAGACCAATAATACCCTGCTCGGATCAACGTTCCTACCAGTGATCTTCCGCCCTGCGTGATTTTCGTAATGTCCTTCATGTACTTCCCTTATCACATATTCTACTTGCGAAGTTCCGAGACACCTTGCTAGTGGTCCATCGAACATCTTTCTATAAAGATTTCCTTGATATAAACAATGTAGAGCATCTTTTTGGCGAAGAGCATGAGCCTTTTCTTTGTCATTAGGCACGGTTCCATGCTATAAAAAAGCAATAATTTCGTTTTTCCAATCCCATGTTAAATGATTAAAGTTTACCTCATTCTTATCAGGTTCGAGAACAGAATCAAATAAATGTATGATCGAAGCATTTGCATCGTTTGATGCGTCAGTTGCAAATGTGAGATTAGCTAAAGCATCTGCCTCCACATTCTTATCTCTTGGGATCTGCACTAATTTCCAACTTTTGAATTGCTTTATTAGTTTCCGTATGTTTTCAAGATATTCTTGCATTCGAGTTTCCTTGGCTGTATAAGTCCCCAACATTTGATTGACCACGAGTTGAGAATCACTCTTGATGATAATTTATGCTATGCCAATTTCTTGTGCCAATTCTAAACCTGAAATTACAACCTCGTACTCAGCTTCATTGTTAATTATAGAATGACATTTTGTGGATTTCTAATATTTTCACCCGTAGGTGGTATGAGAACTATCCCCAAGCCCGCTTCTTTTACATTAGATGAAACATAAGTGAATAAAATCCAAGTACCCGGGTTTGCACCATTAAAAACTAGTAATTCCATTTCTGCTTCTAAATGCATCCCCTGACTAATATCAGCTACGAAATTAGCTAGTACTTGAGATTTTATAACGTTTCCTGGGTTGATAAATGGTTTCGTATTCACTTAGTTCTATAACCCACTTTGCTAATCTTCCTTGCAGTTCGTGTTTATGCAAAATGTTTCGAAGTGCAAAAGCAGTAACTACAACAATTGGATGCCATTGAAAAAAAGGTTTTAATTTTCTAGATGCCATGATCAAAGATAATGCTAATTTTTCTAGTTGTGGGTATGGTGTTTCAGCATCTAGTAAAGACTTGCTTACATAATAAATAGGAGATTGTTTACCTTGGTCCTCACGGACTAAAACATCATTTACCGCAACTTCAGATACAACCAGATAGATGAGAAGATTTTCTCCTACCTTTGGTTTTTTCAATAATGGTGGGTTTGACAAGCAAGCTTTCAAATTTCTATGGGCTTGATGACATCTTCATTCCATTCAAAATGATCTTGCTTTTTGAGTGCAGAGAAAAATTTTAAAAATTTTTCTAAAGATTTGGAAATAAATCTTCCCAAGGCTGCAATTCTTCCCGTTAATCTTTGAACTTTCTTTTTATATGTACGAATATCAGGGATTTCTTCAACTGATTTGTTCTGAGAAGGATTTACCTCAATACATTGGTTAGAAACGACGAAACCCAAAAACTTACCTGCTGCAAATCCAAATGCACATTTTACTGGATTGAGTTTAATATTAAATTTGCATAAAATTTCAAATGTAACAGATAGATGAGAAATATGATCATGAGAAATCTGGGTTTTAACGAGTATATCATCTATATATACATCCATCATTTTTCCTAAATGTTCTTGGAATAATTTGGTGAACAACCTTTGATAGGCTGCTCCAGCATTTTTGAGACCAAAGGGCATTACTTTATAATAGTAAGCCCCTCTATCTATGATGAAAGAAGTTTTTTCTTCGTCAATAGGGTCCATTTTTAATATGGTTGTGCCCTGAATATGCATCCAGAAAACTTAAAAGTTCATGTCCTGTAGTAGCATCAATTAATTGATCTATATGCGATAAAGGAAAAGAATCTTTTGGACATCCTTTATTAAGATTTGTATAATGTACACATACTCGGCACTTACCATTTTATTAAGTACAATAGCTGTGTTGGATAACCAATTGGGGTACTTTACCTCGCGGATTGACCCAATTTTTAATAACTTTTGGACCTCATCATGAATCACCTGGTTTTTGAAAGCACCTTGATTTCTTTTCTTTTGCTTTACTGGTGTAAAGGATGGGTCTTTATTTAGTTTAAGAGTCATCACATCTGGTGGTATCCCTGTCATGTCAGCATGAGACCAAGTAAAATAGTCCACATTAGTTTTTACAAATTCAATTAATGTACCTCACATGTTTGAGTTTAAATTTGCTTCAGCATAAACTTTTCGTTCAAGCGACTACTCAAATAATATCACATCCTCGAGTTCTACGATTGTTGTTTTGACATTTTTATTCTCTTCAAGTTCTTGAATTGTATCACATCTTAAATTTGTTTTCTCTCACTCAATTGAGGTTGATTGCTGACACCTTCAACTATTTTCTGTAACTGCTATTTTTCTTTATTTACGGTGATCGCATTTGTTACAGCATTGATACTATTGGCTGTTTGCTGATCCCCTCGAATTTGACAAATCCCCCATGGTGAATTTAATAACTTGATGCAGATTTGATGGAACAATATCCTTATCATGGATCCAAGGCTTCCCTATAATCATATTGTAAGCCGTTTACATATCAACTGCCTGAAATTTAGTTTCTTTGACAACACCTGCAACAAATGTTGTTAGGATTACCTCTCCTTTTGTTATCACACTTGAATTGCCGAACTCAGACAAGGTATATGCCTTGGGTATCATTTTGTTTTCAGCTTGCATTTCACGTAATACCATTAGTAGTATAATATTTACGGAACTTCCTGGATCAATCAAAAATCATTTTACATTAGTATAATGAACAAGTAAAGATATTACCAGTGCGTCATTATGTGGGGTTATTACTCCTTCGGTATCTTCATCCTCGAATGAAATACTTTCAATTTCTAAAACCTGTCGTACTCGTTTCCCATATGTAATTGTTACTTTAGAAATATTGTTGGAAGCTTTGTAGCTTATGCCGTGAATATCTTCTCCTCTACTTATCATATTCATTGTTCTCTTGGGTGAAGGGGGCTTTGGTGGATATTTCTTATTTTTCATATAGGCTTGCTTACCTTTCTTACTAAATAATTCAGTGAGGTACCCTTGCTTCAATAGATGATCTACTTCACTTTGTAAGAATCTACATTCTGAAGTTTTGTGCCCGTGATCATTGTAGAATTCTCACCAATGGTCAGGATTGGGTCTATTTGGATTTGACGGCATCTCTTTTGGCCATCGTACCTTATCTCCCATGCTCCTTAAAACATCCACGAGCTCAGAGGTAGTGATATTGAAGTTATATCCTCCGACCCTTGCCTTTAAACGTTTTTCATCATCTCGTGACTCTTGTCTGTTGCGAGCATTTCTGAACCTTGATGAAGAACCAGATTCCCCGTTCCTCGATTTTTTATCATATTATTGGTTATCCTGTTTTGACCATGAGTCTTTCCCTGCAGGTCCCATATATGGATTTTATCTATTTTTACCTGATCTTTTTTCTGTTTTTGATCTTCTGGAACTGCTCCTTTCTTCGTGATGAAACTTAAGTATGGCATCTTCTTCAATTCGCAACTCCATGCTTTACCTATTGTAAACATCATTCCACATGGTTGCAGGGAATTCTCGAAGGCTTTATTTGAGTCTTATCGTGGCTTCACAACTTTTGCCATTTAGATTACTTGTAAAAGCTATTGCAGCTCAGTTGTCAGGTACACGGGGCAAAGTCATTCTTTCACGCTGGAATCTATGAACAAAATCTCTGAGCAATTCTGAATCTCCTTTTTTTATTTTGAAAATATCTTCCATTCATTTCTCAACCTTTTGAGCTCCCGAGTGTGCTTCAATAAAAGTATCTGCAAGCTCAGCAAAAGAATTTATAGAATTTTCAGGTAAAAGAGAATATCAGGTTAATGCACTCTTGGCGAGTGTTTCTCCAAATTTTTTGACCAGTGTTGATTCAATTTCTTGTTTGGTCAAGTCGTTGCCTTTCACGCCTGTTGTAAATGCAGTCTCATGGTCACGGGGATCTGTTGTGCCATCATATTTTGGGATGTCAGGCATTTTGAACTTTTTCAGAATTGGAAAGGGAGCGGCACATGGCTTCCAATGTTGCTGTGAGTATTTGTCCATGTCTACCCCATTTATTATAGGCGGAACTCCAGGGATTTTCTCAATACGCTCATTTTGTTCGTTAATCTGTTTCTACAAGGTTAGTACTAAGTTTTGTAAATAGGAATTATTTGAATTACCTGGTTCCCCTTCCTGTGGTTCACTGGTGGTTCCTCCATTTTCAGAATTAACACGACCAGAATTAGGATTCTCCAATGTATTATAATTAGGCGTTGGTGTGGGTGGTGCAGCAGGAAATCGTTTAACTAGAGCCTGAAGAGTTTTGCTGACTTGTGCATCAATTAAATTTTGTAAAGTTTCATTTGCACCCCCTTCAAAATATTCAGATTGCTCTTGTTGATCAGCACTAGATTTAGGAGCACGAGTGCCTTCACGAGATTGTCGTGGTGATTTGGAGGGGAGGGAACCACATCGATGTTTGGTAGATCTCCCTGATTTTGCTTGATTTGATTTTCATGATTTTCCAAGGTGTTACCACTGTTATTGTTGTTGTTGTTGTTGTTATTTGACATGTTGATAACAACGAATAGAATGTAGCTTAAAATTAAAGAAAAGATAATCAGATTTTCAGTAACGGAACCAATTCGTTTAACCAAAAATATGATCCTTTGGTCAAAGCTAAAGATAAATAGAAATCTGGGTTAGTGATAATCAGGAGACGATAAAGAAATAATAGACTTTTTGAGAATAACAAATAAACAGTAAATAAGTTTGTATTTCAGTGTAATATCGATGATAGTATATGTCCTTACAAGTGCTGAGACCTTCTCCTTTATAGTTGATTCTAGGAAAAGGTGCTTAGTCTTAATGAGGCCATTATGAGCAATAAAAGACAATAAATAAAATGTTACATAATCGTTCTTATTTAATATCAATTCTCTAATGTATTAGGTATTTAATGTTGAATTTGGACTTCTTTTCGTCATCAGATCCATATCTTCAATGCCTTATGATCTCTTGGCTTTAATTGACTTAAATATGTACGAAGCTTGTATTATTCGAATTGTTTATCGTGCCTATTTAGATTTCTTCTCCCCGTATCTGTTGTTACTCGTGCCTCTTAACTGATCATCATGTTTGATCATATGATTAGTCCACGTGTCATGCCACATCATCTTCAATATAAATTCATTTTTTTCCCAATACATATTCATACATCTTACGTGCAACTTTTGACGATCTCATCTCTACCCATATACATCCCACTAACTTGTTCAGCATCAAAATAACTTTAGAATGTCTCATATTAGTTGAGAAGACGTATTGTAATGATCTTGAACAATTTTTACCTCATGAGTTAACTTAACTAACAAATGGCAATGTAACCAACAATAGCCTTTAGAAGCGAGAAGTGGAAAAGTGAAATTTGATTTTCCCAACATAAGAGGCGACCCCCATGTGCTGCAAAGCAAATACTATATATATTGATATAGTCGAAGAAACTTAGTAAGCATATGGTTGTTATGACTTATGTGTAGTACCTAATTTAGGCCAGGCCAGGAATTGCCAACTATGGGCAGTTTCTTTAGTTGGTCTTGCTAGTGGCCGCATGGTCATTCTCCTGCTCATGCTTTTAGTTTGTTAATAACTTAACATAAAAATTAAAGTAGTGAAAGAGAGGTGCCCATTCGAGTAAGTCAAAAGCGAGAGGCAAATGTAATAAATAATCCCACTCACTTTTAGGACTTAAACAGTTTTTGGGTAAACAATCAATATCAAATCACGCCCCAAAAAATAGTTTAAAAGGCATATATGAAAGCCACAAATATTCTATTGATGGAGACGTTTACGAAACTGTTAAACAGTCTTAGTTTTGCATAATGACACTCATTTAGGCCAAAGGTCAATTTCAAGGTTGTCATGATATGTAATGCCAGAATTGTAATAGAAGTTAATTTTCGATCATAACTACAGCATGTTGCGTTGTTACGTTGATATTGTACCGCCCATGCTTTGGTTGCCCAACTTGTGTCCAATTATTGAGTTACCAGTAGGACTGTCACTACTAGAATTCCGAAAAAAAACAATCAAATTTTAACGATTAAATTTTGTCCATCAAAAAAACGATCAAAGTTGATCGTCAAACTATCGAAAATAATAAAAAAATATTTGAAATACTTTAACGACCAAAGTTGGTCGCTATTTGGTTGTAAATTTAGTCAAACTGTTAACTGGACTGGACAGACTCACTTGATCAAAGATATACTGAGACCCAGTTCTAACTTTTAATAATTTTTATTATTAATTTAAATATTACATAAAATATAAATAAATTTGATAAAATTAGTGACCAACTTTGGTCGTTAAATTAAATTCATGTATAGTTAGAGATCAAAGTTGATTTCTATATGATCAAAATTAAAAATTACATTTGTATTTACTATCTAAATAATATAAATGTAAGTAGTTAAAGAGCAGAATAAAGGGACACTATAAAGCGGACAATACAATTAATATTTGTTATTTATTATATAGTACCTTTACAATTTGTACAGGATAGAAGTAAAGTCACCGATTGGGAGGAAAAAAATATAAGGAGTAATAGTTATGCACAAAAAGTAAGTCACAAAGCAAATCCAAATCACATTAGCAAAAAGAAACCCCTAGCAATTAAAGAAATAAAGGACAGAGTAAAGGGACACTATAAGCTGTAAATATGATAAGGTAACCAAACAAATATGAAAGCAATTACATACTACTTCACGATATAGGACTTACTGGGGAGATAGGTCAATGCTTTGCATATTATGATCAAAATAACATGCAAATTAAATATTGTCGCCCATTGGATAGCGGAAAGAGCTGAATCTGTGTTCTTATTCACGTAGAATTGTTATAAGTAGGACACTAATTGAATCGTGTTAGAATTCCATGCAAGTAGGAAAATATTTTGATGTTACAATTCTGTCCAACATATATATATATATATTAATGCTTTGCATATTATGATCAAAATAACACGCAAATTAGATATCGTCGCCCTTTATATAGCGGAAAGAGCTGAATCTGTGTTCTTATTCACGTAGAATTGTTATAAGTAGGACACAAATTGAATGGTGTTAGAATTCCACGAGAGTAGGAAAATATTTTGATACAATATATATATATATATATATATATATATATATATATATATATATATATATATATATATATATATATATATTGGGACGACCCAAAGGTGTTAGAATATACGCTTAACGCTAGAGGGGGGGGGGGGGGGTGAATAGCGTTATAATAAAAAACAGCGTAAACTTGCGGAATTTAAAAATTGCAGGAATGAAATAAGTGAGATAAGTAAATAATAAGGAACGAACGCACTGATGTTATCCTGGTTCACCATAACCCGTGGCTAGTCCAGTCCCCGAGAGACTCTCTCGAGATTTCCACTAACTTCGTTAAGCTTACGGGTGCTTAACAAACCGTTACAAACTGAGAACTTGAGTCACACAAGCCTCAGCAACCTTTGCTCGAAGATACAACACTTCAAGACTTCAACCAAAGGAATCACAACGTTCCTTCTTACAATACAAGGGATTAACACTTCCCTTCAAGTGTATAAAAAAACTTTGCACTCAAAACAAGACTCTCCTTAAGAGTAGATATGAGTAAAATAAATACGCTCAAGAACGCAACAACTTTCGTCAAGAATTTGGTTCTCAAAAACTTATGTAATGAATAGAAAATGATGAATAAGAGAGTATGCAAGCTTTAGCAATAATATGATCAGTTGTTGTGTTTAGAAGACTGATTTGAAGATGTATTTATAGTGTCAAAAACATGCATAACCGTTGCCTAATTGCCAATTAAGAATTACTGATTTTGTGCTACGACAATCGATTGTCTAATTGGCACAATCGATTGTTTTCTAATCGTTCCAAAAATTATTCCCAGATTTTACGCAGCATAATCGATTATCTAAGACGTATAATCGATTACTTGGCAACGTTCAAAAAATCTTTTTCAGATTTTACTTCAAACAATCGATTATTAAAATCCTATGATAGATTATCTGACGGAGTTTGAAAATATTTTGGCAACAGTCATTTACATAATCGATTATGCTATATGGACAATCGATTATATTTCAGTCTTGAAAAATCTAATAGACACTGCCTCAACACAATCGATTGTCATAAGGTTCACAATCGATTATTTTGTATCTTTGAAAAATCTGATAGACACTGCCTCAACACAATCGATTGTCATAAGGTACACAATCGATTGTCATGCAAATTTCAAAAATCTGATGGACACTGCCTTAACATAATCGATTATCATAAGTACATAATCGATTATCTTTGTCCAGATTTTAGAGGCATATTTAAAAATCATTTTGCTAAAATAAATATGCATTATTTAAAATCATTTTGCTCTAAATAAATATGCATGATTTGATAAAAATGTTTTTATGAGAGAAGCCAAGTCTTGAGTTAAATTGTCGGATCAAGATCACAATTAAAGAGTGACTCATGTATAACTTTGTTTAATCTTTATCTTTGTTTGTCTTGTGCTTGAACTTCGTTACGCGACATTTGCGTGCTTGTGCTTGGACCTCGTCATATGTCAATTGCGCATCGTTTGTCATTTATCAAAACCTACAAATATGAACACATGTTTAGTTTAGTGCCTTGAGAACGTGTTTCAACAATTTTCCCCTTTTTTATTATGACAAACCTAATCGGGATATGCATATTAGGTAATTCATAATGACGATCCAAGACAAGTATATATATATATGCAATTAGTTCCCCCTCAACATATGAATTCCCCCTCAATTTGTGCCAATAAGTATTAAGTGCATAGCCCTTATTCTTCCCCCTTTTGACATTAGCAAAAAATTGGTAAATAACTTGTTTATTGATTAATCAAAAATTTCAACTTCATAAAAGGGATAATAAAGCAAATAATGTCAATATAATCGATTATTGATACTTGATAATCGATTATATACTAAAGAGAAATCGATTATTCTAAAGAGGAATCGATTATTCTGCACCAAATTCCCCCTGCTTTTTGGGCGATACCTGCAAAAATACGTTAGACGCCTCCGACGCTCAAGTTAGTAATCATGTGAAAGGGAAAATGCAATGCATGACTTAGATCAATGTGGAGTCAAGAATCCCGAGTTCACTACGAATTCGGAAGAAGGACTCTTTCTCTAATGGTTTTGTGAAGATGTCGGCCAATTGATCATTGGTTTCAACAAATTCAATTTCGACATCACCTTTGAGAACGTGATCTCTTATAAAATGATGCCTAATTTCAATGTGTTTTGTTCTTGAATGAAGAACGGGGTTCTTCGTCAAGCATATGGAGCTAGTATTATCACATCTAAGAGGGATATGATCGATACTTAGGCCATAGTCCAAGAGTTGCTGTTTCATCCAAAGAATTTGAGCGCAACAACTCCCCCCGGCTACATATTCAGCCTCGGTTGTGGACAACGCAACACTTACTTGTTTCTTGCTAAACCAAGAAACTAGAGAGCTACCGAGCAAATGGCAAGTGCCACTAGTGCTCTTGTGGTCCAATTTGCATCCAGCGAAATCAGAATCGGAATAGCCAACTAGTTGGCATGAAGAACCTTTGGGGTACCATAGACCCACATTTACAGTACCAACAAGATACTTCAATATCCGTTTCACCGCAGTTAGGTGAGACTCCTTAGGACATGATTGATAACGAGCGCATAAGCACACGCTAAACATGATGTCCGGTCTACTAGCAGTAAGATAAAGGAGAGATCCAATCATACCTCGATACTTCTTGGTGTCGACTTCCTTACCTTTCTCCTCTTTGTCTAGATGGTCGGATGTGCTCATGGGAGTGGCCATTGCTTTTGCCTTGCTCATTTCAAATCGTTTTAGCAATTCTTTGCAATATTTAGCTTGACAAATGAAGGTTCCTTCTTTCATTTGCTTTACTTGCAGCCCCAAAAAGAAGGTTAGCTCACCCATCATAGACATTTTAAATTCGTTTGTCATTAAATCAGAAAATTCCTTGCACATAGCATTGTTAGTAGCACCAAAAATAATATCATCCGCATAGATTTGAACTAATAAAATATCATTGTTTTTATGCTTAACAAATAGAGTGGTGTCAACTTTCCCCCTAATGAATTCATTTTCCAAAAGAAATTTGCTCAATCGTTCATACCAAGCTCGGGGAGCTTGTTTGAGACCATAAAGCGCCTTTTTAAGTTTGAAAACATGATTGGGAGATTTAAAATCTTCAAAGCCCGGGGGTTGTTCTACATAAACTTCTTCTTGAATAACACCATTTAGAAAAGCACTTTTTACATCCATTTGATATAAACTGAAATTCATAGAAGAGGCAAAAGCAAGCAATAAACGAATAGCTTCTAACCTTGCTACGGGTGCATATGTTTCTTCATAGTCAATTCCCTCTTCTTGATTATAGCCTTTTGCTACAAGCCTAGCTTTGTTTCTAGTGATTACGCCATTTTCATCTAGTTTGTTTCGGAAAACCCATTTCGTACCAATTATGGTATGATTTTCGGGTCTTGGCACCAAATCCCAAACGTCATTTCGTTTGAATTGGTTAAGCTACTCTTGCATTGCCAAGGTCCAAAATTCATCCCCAATTGCTTCGGAGATGGTTGAAGGTTCAATTTGAGAAACGAAAGCAGTATGTCCTAAGGTGTTCATAAGAGTGTTTCGAGTACTTACCTGTTGTTCAATGTCGCCAATTACCTGTTCGAGAGGATGGTCTTTGATTGTCCTCCACGCGTTAGGCAGCTTCGTTTCTTTTTCCAGTTGTGGCGCTTCCTCGGATAATTGTTCCAAGATTTCATCTTGAATTTCCTTAGGAGTTTCCTCTTGTACTTTGTCTTGAGGACTCATTGAAATTAAACTACCTGCAAGTTCAAAACCAGAATCCTTTCTCGCCAAGCGAGCATTATTTTCGGAAAACACAATATGAGGGGATTCCTCCACAGTTTCGGTTCTATTATTGAATACTCTATATGCTTTGCTACGTGAAGAGTAACCAATAAAAATTCCTTCATCGGATTTGGCATCAAACTTTCTCAAATTATCTTTACCATTGTTATGAATAAAACATTTACAACCAAATACTCTAAGATGGGAGATATTTGGTTTCCTTCCCTTGTAGAGTTCATAGGGATTTTTCATGAGTATTGGCCTTATGACTACTCTGTTTAAAACGTAGCATGCGGTACTCACGGCATCCGCCCAAAAATATTTGAGAATCTTAGCCTCATCGAGCATGGTTCTAGCCATCTCTTCGAGACACCTATTTTTGCTTTCCACCACTCCATTTTGTTGTGGTGTGCGTGGAGCAGAGAAGGTGTGCTCGATACCGAGTTCGTCACAAAAATCCGCGAAGAGATTGTGATCGAACTCTCCCCCATGATCACTTCTTATTAAAGTGACGGTTGTGTCCTTTTCATTTTGAATACGTTTGAGAAAACATTTAAAATTATGAAAAGCTTCACTTTTATGAGCAAGAAATAGTGTCCATGTAAATCTAGAATAATCATCAACAATAACAAAAGCATAACGATTTCTACCAAGACTTTCAATGCGAGATGGTTCAAAAAGGTCCATGTGAAGAAGTTGCAATGGTCTAGTAGTTGAAACAATATTTTTCGATTAAAAAGATGCTTTTTTTTGCTTCCCTTTTTGACAAGAATCGCAAATGGAGTCTTTTTCAAATTTCAAATTTGGAAGACCAATAACTAAATTTTGTGAAACCAATTTGTTTAAAAGATGCATGTTGATGTGAGCTACTCTACGATGCCATAACCACATATCATCTTCTTTGCTCATAAGACAATTCACATACTCAGATGAAGAATTTTCGAGATCAACCATATAGATGTTATCCATTCTAAAACCACGAAGGATAATTTTAAAATCGCTACGGCGAAAAACTAAGCATTCATCCGAATCAAATAAAACAAGATTTCCCTTGTCACATAGTTGACTTATGCTCAAGAGATTATGTTTTAGACCTTTAACTAGCAATATGTGCTTAATGGAAGAAGGTTCATCCTTACCGACCGATCCAACGCCGATAATTTTTCCTTTGTTGTTATCTCCAAAGATAACGCTTCCTCCTTCCTTGTGTTCTAGTTGAAGGAACTTGGATTCGTCTCCGGTCATGTGTTTGGAGCATCCACTATCAAGGTACCAAAGTACACTTGATCCCTTCAAACATACCTACAAGACAAATTAATGAGTCTTTGGTACCCAAGCTGTTTTGGTTCCTTGAGAGTTAGGTATAACATGCTGTTGTGCTTGACATGCAGTTAAGTGTCTATGTCTAGTGAAGCAAGAAGGAGCAATATGTCCAATTCGATTGCAATAATGACAAATGACATTAGGATTATGCATTCGTCTAGGTTGATAGTAGTTGGACGGACGAAATTTGTTTACTCTATTTTCGACAATATGACTATTGCGCATTTCATGAAAATCATTTCTCCTACTATTTGTTCTAGGATATGCAGCATTTCTAGGATAGTTATTTCTAGGTTGAAAGCCATTTCTAGGTGTCCTAAAATGTTCAAAAGTTTCTTCTAGTGTTTGGTGTAGGATATGCATCATTTCTAGAATAGTTATTTCTAGGTTGAAGGCCATTTCTAGGTGTCCTAAAATGTTCAAAGTTTCTTCTAGTGTTTGGTCTAGCATGCATGTTGATTCTAGGATTGTTATTTCTAGGATGAACATTTGTTTTATTTATCCTAGGTTGAGCCTTAGGTGGTTGGGGTTTGGCTTCAACTTTTTCTTTAGGCTCGTTTTTAAAACCTATCCCATGTTTGGTCGATTTCAAATTAACAAGAACCTCATTCAGATTTTTATGAGAAGAATTAAACTTATCTAAGGTGCCCTTAAGTCTTTCAACCTCATCTTTTAGATGCATGCAAGAAGTACAATTTTTACTAGAACTCTGGGGTTTATCGGCGCTTCTCTTGCCGAATTGTTTTCTTCTTTCAACTTCTCATTTTCCAAAATCAGTTTTTCCAAATCCTTTTCTTTCAAAGAGAGTTGTTTTTCAAAATCTTTTTCTTTCAAAGAAGCATTTTCGTTAATGTTTTTAACAGTTTTGGAAGCTTTAATGAATTCACTATACAACTCATCAAAGGCATTTTGCATTTCCTCAACAGAATAGAAGTTTTTGGAAGAAATTTGACATACCTCTTCTTGATTGTTTTCGTGAGCCATGAGACAAAGATTTGCGGTTTCGTCTTCTTCTTCCTCACTCGACTCGTCTCCGGAGTAGCCTCCCCAAGATATGTATGCTCGTTGTTTCTTGAAGGGTTTCTTCTCCTTTTTGACATTTGGGCAATTTGATTTAATGTACCCGATTTCTCCGCATCCATAGCACTTTACTTGATCTCCTTGTTGTTTGCCTTTTCGTTCATACTCTTTTCGCATGAACTTTTGAAAACTCTTAATAACGAGTCCGAACTCGTTATCTCCGTCCTCATCATTTTGAGGTTGACTTGTGCTTGCCTTGAGGGCGATTCTTTGTTTCCTTTGATCATTAACAAGAGGGTTAAGTATAGTAGATTCATAAGTTTTAAGGTTACCTCTTAATCCGTCGATGGTGACATTTGAAATGCCAATAGACTCTTGAATCGCGTCGGCCTTGGAGCGCCATTCCGGAGTGAGACTTCGGAGAATTTTTCGGACAAGTTCCTTATCCGTGAAGGTCTTCTTAAGAGCATGTAAGTCATTAACGATTTTTGAAAATCGTTCGAACATGTCATCGACCCTTTCGCCTTCCTTCATGTGAAACAGTTCATATGCATGGGTTAGAAAATCAACTTTAGCCTCTCTTACCTGGTCCGTACCTTCATACGTGATTTTCAGCTTATCCCACGTTTGCTTCGCTGTTGTGCAACATGATATTTTTCTGTAATCATCAGTGTTTACAACACAATATAATAAGTTGATGGCTTTAGCGTTGTTCTGCACTTTTCGGATATCATCCGCATCGTATTCATCTTCGGATTTTGGAACCCATTAATTTTCAACCTTTTTGGTTGGAATTTGTTCTCCCTTCATTATAACCTTCCACAGATGAAAACTATTCGATTGAATGAATATTCTCATCCTTTCCTTCCAGTACGTATAGTTTGTGCCATCGAATAGTGGTGGTCGGGTGGAGCATTGTCCTTCACCTATTCCTGCAAAAGAATCACAAGTAGAAGCCATGGATTGTTTCTCTCAAACGGTTAAGTTTTTCAGAGATTTGGGCTCTGATACCAATTGTTAGAATATACTCTTAACGCTAGAGGGGGGGGGGGGTGAATAGCGTTATAATAAAAAACAGCGTAAACTTGCGGAATTTAAAAATTGCAGGAATGAAATAAGTGCAATAAGTAAATAATAAGGAACGAACGCACCGATGTTATCCTGGTTCACCACAACCCGTGGCTAGTCCAGTCCCCGAGAGACTCTCTCGAGATTTCCACTAACTTCGTTAAGCTTACAGGTGCTTAACAAACCGTTACAAACTGAGAACTTGAGTCACACAAGCCTCAACAACCTTTGCTCGAAGATACAACACTTCAAGACTTCAAGCAAAGGAATCACAACGTTGCTTCTTACAATACAAGGGATTAACACTTCCCTTCAAGTGTATAAAAAAACTTTGCACTCAAAACAAGACTCTCCTTAAGAGTAGATATGAGTAAAATAAATACGCTCAAGAACGCAACAACTTTCGTCAAGAATTTGGCTCTCAAAAACTTATGTAATGAATAGAAAATGATGAATAAGAGAGTATGCAAGCTTTAGCAATAATATGATCAGTTGTTGTGTTTAGAAGACTGATTTGAAGATGTATTTATAGTGTCAAAAACATGCATAACCGTTGCCTAATTGCAAATTAAGAATTGCTGATTTTGTGCTACGACAATCGATTGTCTAATTGGCACAATTGATTGTTTTCCAATCGTTGCAAAAGTCATTCCCAGATTTTACGCAGCATAATCTATTATCTAAGATGTATAATCGATTACTGGCACCGTTCAAAAAATCATTTCCAGATTTTTCTTAAAGCAATCGATTATCAGAAATATACAATCGATTACTTGGCAACGTTCAAAAAATCTTTTTCAGATTTTACTTCAAACAATCGATTATTAAAATCCTATAATCGATTATCTGACGGAGTTTGAAAATATTTTGGCAACGGTCATTTACATTATCGATTATGCTATATGGACAATCGATTATTTTTCAGCCTTGAAAAATCTAATAGACACTGCCTCAACACAATCGATTGTCATAAGGTTCACAATCGATTATTTTGTATCTTTGAAAAATCTGACAGACACTGCCTCAACATAATCGATTGTCATAAGGTTCACAATCGATTATTTTGTAGCTTTGAAAAATCTGATGGACACTGTCTCAACACAATCGATTGTCATAAGGTACACAATCGATTGTCATGCAGATTTCAAAAATCTGATGGACACTGCCTTAACATAATCGATTATCATAAGTACATAATCGATTATCTTTGTCCAGATTTTAGAGGCATGTTTAAAAATCATTTTGCTAAAATAAATATGCATGATTTAAAATCATTTTGCTCTAAATTAAATATGCATGATTTGATAAAAATGTTTTTACGAGAGAAGCCAAGTCTTGAGTTAAATTGTCGGATCAAGATCACAATTAAAGAGCGCCTCATGTATAACTTTGTTTAATCTTGATCTTTGTTTGTCTTGTGCTTGAACTTCGTTACGTGACGTTTGCGTGCTTGTGCTTGGACCTCGTCATATTTCAATTGTGCATCGTTTGTCATTTATCAAAACCTACAAATATGAACACACGTTTAGTTTAGTGCCTTGAGAACGTGTTTCAACAAAAGGGTCATCACCAGATTCTCCATTTTTCCGTTCTACCGAGGCCTTGAAAACCTCACTTTTAATTATCTCGATTTGCGTGCGCAATTCGGACACGTGGTAGAAAAGCTTAAATGTGAATTCTGTGAAAATTTGATGAACTTTTATATTAATATGGTTAAAGTTGACTTTGGCCAATATTTTTTGTAAACGGACCCGGACCCATGACGTGACGGTTCCCGAGGGTCCGTAGAAAATTATGGGACTCAGGCGTAATCCCGAAATCAAAATCCGAGGTCCCGAGCCCGAGAAAAGAATTTTTGAAGAAATTGTTTTTCTAAAAATGGTATGACAATTCTAATAGAAAACGAGTTAAAAAAATATTGGTATCGGGCCCGTATTTTGGTTCCGGCATTTGGTACAGATCAGAAAAAGGGTTAGGTTCTCTCTGTGAAATTTGGTCGAGATCGGACGTCATTTGACGTGTTTCGGACCTAAATATCTAAAGTTTGAAGTTTATAAAGTTAGAATAAAAAATAATAATTTTGGGGTTTGATTCAACGATTTTGATGTTATTTTGACAATTTGATCGCTCGAGCAAGTTCGTAGGATGTTATTGAGTTAGTGTGTGTGTTTGGTTAGGAGTCCCAAGGGTTCAGGAGTGATATGGGCTAGTTCTGGGTATTTTTTAACTTGGGAAAGTTGGCAGATTTCTGAAATTTTTCCTTGGTGTTTTGTTCTTCGCGAACGCGGCCTCAAGCACGCATTCGTAATGCCTTGTCGTTTTCCTGTTATGTGTTCGCGACTCCCTTCTCACGATAGCATAGTTCTGTTTCCCCCTTCATCGCGTTCACGTCCTAGCTCCCGCGTTCGTGTAGGCCATTCCCGTTGGACCCCCAGTTTTCCTCTTCGCGTTCGCAGTCACCTTATCGCGAACGCGATGGTCTGTGAAGTCAACCCTTCTCGAATGCAGCCCCTTTCCCGTGAACGCTAAGGGTATTTTTTTCCAGCGATTTTTAAAATAAAAAACAGAATAGTAGCTCGGGATTTTTTCATTATTTTCACACGAGCTCTTCTCCTAACACCCCATAGACGATTTTGAAAAGCCTTTTCCTCCATAGCTTCTTGAGTAAGTGTTCCTAACTTCATTCTCTCTTCATTTCTTCAACTAATCACTAATTTTCTATCCCTAAATCATGAAATCAAGATAGAGATTAGGAGTTTTGGGTAGAGTTAGGTTTTTGAGAATCTTGGGTGATCAACCTCAATTTGGGGTCGAATCTTAAAATAATTTATATATTTGAACTCATGGGGTTATGGGTGATCGGGTTTTTGTTCGAGCCTCGTGTTTGGACCATGTGGCCCAAGGACAAAATTTGGTAACTTTGGAAGAATGCTAGAAAATTTATATCTAGGCTATGGAATTTTGTTATTGAGTCTTTACTGATATTATTGAATTAAATATGCCTAGATATCATTATTTCGGAGTTGGATTGTAGAGGAAAGGCGATATTTGGGGGTTGATTGCTATTCTTTGGACCGAGGTAAGTATTTGTTCTAACTTTGGCTTGAGGGAATAGGATTAGAGTATTGTTTGTTATTTGCTAATTGTTGAGTACGGTGTATAGGTATGGTGACGAGTATCTATATACCGGAGTCTAGCATGACTGTGAGTCTTGTTTGTGTTATTCGGGTTTCCGTGATACCTCTTTCTTGTTTAATTAATATGTTTTGTATAATGTAAAAGGTTTGACGAAGAACTGTGATTCGTACATTATTAGAGCGTTATCTCGAACGAGAATATGAATATTGAGAAATAAGTGACCAAAGGATAAAGTTTTGCAATTACTGCCTTGCCGGGACGTGCAACTTATTGTTTTTGTTACTCCCTTGCCGGGATTTAAGTATTATATGTATTCTCCCTTGCCGGAACATTGAGGTGTTAGTTGTGCCATTACCGGGACTTATCTGTGTTTGCTCTCCCTTGCCGGGATGTTTAATATTGTTCGTTTATTTCCCTCACCCTGATTGGTTGTGACTATTGATTTGGTGAGGAAGAGTGATTATGCACGAAGGGTCATCCCGTGCCATATTTTGATATTTATGCATGAAGGGTCATTCCGTGACATATTACGATAATTATGCACGAAGGGTCATTCTGTACCATGTTATGAATAATTGAGCACGAAGGGTCATTCCGTTCCCCGATATGAGAGTTACGTGAGAAAAAGGCACGAAGAGTTATACTGTGAACTTTTTTAACTGTTTTGGGTGAGAATTATAGTAAAGGCACGAAGGTTGGTGCCGTGGTGTTGATGATTTTTCTGTTCTACTTAATTAATGTTATTGTTCAGTTCCTTTTTCCTTAGCTATTGATTCTATACCTGAATTGCTACATCCTCACAACAATGCTCCCCTCCTTCCTAGCTGTTTAAATTTTGTATATTTTCCTCCTATTGCTTGTAAATGCTGCTCAGAGGGTTTGAAAACCCGGACTTTCACATTATAATGCTATATTGAGGCGTGACACGCATTCTATGACGAGTGCGGAGTCGTTTACGGTTGGAGATTATGACTTGGTCCATCCCGGGTGTTATTTCTACTACATTGGCGATTGAGACGCATACTTTATCACTGTGAATTTGGCTTATCGCCACGTTTGGGGCCTTGTGCCGACTTGTATAATCTTTAGGGGATTTTGAGTGGGTTTTGTCACTTGTTTGCGTATTTCATATTCTCAGTCATGATTTCAACTATTAAAATATTATATGAATTGTATTTTTGAATATGAATACTAAATGAAAAGGATATGAGGGCTGAGATCCCAAAAGTTTGTCATGCCCGATGGCAGTGAATCTATTTTATTGAGATGGGTCGAGAATCTGATAGTATGGATGTTTTTCCTTGATATGGAATGGGTTGCCCGCCATAGCAATGATATATTGATATTGTAGCCAATAGCCTATTTGATTCCACGAGATGGGTGATATTGCGCTTGGGCTATAAGAGCCACTCCGGAGTCTGTACACACCCCCCAGTGAGGGCCGACGACGCTAAATAAATAGAGCGGGCTGCACGCCGAAATAGGTATAGAGTGTACTAGTATACATGTTGCATCTTTTCATGCATTATTTCTTTAACTGTATAATAGTTACTACTTTCACTGATATTGATTTGAACGGCTAGATTTACTTTGTGCACTTTCTGTGATTTCTTACCTTCGAGCTATATTTATGTTTATTACTCACTGGGTCGGAGTAATCACTTTTCTCCCTGCACCTTGTGTGCAGACCCAGGTTCTTCCTATGCGAAGTAGATCCAGTTGATCATAGAGTTAGCTTTATGGGAGTGTCGAGGTAGCTTTACGGTGTTCACAGCCATTGATTTCTCCCCTATATCCCTATCCTTTATTTTCGCATTTTCAGCTTTTAGACAGACTTGTAGTAGATGACACTCTATATTTAGAGGCTCATGTCCGTGACACTGGGTCCTAGTTGAACTATGTTCAGTATTATTGCTTAACTTCTGGATTTTTATCAGTATTTCGTGATATTTGACTTATATGGTTTAGTGATTCACTGATTTATTCATCTACCTCTCTTTATTAAATTGGGTTAAATGTTGGTCGGTCTTGCCTAGTAGTGTGCTGCGCGTCATCATGTCCGGATTGGGATGCTAGAGATGTGACTATTGGTGATGATGGTGTGTTGATGATGCATGGCCGGATTTGTGTGCCCGATGTGGATGGGCTTAGAAATTTGATTCTTGAGGAGGACCAAAGTTCGCGGTATTCCATCCATTCGGGTGCCGGGAAGATGCATCAGGATTTAAGACAACACTACTGGTGGAGGATAATGAAAAAGGATATTGTAGGTTATGTAGCTCGGTGTCTTCAGCATGTGAAATATGAGTATCAGAGAACGGGTGGCCTACTTCAGCGGATAGATATTCCTGAGTAGAAGTGGGAGAGGGTCACAATGGACTTTGTGAGTGGCTTTCCTCGGACCTCGAAGAAGTTTGATTCGATTTGGATGATTGTTGATCTGCTGACCAATTACGCGCATTTTATTCCGGTATGTACTACTTATTCTCCTGAGCGGTTGGCTGGGATCTTTATTCGGGATATTGTTCAGTTTCATGGGGTTCCAGTTTCTATTATCTTGGATAGAGGAACTCAGTTTACTTTCCAGTTTTGGAGGACTTTCCAGCGAGAGGTGGTACACATGTAGAGCTAAGCATAGCGTTTCATCTTCAGACGGACTGGCAGTCCGAGCATACCATTCAATTATTAGAGGACACGTTGCGTGCCTGTGTGATTTATTTCAGAGGTTCTTGGGATGAGTTTCTATCTCTTGCAGAGTTTGCCTACAACAACAGTTATCAGACCATCATTCAGATGGCGCCGTATGAGGCCTTATATGGGAGACGGTGTACATCTCCGATCGGTTGGTATAATCCCAGCGAGGCTTGGTTGATGGGGATAGATTTGGTCCAGGATTCCTTAGATAAATTGAAAGTGATTCAGGAGAGACTTCGCACAGCTCAGACGTGTCATAAGAGCTATACGTACCGGAAGGTCCGAGATATGTCTTATATGGAGGGTGAGAAGGTTTAGCTAAAGGTTTCGTCCATGAAAGGGTGTTATGAGGTTTGGTAAGAAAGGGAAGCTGAGTCGGCGGTTCATCAGACCTTTTGAGGTGCTTAGGAAGATTGAAGAGGTGGCTTACAAGATTACTTTGCCACCCATCTTATCGAGTGTGCATCTGGTGTTTCATGTGTCTATGCTATTGAAGTATGTTAGGGACCCGTTTCATGTCTTGGACTTCAGCACAGTTCAGTTAGATGAGGATTTGACCTATAACGTTGAGCCATTGGCTATTTTGGGTTGTCAGGTTCAAAAATTGAGGTCAAAGGATATAGCTTCAGTGAAGGTACACTGGAGAGTCTGCCCGTGGAGGAGGATACTTGGGAGACCAAGCAGGAGATGCGTAGCAGATACCCTCACCTTATTTCCACTTCAGGTACGTTTCTTGACTCTCTTAATGATGAGAGTTTGTTTTAGTTGGGGAGGATGTGATGACCCGACCCTTCGTCTCATGTGTTTTCGTCATGTTTTTCCCGTTTATTGCTTCTTCATGTTTTGCTATATGTTTGGTGAGTTTGAGTTGATTCGGATTGAATTTGGTAGGAAATGGAGAAATTAATCTCTTTATGGAAAAGTTGATTTAAAAAAGTCAACCGGAAGTTGACTTGTGAGTTACAGGTCTCGGATGTTATTTTCGATGATTTGATTTGCCTCTGGTGATGATTTGAGGATTAGGATCGCAATCGGAAGTGATTTTGGAGGTTCTGTGTAGAATTAGGCTTGAATTGGCAAAGTCGCCTCGCTCTTGTGACATGCTATGTTTCCCCTCTCTATTCCTAAGTAAAGGGTGAGTCCCGTGCGTTAGTTTGTGGATCGCGGTCGCACACACAAATCCCTACAGGTGCCAGTAGTAGGCCGGCCGCCCTACCTAAACCAATCATCATATCGGTCCCTAGGCCTGGCGATATCCGGTCAATAGGTGAGATTTTGACCCGGCGTTGAATTGGAATTTCAAGTGTTGCAGTAGCTTCGTTAGGTGATTTGGGATGTGTGTGCAAAATTTTTGTGGATTAGAAGGTGCTTAGGTCGGGTTTTTGATTGAATGCAAGTTTCAGAAGTTTTGGTTGAACTTACACTTGAATCCATTGCGACTTTGTGATATTTGTGTTGTTGGATGTGTTTTTATGATTGGAACAAGTACGTATAATGTTTTAGGGTGTGTTGATACCTTTGGTTGGGGTACTGGGGGCCTCGGGGTGTTTTAAGATGGCCAACGGGGTGAAGTAGGACTTGAGCGATTGCTGAACTTTTCTAGTACCTGGGGTTTTCGCACCTGCAGTTTTGGGACCGTAGATGCGTTCTCGTGGAAGCGGACAAAAGGAAGCGGAAGTGGAGGCTCAAGGTAGGTTCCGCAGAAGTGGAAGCGGTTCCACTAGAGCGGTTTTGGACTGGAGAAGCGCTCCTAGGTGACTTAAGAGAAAATCACAGAAGCGGTGGAAAGACCGCATAAGATGTATTTTGGTCGCAGAAGCGAAAAGATTAGGACAGAAACATTTAATTTGACCTTCACGAATTTTTGAAAGAACAGAACATTTCCACTTCGCACTAAGAGGGTTTTGGTTGATTTTGAAGAGGGTTTCGAGGGCTTCATCAGGTGTGGAATCCTGGACTTAGAATATGTTATTATTGTGTAAAATCATGGATTAACACTAAAAACCCAAGGAATAAAAGGTTAAAAATGGAGGTTAGGGTTTGAAACTTAAGGGATCCTAAACTTGGGATTTGAGGGCTCAAATGGACCTCGATTCTTGTGGATTTGATATATATAGACTCGTGATGAGATAAGAAACATTTTGGTATAAAAATTTCTGACTTTCGAGAAGTGGTCCCGAGGCTCGGGTTTTGCAAATTTCGTGATTTTTGATATTTTTCGAGTCTTTCCGATTGGGTTATATTGCCATAGCCTACTCTAATATATTTGTTGTTGATTTGGCCAGATTCGTCGCGCAAGGAGGTCGGTTCGAGAGAAAAGGGCATTGCGATCTAGTATTTGGCCGGCTAGAGACGAGTAATAAATGTAAATGCTGCTCTGAGGGTTTGAAACCCTGAACTTTCACATTGTAATGCTATTTTGAGGCGTGACATGCATTCTATGATGAGTGCGGGGTTGTTTACAGTTGAGGATTGTGACTTAGTCCATCCCGAGTGTTATTTCTACTATATTGGCGATTGAGACACATACTTTATCACTGTGAATTGGCCTCATCGACACGTTTAGGGCCTTGTGCCGACTTGTAGTATCCTTAGGGGTTTTGAGTGGCTTTCATCACTTGTTTATATATATATATATATATATATATATATATATATATATATATAAATATATATATATATATATATATATTCATGATTTCAATTGTTAAAATACTATAAGAATTGTATTTTTGAACATGAATACTAAATGAAAAGTATATGAGGGCTGAGATCCCTATAGTATGTCATGTCCGAGTGGCTGTGAATCTGTTTGACTGAGATGGGTCGAGAAGCGGATAATGAGGATGTTTTTCCTTGATATGGATCGGGTTGCGCACCGCATCAATGATATATTGATATTGAAGCAAAGAGCCTATTTGATGCCATGAGATGGTTGATATTGCCCTTGGGCTGTAGGAGCCCCTCCGGAGCCTGTACACATCACTAGTGAGGGCCGTCAATGATAAATAAATGGAGCGTGTTGCACGTTGCAGCGGGTACTAGAGTGTACTGATATACATGTTGCATCTTTTCACGCATTATTTATTTAACTGTGTTATTGTTACTACTTTTACTGATATTGATTTGGACATTTAGATATAGATTACTTTGTGCACTTTCTGTGATTTCTTACCTTCGTTCTGTATTTATGTTTATTACTCACTGGGTCGGAGCACTAACTTTACTCCCTGCTCCTTGCGTGGAGATCCAAGTTCTTCATAGGCTGAGTATATCTAGTTGATCAGCAGAGTTAGCTTTTCGGGAGTGTCGAGGCAGTTGTACGGTGTTCGCAGCCATTGATTTCTCCCCTCTATCCCTATCCTTTTCTCATGTCCGTGACACCGCGTCCTAGTTGGACTATGTTCGGTATTGTTGCTTAACTTCCGCATTGTTATTAGTGTTTCCTGATATTTGACTTAAATGGCTTAGTGATTCACTGATTTATTCATCTATCTCTGTTTATTAAATTGGGTTAAATATTGGAAATGGTCGGGCTTGCCTAGTAGTGTGGTGGGCGCCATCATGGACGAGTTGGGGTCTTAACAAGATGGCTCTTGCACGGGGAGGTGGTCAGGGGTCAGATAAGAGGCCTCGTCATTATTGTAGGTTTAGGGGTACCTTGTTTGGAGGTAGGGATTCTTATGGTAGGAGCCATCCACCGAAACCCTTTCAGTCAGCACTCCAGGTCTCTCATGGTACTCCAGCGGTGGTGGTTCTCAGCAGCATTATTCGGATCAGCACTCCTTCACTGGACCACAAACTCCCATCAGTGCACCGCCACTTCAGAGCTTCAGGAGAGGACATACAGGTCGATAGGGCCAGCAGCCGAGGGCATGTTATTGGTGTGGTGATTCGAGTCAGATTGTTAGGTTTTGCCCTCGAGCCTCGGGTAGTTCTCAGCAGCGGGGTCCTCGCCCCATGATTCAGGCAGCAGGTGATCCACAACTTGCCCAACCAACTAGAGGGGGAGTAGGGATCATAGATGTGGTGCTCGTACTGCCAGAGATAGGGGTCAGCCAGTAGCCGATCATCCCAAGGATATGGTTCGGGGAGGTGGGCCCCAGCCCTGGTGTTATGCTTTGCCACCCAGGCTAGAGGCTTCTTCCAATGCTGTTATTACAGGTACTATTCTGGTCTGTGATAGAGATGCTTCCGTGCTATTTGACCCTGGGTCTACGTATTCATATGTGTCGTCCTATTTTGCACCATAGTTAGTTATGCCTAGAGATGCCTTGAGTGTTCGTGTTTTTGCATCTACACCGGTGGGTGATTCTATTATGGTCGACCTAGTTCATCATTCTTGTGTGATAGTATTTGATGGTCTTGAGACCCATGTTGATTCATTGCTCTTAAACATGGTGGAGTTTGACGTTATATTGGGGATGGATTGGTTATCCCCGTACCATGCTATCTTTGATTGTCACGCCAAGACCATGACCATGGCTTTGCTAGATTTTCCCCGACTAGAGTGGAGAGGGACACCAGGTCACGCCACCTGCAGTGTTATATCATATGTGAAAGCTCGACGCATTGTCGAAAAAGGGTGTCTAGCTTACTTGGCATATGTTTGCGACTCCAGCGCAGAGGTCTCATCTATTGATTCTGTTCCTAGTGATCAAGAGTCCCCGAGGGTTTTTCTTTAGACCTGCCGAGTATGCTACTCGATAGGGATATTGATTTCTGTATTGATCTGGCTCTGAGCACCCAAACCATTTCCATTTTCCGTATTGCATGTACCCGCCAGATTTGAAAGAGTTAAAGGAGCAGCTGCATGATTTGCTTAATAAGGGTTTCATTAGACCCAATGTATCGCCTTGGGGTTCACCGGTGCTACTTGTGAAGAAAAAGGATGGGTCGATGAGGATGTGCATTGATTACTGGTAATTAAACAAAGTAACGATAAAGAACAAGTATCCACTGCCGAGGATCGACGATTTATTCGACAAGTTTTAGGGTGCAAAAGTGTTTACAAAGATAGATTTGAGTTCTGGTTAACATCAGATGAGGATTAGGGCATCTAATGTCCCTAAGACAGTATTCCGCACTCGATATGGGCATTATGAGTTTTTGGTCATGTCATTTGGGTTGACCAATTCCCCAGAAGCATTTATGGAGTTGATGAACCCAGTGTTTAGGCCCTATTTGGATTTGTTCGTGATTATTTTCATTGATGATATTCTAATATGCTCATGCAGTTAAGAGGAGCATGAGCAGCACCTTAGAGTGGTTCTCAGTCTCTAAAGGATAGTCAATTATATGCCAAGTTTTTGAAGTGTGAGTTCTGGTTGAGTTCGGTTGCATTTATGGGTCACATTGTTTCATTAGAGGGTATTTAGGTGGACCTCAAGAAGATTGAGCCAGTCAAGAACTGGCCTGGCCCAGCTTCAGCTACAAAGATCCGGAGTTTCTTGGGGTTAGCAGGTTACCACCGTCGGTTCATGGAGGGGTTTTCATCTATTGCATCCCCGACACCCAGATTGACCCAGAAAGGTTCCAGTTCAAATGGTCAGATGAGTGTGAGGTGAGCTTTCAGAAGCTCAAGACATCTCTGACTTCGGCACCGGTATTGTTTTTTTCCCACGGGTTCAGGACCTTATACAGTTTATTATGATGCTTCCCGCATTGGGCTTGGTGCAGTATTGATGCAGGATGGAAGAGTTATTGCCTATTCTGACAGTTAAAGATCCACGAGAAGAATTATCTAGTTCATGATCTAGAGTTTGCAGCCATTATTCATGCTTTGAAGATATGGAGGCATTATCTATATGGTGTGACATGTGGGTTATACATGGATCACAAGAGCCTTCAATACTTGTTCAAGCAGAAGGAGTTTAATTTGAGGGAGAGGAAGTTGTTGGAATTGTTTAAAGACTATGACGCTACTATCATAATACCACCCGGGGAAGGCAAATGTGGTAGTCGATGCATTGAGTAGGAAGTCTGCCAGCATGGGCAACCTTGCATATATTCCGGTCAGCCAGAGATCACTTGCCTTGGATGCTAAGGCCTTGGTCAATTGATTTGTGAGGTTGGATATTTCAGAGCCTAGCAGGGTGTTTGCTTGCACGGTCGCTCGTTCGTCGTTGTTGAAGTGTATCCATGAGCGGTAGTTTAATGATCCCCATTTGTGTGTCCTGAGAGACATGGTGCAGCGTGGAGGTGCCACGAAGGTGACCTTAGATGGTTATGGTGTTTGGATATTGCAGGGGCGAGTTTGTGTGACCAGTGTTGATGGGATTTGAGATTTGATCTTAGCGGAGGCCCATAGTTCTCGGAATTCCATTCATCTAGGCGCCGCAAAGATGTATCAGGATCTGAGGCAGCAGAATTTGTGGCGCAGGATGAAGAGAGATATTGTTGCTTATCTTGATCATTGTTTGAACTATCAAAAAGTGAAGTAAAAGCATCAGAGGCTCGGTGGTTTATTTCAGAGGATTGAACTTCTCGATTGGAAGTGGGTGAGGATTACAATGGATTTTGTTACTGGACTTCCGATGACTAGGATGAAGTTTGATGCTAAATTGGTCATTGTTGATAGGCTGACCAAGTCAGCGCATTTAATTCCTGTTACAACCACTTATTCATCAGAGAGGTTAGCCGAGCTCTACATCCGAGAGATTGTTCGCCTTCATGGGGTGCCAGTATCTATCATTTCGGACCAGGGTACGCAGTTTACCTCACGCTTCTGGAGAGCAGTTCAGAAGGAGTTGGGCACCCAGGTTTAGTTGAGCAACACATTCCATCCTCAGGCAGATGGTCAGTATGAGAGTACGATTCAGATATTGGAGGATATTCTCCGAGCCTGTGTCATTAATTTCGGAGGCTCGTGGGACCAGTGTTTTCCTTTAGCAGAGTCTGCCTACAATAATAGATACCAGTCCAGCATTCAGATGGCTCCATATTAGGCGTTGTATGGTAGGCGATGTTAGTCTCCAGTTGGATAGTTTGAGCCGGGAGAGGCTCGCTTATTGGGTACATATCTAGTTCAGGAGGCCTTGGATAAGGTCAAGATCATTTAGGACAAACTTCGGACAACTCAATATAGGAAGAAGAAATATGCAGATCGCAAGGTTCGAGATATGGCTTTCATGGTTGGTGAGCGAGTATTGCTCCGAGTTTCGCCTATGAAGGGCAAACTTATCCCTAGGTTCATTGGTCCATTTGAGATTCTCGATCATGTGGGAGAGGTGGCTTATGAACTTACCTTGCCGCCTAGCTTGTCAGCTGTGCATCCAGTATTTTCATGCATCCATGCTTCGGAGGTATGACAACGATCCAACTCACATATTAGATTTCAGCACTGCCCAATTGGACAAGGATCTATCTTATGAGCGGGAGACGGTATCAATATTGGACCAGCAGGTTCGACAGTTGAGGTCGAAAAGTTTTCCTTCAGTGCATGTTCAGTGGAGAGGTCAGCCTCCTGAGGCATCGACCTGGAGTCCGAGTCAGATATACAGAGCTGTTATCCTCATCTATTTCCCGACTCAGGTACTTCTTTCTTTTGTCCGTTCGAGGATGAAAGGTTGTTTTAAAGGTGGAGAATGTGACGACCCAAAAGAGTCCTCAACGAATTTCTCTTTTTTTCTATGCTTCAAAGGCCTCTAAAACCTCATCTTAGTTGCCTCGATTTGCATGCCCAATCCGGGCGCGTAGGCGAAAAGCTTAAATGTAAATTCTATAAAAATTTGATGAATATTGATATTAATATGGCTAAAGTTGACTTTGGTCAATATTTTTGGAAAATGGATCCAGACCCGGACCCGTGATATGATAATCCCAGAGAGTCCATAGAAAAATATGGTACTCAGGCGTATTTTCTGAATCAAAATCAGAGGAACTTAACCCGAGAAAATAAATTTTGAAAGAAATTATTTTTCAAAAAATGATATGAAAATTTTAAAGAAACTGACTTAGGAAATGTTAGTATCGGGCCCATATTTTTGGTTCCGTCTCCCGGTACAGGTCTTATGTAGGGGTTAAGCACTTTCTGTGAAATTTGGTCAAGATCGGACGTCGTTTGACGTGTTTCGGACCTAAATATCTAATAATTGAAGTTTATGAAGTTAGAATGAAAAATGTTAATTTTGGGGTTTGATTCAATGATTTTGATGTTATTTTGGCTATTTGATCGCTCGAGTAAGTTCGTAGGATGTTATTGAGTTAGTGTGTGTGTTTGAATCGGAGCCCCGGGGGCTCGGGAGTAATTTGGGTATGGTTCGGGGTATTTTTGAACATAGGAAAGTTGACAGATTTTCTACAATTTTGCCTAGGTATTTTGTTCTTCGCGAACACGGCCGCAGGCTCGCGTTAATAGCCTGGTCATTTTCCTCTTACGCGTTCGCGGCTCCCTTCCCGCGTTCGCGTATTTCTATTTCCCCCTTCACCGCGTTTGCGTCCTAGCTCCCACGTTCGCGTAGGCCATTTCCCCTGGACCCCCAGTTTTCCCATTCGCATTCGCATTCTCCTCATCGCGAACGCGATGGTCTGTGAAGTCAACCCTTTGTGAACACGGCCCCTTACCCGCTAACGCGAAGGGCATTTTTGCCCACTGATTTTTAATGTAAAAAACAGAACAGTAGCTTAGGATTTCTTCATTATTTTCACACGAGCTCTTCTCCCTAACACCTCATAGACGATTATGAAGAGCCTTTTCCTCCATAGCTTCTTGGGTAAGTGTTCCTCACTTTATTCTCTCTTAATTTCTTCAACTAACCACTAATTTTCTAGCCCTAAATCATGAAATCAAAGTAGAAATTAGGGGTTTTGGGTAGAGTTAGATTTTTGAGAATATTTGGTGATTCAACCTCAATTTGGGGTCGAATCTTAAAAAAAATTATATATTTGAAATAGTGTGTTATGGATTATCGGGTTTTGGTCCGAGCCTCGTGTTTGGACCATGTGGGCCCAAGGTCAAATTTTTTAATCTTTGGAAGAATGCTAGGAAATTCATATCTAGGCTATGGGATTTTGCTATTGAGTCTTTACTGATATTATTGAATTAAATATGCCTAGATATCAATATTTCGGAGTCGGATTGTAGAGGAAAGGCAGTATTTGAAGGTTGATTGCTATTCTTAGGACTGAGGTAAGTGTTTGTTCTAACTTTGGCATAGATTAGAGTATTATTTGCTATTTGCTAATTGTTGAGTATGGTGTATAGGCATGGTTATGAGTATCTATACAGCGGAGTCTAGCATGACCATGTGTCTTGTGTATGTTATTCAGGTTTTCGTGATACCTCTTCCTTGTTTAATAAATAAGTTTCATATAATGTAAAAGGTTTGAGGAAGAATTATGATTGGTACATTATTGGAGCGTTGGGTCGAACGAGAATATGAATATTTAGAAATAAGTGACTAAAAGAGAAAATGTTGTAATTATTCCCTTGCCGGGACGTGCATCTTATTATTGTTGTTGCTCCCTTGTCGAGATTTAAGTATAATACGTATTCTCCCTTGCCGGGACATTTGAGATCTTAGTTGTACTCTTGCCGGGAATTATCTGTGTTTGCTCTCCCTTGCCGGGATGCTTAATATTGTTCATTTATTTCCCTCACCCTGATTGGTTATGACTGTTAATTTGGTGAGGAAGAGTGATTATACACAAAGGGTCATTCCGTGCCATATTTGAATAATTGAGCACAAAGGGTCGTTCTGTGCCTCGTTATGAGAGTTATGTGAGGAAAAGCACGAACGGTAATGTCGTGCCCTTTATTTGACTGTTTTGGGTGATACTGAGAGTAAAAGCACGAAGGTTGGTGTTGTGCAGTTGATGATTTATCTGTTCACCCTAATTAATGTTATTTTTCAGTTCTTTTTTCTATAGTTGTTGATTCTATACCTGAATTGCTACATCCCCACAACAATGCTCCCTTAGCTGTTTAAATTTTGTATATATTCCTGCTATTGCATATATACATCTGCACAGGTTATTTTCGGTAGGTCTTGTCTAGCCTCGTCACTACTTCCTGGGGTTAGGCCAGGCACTTAGCACCACACGGGGTCGGTTGTGTTGATGCTACACTCTGCACTTATGTGCAGATAACGGAGCAGCTTACGGAGCGCAGCATTAGTAGGGGAGCTATCCTTCAGTCCAGGGACTTGCGAGGTAGCCTAGCTGACGTCCGCAAGCCGGAGTCCCTTTCTCTTTATTTGTTTATTTTCCTTGTATCGAGATAAACACAAATGTATTTCATTTCGACTTTTGTTTTAGTACTCCATAGTAGTTCGTGAGAAGTGACACTAGACTCTGGATAGAGGTATATTCAGACTTCCGCATTTATATTTTCAGTATATAAGTTAAAAGACTTCCGCTTTATTTAATTATTTCATTTTATCTATATTATCGCGAATGTTAATTAAAAATGTTTAATTATCGGCTTGCCTAGATCCTAAATGTAGGCTTCATCACGACTCCCTATGGTAGGAAATCTAGGTCGTGACATATACTTACGCTATACTATGCACTAAATACAAGTGTATTAACTAATATTATATCGAATATAGCTTTTATATATATATATATATATATATATATATATATATATATATATATATATATATATATATATATATATATATATATATATATATATATATATATATATATACACTTACGCTATATTATGCAGTGTATTAGCTAATGTTATATCGAATATAGCTTATATATACAATTTATATATACTTACGCTATAATATGCACTAAGTATCAGTACACTAGCTAATATTATATCGAATATGTGACTACCCGACCCGCCGTCACGTGAGTTACCGCACCATTTCCCCTTATTGTATGGATTCATGTTTCAATATCAGCATTATATTTGATCGGGTGTAATTGAATTGATTTTGGGTGAAAATAAGGCACATAGCTTCTTAGTCGGAAGCTTGTATTAGAAAAGTCAACTGAAAGTTGATTGAGTGGTTAGAGAGCTCGGATGTGAATTCTGGTGATTCGGTTAGCTTCGGGGGATGATTTGTGACTTAGGAGTGCGGTCGAAATTGAATTTGGAGGTCTGGTGTAGAATTAGGCTTGAATTGGCGAAGTTTGAGTTTTGCAGATTCCAATTGGTAGGTGAGATTTTGATCCGAGGGTCGGAATTGAATTCCAAGAGTTGTAGTAGCTTTGTTTTGTGAATTTAGTTATGTATGAAATTTTCAGGTCATTCGGACGTCGTTTGGTCGGTTTTTGATCGCATGCGAGTTTCAGAAGATTTAAAGAAAATTAGGCTAGAATCTGATGTGTTTTAATGGTTTTAGTATTGTTTCAGGTGTTTTCAAGATTGGACCAAGTTCGTATGGGGTTTTGGGATGTGTTGGTACATTTGGTTGAGGTCCCAGGGGCCTCGGGGTAAATTCATATGGCTATCGGGATGAAATCTCAAGTTGAGAAGTGGCAGATCTTGCTGCTATATGGTATGAGCGCTTCTGCGGAAATGGACCGCAGAAGAGGCTCCGCGGAAGAGTGATTTTGGTCGCGAAAGAAATCAAATGTTGAGCTGGGTAGTTCCGCAGGAGCGGAACTCTTTTCGCCTAAGCGAGTCTGCAGAAGCGGACGTGAGGTCGTAGAAGCGGCCTATGGGGGAGTTGGCCTGGATCGCGGATGCGGAAGGATAGCTGCATAGGCAGTTGCTGCGTATGCGGTAGTTGACCGCAAACTTAGTCCCTGGTAGAAAATGTTGGACCGCAAAAGTGGTCTAATGGACGCAAAAGCGAGAGCCGCAAAAGCGAAAATCGGCCTAGGTTGAAGGGGTTTTTATTGCACATTTCATCCGTGACTTGGGTTCACTTTTCCACAATTTTTGCACCACCTTGAGAGCTTGTTGGTAGATTTTGAAGAGGGTTTCGACGGGAAGTGATTGGAGGTAAGTCTCGTGGTCTAGAAATATCATTTTATCAAAGAATCATCCATTAATTCTCTGAATTTGGGTATAAAATTGAGGAACTAGGGCTTGAGTTTTTTATATTGCAAATTGGGATTTGATAGGTCATTTGATCTCGGTTTTTGGAGTTCTTGGTATGTATAAACTCGTGGCAAGACGAGGATTCCAGAAATGTAAGTTTCATAATTTTTCAAGTAGCGAGCTCAAGGCTCGGGTTTTGCTAGTTTCGAGATTTTTGTTATATTCCGATTGTTTTCGATTGGGTCTTGACCCATTAGCATATTATGATATATTTTTACTGATTTGTTAGATTTGACGCGCGCGGAGGCCAAATTTGAGGGGAAAAGGCATCGCAAGCAAGGAATTTCACAGGTTGTTGGCTTTTACCGCAAAATTGTAAATGAATTGTTGTTATCATTACGACTTGGGGTCATTTCCATACTTGGGGCTTATTGCTGATTATCTGAACTCTTATTGAACTATCATCACTTTTTTCCTATTTATTTGAAATATCATTGAACTCAGTCCATGTGATATACTCTGTTTCATGAACTCAACTATATTTTTCTCAAACTTGGAGTTTTACCTGAAATAGCTGAGTGTTACTGTTTTACGGATGCCCGATGGGCTTTTGACTATTTTGCACTGACTTAGGCCGAGGGCTATATGTGAGGGCATGAAGAGTGATGTAAGGAGGCTTTCAGGCCTCGAGTGTTATATGTGCATTTGCATATTCATCCATGGATCGAACTGTACGCCGCAGAAGCATATTGCATGGATCGGGCTGCACGCCGCAGCATTATATATATATATTATATTGGATCGGGCTGCACGCTACAACAGTATATACATATACATGTATTGGATCGAGCTGCACGCCGCAGCATTATATATATTATATTGGATCAGGTTGCACGCTGCAGCATTATATAAATTATATTGGATCGGGCTGCAGGTCGCAACATTTTTGCGCTTGGGCTGTAGGAGCCCCTCCGGAGTCTGTACGCACCCCCAGTGAGTGCAGGGTACCCATGGATTGGGCTAAGCGCCTTAGCGGTCATGTGCATTGCATTGCATTCATGCATTCATGCGTTCACTCCTGTTTGTACTACGTGGCACGACATTTAACACTCATATACCATTGGCATACATGCTGTTACTTACCGTGTTGACAAGATACCCTGGTGTTATATGTTAAGGAGTGATGTGCCCAAGGGGCAGACTTATGAGCTGACTTGTTCTATCTGATATAGCATTCATATGTTGGGCTATTGAAAACAAAAGAGATATTTGAAAAAGAGACATTGTAAAAGAGATTTTTTAATTGATCTTGAGATTTTCAAAAAAGGATTTTTCGCAGTATTCCGGTTTTTCCTCAAAGGGTTGTTTTGTCTTTTATATCAGTTTGGTGTGCTCATACGTGTTTTCATATCGCTCAGATATTATTCTCTCTTATTACCACTGAGTTGGAAGTACTCACTTTACTCCCTGTACCTCGCGTGTAGTTACGTGTACTGATCACCCGGTAGCGGTTTAGTAGAGGATTGAAGGTATTGATATCGTAGCTAAGCAAGGTGACCGCCGGCGTTCGTGGCACCGAGATTCTTCTTCTTCTTGATTCCCAGATATTACTCTATGTGTAATAGACTTTTAAATTTTAATGAAGGCGCTCCTAGATGATCGTGACTTGTGACACTCCGGTCGGGCTGTATTGGGTTGTATTTATATTGATTAACATCATTAATTAATATTCGAACTATTATATAACTGACTAACTGCTTTAAGTGGTGTTCTGGAACGGTCTGGCTGGCCTTGTCTTCACGAGAGGCGCCATCACGACTGGATTTAGGAATTGGGTTGTGAAAGAATATAGCTTATATATTTATATATAAATATATTATATATACTTACGCTATACTATGCACTAAGTACAAGTGTATTAGCTAATTTTATATCGAATATAGCTTTTATATATATATATATATATATATATATATATATATACATACTTACGCTATATTATGCACTAAGTATAAGTCGATTAGCTAATATTATATCGAATGTAACTTTTATATAAGTGTAGCATCAGCACAACTGACCTCATGTGTTGGTAAGTGCACGGCCTAACCCCAGCGAGGTAGTGACGAGGCTAGATATGACCTACCACAAATAGCTTGTACAGATATATGTGCAATAACAGGAAATGTACTAATATAAACAACTAAAGGGAGGGAAAACATGTTGTGGGGTACGACAATCTAAACGTAGAAATCTTCGGTAAACAAATAAAACAGAACAATAACAATTGATAAGGAAAATACATGAAGTCTCTACATACGGAAAACAATATAATCAGTCCATGCTCCATTGAGGTACGGAACCCGATCCTCAATACATCTGTTGCGGTGAGAAACCGAGTCCTCAAATATATCTGGTGTGGCGAGCAACCTGATCCTCAACATTTAATACCAATGCAGCGTGCAACCCGATCCTCAACAATTAATACTGTTGCGACGTGCAACCTAATCCTCAACAATTAATATCGTTGCGGCGTGCAACCCAATCCGCAATATTTATCACTATGAACTCACCCAAACAACGATCCCAACTCAAGTGCGAGCGGAGTAACAACGATATGCAAGGAGTCTCGATAAAGGAACACAATTAACAGCTCAAACGTCCCGGCAAGGGAGGAAATAATAAATGCTTAAATCGGAAAGGGAATAATCACAACACTTCCTTTTTTAATTATTTACTCCTCGAATAACAAATTCTAGTCTGTGCCAATTCTCCAGATCACAAACTAATCACAATCTTTCCTCAACTATTCTTTTTTCGTGTTAAGCTTATCAGCCAAGCAAGAAAGATGTTCCGTTAATTCCGAATCAAAACACAATTAGGACTCACGGTTGTGCAAGATTCTGGTGCATAGGTAGCCGTCACCATACCTATACTCCGTACTCCACATATAACAAGTAGCAAATAACACCCGAATCCTATTCACTCGAGCCAAAGTTAGAAAATACACTTACCTCGAAAGCTCCAACTCAACTCACGCCTCTAGAATAGCTTTACCCTTCAAATTCACCTCAAAACCGTTCAAATCCAGTCACAAATTACTCAAACGTATCAACAAATGCAAATTAAATTAATTTGAATGCATAAGAAAGAATTTCCCAAAGTTTTACCAAACAATTCCCAAAACCCCCCGAGCCCACGTGGTCAAAAGTCGAGGTTCGAACCAAAATCGGGTTACCTATTCCCCCACGAATTCATATCTATGTTTTGTTTTGAAATTGGACCTCAAATTGAGGTTCAAATCCCTAATTTAGTGAAAACATAGGTTCTACCCAAAATCCACGTTTTCACCCATGGAAAACCTTGATTTTAAGATGAAAACATAACAAATGATGTTAAAGATTGATGAAATTGAGTATTTGGAGAAGAGAGAGTTTGTGAAAAATCGCCAATAGGTGATTTGATTTTGAAAATATGAAAAATGAGCTTTAAAATCGTCTAAGTATGAAATATATAAGCGCAGGTATCGCAATTGCGAAGCTAGGTTCGCAATTACGAACCCAGCTGGCTTGGGATTTGCGAGATTCTAGTTCGCATTTGCGAACTCCCTTCAGCTACACAAGGTTCGCATTTGCGACCTTGCAAGTCACATTTTCTAGAGTCCAGATTTGGGAAATGCAAGCTAAATGATCGCATTTGCGATCATCATGCTAGAGGACGGGTTCCGCATTTGCGAATACTGCATCACGTTTACATTGACCACAAGCTTTGCATTTGCGAGAATCTAAATTGTATTTGCGAAAATCACAGAAGCCTCATACCAAAATTTTTTACAAAATTGGGAAATGCAATCCGATGGCAATCCAAACCAATTATGCACACAACTTAAAATATGTCCTACGGACTTATTCAAGTGATCAAATCGCCAAAATATCATCATAAACATAGAATCAAGCCTCAAACTCATGATCTTTCTTCTAAATTTCATAATCTTTAAATTTTAGAACTTATAGTCCAAAACACGTCATACGACGTCCGTTTTCAACCAAACTTCACAGGAAGTGCTAAAACAATACATGGGACTTGTATCAGGCATCGGAACCAAAATACGAGTCCGATACCATAGTCTTTTAATCAATTTTAGTTTCCATTTTCCTTAAAAAATTCAAAAAAATAAATTAACAGAAAAATTCTTTTGCTCAGGTTGTAGACCTCGGATTTCGACTCCGGGCACATGCCCGAGTCCCATATTTTCCTACGGACATCCCGGGACTGTCACATCACGAGTCCGGGTCTGGGCTCATTTACCCAAAGTATTGACCAAAGTCAACCATATCAATATTAATATCAAAATTCATCATTTTTCACACAAAATTCTTATTTAGCAATCCGGCTACACGCCCAGATTATGTACGCAAATCGAGGCAAATGAAATCAAGGTTTTCAATGCCTCGGAAGCATGGAAAAAGGGAGAATTATGGTGATGTCCCTTTGGGTCATCACATAATTATATCAAAACAGAAAAAAACTTATTTAATTTGATAAATCAAAAGTTGGTCACTTTTTGGTAAATTGCTCACGGTTTTGGACAAAACAGTCAATTCTTATATAGCTACCAAAACAACGACCAACTTTGGTCGCTTTTTTTAAATGCAGAACTCAAAATCGGGTTTCCCCTCCAAAAATATTATTTTCTCCCCAAAAATTTCCCAACCTCTCTCTTAACTTCCCCCCCCCCCTTCTCAATTTCCCTTACACAAATCAACCCCCCACCCCTTGCCACTACTGTGACCGCCGCCACCACCAATAGTTGTCACCACCAACTATTCCGCCGCCACCACTGATTTTTGGAGTTCCTTGCCACCATTATATTTTTAAAATCCTTTTAATCTACCAAGGTTAGTAATCTACCTATTAGCTTTTTACTTTTTCAATTTTACAATATAACTTTATGTAATTTTTTAGAGTTTTTTCCTATTTAGTATTAGGGTTTTTTGCTTGAACTACATTAGCTAATATGAACTTAAGGTAGAAATTATGATCTTTTAGTTCTTGTATTAACTTATATTGAGTTCAACTGTGAAATGATACAATTCATTGTTATAGAAGATGAGAAATACCTAAATAAGAGCACCTAAATTCATGCTTTAAACTATGAATTATAATTTATAAGATAACAAAAAAGAATTAAAGCGAGGAGTTTATTAATATATTTATTATGATAATTATGAACTTGGAGATTAGGCTATAAATTAACAAATTTAATTTGTTCTTGATTTATTTATATAGATGGAACATCGTTCTTGGATGTACAATAGGAATTATCCTAATCGGGGGGGATTACGGGAGAATTTTGTGGAAGGGGTTGATAACTTTATTAGACATGCAATGTCACTTCCGCCATACATAAATAAAAGAGTAATTAGGTTCCTTTGTGTTAAGTGCGACTGTATGAAGTTTGGAAAACCGGAAGAAGTTAAGGTTCATCTTTATAGTAAGGGGTTTATTGCAAATTACATTGTGTGGAATAATAATGGAGAGATGCATGGTAGCCATTGGATATTTCATAACATGGTTCTTGGTGAAAGTAGTAAGTTGAGGGAGAATAAAAATCGTGATTCCAGAATTCATAATATGGTTGCAAATGCTTTTGGAATGCACTTAGGGGGTGAGCCCAACGAAAATGTTAAACAAACTCCTAATGATGAAGAAAAATATTATTACGAACAGTTAGAGGAAGCTAGTCGTCCTCTACGTATAACTGGATCGCTGTGATACCTCCAAAGCATCAACACATGGAAAACTGGATGCACGACGGACAAGCTAGGCGCCAAGGAAAGTCCAAAAGCCACCTCTCCCACGCGATTAAGGATATCAAATGGGCCAATGAACCTAGGGCTAAGCTGGCCCTTCTTCCCGAATCTGATTATGCCCTTCATAGGCGATCCACGGAGCAATAATCGCTCACTAACCATGAAAGCAACATCCCTGACCTTGCGATCTGCATAACTCTTCTATCTAGACTGAGGTGACCGAAGTCTGTCCTGAATGATCTTGACCTTATCCAAGGCCTCCTGAACTAGATCTGTACACAATAATCGTGCCTCTCCCGGCTCAAACCATCCGACTAGGGACAGACACCGCCTACCATACATCGCCTCGTACGTAGCCATCTGAATGCTAGACTTGTAGTTGTTGTTGTTGGCAAACTCTGCTAAAGGAAAGAACTGGTCCCATAAGCCTCCAATATCCATAAAGTGCTCGGAGCATATCCTTAAGAATCTGAATAGTCCTCTCTGACTGACCGTCCGTCTAGGGATGAAGTGTTGTACTCAACTGAACCTGGTGCCTAGATCCTGCTGTACCTCTCTCCATAAATGCGAGGTAATCTCCGCGCCCTGGTCAAAAATGATAGATATACGCACCCCATGAAGGTGGACGATCTCCCTGATATAAATTTCAGCAAATCTCTCGGACGAATAGGTCGTGGCAACTGGAATAAAAGGCTGACTTGGTCAGCCTATCAACAATAACCCATATCGCATCAAACTTCTTCCGAGTCATCGGAAGGCCAGAAATGAAATCCATGGTAATTCTCTCCCACTTCTACTCGGGAAGCTCAATCCTCTGAAATAAACCACTGGGCCTCTGATGCTCGTACTTAACCTGCTGACAGTTCAGACAACGAGCCACATATGTAGTAATGTCTTTCTTCATTCTACAGCACCAATAATACTGCTTTATATCCTGATACATCTTCGCGGTGCCCAGATGAATAGAATACCGAGAACTATGGGTCGCTAAGATCAACTCTCGAATACCTTCAACATTGGACCCACAAACTCGCCTCTACAATCTCAACACATCATCATCTCCCAAGGTCATTTTCTTGGAACCTCCAATGTGCACCGTGTCTCTCAGTACAGACAAATGGGGATCATCATACTGCCGCTCACAGATACGCTACATCAACGACGAATGAGGAACCGTGCTAGCTAACACACTGCTAGGTTCAGAAATATCCAACCTCACAAATCGATTGGCCAAGGCCTGAGCATCCAAAGCTGACCGGAATATATGCGAGACTACCCATGCTGGCGGATTTCCTACTCAATGCATCGGCAACCACATTGGCCTTCCCTGGGTGGTATAGTATAGAAACATCATAGTCTTTCAACAACTCCAACCACCTCCTATGTCTCAAAATCAATTCCTTCTGTTTGAACAAGTACTGCAGGCTCTTGTGATCCGTGTACACCTTGAATGTCACCTCATATAGATAATGCCTTCAAATCTTCAAAGCATGAACGATGGCTGCCAACGTAATTCATGAACTAGATAATTCTTCTTGTGGATCTTCAGCTGCCTCGAAGCATATTCTATGACTGCTATTCTGCATAAGCATTATTCCATCCTGTAGGCAAAACCAATACCGGTGTTATAGTCAAAGATATCTTGAGCTTTTGGAAGTTCGCCTCGCACTCATCTGACCACCTGAACTGGGCACCCTTCTGGGTCAATCTCGTCATTGGGGATGCAATGGATGAAAACCCATCCACAAATCATCGATAGTAACTTGAAGTACTGACTGAAAGGGCCTTTGAGGGTGGCCTCTACCATATGAATCCCTACATCCATATGAGGTACAACTGCACCTACCAGAATGACGAGGCCTCTTATCTGACCCTTGACCACCTCCTTTTGCAAGTACCATCTCTATCCGGGGGGCCGCATTGGCCGCCTCCTGAAAAGACATAACACTACCAGCTCCCATTGCCATCTGAAGTCGGATCTGCTGAATCAACCCATCAATAAATCTCCGCACCCTCTCCCTCTCAGTGGGAAGTATAACAATAGCATGGCATTCCATATTAATAAAATGTGTCTTATAATGCGTGAATGTCATAGTACCTTGATGAAGGCGTTAAAACTGCCTGTGTAGAGCATCTGGCTCCGTCACCAAGAGAATATTCTCTAAGAACAAATCTGCAAACACATCCCAAGTCAACAATGGTGACCCTACTGGTGTAGATAGACAATGGTCCCTCCACCAAGTCATGGCGGATCGTGCGAGCCGAAAAGTGATGAAGTCGACCCCATTGGTCTCCACAATGCCCATAGTCTTGAGAACCTCATGGAAGCTAAATAGGAAGTCCTGGGAGTCCTTTGTTGAAGCAACAATGAAGGTAGTAGTGAAAAGCTTGGTGAACTTATCAAGCCTCCACAAAGCATTCGCGGACATCACCGCACCATCGTTGGTCTGAGTTGGAATAATCGGTTGGGCATCCACAGCTAGCTGAATTGCTAGATACTGAGGCTGAGGAGCTACCTGCTCTAGAGTATGCGTAGCGGGAGTCTGAACTCCTCACCCATCCTGAGATGTGGCTGGTGCTATGGAAAGGAAACCTGCCATAGAGACGCTCTCCATAAAGCCTACTGTCGGACCAAAACGTCCTGTAGTACTGGAGCGGCTATGAAACCCTCTAGGACCTGACATGGGCCCACTGGAGCTGCTGGTGCTGGAACATAATCATCGTAGTCAACATGAGGCTCCATCTTTGGGACTGCTTCTTGCGTATGAGCTCTGCCCCTGCCTCGGCCTCTAGCTCGGCCTCGCCCTCTGCCCCTGACAGGAGCTGCTACTGGGGGCTCGGGCTGCTGCGCGGTAGAAGAAGAAGCACGCATTCTCTCCATCTGTGAAAGAACAGAGTAGAATGCCAATCAATATTCGAGAAACAGAACCACATCAAAAGAATGAACAAAATTAAAGATTTGTCTCCGTACGGATCCCTCAGACTCTACTGAGCTTGTATGTGAGTCGTGAGACCTATGTAATCTAGTGCTCTGACCAACTTGTCACGACCCGTATTTCCCACCATTGGGGGTCATGATGGCGCCTACTAATAGGATCTAGGCAAACTAAATATCAAATACCTCTTTAGCGAACACCGACAATATTAACGACATTAAAACATTAATCAATAACGCGGAAGTCTCAAATATAATTTACTGAAAAGAATGCGGAAGTTTATAATATCTTCTACCCAAGACTGGTACCACATTACTCACGAACTTCTAGGATTACTAAATACAATCGTCTGAAAGAAAACATAATAGTCTGTTGCAATACAATAGTTAACAAACTAAATAAAGATAGATGAGACTCCGGGTCTGCGGACGTCAGCAAGGCTACCTCAAGAGTCCCTAGACTGAAGGTCTGCTCTCAATCTAATACTCCTACGGTAAGGGGTGTTCATGGTTCGATTTGGATCGATTTTTTCCTAAGAAGAAACCAAACCAAGTAAGTCGGTTTTTCAAATATTAGAACCAAACCAAACCAATTAAGTCGGTTTTTCTTTATTCGGTTTATGTCGATTTTTTGTTTTTTGTTATTTGTCAAATTTTTCTTAAATATAATACATACACTAGCCAACACATATTTCGGCGACCATATTTTCGATGTAACACTAAAAATCAATTGCCTTTTGAGAAATCTATTAGTTACAAAAAATATTGATGATAATTGAATCAAACAGCGATGAATAATTTAAGGACTCAAGAAAAATATGTTATTTTTAACATGAAATAGTTTCTTACACGAAACAAAAAAAAACTAACAATCAAACTAAAATATAAAGGTAAAAACTATATTAAACGTGCAAACTATTAACGTTTACCATTAATTTTTTGAAACTTTGTACAACAATATACATATATATAAGTGTAATAATAAAATTAAAAAAAGCTACTCCTATAGTTGGATTGATTCAGTTTTTTAAGATTAAAATTAAAACCAAACAAAATTTGATCGGTTTTTAAAATTCAAAACCAAAACCAAACCAATCCAAAAAGTACCAATTATTTTTGATCGGTTTGGTTTGGTTTTCATTTTTGTTTGGTTTTTTGGGTTTTTATTAACGCCCCTAGCTGTGGTCCAAAAAGTGCATCCTAATCTGTGTAAAAGAAATGCACAGAGTGTAGCATCAGCACAACCGACCCCATGTGTTGGTAAGTGCCCGGCCTAATCCCGTCAAGGTGGTGACGATGCTAGACATGACCTACAAAAAATAACCTGTACAGATATATGTGAAATAACAGGAAATGTACTAATATAAACAATTAAAGGGAGGGAAAACTAGTTGTGGGGTACGAAATTCTAAACGAAGAAATCTTCGATAAAGAAATGAAACTGAACAATAACAACTGATAGGGCAAACACAAGAAGCCTCTACAAACGGAAAAAAATATACTCAGTCCATACTCTGTTGCGGCACACAACCCGATCCTTAATATGTACGTGGCGGCGAGCAACCCAATCCTAAAATATATCTCTTGTGGAGAGCAACCATATCCTCAACATTTAATACCGTTGCGGCATGCAACCTGATCCTCAATAGTTAATACTACTGCAGCGTGCAACCCAATCCTCAACAATTAATATCGTTGCGGCGTGCAACCCGATCCTTAATATTTAACAGTATGAACTCACCCGAACGATGATTGCAACTCAAGTGCGAGGGTCATAATAAAAATATCCAAGGGGTCCCGACAAGGGAACACAATTTACTGCTCAAACGTCCCGTCAAGGGAGGAAACAATAAATGCTTAAATCCCGACAAGGGAATAATTACAACACTTCCTTTTTAATTATTTACTCCTCGAATAACAAATTCTAGTCCGATCCAATGCTCTAGATGACAAACTAATCACAAACTTTCCACAACTATTCACTTTTCGTGTTAAGCTTATCAAACAAGCAAGAAAGATGTTCCGTTAATTCAAAATTAAAATGCAATTAGGACTCACGGTCATGCAAGATTTTGGTGTACAGGTAACCATCACAATACTTATACTCTGTACTCCACATTTAACAAGTAGCAAATAACACCCTAATCTTATTCCCTCAAGACAAAGTTAGAACAAACACTTACCTCGAAAGCTCCAACTCAACTCACGCCTCTAGAATAGCATTACCTTTCAAATTCACCTCAAAACCGTTCAAATCTAGTCACAAATTACTCAAATTTATCAACAAATGCAAGTTAAATTAATTTGAATTCATAAGAATGAATTTCCCAAAGTTTTACCCAAAAGTTCCCAAAATGCCCCGGCCTCACGTGGTCAAAACCCGAGGTTCAAACCAAAACCGGTTTAACCATTCCCCAACGAATTCATATCTATGTTTTGCTTTTGGAGATCCTTGCCACCACTGATTTTTAACCACCTTGCAATCTACCGAGGTTAGTAATCTACCTGTTAGATTTTTAATTTTAAATTTTTTCTATATAATTTTATGTAATTGTTTTAGAGTTTTTGCCTATTTAGTATTAGGATTTTTTTTGAACTACATTAGCTAATATGAACTTAAGGTAGAAATTATGATCTTTTAGTTCTTGTATTAACTTATATTGAGTTCAATTGTGAAATGAAACAATTCATTGTCTTAGAAGATGAGCAATACCTAAACAAGAATACCTAAATTCATGCATTAAACTATGAATTATACATTTATATGATAGGAAAAAAGAATTAAAAGGAGGAGTTTATTAATGTATTAATTATGATAATTATGAACCTAGAGATTAGGCTATGAATTAAATAATTTAATTTGTTCTTGCTTTACATATATAGATGGAATATCGTTCTTGGATGTACAATAGAAATTATCCTAATGGGGGGGGGGGGGGGGAGAGGGGGGATTGCGGAAGAATTTTGTAGAAGGGGTTGATAACTTTATTAGACATACAATGCCACTTCCGCCATACATAAATAAGAGAGTAATTAGGTTCCCTTGTGTTAAGTGCGACTGTATGAAGTTTGGAAAACCGGAGGAAGTTAAGGTTCATCTTTATGTTAAGGGGTTTATAGCGAATTACTTTGTGTGGACTAATCATGGAGAGATAGATGTTAGACATGGGATATTTCATAACATGGTTGTTGGTGAAAGTAGTATGTCGAGGGAGAATAGAAGTCTTTATTCCAGAATTCATGATATGGTTGTGAATGCTTTCGGAATGTACTTAGGGGTTGAGCCCAACGCAAATGTTAAACAAAATCCTAATGATGAAGCAAAATATTTTTATGAACACTTAGAGGAAGCTAGTCGTCCTCTACGTAAATGACGCCTGCACTCTAAGTCGTCTGTTGCGGTTTGATTACTAAGTATGAAATTTGATTGGAATATTTCTCAAGGAGCCATGGATTCTTTGATTGACCTTATGCGTGAACTAGTTGACGAGGAAATCGAATTGCCTGGTGATTTCGATAAGGGAAAGAGATTAGTTTCTATGTTAAGATTTTCGTCAATAAGTATTGATTGTTGTGAAGATGGCTGCATGCTATATTATAAAGATGATGCATATATAAGCAGCTTCAAATTTTGCGAATAGCCTTGTTTCAAGGGGCTTTCTATCAAGAAGATGGTCGCTATCAAGGCGATGCATTATTTACCTCTTATACCTAGGCTAAAGAGATTATATGCGTCAATGAGTTCTGCTCCTCATTTGAGATGACACTTTGAAAATAAAAGACCACCTGGTGTTATGTATCATACTTCAGATAGAGAAACTTGGAAGCACTTTGATACGACATATCCAGATTTTGCTATTGAACCAAGGAACATTCGATTAGGTCTGTGTGCGGATGGCTTCACGGCTTTTTCTGTATCTGCGACACATTATTCATGTTGGCTTGTATTTCTTTCACCTTATTATCTACCACCCGAGTTGTGCATGACTAGTCCATATATATTTCTAAATTGTATTATCCCCGTTCTACGTAATCCTAAAAGTCTGATAGATGTATATTTGCAACCTTTGATTGATTAGATAAAACAATTGTGGTACAATGGTGTTGAAACATACGGCATATCAACCAAGCAGAAATTCAATTTGCGTCCTAATTTAATGTGGACAATTACTAATTTTCCTGCGTATGGAATGTTTTCTGGGTGGATGACTGCTGGAATCTAGCTTGTCCTTACTGCATGTAAAATAGTACAGCGTTCACTTTGAAACATGGCCAAAAGTAATCATGGTTTGATTGTCATTGTAAATTCTTGCCTGAGGGTCTTGAGTTTAGAAGGATGAAAAATGCTTTCAAAAAGAATAAAATGGAATATGATTATCCACCTCTGATACTTTCAGGTGATGAAATTTGGGAGAGGGTCTAGAACTTCAGTAAAGTTACCAAACTTCCAACTTATGGATTTCCCCGATACGGTGTTATAATTGGACCAAACATAGTATATTTTGGGAGTTGCCTTATTGGAAGGATAATCTTCTCTATCGTGTCATGCATATTGAGAATAATTATTTTGACAATTTGTTCAACAAGGTGATGGATGTTAAAGGTAAGAAACATGATAACCCGAAGGCTAGAATGGACTTACAAAAATATTGCAGGAGGCTAGAATTACACTTGCGGATAGGAAAAAATGGTATGTTATACAAGCCCAAAGCAATTTACACGTTCACTTTGGGGAAAGACCTCATATTTGTGATTGGGCAACGAAATTGAAGATGCCTGAGGGTTATGCGTCGAATTTTTGGAAAATAATTTGATATGGAGGTAGGGAAGTTGAGTCATTTGAAAAGTCATGACTGTCATGTTTTAATAGATTTCTTAGTGCCTATCACGTTTTGTGGTTTGCTTGAAAGAATCTGGAAAGCTATCAGGGAGATTAGTTTATTTTTTGAAGACTTGTGTTCTTCCACATTAAGGGAAGAAAACCTACGCCGGATGGATCAGAACATTCTTGTAACTTCTTCTAAGATGGAAAAGATATTTTCATGTGGGTTTTTTGATGTGATCGAACACCTTCCAATACACCTTATATACGAGGCACAACTTGGAGGGCATGTTCAATGCAGATGGATGTATCCCTTTGAGAGGTAATATTATAGACCATATATAATTTTCTATTTTATTTTATTGTTCTTGGCTAACCTGAAATTATGTAGGACAATCGGCAAATGCGAACAATTTGATAAGCAGAGGAATAGAATTGAAGGATCTATATGCGAAGCTTATCTTGCAAAGGTTTGTTCTTATTATTTTGAGAGTAATGTGTCATGTTCTAGGAATATGCCCAACAGGCACACGGTCGACCTTAGGAATGATCCATTATATCTGCCTATGTCCATATTCAATCAATCAGGCCGATGCTCTAAGGATGGTATAAAGAGAAGTTTGAGTGATGGGGAGTTCAAGTTAGCTACACTTTATGTGTTACTAAAATATCCCGAAGTAGTACCATTTCTCAAGTATGTATTGATTAATAGTTATCAAAATATAAAATTTACTGTGGTTACATCTCAATGCAACTACTAAAAATATTTAATGAGTCACAATCACTTCGTGGGTCAATTTGGCCATGATGTTTGATATACGGCATTTGATACGTGGTTCAAACAATTTGTAAGTTTATCATTAAAATATTCTAACACTATGTAGGTAAACAATGTTTTGAAGTTATACTAACTTATGAATTTTGTTAATAATATGTAGGTAAATGATTCAAATAATGGTGTAAATCAATTTTTGAAAGATATATCTTGGGGACCTGGGGTTGAGGTCACAACATATTCCAAGTACGTTGTGAATGGTTATAAGTTTCATGGAGAGGATTGTTCTAAATATAAAAAAAAAGCAACAACAGTGGGGTGTGGGTTCAAGGTGGTGATGGCAACCGAGTTGGATATATTAATTATTATGGTGTGCTCAAAGAAATAATAGAAATACAATAAATTGATACTTTTTAGATACAAGTGGTTTGACCCAAATCCAACAAGAGGCACGATAGTACACAATCAATACAACATAACTTAGGTTAATCATACGAGGGAGTATAATTGCTATGATGCTTTCATAATTGCACATAATGTTAGGCAAGTGTATCATGCTCCTTATCTATTTCGGCAAAATAAGCTTGATTGGTGGGTTAAAATCAAAACTAAGCCTGTAGGTAGGGTCAAAGTCGAGAATGTGTTGGATGTTGCATATCAAAATGATATCTCCGGTGTTCACCAAATAGTGGACGAAATATTAGAAAATGATTTGGAATATCCTGAACATATATTGGAAGAAGTTGAAATTAATGAAGTAAGAATTACAGAAAACGATGAAGAAGAATCAGCTGATGAAGCTCAAACTAGCGAGGAAGAAGAATTCTCTAACGAGGACGTCGATGAGCTTTAAAAAGTTGGTTTATTCAATAGCTCTCATTTGTTGATAGTTTCTTTATATGTTTCAATCTAAATATGTATTATATTATGCAGATGACAGGCAAGGGTCGAGGTAACAATGCGTATAATAGTTCTCGGGGTCGAGAAAAGGCTAGGAAACTAAAGAGGAGGGTAGGAGATACTACTCATCAATATTTTCCACCATCTTCTGATTTGCCTATGACTATGCCACAGCCTCTATCCCAGAGCTATTCTGAGCTTCCAAAATATCATCCGCCCTACACCTTCGTGCAGAACCTGGGTCTTTCATCACATAGCCATAGGACTATGAGTCCGACATATATTCCTACCTCACTACCACGTGGATCACACCCAGCACTATCACATGGATCACATCGATCATGTCATATCCATATGGATCACAGACATTAGTTTCACAACAACTCGGGTCACAACAGTTAGTGTCACAGCCACTTGTAATCCATGCAGCTATGTCGCATTCACATGGAACACATCTATCTTCATCAAGGACTCCATCTATTGGAGGCCTTCGCCTACTGGATAGTAGCTCTGACCCCCTTACTCCTTCCACACATGCCTCTAATATACATGTTTTGCACGATGATGTTGTTGCTGCTGCTGACGAGGAGGTGCATTATGATCAGTATGGCAGGATCATCATAGTCCCTGAGGGTGATGGGTAAGAGTTATTTATTATTTTTATGTTTATTTTTTTGTACAATTTTTACTAAGATATTAATTTGTTTTATTTATTAAATTGCAGGTTCATCCCGAGTAATATTACTACGAGGATAATTATCAAAGCAACCAGAAAGATTTATGATGCCGCTTATGCGTCTTGGCGTGAATTTCCATTCTTACTGAAGGAGGAAATTTTCAATGAATTTAAGGTATAAATTTTCTTTTAAGAAGTATAATTATTTGTATTTATGATATTTCCATATAATATTTAAATTTTGAAATATAGATCAAGTGTGTATGAGAACACAAGTATAGAGCCGACGTGGCTGTAAATTTTTGTCTCAAAGCTCGCAAGTTGATTGTCGCATACTTTCTCCAAATCTAGACATATGAACCAGAAGCCTGGTTGGTTGCTTCAGAAATTATGGGATAATTTGCAAAGGCAGTGACTTACTGTAGAGTTCATAGAGAAGAGCCAAAAATGAAAGAAAGTTCGCGCATCTAAGAAGGGAGGATCCTTGCACACTGGATGTGTGGTCAGCTTGGGCACAATAAAAGGAAGAATGGTACGTAATTTATTAATTTATTTTAATTTTCTAAGTATATCTATTCTATTTATTAATTAAAATTTATGGGTTTTCAGGAAAAGAATTCGGGTCGTTCGATGAACCAAGATGATCTATTCAAGGAGACTCATATTGTGAAGAAGAAGAAAGAGAAGATCAAGAAAGGTGGGTCGAGGGACGAGCCTTGACTGTACATGTAAGTTTCTTACTTTTCATTAAGTATTTTCATTTACTTTTATATAAATTTTTAACTTCTAATTCAATTTACTTTTTATTATAAGATTTCTTCACAACTCAAGTTGAGGAATTCATACGCAGCCAGTCACCTTATGAGTCGGGCACGCCAATCCAACTTTCTGGCGAGGATGCTGAAATACTATGGATGCAGGCTGCAGGCAGTCAAAAATGGGGGGAGGTATATGGCCTACTTACAAAGAAATTCCATCTCTATAGGTGTGGAATACAAGAAATAGGGACTTCCTCACAAGCCAAGCAACGCGATGGGGAGAGCCTCTGCGCTATGCAGGAGACTGTGACAAAGCTCACATCCGAGCTAGAGGCGTCCAAGGAAATAGAAAAGCTTAGAGATGCTCAGTACATTGGCGTGGCCGCTCAGTGCCAGGGCATGCAAGAGCAGATCAGAAATCTCCTAGCTTCTGAATCTTTCCGATTCCCCGATCTCGTCCATCATCGCGAGAAGCTGGTTTTTCCCATGCTCATTCCTCCAATCATCCAAGTGGTCGTTCCTCGTGTCCTCCTCGTGATCATTCTTCCCATCATCGACTAGTAAACCCTTATCAATACCGTCATGATGATGAAAGTTAATCAGACGGTGATGATAATAATGTACCAAACACTTATTGACTTTTAGGCAATTTTAACTAGACAAATACACTCGGTTTCAGATTGGGTTGTAATACGAGTTAACTTAGTTTGGTAGTTCTATTGAAGTTTACACTTTGTTAGTTTCAATGTAGCAATAAATGTTGTCTTTGTGTTGTTGTTGTTGTTATTGTTGTTGTTGGGTTGCTGTTTGGTATTGTTATTGGAATTATAGTTGGAGTTGTTGTTGTTGTTGCTTGTTAGGGTTTTTATGACTGGCAAGTGGTGTAGCTGCCAAAACAGGAAGTTTCTGCCAAAATAATACACAAAAAAATGACCAAATTTGGTCTTAATTTGATCGCCTTTCATTTTTTAAAAATAATTTTTTGAAGAATAGCCACCAACGTTGGTCGCTATTTACCCAGATTTCTACAAAAAGCGACCAAACGTGGTCGCTATTTCATTAAAAAAATATAATTTTTGGTAACATAGAGACCAATGTTGTTCACTCATCTTTAAAAAATAAATTAAATTTATGAATTTAGAGACCAACCTTGGTTACTAGTTTAATAAAATAAATAAATAATTAAATAAAAAAGCGACCAACCTTGGTCTCTAGTTTTCAAATTTTAAAATATAATTTTGGATTAGCTACCAAAGGTAGTCGCATTTTAATGATTAATAATAAATAATAATAAACATATTTTATATTTAGAGACCAACTTTAGTCACAAAATTTATATTAATAAATTAATAAAGTGACCAAAAATGGTCTTTATAGTCAAAATTCGGAATATTTTGTCCATTTACCTTAGAGACCAGTGCTGATCATTAATTAGCAACCAACTTTGGTCTCTAAATAAAAGAAACCTTCAGTATAGCTTTTAGGCTTGTTGGTCGCTTTTTGATCACTTATTAGCCTATAAGCAATCAACTTTGATCGCTATTTGCGATCGCTTATTCCCGGATTTCTAGTAGTGTGTCTAGGAGTTACTATGAACAAAACGTCAAATCATTTGATCAACTCATAAAGCTTAAGAAGTTTCCCATAATATATAGTAGTGTTAACAAAGTAATTAGTGTTTAGTGGAGTAGTTAGTCAACTGTCCAGCAGTGTAAGGATAGTTGTAAGTCAAGATATCTAGGAGCAGTATATAACTGTGTATACCTGTCATTAATTTGTATAGTAGCTGAAAATGAATGGAACAGTACAATTTCTATTTCTCTCTTAGCTTCTTCTAGGAAATCCTCTACAGTCATGAAGATTCTCTCCATTTAACATGGTACCACAGCTCGTGAAGATGATCGATTCACGCGGACTGCTCGAATTTGATTTGAATTACTAAAACTCATCAAAATTTTGTGCAATTGCTTCGATTCTTTTTTTTAGGTTGAATCATCTTTGACAAATTAGGTGTCTTTTGTTCATCTTTGTGTACAATTTCTTGATGCTACTCTAAGCTCTATTTCTCTTCATCCTTCAAAAGCGATCATATGTATTGGCGCTAGCTCAAGAGTTGAAGACATTATTGCTGATGCAACTCCAGTGGAAGATCCAAATCGTGTGGATGGTATAGTGATTGATCAACATCATCCTCTATTACTTCAGCCTTCAGATACTCTAGGTAGTTCTCTCTTCTCAATCAAACTGGACATGAGAACTATGTTATGTAGAGCAGCTCTATGCTTATCAGTATATTAGGCAAGAGTAAAATAGGGTTTGTTGATGGTAGATATACTAAGGACAAATTTCCTCCTACTTTACATAAGTTGTGGGAAAAATGTAATGCCATAGTTTTTTCATGGACCATGAACTCAGTCAGTAATGAGATGCTAAGTGGCATGGTGTATACAACTAGTGTACAGAAAGTGTGGTTGATCTTAGAAAGAGCTTTGACAAGGTTGATGAATCTAGAATTCTTTTTTTGCATAGACAAATTTCTATGTTTTCTTAGGGCTTCTCCTCTGTGCCAGTATACTTTGCTAAGCTGAAACGACTATGGGTCAAGTTTGATGCATTGATGCCTTGCCTTGGATGTGGTTGTGAGAAATCAAAGAGGCATGCAGAAAATGTTGAGAACCACAAATTGTTGCAGTTTCTGATGGGTTTAAAATGAGACTTACTCACAATCTAGTAACTAGATTATGATGATGATCCTACTCCAACTATAAACAAAGCCTATTCTATGATAATAACGGAAGAAAGTAGGAAATAAGTAGTTAATTATTCTCAAACCTCTACAGCAAATGAAGGAATAGCTATTTTTAGTAGAAAAGGAAACTCTCAAGGTTCAAGTAACTACTAGCCTAAAAGGAATAATTTGTTATGTTACTACTGCAAATACAAAGGTCACACAAGGGACACTTGCTACAAGCTCCATGGCTATTCTGCAGAATTCAAGAAAACAAGAAAGGTTGCACCTAACATTGCTACTCAATACATAGGATGTCACGACCCATTTCCAAGACAGGTTATAATGGTGCCCATCAACCTTGTCGGGCCAACCAAGTGCGGAATATTACTAACAATTCATACATAATTATACTCAATGTTAGGTGAAATACTCATTAGCTTGGGTTTAGAACAAAAGAAGGTAATACTGTGAGTAGTACAATATTACATAACCCAAAAACTAGTCTACTAAAGTGTACATGCCAAGACCTGATGTCACGGTGCAAGGGCATCTAGTAGAGTATACACATCTCTATCCTACTATCTGAAATAAGGGAAAGACAGCAAAAATACAAAAGAAGACTCCATCCGGTTGCCGAGCGATGGGGGTAGGGAAGTAGCTCACTGTGGAAGTCTCAACAGCCACTCACTAGCGCGCACCCTATCGGTATCCAGATGAATCAGCCTAAGACCCTGTACATTTAAGTACAGAAGCGTAGCACGAGTACATAAACAATATGTACCCAGCATGTGTCCCCTCTAATCTAGGAGAAAGTGGAGACGAGAGGTCGACTTGATACCTACTAGGTCCATATAATATCATAATAATGAGGTACAATGTACAACATGAATAATGTAATTAAATAATAGTTATAACAGAAGTCATATCATACTCGTAGTCATATTTCCTTTATCATATTACCTTCTTTCATTTATTTAGCAATAAATCATGAAAAGTCTAGTTCTCAAGCATAAACATGTATATCATGCGCAACAACGCCGAGGTCGATGGCCTGCTCCAACAGAATATAAATTTGTGCAGTGTCGAGGGTCGAACGGCCCGTACCATAGATGCATCTATTTCATAGAGGCAGTCGGACCGGTCCACATATATCAATATGACATCAAGAATGCGCATAAAGGCATCATATATATACAAGAAAATCCTTTCAAGTTCATAAATAAGCATATGTTCATTTTTCATTCTCCTCTAGTCTCTAGCATGTCATAAAAGACCATTTATATAGTTCAAACAATGGAAAGTTCAATGTAGGCGTGATGTGGGTCCTAAACTACCCAAACATTTAATACAATAGTAGCTACGCATGAACTCTCGTCACCTAGTACGTCCGTAGCCCCCGCATTTAATAGAAATTTATCATTTATAAGACCTAAAGGGACAATTCCCTCTTGCGAGGTTAGAAAGGAGACTCACTCGCTCCAAACCGCACTTCCAAATGTCAAGAACAAGCTCGAGACCTCAAAGCGAAGCCGAAAGTGCACAATAACAATGTGGGATTTAGTCAATAAGGGCTTACAAGGTTAAATTCTAACTATTTAAGTGGTTTCCCAACCTTTCCCACAAGTCTCCAAATTTTCGACCCCAGGCCCACGTGTCTGAATTCCGATATTTTTGAAGGAAAATATTCTCTAAAATCTAAAGATTACTAATATGTAAATTTTAGTTCATTACATAGCTAATTAGGTGGTTAAATCGTAATTTTCTAAAAACCCTAGGTCTAGCTCTAACCCTAGATTTTATTTGATTATTAGTGTTAAATATATGTAATGTTCATGTATTTAAGCTAAGTGTGAGTGGGAATTACTTATCTTGTGATGTTATGTTGAAAGCCTCTCTTTGAAAGCTCCAAAATCGCCCAAGTATGGAGGAAATGAGAGATAAATTCACTTGAACCCGCATTAAAGGAGCTCACTGCCCCTTTGATTTCCGCATATGAGGTTTTGGGCAAAGAGGGGTCGACCGTTTCTACGGTCTGGGCGCCACTTAAGCGGATCTGCTTCTACGATTCCATGGCTGATTTTGGGGTTGTCCCCCTAGGCCGGCCTGGCCGCTTCTGCGGTAAAAGGACTACTTCGGCGGTCCAAGAGCCGCAGAAGCAGTAGCAGCTTTTCCTTTTCAAAACCCAACTTTGCTCGAACCTCGACCATTTGATGCTCGGGGCTTCCGAGACCTGCCCGAACATACCGACAAGTCTTGTATCACAAGGCGGACCTAAGAGAGACCTTGGAACACCCAAAACGACACTAAATCAAGGAGTCGAACCCCAAAACCAATTGATCCAATTTAATGAACTTCAAGTTCTTTTTCCCTTAGATTACTCGGATTGACAGCAAATCTTACGGGTAGGTCTTATATGATATTTTAGACTCGTACCAAGTTTTGGAACTAGAATCCAAACCTGATACCTAGGTTTCTAATAAATAGTTATATTCTTTAATTCCTTAAAACTTCGATTTAACAACTTTACATAAAAATTTTGTACTCGGGCTAGGGACCTCGAAATTCATTTCTGAGCATACGCCTAGGTCCCATATTTTCCTACGGACCTCCTGAGAACGTGAAATCATGAATTCGGGTCTGTTTCCCAAGAAGGTTGACCGAAGTCAAACTTGACCTTTTAAGAAAACCTTAAGGGAATAATTGGTTTTATTTCTTACTCAAAACTCTTCTAACTTCCAAAGTAATCGCCACCCGCAACTCGTAATTTAGCTAAGGAAGGTGTGGGATGTTTTATTTAAGGGAACGGGGTTCCAAATAGTAAAATAACTGGTCGGGTCGTTACACAATAGTCCAACCAATAATGGCCCTAATAGTAGATACTTTGAGGCTACAACTAACTTTACAGGACATTAGCAGAATAATGTTGATTCAACTAGTTAGGGTGGTCAAGAAGTTATTGCAGGAGTACCTCAATTTACAGTTGATCAGTACAATTAGATCTTGCATCTCTTGGGCAAGTCCACCATTACACCTTCAAGTCAAAGTGATCCACCAAGTAATGCTTTGTCATCAGGTATGGCTTCATCTTCTGTAGCTACTGAAGCTGAGGTTAGGTGGATAGTTGATACAGATTCTTCCAATCATATGGTAAGTGTCTCAAAGTTTTAGAGGAATCTAAAAATGCTGATGAAACTAGTATTGGAAAGGTTCATCTAACTAAAGGAAAGATAGCTAGTGTAAAATGTACAGGGTCTACAAGGACAAAAAATTACAAATGTGTTGCACATACCAGACTTCAAATATCATATTTTGTATGTTTCAAAATTAACAAAGGAACTTAGATGTTTGGCTTTGTTCTATCCTGACTTCTGTCTTTTCCAGGACCTCTTCAATGGTAGAGTGAGGAGGATTGGTAAAGAAGATGAAGGCCTTTACATTTACATATCAATAACAAAGACCAAACAAATGGAGGAGGAAATAACAACTCAGATTCTGGATAGTTCAAGTGTATCTCTGTAGCATAATAGATTAGGTCATATGCAAATTGTTGCTCTAAGAAAGTTAAAAAGTTTTCAACATTTGAAATGTAATAATAAAATTAAGGAACGTAATGTTTGACCTATTGCTAAGCAAACAAAACTTCCATTTCCTCTTAGCACGTCTGTGGCTACTGCATGTTTTCACTTACTTCATGCTGATATTTGGGGGCCCTATAGGGTACCTACTCATGGTGGGAAGAAATATTTTCTCATACTAAAAGATGATCGTTCCAGGTTTACTTGAGTTTTCATGTAGCCTTCTAAAGCTGAAGTAACTGTTTCCATCAGACAGTTTTTTATCATGATCAAGAATGTTCATTCCTGCACCGAAAAATTTCTAAGATCAGATAACGGGTGTGAGTTTTTTAACTCACAAATGACAAATTACTGCAGTCTTTGTGGATTTTTTATCAGAGTTCATATGTCTATAGTCTATTGCAAAATAGAGTAGCTGAGAGGAAACATAGACACATTTTTAATGTGGCTAGGCACTGAGGTTTCAAGAAAGTGTTCCACTGAGATTCCTCAGGGAATGTGTATTAACTGAATCTACATTATGAACATACTACCAACACAGGTAATGTAGGGTAGAACTCTATTTGAACTATTGTTTCGTCCTTCACATTCTTTAGACCATATGAGAGTTCTTAGTTGTCTAAGTTATGTAACTGATGTTAAAAGATGGGGAAAATTCTCACCTAGAGCTTTTCCTGCTGTTTTTCGTGGCTATTTTATGACTCAAAAGGAATACAGAATGTACTACATTCATACCAAGGAGTTCTTGGTAAGTAGAGATGCTATGTTCAAAGAAAATGTTTTTCCCTTCCAACATTCGGCTCCTCTACTCTCCTTGTTCCCTACCATTAACGTTCCTCGTGTCTTATTGTCTAATGATATCTCCATATCCTCCTTTTCACCATCTTCGATCTCTTCATCTCCTCTTACACCTTCTCCTCTATCTTCTCCTATTTCTATATCACCTGCCTATCATAACTTAGATCAACCAACTCAAGTACCTATTAACCCTGAACCAGTATCACCAAATGGTCTCACTCATGATCAGTCTATTCCTCAGTTCTCTACCTCAAATGATTAATTTATAGAAGCCGCACATCCTAGAAGATCTGGGAGAACCAGTATACCCCCTATCTGGCTAAAAGATTATGTTACCCTTTCTGAAGGAAAAACCAATTGCTCTTATCCTCTTTCAGCATGTATTAGTTTTGAGAATATCTTTGACTCATATATTGAGGTTTTCAAGGATCCTCCTACTCTGAGGTTGTAGAACCGGAGTCATATGCTGAGGCTGTCAAGGATCCTAAATTGATTGAGGCTATAAAAGCTGAAATCTCAACCTTAGAGGAAAATCACACAGTCTATTATGGAGTTACCTGTTGGAAAGTTTCCTATTGGCTGTAAATGAATGTTCAAAGTGAAGTATAATACATCAGATGAAGTTGAGAGATACACAGCTAGGTTAGTTGCTAAAGGTTATAGTGAAAAGGAAGGGCTTGACTACACCAAAAGTTTCTCTCCTGTGGCAAAGATGGAGACTGTAAGATCAGTCATTGCAGTTGCTGCAGCCAAACATTGAACTCTTTTCCAAATGGATATTCACAATGCCTTCTTACATGGTGAACTCCTATAAGAGGTTTACATGGATGTGCCACAAGAGTTTATAATCCAGAGAGGGTCCTCTCACAGGGTTTGAACTTCATAGATCTCTGTATGGCTTAAAACAAGCACCCAGGCAGTGGAACATGAAGCTGACAGATGCCTCAGTACTGTTGGGCTTCGTTCAAAGTCATTTTGACTATTCTCTTTTCACAAAGAAGGTTGAAGATGAATTGGCTGTGGTGTTAGTTTATGTAAATGACTTGATAATAAGTGGAAGCAGTCTAGGTCTGATGACTTAGACTAGAAACCATCTGAAGCTCAGGTTTAAAATGAAAGATCTAAGAGAACTTAAGTTATTTCTGGGAATAGAAGTTGTTAGATCAAAAGATGGAATTATTATAAGCCAAAGAAAGTATTCTTTGAAACTTACATATGTGGAGTGTGATACTGCTGTAGGAACCTCTGAGTGTGAAGTTAAACTGATTGAAGATATAGGTACATAGCATAGACTAGTAGGGAGGCTATTATATCCTACAATGACCAGGATTGATATAGCATTTGCAGTGCAGACATTTAGTTAGTATATGCACAAGCTTAAGCAATCTCACTGAAAAGCTGCTCTTAGACTTGTATAGCAAGTCAAGACTTCTCGAGGTCTTGGCCTTCAAATGCCTTCAGAAAGCTCAGATAAACTAAGAGCATACTGTGACTCATACTGGGGTGGATGCTTATAGACTAGGAAATCAGTAACAGGGTTCCTAGTTAAGTTTGGTAATGCCTTGATCTCGTGGAATAAGAAACAAGATACAGTTGAAAGAATCTCTGTTGAAGCTGAATTCAGAAGTATGGCATCCACAATTGCTAAAATAACTTGGCTCACATGACTCTTCAAAGAGCTAGAGGTTGATGTAAGTCTTCCAGTTGATCTCTTCTGTAACAGCAAAGCTGCAATCCAAATTGCAGCTAATCCCATCTTTCACGAGAGGACTAAACACATAGACATTGAGTGGCACTTTGTACGAGAGAAAATCATACAAGGTGCAGTGAAACTCATCATATTCCCACAAAAGAGCAGCAAGTTGACCTCATTACCAAGAGTTTAGGAAGATTTCAACCATCAACTTGAGGAAGGGTGTTAAGAAAGTAGTTAATGGTTAGTGGAGTAGTTAGCCAGCTGTCCAACAGTGTAAGGACAACTGTAATTTACGTTTGTTAGGAGTACTATATAACACTGTATACTTCTCATTTGCACAGTATCTGAAAATGAATAGAACAGTACAATTTCCATTTCTCTCTTAACTTCTTCAGAGAAATCCTCTGCAATCATGTAGGTTCTCTCCATTTAACAAGTAGGAAACAAGGAATTAACAATGAGAAATTTGCTTGAAAATTTAACTCGCATGAAGGTGTGAAAGATGATATGCATTCGCCAAAAACATTCTTTTTATATGGTGTATTAATAATAATGTTATATTGATATATTATACACACAATATGCCGACGTCATTTGAAGATAATACAGATTTAAAAAATATCAATTTGGGACCAAAAGAAATTAAAACATTTAAACCAACACATTTCTAGACTCACACTAATTTATAAAACGAATTATCATTGTAAGGACCCCAGTTTGCCCTATGAACATGTCGTGATGGCATCTAGTCCCTACGACGAGGTAAGCCTAACAATGTGGAATATAAATAAAATTGTAGAAGAAAATAATTAATAACTGACCTAGCAAAATAAATCAGTGTTTAGAGTGCCGCCTGGCACATAGATAACAACTCTCGAAAACTAACAAAAATTCCAAAAACCTAAAATTTCACAAATCACAAGCTAAGGGATACATAACAGGCTCTGACTCAAGAATATCTATACAAAGGAGAAATACTGAAAGATCTATTCTTATTACAGAAAAGCTACAGAAGGGACTCTTCGGTCTGCGGACGTAGCAGATATACCTCGAAATCTTTATAAATATGCATCCTTCCAAGGCTGACAGAACTGAATGGGGGTACCTGTATCTGCACAAAAAAATGTATAGAAGAGTAGCATGAGCACACCATGGCGGTGCGCAGTAAGTATCAAGACTAATCGGTGGAGCAGTGACGAGGAACAGTCAAGACACCTACTGGTCAATAAACAGTACAATCATAGGAATAATGGAAATGATATAATAATATGTAATGACTGCATGAAATAACCAAAAATGCTACAATTCACAATGACGGAAAGGAACAACAAGTAACAATGAGAAAATAATAAATGACGATGCATAACGACGACAATCACAATCCAAATCCTAAGGTCACATCACCGCAAGGGAAAAATAAGTCCATAACTCATATCCTACAATGATGTTCACATAAGGTCCTATTCACTCTTTCCACAACTTCACCAAGTCTCAGGTAAACACAACTCACAAAGCCCAACATCCGAAATCTAACACTTGGCATCCTATGCCCCATCAGTCTCTCAGTCATGCTCACCACTAACCGGCTAACTATGGACACTCTCTCATATATAATGGATAAACAATGGCGGACCTCCCTCCTTAGCAAAAACATGGTCAATTTACTACTAACGGGAGTATTCAACTACATGTATGCTTGAGCAAGTTTTCCAATAAGAATTCTACCAACTAGTAAACATGAATAGGAGAACATACCACACGTACATGTTTCCTCATAACTTCCGAGCAATAAAACTCATACAGGTGAGCAACCCACAATCACAAATGTAAACAAAATAGGAATGCCTGCACATACCGTCATAATTCATTACAATCAGCCCCTGACATAGCCCGCCTTATTTCGCCATGGGTGCAAATAATAATATAATAAACACCGCCTTATTTTGCCACACGTGCATCACAATGTTCCTACCTTATTCCGCCACATGCGCAACCCACACAGAAGCATAAACATACCCCGCCTTATTACGCCGCATGTGCAAAACATCAATAACAACAATAGCACGGCAAAGACCTCGTGCAACCTCTCAACAACAACTGCACGGCAAATATCTCATGCAACACAATACTAATAAACACATGGCAGAAACCTCGTGAATCCCAGTATGAAAAACTGCACGGCATAAACCTCGAGCATCACAGTCTCAAGTACATCACAATAAATGACAATATATATTCAGGAATAAAGCAAGGGAATCAACTCGGGTATTTCCGTTCACCAAAAGACTATACAAATAACTTACAAGGAATAACCGTAACAAAGAAACACGAAAAGCGATAAGAACAATGCAACAAGGAAGAAATAATACGAGACAATATTCCATAATACTTAGTCCAAAATCAAGGAAATTAACATGAAGCGAATATTTACAATTAAGGAAAATATTACCTAAACACAGGATATCTAACTTCTTTTCAATTAAGACCAATTAATTTGCACGAGATAGAATTAATGTTTTTCCAAATAAATACAAGGAATGATAATGTGAGTATAGAAGGGTAAACGTCCACAGATAAATAGGTATAAATCCATTTGGAAACAAGTATACACCAAAAGGGGCAAATAAGTTCCAAGTAAGACATGTAGAGGTGAAACTAACAACAGGAAACTCAATTATATCGAAAGCAAATTCATACTCAGTGATAATAAAGGTCTAAGAGCCTAAAAGGATCAATTTACCATAGATAAATCCGAGCTTACACTCATCACCTCACGTACAAGGAATACAATCAATATAGAAGACTCAAATCTTCATAGGAAGTCCCCCACACAAGGTTAGCCAAGGTACTTGCCTCAAATCGGCGAAAATCAACTAGCAACCACGTTCTTGGAACGAGTTCTCGATTCCAAATGGCCCAAATCTATTCAATTAAACATCTCAAGCAATTAATTCTATCATTTAATTCAAAGCTAAAGCGCAAAATTTGGTAAAATAATCGAACACCATCCCGGCCAATGACTCGGAACCAGTTGAATTTAATATTTTCAGAACTTCCGTACTCGCACGAGTCTAACCATATAGAAATCTCTCAAATCGAAGTTCAAACATTCCCTCAAAACTCAACAATTTAGTCTATGAATTTCTACCCATTTTCAATTCAAAAACTAAAATTAAAGGATGAAATTAAGATGAGATTCATGGAAATTAGTCTAAATCAAGAGAGAATCACTTACCTGAGTCGCTTCGGATAATATACCTTCAACAATCTCCTAGAACCGAGTTCTAGAAAAAAAAATGTAATTAAAATATGAAACCCTCAAATTTGGGAATTAGTTCTGCCTGCCCAGCGATTTGTTCATCGCGATAGTGGAACAAAGGTCATGATCGCATAGAAGAATTTTTGAAGGCCCAGAAAATGTACATCGCGAACGCGATGACAAGAACGCGAATGTAGAGAAGAGGAAGACATTGCGAATGCGTTGAAGGAAATACCAAAGTCCTGAGATTGCTCTATGCGAACGCGGGATATGAGATGCGATCGCGAAGTAAGGAAAATTACACCTTCGTGATCGCGGGAGGCTTGACACGAACGCGATGAAGGATTACACAAAAACTTTGACAACGCGAGGGTATGGCTGCGAACGTGAATAAATGTTTTAAGCTAGTGTTCAGCAAGGCAACCCGATCGTGGGAGAAGCTATACGATCGCGTTGAAAGATATCATAAGCAGCAATTCAACAAGTCAAAAATAGAAGAAAAGGATTTGTAGCCCACCCGAAACACACCTGAGGCCCCCGGACACCGTCTAATAACGCACACAAGTCATATAGCCTAACATGGACTCGCTTGAAGTTCCAAATCACCTAAAACAACATCGAAACGACGAATCAAACCAAAAATCATGCCTAAGAACTTCCAAATCTTCAAATGACGAATCTCATGCCGAAACCTATCAATTCAACTCAGAATGATGCAAAATTTTGCAGACAAGTCCAAAATAATATAATGCTGTTGTTCTAACTGTCGGAATTGCATTCCGACCCCAATAACCCAAAAGTCAATTGTGGGTCAAACTTCTTCATTTTCCAACTTCAACTTTCTCCGAAAAGCCTCAATTTACTCCGCGCGCCTCCAAAATTGAATCTGGACGCGCGCCTAAGTCCAAAATCACCATACGAAGCTATTGAGATCATCCATGACACATTCTGGGATTATTTACCCAAAAGTCCAATTCCGGTCAACTTTTCACCGTTCTAACTTCCAAAACAAGGTTTCTTCTCTAAATTTGACTCTAAACCATCCGAAAACCGAATTCTACCATGCACGTAAGTCGATACTCATATTCCGAATCTTTCCAAGACCTTATGCTAGTGAATGGAGCTTAATTTGTCAGACCGGCCGGGTCGTTACATCCTCCCAATCTTAAAACAAATGTTCATTCTCGAACATGCTAAGATTCACCTCGAAGTCCTCAAGTCACTAAGTGTGCACTTCCAACATACACCTGTGGGTGATCCCACATCACCCCAATCCATATAAGCATGATGACACCACCTCAACTGAAATATAGCCTTTCTATGAATGCTAACAAGCCTTCAAGCCAGAATTTTCATCTTTTATCCGTTCCAAAAGAGCCGATTCCAAATCCATATTCGGTATCAGTCTCAATTAGCTATTTCAATACAAGCCAACACACACAAGGTACAGCCACATAACATGCCACACCACACAAAGGCCAACAATAACATTTTTCTGATAACAATACTTGCTTGAGATCAAATCCGTACCGTCCATAAGCCTCATATTTAATAGGAAACTCCTCCCAAATCTCCACAACACTGGAGATGATACTATAACTATGAAAACCACATAACAAAATGCCTGAATGACCAAATCTCAGCTAACCCCAACGGGTACACACCTCACCTACTAAAACTCAAGAAGCATAGAACAAAAATGAATGAATATGGCAAAGGAAAAAACATAAGAGAACTAACAAACAAATAAACTAGCACAAATTCTTCTAAAACACAATCTAGAAGGACATTTAGTCAAGAAAGAGTGGAAGTATATAAAGGACTCACAAGGATGTCATACTGATATAACTCTCACTGCAGTACACAGCCTGGTCTCAACATATCAAACCACCTGAAATCACGAGGGTCCCGCCCTCAATACTGAATCACAAGTAGGGTAAACATTGACCCATCTAGAAACTCTCACTAGATCAATTCCGTCTACAATTTACAACACAAGCTGGCTCCCACACTGGTGGAGCATAGAAATCACAACTCGTATCCAAGAATGCTCAGAAGTCACATCAAACCTACCAAAATAGACAACGGGGATTTACTACTAGCCTCTTAACACTAGAAATAGACGATAGACACGGATATCACTCATAGAACCTTCCCACATGATATTCACATAAGCAAAGTGCAAGCGTGAAACGCACCCATAAATGGGACACAGATAAGAGAACTCACCCCAACAAGCATAAGTGTCATGAACTATAGATAGTGCCATCTATAATAAAGTGAACTCGTACCTGAATGACATTAGCTGGCGCACTGGCCTCAAACCTGCTATATGAAACACATCAACGAGTCGGGCCTCCCCCTCTTAGGATCCCTCTACCTTCCTGATTACCTCGCAGTGACATATCGGTTCGAAGTCTAAGACAATCTTCACCATGTGGCTAGTATCTCCACACTCAAAGCACCCTCTCTACTGACGAGGCGGTGGGAACTGTGCGGTACGGGTACTGCGAGACCCCTGAGCACCTGAACTGCCATGCATAGTCTGAAGCAAGAATTAAACTGGCTGACCCGCAAAACCTCTATCGTGACGCACCCTGCCCTTTAAAATAAGGACCAGTATATTTCACCGGTCTATGACGCCTACTCGCCTCCTCAGGCTCCCTCTCTTGATCTCGTCTGCTATCTCTCAAAACCGTGCCTGTCTTCTCTCTTTAGCATGCTTTCCCTCTATCCTCCTACCGATGTTCACCACTAGCTGATATGGAATATCCATCTCTAACTCACGAGCCATACCGGACCTGATGCTGGGAATAACCTCAATGAACCGGCGAACCTTCTCGCGAATAGTAGAAACCAACGATGAGGCATGTCTAGCCAAACTGGTTTAAGGGACAGCATACTACGAGACGGTCATAGCACCCTAATACAAATGCTTAAACTCCGCACGCCATGCATCCCTGAAACTCTGAGGAACAAACTCTCACAGAAACATATCTGAAAACTGGGTCAAAGACAGTGAAGCTATCTCGTCTGGGTTGTCTAACTCATTGGTGCGCCACCAATCATAAGCGGCTCCTCGAAGCTGGAAAGTAGTGAAAAAAACCCCACTCGATCCACGTATATCCATAGTACGGAGAATGCGATAACACTCATCAAGAAATCCCAGGGCATCCTCCGATGCTAACCCACTGAACTCAGATAGCTTATACCTCTTAAATCTCTCAAGTCTCACCTGCTCCTGCTCGAAATCCGATGCCATGCCCTTGGGCAGAACTGGTGCTGCAAGCGGCACAGGAATAATCTCAAGGACATGCTCAACATGCGCTCGCAGCTCAGAAGTGCGGGCGGCGGGAGTCTGTGCTCCTCCCCCAGTCTAGGATGTGGTCGCAGCAAGGGGAAGCAATCCGGCCTGAACCAAAGTGGTGTACATACTCATGAACTGCGCCAAAGTCTCCTGAAAGGCAGAGTAGCAGTAGCTGTAGACGTGTCATATCCGTGGACACCGGCTGGATCTTCTGGTGGTACCTTGGGCTCTCGCTACACCACGTGCGCATCCTCGAACTCTACCCTGTCCTCGAACTACGACGGCTGTAGCAAGGGGCCCGGGTGCTTGATCACCTTGGGTAGTATGTGTCCTCACTATCTCTGAGAGAGTAGAAAACAAAGGTTTAGGATTGTGGATGACAAAAATCTCGCAAGACCAGGAAATCAAATGAAGTGGGAATTCTCCTAACGGTTACATAGCCTCTCGCAGAATAGTACAGACGTCTCCGTACCGATCCATGAGAGTCTAATAAATCAGCTTGTGATCTATGACTCCTATGAACCTAGAACTCTGATACCGACTTCTAAGACCTAGTTCGCCCTCCGTGAACATATCGTGATGGCACTTAGTACCTACGACTAGATAAGCCTAACAATGCGGAATACAAACCAAATTGCGGAAGAAAATAATTAAAAATTTAACTAGCAAACTAAATCAGTGTTTAAAGTACCACCTAGCACATACAATAACAAAGTACTGCCTGGCACATACAATAACAACTCTCGAAAACTAACAAAATTATCAAAACCCGAAATCTCGTAAATCACAAGCTAAGGGATACATAAGAGGCTTTGACTTAAGAATATCTAGACAAAAAGAAATACTGAAAGAGCTATACTTATTACAGAAAAGCTAGAAAAGGGACTTTTCGGTCTTCGAACGTAGCAGATATACCTCGAAGTCACTACGGGATATGCCTCCTTCCAAGACTGACAGAACGGAACTGGGTTACCTGTATCTGCACAACAAAATGTGCAGAACAGTAGCATGAGCACACCACGGCGGTACACAGTAAGTATCAAGACTAACCTTGGTGGAGAAGTGACGAGGAACAGCCAAGACACCTACAAGTCAATAAACAGTATAATCATAGGAATAATGGAAATAATATAATAATATGTAATTATTGCACGAAATAACCAAAAATTCTACAATTCACAATGAGGGAAAGGAACAACAAGTAACAACGAGAAAATAATAAATGACGATGCATAACGACCGATCACAATCCATATCCTAAGGTCACAATACCGCAAGGGGAAAACAAGTCCATAACTCATAGCCTACAATGATGTTCACATAAGGTCTTATTCACTCTTTCCACAACATCACCAAGTCTCGGGAAGCCCAACATCTGAAATCTAACACTTGGCATCCTATGCCCCATCAGTCTCTCAGTCATGCTAACCACTAACCGGCTAACTATGGCCACTCTCTGATATATAATGGATAAATGAGGGCGTACCTCCCTCCTTAGTAAAAACAGGGGCAATTTACCACTAATGGGAGTATTCAACTACCTGTATGCTTGTGCAAGTGTTCCAACAAAAATTTTACCAACTATTAAACATGAATAGGAGAACGGACCACACGTACAATGTTTCCTCATGACTTCCGAGTGATACAACTCATACAGGTAAGCAGCCCACAATCATAAATGTAAGCAAAATAGGAATGCCGCCACAGGCCATCACAATTAATTACAATCAGCCCCTCACATAGCCCACCTTATTCGCCATGTGTGCAAATAATAATATAATAAACACTGCCTTATTTTGCCACACGTGCATCACAATGTTCCCACCTTATTCCGCCACATGTGCAACCACACATAAGCATAAAACATATCCTGACTTATTACGCCGCATGTTAAAAACATCAATAACAATAATAGCACGGTAAAGACCTCGTGCAACCTCTCGACAACAACTGCATGGCAGAGCTCGTGCAACACAGTACCAATAACGCACGACAGAAACCTCGTGCATCCCAGTATCAACAACCGCACGACAGAAATCTCGTGCATCACATTCTCAAGTACAGCACAATAAATGACATATATACAGAAACAAAGCAAGGAAATCAACTCAAGTATTTCCGTTCACCAAAAAACGGTACAACTAACTTACAAGGAATTACCGTAATAGAGAAACACTAAGCGTAATAAGAACAACTGAGCAACGATTCCATAATACTTAGTCTAACATCAAGGAAATTAACATGAAACGAATAATTACAATCAAGGAAAATGTTACCTAAACACATGGTATCTAACTTCATTCCAATAAAGACCAATTAATTTGCACGAGATAGAATTAATATTTTTCCAAATAAATACAAGCAATTAGGAATGAAAATGTGACTATACAAGGGTAAACGTTCACAGTTAAATAGGTATAAATCAATTATGCAACAAGTATATACCAAAAGGGGCAAATAAGTTTCAAGTAAGACATGTAGAGGTGAAACTAATTATAGAGAACTCAATTATATCGCGACCAAATTCATACTCAATGATGATAAGGGTCGAAGAGTCTAAAAAGATCAATTTACCACAAATAAATTCGAGCACACACTCATCACCTCGCCAGCAAGGAATACAATCAACATAGAAGATTCAGATCCTAAGGGGAAGTCCCCCACACAAGGTTAGGCAAGATACTTACCTCAAACCGGCTAAAATCAACTAGAAACCATGTTCTTGCCACGAGTTCTCGACTCCAAATGGCCCAAATCTATTCAATTAAATCACACATTGTAATTAACATCTCAAGCAACTGATTCTATTATTTAATTCAAAGATAAGGAGCAAAATTTTGTAAAATAACCAAAACGCCCCCAAGACAACATCTCGGAACCAGATGAATTTATTATTTTCAGAACCCTCGTACTCTCACGAGTCTAACCATATAAAAATCTCTCAAATCGGAGGTCAAACAGTCCCTCAAAACTCAACAATTTAGTCTATAAAGTTCTACCCATTTTACATTCAAAAACTGAAATTAAAGAATGAAATTAAGAGGAGATTCATGAAAATTGGTCTAAATCAAGTGAGAATTACTTACCCAAGTCGCTCAGGTAAAAATCCCTTCAAAAATCTCCAAGAACCGAGCTCTAGAAGTCAAAATGTGATAAAAAGAGGCTTAATTCTGCCTGCCCAGCGATTTGTTCATCGTGATCGCGGAACAAAGGTCACGATCGCGTAGAAGAATTTCAGAAGGCCGAGAAATGTACATTGCGAACGCGAGAAGAGGAAGACAGTGCTTCGTGATCGCGAAACCATGAGTACGAACACGTTGAAGGAAATACCAAAGTTCTGAGATTGCTCTATGCAAACGCATGATATGAGATGCGATCGCAAAGTAAGAAAATTATACCTTCGTGATCGCGGGAGGCTTGACGCGAACGTGATGAAGGAATACACAAAAACTTCGCGAATGCGAGGGTACGGCTGCAAACACGAAGAAGCGTTTTGAGGTGGTCTTCAGCAAGGCAGTGCGATCTCGTAGAAGGATATCAGAAGCAGCAGTTCAGCAATTCAAAAATAGAATAAAAGGATCTGTAACCCACCCGAAACACACCCGAGGCCCCCGGGACCCCATCTAATTACGCACACAAGTCATAAAACCTAACGCGGACTCGCTCGAAAGTCTAAATGACCTAATACAATATCGAAACGACGAATCAAACCAAAAATCAAGCTTAAGAACTTCCAAATCTTCAAATGACGAATCTCATGGCGAAACCTGTCAACTCAGAATGATGCCAAATTTTGCAGATAAATCCAAAATAACATAACGGAGCTGTTCCAACTCTCGCAATTGCATTTTGCCGAAATCCTCCATTTACCCTACGAACCTGCAAATCTGAATCCAGACGTGCGCCTAAGTCCAAAATTAGCATACGAAGCTGTTGAGATCATCCACGACCCATTCCGGGGTCGTTTAACCAAAAGTCCAATTCCGGTCAACTTTTCACCGTTCTAACTTCCAAAACAAGGTTTATTCTCTAAATTTGACTCTAAACCATCTGAAAGCTGAATTCTATATCATGCACGCAAGTCGATACTCATATTCCGAAGCTGTCCCAGACCTTATGCCGCTAAACGAAGCTTAATTTCTCAAAACGATCAGTCGATCGTTACAATCATATTCCTACACTCACACTAGTAGTCTACTATTTCGTGCTAAAACAACTCAAAGTACATCATGAAAAAGTAATAAGAAGATAAATGCAAAAGAAGTTGAGCAAATTTTTAATGTTTGACAATTTTTCCTTAAAGAGAATTCGTACACGGTACATCTTGACCTCTAACGATTAAGTTGTCCCGTTAGATACAAATTTTGATTATGGAATGATTGTTACTGTTTCGTTCGGCCTGTCACTAAACTGGAGTTGTACTTGCCAGTTGCCAACTCTCTATTTAGCCCATCCTAGTAAATAGACTTTTAGACATAGATTTAGTAGAAACTTCAAAAAAGATTTTATAAAATTATATTGGAAAAAAGTTATCCATAATTAATGTTATGTTTGGACATATATTTTATTTAAAAAAATTCAAGTTTGTGTGTGAAAGAAATTAATTTATCCAAAAATTGACCCAAACTAATTTTTGAAATTGATCAAATTCTATGGAGAAGCGCTTTTGGATAAAATAATTTTGGAGAGAATTAGTTTGTGTTTGGTTTACTCACTATGAAAAGCATTTTGATTAATAATTTGTTTTTTGCCAAGTTATTCCAAAAAATACTCTTATGTATAAAGTGCGAACAAAGACATGAATAGATATACTTAATAATTAATTTTATAAGTAAATAAATAATCTCAGGAATTTATTATTAATGACAATAAAAATTTATTTATTTTACTTAAGTAAAATATGAAAATAAAATTAAAAAATAATTTATTTCATATAATATAACTAAAATATATAAAAAAATCTTTATGTAAATGTAAAAGTATTTACTCCTTAAGTCACTATATATTAGAAACTTATCCTATAAATAATAATACTTTCTTTTTTTTCCAAAAAAAAAAGTATAAAAACCTATGTGCAAACGAGGAGCTAAGTATCCGCTACCAACTCTTTTCCATTTTAATTTGACTTTTTTGGTTTGTAAGTACCCAATCCTTAACTTGAATCTTTTTTGGAAATTTTACCTCCTATAACAAATCCTTACAGCTTAATTATTATAAATAAATATTTTTTATAAAATTATTTTCCATAGTTACCTTTTAGGTTTTATAGCAAATTATTTATTTATGGTCACTTCCTACCTTTACGCCTTTAAATACGCTATGAAATATTTTTCTCTCTCCTACTTTCTGTTCTTTCTCTTGCACTAACACCGTATAGTATACAACTTTGCTAAACTTATGATCTCCCTCCACTATCTCTCTCCCAACCCAGTATCTTCCCCGCAAATACAACTACTATTATCAACTGATTCATCTCCATTTTCTCTGTCAAATTTGAGCGCTTATGGATTGTCTCCACAAACAACGTTTGCTGTCAATTTACTCTGTCAAGGATAGACGTTGATGTCATAAGCAATAATGAAGCACCCGCAAAGATTGTTAGACGAATGACAGATTCGGATACTTCTGTGAAGATAGTTTTAGAATAGTTATCGCTGAATAAAGTTTTATCTGAAGATAGTTTCTTTAATATTATTTTGGTAAAGATGGTTTTCTGTTAAGAACAACTCATGTATTCACTTTATGCACTGTATTCAAAGTGTTTCTTTAACAATTTATAATTTCAAAGCTTCATTTTCTTTCACTATTTTGTACAACAGTATATATTCAGTAGTTTGTATTCATATGTATACTGCAAATGTACATATGTATTCAAATATATCTGCAATATAGTATTCATATGTATTCGAAATATATATGCATGTGACGACCCCAATTTTCCCTCCGTTGGGTTTCGTGATGGCACCTAGTCTTAAGGACTAGGTAAGCCAACTAAAATGCGAAATAACAACAATAATTAATAACAGCTAGAATTCTTCTAAGATGAATCCCTTACACAATGAACAACTTCCCAAAATTTGGTAGTACAAATTATAAGCTCTACAAAATTTTGCTGCATCTCATAAACAATCCACATGCAAATAAGTACAAAAATGTGAATATAAAATAGGAAGGTGACTCTGAAGCCTACAAACAGAGCAGCAAGACTACCTTGAGTCTCCTCGGCAAGAACCGCACAGCTACTAGCAAACAATACCTCGAATCTGCATATAAAAAAAAGTGCAGAAGAATAGTATGGTCACACCATGGTGGTGCCCAGTAAGTATCAAGACTAACCTCGATGGAGTAGCGACGAGGAACAGTCATGTGACGACCCGACCCGTCGTCTTCTGTATTTCAGCCCTGTTATCCCTGTATTATGCTTCTCCGTGTGTTGATATGTGTGTTTGGTGAGTTTGAAGTGCGTTGGGTTGAATTTGGTTAGAAATGAGACCAATAGTCTCATTAAGGAAAGCTTAAGTTGGAAAAGTCAACCGGACATTGACTTCTAAGTTAGAGGGCTCGGAATGAATTTTCGATGATTCGACTAGTTTTTGGATTGTGATTTATGACTTGGGAGCGAAATTGGAATTTAATTTGGAGGTCCGGTGAGGAATTAGGCTTGAATTGGCTAAAGTTGAATTTCGGCGAATTCCGGTTGATAGGTGAGATTTTGATCCGGAAATCGGAATGGAATTCCGAGAGTAGCAGTAGCTTTAATAGGTGATCTGAATATGTCTGCAAATTTTTAAGTCATCCGGACGTCGTTTGGTTTGTATTTGGATCGAATGCGAATTTTGAAATTCATATTTATCTTAGAATGAAATTCGAAGATTTTAGGGATTTTTGACGTTAAAGACAACGTTTTTATAGCCCGAGCGAGTTTGAATGAGGTGTTAAGGCATGTTTGTGCTTTTGTTTGAGGTCCCGAGGGCCTCGGGATGGTTCCGTATGGTTGAACGGGGTGTTTGGAGTTACTATTGTGCTGCAGAAACGCAGGAGTTGTTGCAGGCATGATTTTTCCTTCACGTTCGCGGGCAGCCTTCGCATTCGCATAGGCCTGGGGTTTCCTGGTCTTCACGTTTGCGGATGGGGGATGCGTTTGCTTAGAGGCTTGGTTGAGTGAAGGGGTCCTAGGGCCTTTGTCCATCGCGTTAGCAGTAGCGGAATGCGTCCGCATGGAGGGGAAGGGCTATGTGCATCGCGTTCGCAGCTGGGCACCACGTTCGCGAAGGGGATTTTTGGCCCACTTGAGGAAGGCCTTCGCGGACGCGACTGGGTCTCACGTTCGCGAAGAAGGGAGCTTTTGGATTGAGAAGCTTTATTTAATATTTTATCCGCGGCCAAGGGCTTGTTTTCGTCCATTTTTATAAAATCTTGAGAGCTCATTGACGGATTTTGAAGGGGATTTCGACGGGAAGTGATTAGAGGTAAGTCTCGGCGTCTTAATACGTCATTTTACCGAAGAATCAACCATTAATTCTCTGAAGTTGAGTGTAAAAGTTAAAGAACTAGGGCTTGATGAATGTTATATGTACGGACTCGTGGCGAGATGAGGATTCTGAAAATTTGAATTTCATAATTTTTCGAGAAGTGGTCCCGGGGCTCGGGTTTTGCCAACTTCGTATTTTTGGGTATATTTCGAGTTTTTCGATTGGTTTATGTTCCATTAGCCTATTTTGATGTATTCCTGTTGGTTGTGATCATAGTTGGCATCCGCGAAGGTAGATTCTCGAGGGAAAGGCATTGCGAGCTAGTTTGCGGCGCTTGAGGTGAGTAATGGGTGTAGATAATGACCCGAGGGATTGAAACCTCGGTATATCACATTGCGACGCTATATTGAGGCGAGACACGTACCCTACTGTGAGTGCATGGCCGATTATGATTGGGAACTATGGCTTAGTCCGACCGAGTGGCATTGTACGGTGATTGGTGGCTATATATATGCCTGTAAACCTCCTACTTGGATGGTTATAAGCATATTTGGGATGTGTGCCGGCTGTTTGGATCCCATGAGGATCGTTATCACTGTTTCCATGAATTTTAGCATGTTTTCATGACATCAGTACTGCACTAGAACACTGTTTAAACATGATTTGGCACATATTGAAGTTTGACACCTAATTCTATATTTTATGTTAAACGGAACTAAAAATGGTAAGATATTTGTGCATGTGAGGCTTGCATGCATTTAGTTGGACTGTTAGTGGATCGGGCTGCGCGCCGCAGCGTATGTTACTATGATATTGCGCTTGGGTTGTAGGAACCCCTCCGGAGTCTGAACCCCCATAGTGAGTGCGGGTATCCAAATGAATTTGACTGCACGTTCCACAGTGGTATAGCATTGCATCGCATCTCATGCATTTAATTACTGTTGCTTTCTATGCATATCTCTGAGGGTTGTACTGCATAGAACTGCTAGCTAGCTTCATTTTGTGCTATTTCCTCATTTCTTATCTTCGGGTTTTTATACATGTTTATTACTCGCTGAGTTGGTAGACTCACCCCATACTCCCTGCACCTTGTGTGCAAATTCAGGGGCTCCAGAGGTGTAGAGTTGCTGATGTTGCCTATTCCAGACGTACCAGAGTATTGAGGTATCTTCTAGCGTCCGCAGAACCTATATGCTCTGTGTCTATAAGTCTATTTTCCCTTATTGCTTTGTCAGACACTGTAGATTCTTTCAGTTAGTGTATTGGTATTTACTAGAGGCTCTGTACTCGTGACTCCTTGGTTTTTGGGAGTATTATTGATCAGTTGTGTTTCCTCTATATAATTATCCCTGGCTGGGAGTTTGATATTAAATTTTGCTATTTGATGTTGAAATTTTCTTCTTCTTGTGTTAGAATGCCATTTGGGGTTTGATTGGTCGGGCTTGCCCAGCCTCGCGGCCGGGCGCCATCACGACCGGGTTCGGAGATGTGACAAGGTTGTATCAGAGCCTAGGTTTACTAGGCCTCATGAGTTATGAGCCGATTTAGTAGAGTCCCGCGGATCGGTACATAGACGACCGTATCTATCCTCGGGAGGCTGCACAACCTTTAAGAAACACTTCATATTCTTGAACTCCTTTTGTGCGGTTTGTTGTGCTGAGAACTAAAGTTCTATATTCTATTCTCTCGTAGAAGGCGAGAACTCGTGCTACCAGACGAGGTGGACGACCCCCATTGCCACCGGCTAGAGGACGTGGATGGGTTCGTAGTAGAGCAGCAGGGGTAGTGCCAGCTGACCCACCTGTTGCTCCTGTTCAGGATCAGCCCCCAGTTGTCGAGGCTCCAGCAGCACCTACTCAGGCACCGGCAGTGCCTATTGTTATTCCTGGCCTTCAAGAGGCATTAGCCGAGATTCTATCAGTTTGCACAGCTATCGCAGCAACATCCCAGACCGGGAGTGGTCATCAGAACCCCGCAGCTCGCAGACCAGAGCAGGTTGTACAGGGACTTCAGACGCCACAGGAAGCCCCAGCTCAGGCAGTTGCACCGGCTGTTCCAGTTGCGCTAGTTGAGCCAGCCCCAGGGCATGTTGTTCCGGTGATGCCTGACGACGAGCAGCGTTGGTTAGAGAGGATTGGCAGACTTCAGCCTCCTACATTTAGCGGTACTGAGGGAGAGGAAGCCCAGGGATTTTCGGATAAGTGTAAGAGGATTCTTCGTACCGCAGGGATTCTAGTGTCTAGTGGGGTATCATTCACTACTTTTCAGTTCTCAGGAGCAGCCTTCACATGTTGGGAGGAGTTTGAGCGGCGTAGGCCGCAAGAGCAGCACCCCTTGCCTGGCAGCAATTTCCACTCTCTTTTTAGAGAAATATGTGCCGAAGTCCCGTAGAGAGGAGCTGCGCCGCCAATTTGAGTGGCTAGTTCAGGGGGAGATATCTGTGACACAGTACGAGTTGAGGTTTACTCAGTTGGCCAGACATGCTATATGGATGATCCCAACAGATCGGGAGAGGGTCAGGAGGTTCCTTGATGGCCTCAATTATTATATTCGTATCTTGATGACCAGAGAGAGAGTGGTAGAAGCATCCTTCGAGGAGGTTGTGGACATGGCTCGCCATATTAAGTCAGATCGTCGCCGAGAGCGAGAGGATAGTGAGGCCAAGAGGCCTCGAGGTTTGTGCAGTTACAGTGGTGCTCTATCTAGGGGCCAGTTTCATTAAGGCAGAGGTCATTCTTTTAGGCCTCCTAAGTTAGGCCGCCCAGAGCACAGTGGAGCTTCTTCCGGTCGTGGACGTTAGGGTCACCAGGAGGGCCAGTCTTCACTCAGTGCCCTCCCCGCTCAGAGTTCTATACCCGTTTCTTCAGCCTAGTATTCATTTGCGGCGAGGGGTTCCCTTCAGTCCCCTTCTCCAGTTCCGGGTAGTGGTTATGAGTGTGGTGAGTTGGGCCACATGAGGAGGCAGTGTCCTCGACTTCGTGGTTGAAGGTATAAACACAGAGATCGGCCCTCTTCTTCTTCTCCATCTTCTTTAACACCATCCCATTCTAGCAGGGGTGGGGGACAATCATCTAGAGGTCGCCCAGGGGTGTTGAGTAGTCGAGCGGTGGTCAGGCTCGTTTCTATGCACTCCCTGATAGAAGAGATGTAGCTCCAGACGCAGTGATCATAGGTGTTATTTCATTTTGCCACAGAGATGCTTCTATTTTGTTTGATCCCGGTTCTACGTATTCCTATGTATCTGCATACTTTGCTCATCATTTGGGGACTACCCGAGGGTGCCTAGCATTGTTTGTGCATGTATCTACCCCGGTGGGTGATACTATTATTGTGGACCATGTGTATCGGTCATGTCATCTTACTTTTGAGGGTCTGAAGACCCTAGCGAACTTGCTGCTTTTGACTATAGTTGATTTTGATGTTATTCTGGGCATGGATTGGCTATCACCGTGCCATGATAACTTAGACTATCACGCCAAGACAGTCACATTGGCTATGCCAGGTATCCTGAGAGTTGTGTGTGTGGTTCGACTGTTTATGTACCCAGTAGGGTAATCTCTTTCTTAAAGGCCCGGCGGATGATTGGGAAAAGATGTATGTCATATCTAGCATTTGTGAGGGATGTTGGAGCTGTGACTTCTAGTCTCGATTCGGTTCTCGTGGTGAGGGAGTTTCCTGAGCAGACCTAGAGGGCATGCCACTGGATAGGGATATTGACTTCGGTATTGATTTGGTGACAGGCACACATTCCACTTCTATTCCTCCCTATCGTATGGCACAAGCAGGGTTAAAGGAGTTGACGGAGTAGCTGCAGGAACTCCTAGATAAAGGGTTCATTCGCCCGAGTGTGTCGCCGTGGGGCGCACCAGTGTTATTTGTTAAGAAGAAGGATGGTACAATGAGAATGTGCATTGTTACAGACAGTTGAACAAAGTGACAGTGAAGAAGAAGTATCCATTGCCTCGTATTGAGGATTGGTTTGACCAGCTTCAAGGGGCAAAGGTATTCTCGAAGATTGATCTTCGTTCAGGATATCACCAGCTGAAGATTAGAGATTCTGACATCATGAAGATAGATTTCAGGACAAGATATAGGCATTATGAGTTTCTAGTTATGTCATTCGGGCTGACTAATGCCCCAGCAGCATTCATGCACTTGATGAATAGTGTATTTCGACCATATTTGTATTCTTTTGTGATCGTGTTTATTGATGATATTCTTATTTACTCGCGTAGCCAGGAGGAGCACGCATAGCATTTGAAGGTGGTATTGCAGAGATTGAGAGAGGAGAAATTGTACGCAAAGTTCTCCAAGTGCGAGTTCTAGCTTAGTCCCGTGGCTGGTGTCCAGTGATGGTATTCAGGTTGACCCAAATAAGATTTAGGCGGTGCAGAGTTGGCCTAGACTGTCCTTTGCTTCTGAGATTCGGATTTTCCTCGGTTTGGCGGGTTATTACCGCAGGTTTGTTCAGGGTTTTTCATCTATTGCTTCGCCTTTGACGAAGTTGACGCAGAAGAATGTACCATTCACCATTTGTATGGTCTAATGAGTCCGAGGAGAGCTTTCAAAAGCTCAAGTCATTGTTGACGACGGCTCCAGTGTTAGTGTTGCCAACAGCTTCAGGTTCTTATACGGTATATTGTGATGCTTTGACGGTTGGTATTTGTTGCGTTTTGATGTAAGAGGGTAGAGTGATTGCATATGCTTCTCAGCAACTGAAGCCCGATGAGAAAAACTACCATGTTCATGACTTAGAGGTGGCTTCTATAGTTCATGCCTTCAAGATTTGGAGGCACTATCTATATGGCGTGTCCTTTGAGGTGTATACGGATCATCGCAACCTTTAGAACTTGTTCAAGCAGAAAGATCTGAATTTGAGATAGCGGAGATGGCTTGAGCTACTCAAGGATTATGATATTGCCATATTGTATCATCCAGGAAAGGCCAATATAGTGGTCGATGCTTTAAGACGGAAGGCGGTGAGTATGGGTAGCTTGGCGTATATTCCAGTTGGGGAGAGGCCCCTTGCAGTCGATGTTCAGGCCTTGGCCAATCGGATGGTGAGATTATATATTTCAGAGCCCAGTCGGGTGTTGGCTTGTGTGGTTTCTCGGTCTTCTTTGAATGAGCGCATCAGGGAGCGCCAGTATGATGACCCGCATTTGCTTGTCCTGAAGGACAGGGTCCATCATGATGATACCAGAGATGCGACTATTGGTAGTGATGGTGCATTGCGGATGCAGGGAGGATTTGCGTGCCCAATGTGGATGGGCTCCGAGAGATGATATTGGAGGAGGCCCACAGCTCGCGGTATTCTATTCATTCGGATGTCGCGAAGATGTATCGGGACTCGAGGTAGCATTATTGGTGGAGGAGAATGAAAAAGGACATCGTGAGTTATGTGGCTAGGTGTCTCAATTGTCAGCAGGTCAAATATGAGCATCAGAGACCTGGTGGTGTACATCAGCTGATGGATATTACGGAGTGGAAATGGGAAAAGATTACTATGGACTTCGTGAGTGGTCTCCCTCGTACCTCGAGGAACTTTGATTCTATTTGGATGATTGTGGATAGACTGACCAAGTCAGAGAATTTCATGTCGGTGTGTACCACCTATTCTTCAGAGTGGTTGGCAGAGATTTTCATCCGTGAGATTGTGCGGTTGCATGGGGTTCAAGTTTCTATAGTCTCAAACAGGGGTACTCAGTTTTCTTCCCAGTTCTGGAAGACCTTTCATAGGGATTGGGCACTCAGATTCAGATGAGCACTGCCTTTCATCCTCAGACGTACAGTCCGAGCGCACTATTCATATATTGGAGGACATGTTGCGTGCTTGTGTTATTGATTTCGAAGGTTCTTGGGCTGAGTCTTGCCGCTTGCGGAGTTTTCTTATAATAATAGTTATCAGTCCAGCATTCAGATGGAGTCGTATGAGGCTTTATATGAGAGATCGTGCAGATCTCCAGTTGGTTGGATTAAGCCCGGCGAGGCTAGACTCTTGGGGACAGAGCTAGTTCAAGATGCCTTAGAGAAAGTGAAAGTTATCCAGGAGAGACATCGTACAGCTCAGTCGCGTCAAAAGATTTATGCGGACCGGAAGGTTTGGGATGTATCTTATATGGTGGGCGAGAAGGTTCTGTTGAAGGTCTCGCCTATGAAAGGCGTGATGAGGTTTGGAAAGAAAGGGAAGCTGAGTCCGCGCTTTATTGGACCTTTTGAGATTCTCCGGAGGGTTAGGGAGGTGGCCTATATTCTTGCTTTCCCCCCCCCCCCCCAGTTTATCGGGGGTTCACTCGGTGTTTCATGTTTCCACGCTCAGAAAGTATGTTGGAGACCCATCGCATGTATTAGACTTTAGCACAATTCAGTTGGATGAGGATTTGACCTATGATGTGGAGCTAGTGGCTAATTTGGGTCGACAGGTTCGGAAGTTAAGATCAAAATATATAGCTTTGGTGAAGGTGCAATGGAGAGGTCGGACCGTGGAGGAGGCCACTTGGGAGACCGAGCAGGAAATGCGGAGCAGATATCCTCATTTGTTTGAGGCTCCAAGTATGTTTCTTCACCCGCTCGAGGACGAGCGTTTGTTTTAGTTGGGGAGAATGTGAATACCCGACCCGTTGTCTTCTGTATTTCAGCCCCGTTATCTCAGTATTATGCTTCCCCGTGTGTTGATATGAATGTTTGGTGAGTTTGAAATGAGTTGGGTCGAATTTGGTTAGAAATGAAACCAATAATCTCTTTAAGGAAAGCTTAAGTTGGAAAAGTCAACCGGACATTGACTTCTAAGTTAGAGGGATCAGAATGGATTTCCGATGATTCGACTAGTTTCGAATAGTGATTTATTACTTAGGAGCGAAATCGGATTTTAATTTGAAGGTCCGGTGAGGAATTTGGTTTGAATTGGCTAAAGTTGAATTCGGCGAATTTCGGTTGATAGGGGAGATTTTGATATGAAGGTCTGAATAGAATTCCGAGAGTTGAAATAGCTTCGTTAGGTGATTTTGGATATGTCTGCAAAATTTCAGGTCATTCGGACGTCGTTTGGTTGGGTTTTGGATCGAATGCGAATTTGAAAAGTTATAGTTTATCTTAGAATGAAATTTGAAGATTTTGATGATTATTGACGTTAAAGACAGTGTTTTTATAGCCCGAGCGAGTTTGAATGAGGTATTAGGGAATGTTTCTGCTTTTAGTTAAGGTCCCGAGGGCCTCGGGATGGTTCCGGATGGTTGAACGAGGTGTTTGGAGTTGTTATTGTGCTGCAGAAATGCAGCAGTTGTTGCAGGTCTGGGGTTTCCTGGTCTTCGCGTTCGTCGATGGGGGACGCTTCCGCGTAGAGACTTGGTCAAGTGAAGGGGTCCCAGGGCCTTTGGCTATCGCGTTCGCGGTAGCGGAACGCGTTCGCATGGTGGGGAAGGGCTGCGTGCATCGCGTTTGCGGCTGGGCACCGCGTTCGCGAATAAGGATTTTTGGCCCAGTTGAGGAAGGCCTTCGCGGACGCGACTGGGCCTCGCGTTCGCGAAGAAGGGAGCTTATGGGCAGAGAAGCTTTATTTAATATTTCATCCGCGAGCAAGGGCTTGTTTCCATTTTTACAAAACCTTGAGAGATCCTTGACGGATTGTGAAAGGGATTTCAACGGGAAGTAATTGGAGGTAAGTCTGTGGGTCTTAATACGTCATTTTAGCGAAGAATCAACCATTAATTCTTTGAAATTGGGTGTAAATATTAAAGAACTAGGGCTTGGAATTTTGAATGTAGATTTGGGATTTTGAGGAGTAATTGGACTCCGGTTTTGATGAATTTTATATGTACGGACTCGTGTGGATTCTAAAAATGTGAATTTTGTAATTTTTGGGAAGTGGACCCGGGCTCGGGTTTTGCCAACTTCGTGTTTGGATTGTATTTCGACTTATTTCGATTGGGTTATGTTCCATTAGCCTTTTTTGACGTATTCCTATTGATTTTGATCAGATTTGGCATCCGCGGAGGTAGATTTTTGAGCGAAATGCATTGCGAGCTAGTTTGCGGCCAGCTTGAGGTGAGTAATGAGTGTAGATGATGACCCGAGGGTTTGAAAACCCGGTATATCACATTGTGACGCTATATTGAGGCGAGACACATACTCTATTGTAAGTGCGTGGTTGATTATGATTGGGGACTACGGCTTAGTCCAACCAAGTGGCATTGTACTGCGATTGGTGGCTATAAATGAGTCGGTAAACCTCCTACTTGGATGGTTATGAACATATTTGGGCTGCGTACCGGTTGTTTGGATTCCTTGAGGATCGTTAACTGTTTTCATGAATTTTAGCATGTTTTCATGACATCAGTCCTGCACTAGAACACTGTTTAAACATGATTTGGCAAATATTGAAGTTTGACACCTAACTCTATATTTTCTGTTAAACGGAACTCAAAATGGTAAGATATTTGTGCCTCTGAGGCTTGTATGCATATAGCTGGACTCATAGTGGATCAGGCTGTGCGACGCAGCGTATGTTACTATGATATTGCGCGTAGGTTGTAGGAATCCCTCTGGAGTCTGAACCCCCACAATGAGCGTGGGTACCCAAATGGATCGGACTGCACGTTCCGCAGTGGTCATGCATTGAATTGCATCTCATGCATTTAATTACCGATGCTTAATATGCATATCTCTAAGGGTTGTACTTGTTGAAACACGTTCTCAAACTAAACGTGTGTTGATCTATGTAGGTTTTGATAAATGACAAACCAACGAGGATGGAACGATAACAGTCAAAGTACAAGAGAAACAGTACAAGATCAAGAATCGCAATGAAGTTATAGTTGAGTTTATTGTTGAGTCGTTTTATTTTGTGATCTTGATTCAACGACATATTCAAGTATTGGCTTCTCTCATAAAATCATTTTTCATCAAACTATGCATCTTTAAGTTAAAACAAATGAGTTGCATTTTAGCCAAAATGATTTTTAAACATGTCTTTTGAATCTGGACTACAACAATCGATTGTCTAAAACCAACAATCGATTGTTGTAAAGACCGCCAAAACTGGAACTTTCAAAATTAAGTAATCAATCGATTATCTGATTTCAACAATCGATTATATTATGTCACAATCGATTATATGCTTTAAACAATCGATTTTATTAAGACAGTGTTTAAACAAATTTTTCAAAACAGTCATACAATCGATTGTCTGCTTGGTACAATCGATTGACATGAGTCAGTGACAATGAACTTTTCAAATAAGTTATACAATCGATTATTGACTTGGAACAATCGATTGTCGTAAGACAGTGTCTAAATAAATTTTTTCAAAAGCAGAACAATCGATTGTGTTATGTAAACAATCGATTGTATTGAGGCAGTGTGTTAACAAAATTTTTCATAAAACAAAACAATCGATTGTCATTGTCTAACAATCGATTATTTTCATTTCATTGTCGGAAATGTTTTGAAATCTTAAACAACAATCGATTATAATAGGTTGACAATCGATTGTTGAAACTACAAAATCCTAAACAGATTTTTCACAATCAATTTTCTTCTTAAAGTCAAGATCTGTTGGTTGAAAATGAATTACACAATCTGTTATATTTAAACCTTTGTCAGAAATATTTTGAATATTTGAACCACAATCGATTGTACACATCGGACAATCGATTGTTGAATTACCGAATCCAGCAAATATCTCTTACAATTGATCTTCTACTTAAAGTCAAGATTTGTCTTTTGAAAAATTAGTCACACAATCGATTGTTGAGTCTTGACAATCGATTGTCGCAGCACAAATTCAGGGATTTTGTTTGACAAATAGGCAACGGTCTGATACTCTTTGAATGCTATTAATACCCCTCTGAAATACGTGTTTTTTTCTAACAACAACAGAGCATAAATCTTACATATTATTATTGCAATCATTCAATCTTAAATTCATTATTTTTGAGAGCCAATCTTTGATTAAGTTGTTGTGTTTCTTGAGCTGATTATTTTGTACTCATATTCACTCTTTGAGAGAGCTATTGTATAAGTGAGTATTGAGTGTTCATACACTTGAAGGGAAATCTATAATCCCTTGTTGTAAGAAAGAACGTTCTATTCCTTCGTGTGAAGTCTTGAAGTGCGGCATCTTCGAGCAACGTTTGTTGATGCTTGTGTGGTTCAAGCTCTCAGGTTGTAACGGTTTGTTGAGCACCCGTTAGCTTAACGGATTTAGTGAAAATCTCGAGAGAGTCTCTCGGGGACTGGACTAACCACAGGTCGTGGTGAACCAGTATACATCGGTGTGTTCTTTCCTGTTTATTTTCCGCACTTATTTCATTCGCGCAGTTTTTAATTCCGCAATTTGATTTCATTTCTGCATAATTTTTTATAAACGCTATTCACCCCCCCCCCTCTAGCGTTAAGCACTCGTTCTAACAATTGGTATCAGAGCTTAACTCTCTTTAAGACTTAACAGTTTGAGAGGATATTTCTATGGCTTCCACTGGTAGTGCTTATGCAGGTATAGGTGAAGGTTCATGCACCACAAGGCCTCCGCTATTTGATGGAACCAACTACACCTACTGGAAAGAAAGAATGAGGATATTTATCCAGTCCAATAATTTTCTAATCTGGAAAATCATTAAAAATGGTGAGCAAATTCCCACTAAAGTAGATGGTGATAAAATCGTCCCAAAGCTAGAAGAGGAATATACTGCGGACGACATTAGAAAGGTGGAGAATAATGCAAAAGCCATCAATATGCTGTTCTGTGCCGTCAATCCCGATGACTATCGGAAGATATCATGTTGTTCCACTGCCAAACAAATGTGGGACAAGCTGGAGATTACATATGAAGGCACTGACCAGGTTAGGGAAGCAAAAATTGATTTTCTAACCCATGAGTATGAGTTATTTCGTATGCAGGAAGGAGAGAAAATAGATGAAATGTTTGAACGATTTTCAAAAATCGTCAACGATCTACACGCCCTGAAAAAGACATTTACGGATCGAGAACTTGTCCGTAAAATTCTGAGAAGCTTAACTTCGGAATGACGTTCGAAGGCTGACGCTATTCAGGAATCAATAGGCGTCACAAATGTCACAATCGATGGGTTAAGAGGTAATCTTAAAACGTACGAATCTACTATCCTTAAACCTTCTTTAATTGATCAAGGGAAAAGGAGAATTGCTCTAAAGGCAAGCACGGCTCAACCCAAAATCGAGGAAGAGTCAAGTGACGAAGAAAACGAGTTTGGACTCGTTATTAAGAGGTTCAAAAAGTTCATGCGCAAGGAGTATGAAAGTCTTGGTGGAAATCGTTATACTTTAGTTATTGTTGATGACTACTCGCGATTCACATGGACTCTATTTCTTGCTCATAAAAGCGATGCTTTTCAAGCCTTCAAAATTTTTCTCAAACGTGTGCAAAATGAAAAGAGCACAACCGTCACTTCCATAAGAAGTGATCATGGAGGAGAGTTCGATCATAATCTCTTTGCGGATTTTTGTGACGAACTCGGTATTGAACATACCTTTTCGGCTCCACGAACACCACAACAAAATGGAGTGGTGGAACGGAAAAGTCGTTGCCTCGAAGAGATGGCTAGAACCATGCTCGATGAGTCAAAGATTTCCAAAATCTTTTGGGCGGATGCCGTAAGTACCGCTTGCTATGTCTTAAACAGAGCAGTCATTCGACCGATACTCATGAAAACTCCATACGAACTCTATAAGGGAATAAAGCCTAATATTTCCCACCTTAGAGTTTTCGGTTGCAAATGTTTTATCCATAATAATGGAAAAGACAATTTGAGAAAATTTGATGCTAAATCTGATGAAGGTATTTTTCTTGGCTACTCGTCACATAGCAAAGCATATAGGGCATTCAATAATCGTACTAACACTGTCGAGGAGTCCCCTCATATTGTATTTTGTGAAAGTGATGCTCGCTTGGAGAGAAAGGAATTTTGTGATGACATTGCAGAAACATTAAACAAATTGGATATTCAAGACAAGGAGCATACGGAAAATACAAAGGAAATTGAAGATGAAGGTGTGGAACAACCAACGGAAGAAGCACCACAACAAGAGGAAACATCGGTGATGCCAAAGGCTTGGAGGACATCTAAAGAACACCCTCTCGACAAGGTAATTAGGAATATCGAGAAAGGGGTAAGTACTCGAAACCTTCTCAAAGACTCCATAGGTCAAATGGCTTTTGTTTCACAAATTGAACCAACTACCATTTCCGAAGCAATTGGGGATGAGCATTGGACCTTGGCAATGCAAGAGGAGCTTAACCAATTTAAACGTAATGACGTTTGGGAATTGGTGCCAAGACCCGATAATCATACCATAATTGGTACGAAATGGATTTTTCGTAACAAACTAGACGAAAATGGTATTATCACTAGAAACAAAGCTAGGTTAGTTGCTAAGGGTTATAAACAAGAAGAAGGCATTGATTATGAAGAAACATATACACCCGTAGCACGTTTAGAAGCTATTCGATTATTACTTGCATTTTCGTCTGCTATGAATTTTAAACTTTATCAAATGGATGTCAAGAGTGCCTTCCTCAACGGATTTACTCAAGAGGAAGTGTATGTCGAACAACCCCCCGGGTTCGAAGACTTTAAATCTCCGGATCATGTCTTCAAGCTTAAGAAAGCTCTTCATGGTCTTAAGCAAGCTCCGCGAGCTTGTTACGAACGCTTAAGCAAATTTCTTTTGGAATATGATTTTAATAGGGGGAAAGTTGATACTACACTGTTTATCAAGAATAAAAACAATGACATCCTTTTGGTACAAATATATGTTGACGATATTATTTTCGGTTCTACTAACGAGTATCTTTGCAAGGATTTCTCACAATTAATGGCAAATGAATTTGAGATGTCAATGATGGGTGAGCTTACTTTCTTCTTGGGACTACAAGTTAAACAAATGAAAGAAGGTACTTTTATTTGCCAATCCAAATATTGCAAAGAGTTATTAAAGCGATTTGAAATGAGCGACGCCAAAGCGATGGCCACCCCTATGAGCACATCCGACCATCTCGACAAAGATGAGAAAGGTAAGATAGTCGACACCAAGAAGTATCGAGGTATGATTGGATCCCTTCTTTATCTTACTGCTAGTAGACCGAACATTATGCTTAGCATATGTTTGTGCGCTAGATATCAATCGTGTCCGAAGAAGTCGCACTTAACCGCAGTTAAGCGAATTATGAGGTATCTTGTTGATACTATAAATGTGGGACTATGGTATCCCAAAGGCTCTTCATGCCAACTTGTTGGCTATTCCGACTCCGATTTTGCGGGTTGTAAATTAGACCGCAAGAGCACTAGTGGCACTTGCCATTTGCTCGGAAGTTCATTAGTCTCATGGTTTAGTAAGAAGCAAGTAAGTGTTGCGTTATCCACAACCGAGGCTGAATATATAGCTGCGGGGAGTTGTTGTGCACAAATTCTTTGGATGAAGCAACAACTCTTGGACTATGGTCTTAGTATTGATCACGTTCCTCTTCGATGTGACAATACTAGTGCCATAAGCTTGACGAAGAATCCTATTCTTCACTCAAGAACGAAACACATAGAAATTAGGCACCATTTTATAAGAGATCACGTTCTCAAAGGTGATGTCGAAATTGAGTTCGTTGAAACTAAACATCAATTGGCTGACATCTTCACCAAACCTTTAGATAAAGAGTCGTTCTTCCGTATTCGAAGTGAACTCGAAATTCTTGACTCTACGTTGATCTAATGCATACACTTAGGTTGCATTTATCTTTTGAATAATTACTGACTTGAGCGTCGGAGGCGCTTAATTTTGTTTTGCAGGTATCGCCCCAAAGACAGGGGAATTTATTTCTGGTGAAATACAATCGATTGTTAAATTTGCATAATCGATTGTCATTTATCATCTGTGTTGTCCGTTTTTGCACTGCTATCCCACAATCGATTGTCAAACATCTATAGTCGATTGTTCAATAATTATTTAGGTCCTTATAACTCTCTGCCTTCAGACAATCGATTGTCAGATACCTATAATCGATGTTCAACGAATACTTATGTCCTTATAACTCACTGCCTACATACAATCGATTATCAATATTCCACAATCGATTGTTTGTCTTCTGACCATAATTCAAAATCTTCAATAATCGATTGTTTGGGCTCAACAATCGATTGTCAAACGGTCAGTATTCAAATTTATTACCGTTCTGACTTCTGCAATCGATTAATTTTTGTCAGTTTCAAGTACCGGTCAAATATTCCTTCACAATCGATTGTGACTGTTCAACAATCGATTGTGTAACGGCAGTAGCTCAAAAATCATAACGTTTCAGACTTTATTTCTCCCAACCATCACCCTAATTGCTATCTCTTCTTTCCACTCTATAAATAGGAGTTACTCTCTACATCTTTCTCACTTCAAATCAATTCAAAGCTTCAAAAATCTCTAAAATTCTCTCAAAAACTCTCTAAATCAGCTCTCAATATTCTATCAAAATGTCAAGCAGACATCAAAAACGATCCCGTCATGGCAAGAATATTGCCTCTTCCTCTACTGCTCCTACTCCCGTCTTCCCTTATCAAGACGGTTCCTATCTAAAATTCGAGTCTGAAGCAGAACATACTAGATTCATAACCAAATTCGAAAATCGAGAAATTCTACCTCCTCGCTTTTCTACTGTTCAATATCTTGAATCAAGCGCGCCCGCAGCAACTGCGAATATGCTTCGGGAAAGCAAACTTATTGACTTTTTATTTCTTATCTATCCACATATTCATCCTCCATTTATTCGTGCCTTCTATTCCAATCTTAAGGAGGACTATGATGGTGATCTTATCACAAACATAAATGGTGTTCAAATTCTTTTATCTGAAGAAAACATTCAAACGATTTCTCGACTTCCTCGAAATGGGGAAGACATCTCTATGTACATACGAGAAGGCGGCGTATTATTTGATGAACAACTCCTCCTAAATCAAATTGGGCTTGGATCATTTGATCCTAATCTTACCACTCGTCGTCCTACCATCACGGGGATGCTCCCTGAGTATCGCTTGATTTTTTACTTCATAACTCGTGTGCTCAAACCCCGTAGGCATAGCCACACCACTATATCACAAGAGGACGCAAAACTACTTCACGCCATTATCACCGGGGCTCGCATCAATTGGTGCAAGTTCGTCAAGCTTCACATGCTCGATGCCGTTGGGGACGATAAACCCCTTCCTTATGCACTTCTTATAATGAATATTCTTGAAGCTACCGGTGTTAACACCTCTAATGGTCCGATCAAAAGGGGCACCAAACATTGGGAAATTTCAGCATCTTCCTTTCCCACTGTTGGCGAACACGCTGCTCCTCCTCCTCCTCGTCCTCAACCACGTCGTACTCAAAATCCCACTCTTCAAACTATTTCCGACCAGCTTGCTTCACTAACCACTTCCGTCAATCAATTGACATATGAACTCCATGGATATTTCGATCATGTTAATTATCCATATGCTGGTCTTGCCCCGTATGAAACAGTGCCGGACAACGTCAACGACGAAGAGAATGATGAATAAAAAATTTTTTTTTATTTTGTATAATGTAATTTTTTTTCTGCCCAGTTTTTTTTGTATTTGTATTGTACTTCTTGATCTTTTAATGAAATGTTTCTTCTTGCACTTTTTGTTAATGTCAAAAGGGGGAAGAAAACGGGCTATGCATACTATAATATACTTGCATAAATTAAGGGGGAATCACAAATTGAGGGGGAATACTTGTCTTGAACTGTTATTAATATGCATATCCCGATATAGGTTTGCCATTATCAAAAAGGGGGAAATTATTGAAACACGTTCTTAAACTAAACGTGTGTTGATCTATGTAGGTTTTGATAAATGACAAACCAACGAGGATGGACCGATAACAGTCAAAGTACAAGAGAAACAGTACAAGATCAAGAATCGCAATGAAGTTATTGTTGAGTCGTTTTATTTTGTGATCTTGATTCAACGACATATTCAAGTATTGGCTTCTCTCATAAAATCATTTTTCATCAAACTAATCATCTAAGTTAAAACAAATGAGTTGCATTTTAGCCAAAATGATTTTTAAACATGTCTTTTGAATCTGGACTACAACAATCGATTGTCTAAAACCAACAATCGATTGTTGTAAAGACCGCCAAAACTGGAACTTTCAAAATTAAGTAATCAATCGATTTTCTGATTTCAACAATCGATTATATTATGTCACAATCGATTATATGCTTTAAACAATCAATTTTATTAAGACAGTGTTTAAACAAATTTTTCAAAACAGTCATACAATCGATTGTCTGCTTGGTACAATCGATTGACATGAGTCAGTGACAATGAACTTTTCAAATAAGTTATACAATCGATTGTTGACTTGGAACAATCGATTGTCGTAAGGCAGTGTCTAAATAAATTTTTTCAAAAGCAGAACAATCGATTGTGTTATGTAAACAATCGATTGTACTGAGGTAGTGTGTTAACAAAATTTTTCATAAAACAAAACAATCGATTGTCATTGTCTAACAATCGATTATTTTCATATCGTTGTCGGAAATGTTTTGAAATCTTAAACAACAATCGATTGTAATAGGTTGACAATCGATTGTTGAAACTACAAAATCCTAAACAGATTTTTCACAATCAATTTTCTTCTTAAAGTCAAGATCTGTTGGTTGAAAATGAATTACACAATCTGTTATATTCAAACCTTTGTCAGAAATATTTTGAATATTTGAACCACAATCGATCTTAAACATCGGACAATCGATTGTTGAATTACCGAATCCAACAAAGATCTCTTACAATCGATCTTCTACTTAAAGTCAAGATTTGTCTTTTGAAAAATTAGTCACACAATCGATTGTTGAGTCTTGACAATCGATTGTCGCAGCATAAATTCAGGAATTTTGTTTGACAAATAGGCAACGGTCTGATACTCTTTGAATGCTATTAATACCCCTCTGAAATACGTTTTTTTTTCTAACAACAACAGAGAATAAATCTTACATATTATTATTGCAATCATTCAATCTTAAATTCATTATTTTTGAGAGCCAATCTTTGATTAAGTTGTTGTGTTTCTTGAGCTGATTATTTTGTACTCATATCCACTCTTTGAGAGAGCTATTGTATAAGTGAGTATTGAGTGTTCATACACTTGAAGGGAAATCTATAATCCCTTGTTGTAAGAAGGAACGTTCTATTCCTTCGTGTGAAGTCTTGAAGTGCGGCATCTTCGAGCAATGTTTGTTGATGCTTGTGTGATTCAAGCTCTCAGGTTGTAACGGTTTGTTGAGCACCCATATGCTTAACGGATTTAGTGGAAATCTCGAGAGAGTCTCTCGGGGACTGGACTAACCACAGATCGCGGTGAACCAGTATACATCGGTGTTTTCTTTCCTGTTTATTTTCCGCACTTATTTCATTCGCGCAGTTTTTAATTCCGCAATTTGATTTCATTTCTGCATAATTTTTTATAAACGCTATTCACCCCCCCCCCCTCTAGCGTTAAGCACTCGTTCTAACAATTGGTATCAGAGCCTAACTCTCTTTAAGACATAATAGTTTGAGAGGATATTTCTATGGCTTCCACTGGTAGTGCTTATGCAGGTATAGGTGAAGGTTCATGCACCACAAGGCCTCCGCTATTTGATGGAACCAACTACACCTACTGGAAAGAAAGAATGAGGATATTTATCCAGTCCAATAATTTTCTAATCTGGAAAATCATTAAAAATGGTGAGCAAATTCCCACTAAAGTAGATGGTGATAAAATCGTCCCAAAGCTAGAAGAGGAACATACTGCGGACGACATTAGAAAGGTGGAGAATAATGCAAAAGCCATCAATATGCTGTTCTGTGCCGTCCATCCCGATGACTATCGGAAGATATCATGTTGTTCCACTGCCAAACAAATGTGGGACAAGCTGGAGATTACATATGAAGGCACTGACCAGGTTAGGGAAGCAAAAATTGATTTTCTAACCCATGAGTATGAGTTATTTCGTATGCAGGAAGGAGAGAAAATAGATGAAATGTTTGAACGATTTTCAAAAATCGTCAACGATCTACACGCCCTGAAAAAGACATTTACGGATCGAGAACTTGTCCGTAAAATTCTGAGAAGCTTAACTTCGGAATGACGTTCGAAGGCTGACGCTATTCAGGAATCAATTGGCGTCACAAATGTCACAATCGACGGGTTAAGAGGTAATCATAAAACGTACGAATCTACTATCCTTAAACCTTCTTTAATTGATCAAGGGAAAAGGAGAATAGCTCTAAAGGCAAGCACGGCTCAACCCAAAATCGAGGAAGAGTCAAGTGACGAAGAAAACGAGTTTGGACTCGTTATTAAGAGGTTCAATAAGTTCATGCGCAAGGAGTATGAACGAAAAGGGAAGCGGCTAGGCTGACCACTAAAATGCTACGGATGCGGGGAACTTGGACACATCAAACCAAACTGTCCAAATGTAAAGAAGGAGAAGAAGCCCGAGAAGAAGCAACGGGCATACATCTCGTGGGGAGGCGACTCAGGAGACGAGTCAAGCGACGGAGAAGAAGAAACTCCAAACTTGTGTCTTATGGCACATGAAGAACTGCAAAACGAGGTAAGTAGCAATTCTAAAAATATTTTTTCTTTAGAAGAAATGCGAGATGCCTTTGATGAGCTTTACGTTGAATTTATTAATGCTTCAAAAATTATAAAAGATTTGAGAAATCAACTTTCTGTAAAAGAAAAAGATTTTGAAAAATTAAATCTGGAAAATGAGAAATTGAAAGAGGAAAATAATTTTTACGGCAAAAGAAGTGCCGATAAACCGGAAAGCTCAAGCAAAGGTTGTTCTTCTTGCAAATCTTTGAAAGAAGAAGTAGATAGACTTAAAATCACTTTGCACAAGTTTAATTCCTCACACAAAAACCTCAATGTTGTGCTTGATAATCTGAAATCCACTAGGCACGGAGTAGGTTTTAAAAATGAAGAAAAAGTTGAGTCCATTCATAAATCACCTAACACTCAGTCTAGGCAAGGTAAAACAAATCCACCTAGAAATACTAATCATAGAGTAAATAATTTTCCTAAAAATAATAATAGAAGAAATATTGGCATGTTTAGATCACCTAGACATGAATTTCGAAAAATGCATGAAAATAATTTTCATACAAATAGAGTGAACAGATTTAGACCCTCAAACTATTATCATCCTAGACGTATGCATAATCCAAATGTCATATGCCATTATTGCAGTAGAGTAGGGCATATAGCCCCTGTATGTTTCACTCGACATCGGCACATCAACACGAATCAATCACACTACCACGCTGCACCTAACGTACAAGGACCCAAAATGGCTTGGGTACCAAAATCTCAGTGATTTGTTTTGTAGGTATGTTTGAAGGGGTCAAGTGTACTTTGGTACCTTGACAGTGGATGCTCCAAACATATGACCGGGGATGCATATCTAAGTTCCTTCAACTAGAACACAAGGAAGGAGGAAGTGTTGTTTTTGGAGATAATAACAAAGGAAAGATTATCGGCATTGGATCGGTCGGTAAGGATGAATCCTCCTCTATTAAGCATATATTACTTGTTAAAGGTCTTAAGCATAATCTCTTGAGCATAAGTCAATTGTGTGACAAGGGAAATCTTGTGTTATTTGATTCCAAAGAATGCTTAGTCTTTCGCCGCAGTGATTTTAAAATCATTCTTCTTGGAATTAGAGTTGATAATATTTACATGGTTGATTTAGAAAATTCCTGATCAAATTTTGTAAATTGCCTTATGAGTAAGGAAGACGACATGTGGTTATGGCATCGAAGAGTAGCTCATATTAATATGAATCTGTTAAACAAATTAGTTTCCCAAGATTTAGTTATTGGCCTTCCAAAAATCAAATTTGAAAAGGATACAATTTGTGAACCATGTCAAAAAGGGAAACAAACAAAAGCTTCTTTTAAATCGAAAAATATTGTTTCAACCACTAAACCTTTACAACTTCTTCATATGGATCTTTTTGGACCATCTAGAATTGAAAGTCCTGGTGGAAATCGTTATGGTTTGGTTATTGTTGATGACTACTCTCGATTCACATGGACTCTATTTCTTGCTCATAAAAGCGATGCTTTTCAAGCCTTCAAAATTTTTCTCGAACGTGTGCAAAATGAAAAGAGCACAACCGTCACTTCCATAAGAAGTGATCATGGAGGAGAGTTCGATCATAATCTCTTTGCGGATTTTTGTGACGAACTCAGTATTGAACATACCTTTTCGGCTCCACGAACACCACAACAAAATGGAGTGGTGGAAAAATCGTTGCCTCGAAGAGATGGCTAGAACCATGCTCGATGAGTCAAAGATTTCCAAAATATTTTGGGCGGATGCCGTGAGTACTGCTTGCTATGTTTTAAACAGAGCAGTCATTCAACCGATACTCATGAAAACTCCATACGAACTCTATAAGGGAAGAAAGCCTAATATTTCCCACCTTAGAGTTTTCGGTTGCAAATGTTTTATCCATAATAATGGAAAAGACAATTAGAGAAAATTTGATGCTAAATCTGATGAATGTATTTTTCTTGGCTACTCGTCACATAGCAAAGCATATAGGGCATTCAATAATCGTACTAAAACTGTCGAGGAGTCCCCTCATATTGTATTTTGTGAAAGTGATGCTCGCTTGGCGAGAAAGGAATTTTGTGATGACATTGCAGAAACTTTAAACAAATTGGATATTCAAGACAAGGAGCATACGGAAAATACAAAGGAAATTGAAGATGAAGGTGTGGAACAACCAACGGGAGAAGCACCACAACAAGAGGAAACATCGGTGATGCCAAAGGCTTGGAGGACGTCTAAAGACCACCCTCTCGACAAGGTAATTGGGAATATCGAGAAAGGGGTAAGTACTCGAAACCTTCTCAAAGACTCCGTAGGTGAAATGGCTTTTGTTTCACAAATTGAACCAACTACCATTTCCGAAGCAATTGGGGATGAGCATTGGACCTTGGCAATGCAAGAGGAGCTTAACCAATTTAAACGAATGACGTTTGGGAATTGGTGCCAAGACCCGATAATCATACCATAATTGGTACGAAATGGGTTTTTCGTAACAAACTAGAAGAAAATGGTATTATCACTAGAAACAAAGCTAGGTTAGTTGCTAAGGGTTATAAACAAGAAGAAGGCATTGATTATGAAGAAACATATGCACCCGTAGCACGTTTAGAAGCTATTCGATTATTACTTGCATTTTCGTCTGCTATGAATTTTAAACTTTATCAAATGGATGTCAAGAGTGCCTTCCTCAACGGATTTACTCAAGAGGAAGTGTATGTCGAACAACCCCCCGGGTTCGAAGACTTTAAATCTCCGGATCATGTCTTCAAGCTTAAGAAAGCTCTTTATGGTCTTAAGCAAGCTCTGCGAGCTTGGTACGAATGCTTAAGCAAATTCCTTTTGGAAAATGATTTTAATAGGGGTAAAGTTGATACTACACTTTTTATCAAGAATAAAAACAATGACATCCTTTTGGTACAAATATATGTTGACGATATTATTTTCGGTTCTACTAACGAGTATCTTTGCAAGGATTTCTCACAATTAATGGCAAATGAATTTGAGATGTCAATGATGGGTGAGCTTACTTTCTTCTTGGGGCTACAAGTTAAACAAATGGAAGAAGGTACTTTTATTTGCCAATCCAAATATTGCAAAGAGTTATTAAAGCGATTTGAAATGAGCGACGCCAAAGCGATGGCCACCCCTATGTGCACATCCGACCATCTCGACAAAGATGAGAAAGGTAAGATAGTCGACACCAAGAAGTATCGAGGTATGATTGGATCCCTTCTTTATCTTACGGCTAGTAGACCGGACATTATGCTTAGCGTATGTTTTTGCGCTAGATATCAATCGTGTCCGAAGGAGTCGCACTTAACCGCAGTTAAGCGAATTATGAGGTATCTTGTTGATACTATAAATGTGGGACTATGGTATCCCAAAGGCTCTTCATGCCAACTTGTTGGCTATTCCGACTCCGATTTTGCGGGTTGTAAATTAGACCGCAAGAGCACTAGTGGCACTTGCCATTTGCTCGGAAGTTCATTAGTCTCATGGTTTAGTAAGAAGCAAGTAAGTGTTGCGTTATCCACAACAGAGGCTGAATATATAGCTGCGGGGAGTTGTTGTGCACAAATTCTTTGGATGAAGCAACAACTCTTGGACTATGGTCTTAGTATTGATCACGTCCCTCTTCGATGTGACAATACTAGTGCCATAAGCTTGACGAAGAATCCTATTCTTCACTCAAGAACGAAACACATAGAAATTAGGCACCATTTTATAAGAGATCACGTTCTCAAAGGTGATGTCGAAATTGAGTTCGTCGAAACTAAACATCAATTGGCTGACATCTTCACCAAACCTTTAGATAAAGAGTCGTTCTTCCGTATTCGAAGTGAACTCAGAATTCTTGACTCTACGTTGATCTAATGCATACACTTAGGTTGCATTTATCTTTTGAATAATTACTGACTTGAGCGTCGGAGGCGCTTAATTTTGTTTTGCAGGTATCGCCCCAAAGACAGGGGAATTTATTTCTAGTGAAATACAATCGATTGTTAAATTTGCATAATCGATTGTCATTTATCATCTGTGTTGTCCGTTTTTGCACTGCTATCCCACAATCGATTGTCAAACATTTATAATCGATTGTTCAATAATTATTCAGGTCCTTATAACTCTCTGCCTTCAGACAATCGATTGTCATATACCTATAATCGATTGTTCAACGAATACTTATGTCCTTATAACTCACTGCCTACATACAATCGATTGTCAATATTCCACAATCGATTGTTTGTCTTCTGACCATAATTCAAAATCTTCAATAATCGATTGTTTGGGCTCAACAATCGATTGTCAAACGGTCAGTATTCAAATTTTTTACCGTTCTGACTTCTGCAATCGATTAAATTTTGTCAGTTTTAAGTACCGGTCAAATATTCCTTCACAATCGATTGTGACTGTTCAACAATCGATTGTGTAACGGCAGTAGCTCAAAAATCATAACGTTTCAGACTTTATTTCTGCCAACCATCACCCTTAATTGCTATCTCTTCTTTCCACTCTATAAGTAGGAGTTACTCTCTACATCTTTCTCACTTCAAATCAAGTCAAAGCTTCAAAAATCTCTAAAATTCTCTCAAAAACTCTCTAAATCAGCTCTCAATATTCTATCAAAATGTCAAGCAGACATCAAAAACGATCCCGTCATGGCAAGAATATTGCCTCTTCCTCTACTGCTCCTACTCCCGTCTTCCCTTATCAAGACGGTTCCTATCTAAAATTCGAGTCTGAAGCAGAACACACTAGATTCATAACCAAATTCGAAAATCGAGAAATTCTACCTCCTCGCTTTTCTACTGTTCAATATCTTGAATCAAGCGCGCCCGTAGCAACTGCGAATATGCTTCGGGAAAGCAAACTTATTGACTTTTTATTTTTTAACTATCCACATATTCATCCTCCATTTATTCCTGCCTTCTATTCCAATCTTAAGGAGGACGATGATGGTGATCTTATCACAAACATAAATGGTGTTCAAATTCTTTTATCTGAAGAAAACATTCAATCGATTTCTCGACTTCCTCGAAATGGGGAAGACATCTCTATGTACATACGAGAAGGCGGCGTATTATTTGATGAACAACTCCTCCTAAATCAAATCGGGCTTAGATCATTTGATCCTAATCTTACCACTCGTCGTCCTACCATCACGGGGATGCTCCCTGAGTATCGCTTGATTTTTTACTTCATAACTCGTGTGCTCAAACCCCGTAAGCATAGCCACACCACTATATCACAAGAGGACGCAAAACTACTTCACGCCATTATCACCGGGTCTCGCATCAATTGGTGCAAGTTCGTCAAGCTTCACATGCTCGATGCCGTTGGGGACGATAAACCCCTTCCTTATGCACTTCCTATAATGAATATTCTTGAAGCTACCGGTGTTAACACCCCTATTGGTCCGATCAAAAGGGGCACCAAACATTGGGAAATTTCAGCATCTTCCTTTCCCACCGTTGGCGAACACGCTGCTCCTCCTCCTCAACCACGTCGTACTCAAAATCCCACTCTTCAAACTATTTCCGACCAGCTTGCTTCACTAACCACTTCCGTCAATCAATTGACATATGAACTCCATGGATATTTCGATCATGTTAATTATCCATATGCTGGTCTTGTCCCGTATGAAACAGTGCTGGACAACGTCGACGACGAAGAGAATGATGAATAAAATTTTTTTTTTTATTTTGTATAATGTAATTTATTTTCTGCCCAGTTTTTTTTGTATTTGTGTTGTACTTCTTGATCTTTTAATGAAATGTTTCTTCTTGCACTTTTTGTTAATGTCAAAAGGGGGAAGAAAACGGGCTATGCATACTATAATATACTTGCATAAATTAAGGGGGAATCACAAATTGAGGGGGAATACTTGTCTTGAACTGTTATTAATATCCATATCCCGATATAGGTTTGCCATTATCAAAAAGGGGGAAATTGTTGAAACACGTTCTCAAACTAAACGTGTGTTGATCTATGTAGGTTTTGATAAATGACAAACCAACGAGGATGGAACGATAACAGTCAAAGTACAAGAGAAACAGTACAAGATCAAGAATCGCAATGAAGTTATTGTTGAGTTTATTGTTGAGTCGTTTTATTTTGTGATCTTGATTCAACGACATATTCAAGTATTGGCTTCTCTCATAAAATCATTTTTCATCAAACTATGCATCTTTAAGTTAAAACAAATGAGTTGTATTTTAGCCAAAATGATTTTTAAACATGTCTTTTGAATCTGGACTACAACAATCGATTGTCTAAAACCAACAATCGATTGTTGTAAAGACCGCCAAAACTGGAACTTTCAAATTAAGTAATCAATCGATTATCTGATTTCAACAATCGATTATATTATGTCAAAATCGATTATATGCTTTAAACAATCGATTTTATTAAGACAGTGTTTAAACAAATTTTTCAAACCAGTCATACAATCGATTGTCTGCTTGGTACAATCGATTGACATGAGTCAGTGACAATGAACTTTTCAAATAAGTTATACAATCGATTGTTGTCTTGGAACAATCAATTGTCGTAAGACAGTGTCTAAATAAATTTTTTCAAAAGCAGAACAATCGATTGTGTTATGTAAACAATTGATTGTACTGCGGCAGTGTGTTAACAAAATTTTTCATAAAATAAAATAATCGATTGTCATTGTCTAACAATCGATTATTTTCATATCGTTGTCGGAAATGTTTTGAAATCTTAAACAACAATCGATTGTAATAGGTTGACAATCGATTGTTGAAACTACAAAATCCTAAACAGATTTTTCACAATCAATTTTCTTCTTAAAGTCAAGATCTGTTGGTTGAAAATGAATTACACAATCTATTATATTCAACCTTTGTCAGAAATATTTTGAATATTTGAACCACAATCGATTGTACACATCGGACAATCGATTGTTGAATTGTCGAATCCAACAAAGATCTCTTACAATCGATCTTCTACTTAAAGTCAAGATTTGTCTTTTGAAAAATTAGTCACACAATCGATTGTTGAGTCTTGACAATCGATTGTCGCAGCACAAATTCAGGGATTTTGTTTGACAAATAGGAAACGGTCTGATACTCTTTGAATGATATTAATACCCCTCTGAAATACATTTTTTTTTCTAACAACAACAGAGCATAAATCTTACATATTATTATTGCAATCATTCAATCTTAAATTCATTATTTTTGAGAGCCAATCTTTGATTAAATTGTTGTGTTTCTTGAGCTGATTATTTTGTACTCATATCCACTCTTTGAGAGAGCTATTGTATAAGTGAGTATTGAGTGTTCATACACTTGAAGGGAAATCTATAATCCCTTGTTGTAAGAAGGAACGTTCTATTCCTTCGTGTGAAGTCTTGAAATGCGGCATCTTCGAGCAACGTTTGTTGTTGCTTGTGTGATTCAAGCTCTCAGGTTGTAACGGTTTGTTGAGCACCCGTAAGCTTAACAGATTTAGTGGAAATCTCGAGAGAGTCTCTCGGGGACTGGACTAACCACAGGTCGTGGTGAACCAGTATACATCGGTGTGTTCTTTCCTGTTTATTTTCCGCACTTATTTCATTCGCGCAGTTTTCAATTCCGCAATTTGATTTCATTTCTGCATAATTTTTTATAAATGCTATTCACCCCCCCCCCCCCCCGAGCGTTAAGCACTCGTTCTAACAGTACTGTATAGAACTGCTAGATAACTTTATTTTGTGTTATTTCGTGATTTCTTATCTTCGGGTTTTTATACATTCTTATTACTCCCTGAGTTGGTAGACTCACCCCATACTCCCTGCACCTTGTGTGTATGCTTCAGAGGTGTAGAGTTGTTGTTGTTGTCTATTCCATACATACCAGAGTATTGACGTAGCTGCTAGCGTTCACAGAACCTGTTTGCTTTGTCTCTAACAGTCTATTTTCCCTTATTACTTTGTCAGACACTGTATATCATTCCAGTCAGTGTATTGGTATTTACTAGAGGCTCTGCACTCGTGACTCCTCTGTTTTTTGGAGGATTATTGATCAGTTGTGTTTTCCTCGGTATAATTATCCGTGGCTGCGGGTTTGATATTAAATTTTGTTGTTTGATCTTGAAATTTTCTTCTTCTTGAGTTGAAATTCCATTTGGGGTTTGATTGGTCGGGCTTGCCCAGCCTCGCGGTCGGGCGCCATCACGATTGGGTTCGGGGTTGTGACAAGTCAAGATACCTACTGGTCATTTAAAATTAACAGGATATACAATAAACATCAAGATAAAGATAACGAAGTAATATCAGCCGTCGAGAGAAAATCCAAGTACAAATACTATAACAATAAAGGAAGAACACCGATAGTAACGAACAGAAATCACATAAATCAGGTAACCAAATAATTCAACACTGATATAGTAGAGATAGAGACAAGTAAGAATGTATCAAGCTAAAGAAAATAATGACAACTCAACCAATCCCATCAAGTTTAGTACACTATCCCGACCATTTCAATCCTCGATTTCTCATATCATAATCTCAACTTTCTAACTTTCAGCACATATGGCACCTCGCGCCAAATATTTCCATCTCACTCCAAACAATAAAATCCTCATGATATACAATATCAAATGTCCATACAAATGCACATAAGATGTTCAAGAAGTCCTATTTGCATAATACAAATTAGATTTAAATTTCTGAATAAGTTTGGAAAAAATCAGTGGGAAAAGCTGAAGCTATATTTTTAGAAATCATTCTCGTAAGAAAATACCCCTTTAAATTTAAAATACAATGTCGGAAGAATTATTACCTTTAATAGGGGAGTTTAAAATTTAAACTTGGTAGAAATTTCTTTTTGAGTAAATTACAACCCAGACAATTAATGAGATATAATCGAGAAACTAATTGAATTAAGGATATAACAATTATTGAAGTTTGAAGCATTGGAACATATAAATAAATATATATAAACACGGTGAATTATTGAAAACATTGTGGGTTCTAACACAAAGGATCATAAAAATGAAAGGATTAAACAGATTAAACATTTGAATTCACAATAACAACTAAACATAGCGAACCGAAGGTGCACGACACCAAAAAGCTAATCACTAACAAGGAATTTTACTTTCATCTTATTTATTTCGTGGTAGGCGTACCATACGAGCCCATTTCATAATATATAAGTGGTCGGCATGCCACACGTCCCCATTTCATAATGTATAAGTGGTCGATGTGCCACACGATCCAATTTCATAATGTATAAGAGGTAGGCATGCCGAACGATCCCATTTTATTATATATAAGTGACCGGCGTGCCACACGATGCCATCTCATAATATATATAAGTGGTCGGCGTGTTATACGATCCCATTTTAAAATATATAAATGGTCAGCGTACCACACGATCCCATTTGATAATGTATTAGTGGTCGGCGTGCCATACAATCCCATTTCATCATATATATAAGTCTTTAAAGAGAGGAGTCCAATAAGGGAACTTGATAACATAACGATTCACCCGGCAAGGGCACAAACTATCAGTTCAACTATCTCGACAAGGAAGAACACAAGTAATACTTAAATTCCGAAAAGGGAACCAGCTATAACCAAACTTGTGCTAGTAATTAACTTAACAATGAAACCTCCACTACACAACAAGAGGTAATAAGCACGTGATCACCCCAACCCATTCCGGGGCGGTTTACTCAACTCCAATTCTGGTCAAATTTTTGTTGTTTAAACTTCCATAACTATGTTCCTCTCTCCAATTCAATTCTAATTCATTTGGAAACCGAATCCAACCTTGCACAAAAATCGATATACATAATGTGAAGCTGCTCGAGACGTCAAACTGCCAAAGCGGGCGCAATTGCTCAAAACGACCAGTCGGGTCGTTACAATGCAGTATGTATTTAGCTGTTTACTAAAAATCCTTTAGTAAATTAGGGAATATATTAATCAGATGCATATATGTATTTAAATGTATCTACAGTATTTATTCCACTACGTATTAAGCATTATGTATTCATATATTTATTCAGCTGATTATAGCGTATATATACTGAATTCAAATATATCTAATGTATGTATTTATATGTATTCCACTATATATTAAGCATTAGGTATTCATATGTATTCAACAGATTGTAGCGTATATATAATACAGTTTGTATTCATATGTATTCAAATATATCTATATTATATACGGTTAAATTTGCCATATGTAAAATCGGATTATACCGATTGTTGTAGATATTTGTATGAGTTTCGAATTTTACTTAGTAAACAGAACTTCCACAACGATAGCAATAAAGAAAGGCAGGATTGAATTTCTAGAGATTGCGTTGTTTTGGGGCATTTTTCAGCTAAGAATATTCTATAACTGGAAATACAAATTATGCTTGTTATAATTGAGTTAAATTAGGAGTCTATCACGTTAATTGATTCACTTACCATTTTTATATAGCTGAAAAAACTCTTTTTTTGCTGATTTACGTACTGTATTCATGGATACAGTTCGCGAATACAGCCGAATACATTTGCTGCTTAGCTGGACTCTTTTGTTTTTCGCCGAATTTTACTATTGTATTCATTAATACAGTAACAAAAATACATCGAATACAATTTATAATAACTAAAAATATAACTATAAAAATAATTTAGTAAATAATTACTATAATACATTAATAACCACTAAACAATAGTAGTTTGTAAAAATTTCTCTATCATTTTACGCTCGATGACGAGATAAGTAATCTGGGCCTCTATGAATATCCCATTGGGATTTTTACATATACATCCCATATAACAAACCTTATAACCACTCATGTTTAAGGTTAGTATTTATTACATTTAAGTATACCATGTTTCAATATATGTACCAAAATTGACTTTTAAGGTTTAATTACCAATGATTTATTAGGGGCTTTATTTGTGGAACAAAATATTTCCATATTTTCTTTCTCCACTTTTTTCTCTTTCTTCCAACAGATTTTTAACCTTATTAATTATCAAGATTTGTGCACAAGCAATGTAGATTAAAGTCTTTCCTGCTTGAAAAAGTCCGTATTGGATGTATTGTGGACTTCTACTGACTTTCCTTAACAGCAACGTTTGTTTATTGGATGTACCAAAGTCACCATTCAATTTGACTTTTTCTGCTTTCCATCTCAATATTGGAAAGATTTGGATCAAAATTGGTTAGATTGGGTTATAACCCATTGTTTAACCCTTATTACTATTATTGTGCCTTCTTCTTTAATTTTATCCTCCATTGTCGAAGGTTGCCATTGTTCCAGATCGGAGTTTCATCCGCCATATTTTTCTAATAGCATATTTGTCGTAACAGCTATCTAATAGCATATATAATAGCTTCAGTTGTCATTCTATATAACTGTCAGTTCTTATATAATTGTGGGAATAAATTACTAATGTAGTGACTACAATTACCTACAATTGCATATAACTACACATCTATACTAGATATAACTACAATTGCATAACTACAAATTGTTGGAAGTCCAATGCTACATGTACTGTTGCAGTACATTTGCGATGTTATGTTTTCGGATAAAACTTCTTGTCTTGAACAATGAAGAATAATGAATTGACGTTGCAAAGAAATGCCATTTGTAGTTTTCAGCAACTCATACCATCCAGTAGATACAAAAAAATACGTTATTCAGACATATTTTTCAACTGACTACGATTAACTACAAGTAACTACAATTAACTACAAAGTTCATATAACTACAAAAATTTGACTACATTTTAAAAAACACACTGGAAACACTGGATATAACCTTAACTAGATTTACCTACATTTGACTACATTTTAAAAACTCACTGGAAACACTTCATATAACCTTAACTACATTTACCTACATTTGACTACATTTTAAAAACACACTGAAAATAGTGCATATAACCTTAACTACATTTGACTACATTTTAAAAGCTTCTTCCTTTATTGGGTTAGTTGAATAGGATTATATATATATATATATATATATATATATATATATATATATATATATATATATATATATATATATATATATATATATAAATCAAACACTCAAAAATTGATTGTTTCACCTTTTGCCCTGCATTTGAGACTCACAAATCTTGATTTCCAATTCCAAATGTTTCTCTCTTCATTTCTGTCTGCACAAGTAGACATGAATCTAATAACGAATTTAATTGATTGTTTCACCTTTTGCCCTGCATATATCACCACCTACAAAAGGGGGGGGGGGGTTTGGGGGGGTGATAGATATGCAGGTTCAAGGTTAAACTATGGCGTGATTTGTTATACATACACTACTTTCATCTTACTTGTGAACATGAAAAAAGAAAAGGATTTACTAATAGTTTTATGGGATTTTTAAGAAAGTATGATTAATAGATTATGAGCATTTAATATGTTACCTTAACTGATTTGGCATTTATTTGGTAGAAAATCAAAGATTAATTAGAAGCCATAAAGATAGGCGTTATTTTAGGCTACACTTTATTAAGAATCGTTTTTAGCCTTAATTATCTAGCGTTAATTTAGGATGGAAAATCAGCAAATATTCCGTTTGGTATATATTATGTAACAAAAACATGGGATATGAGGGTAATAAACAAACAATGCACAATAATGGTAGTAAGGTTTGTTATATGGGATGTATAGGTAAAAATCCCTATCCCATTTCATCTGAACCCAGGTAAGAAGTGAGGAAATAATGGGCCTCAAAAAGCAATAACGGGTCACACAAATGTGATCAGTATCATCAAATCCAACAAACTAATAATTTGGTCCACATTCCAATGAAAAATAAAATAAAATGAGATTTTTACATGATTCCTTTTTAAAAATTATTATCATAAATAATAGTAGACTTTGTTTATTTAAAAAATAATACTTTTTTTTAAAACTTTTTTAGCACTTTCACTCTGACAACTCCATTAACTAAGAGATCCGTATACATTAATATACTTTTTATTACATTTCCTTTTCCTTCACTCTTTTATAACTACTTTCTTCTCTTTTATAAATAACACTTACCCAATTATATTAAAGATTCTGAAAAAATAAATCTCAAAAATAATTCTCTCTACACAATGAGCATTTTCATATTTCTTTCTTTTTTGAATTTTAAACTCTTTTCTATACAATTTTATTTTAGCTAAAAATATATATTATATTTGACAATGTAAACGTACCATCAATATGTCATATGTGTGTGTGTATATATATATATATATATATATATATATTATATATATATATATATATATATATATATATTATATATATATATATATATATATATATATATATATATGTACATATATATATATACATATATACATCATACTACATTATTATATTGATATTATTTAAAGTATACTGCTAGCATATACCTTACATAAAAATTAATTTAAATACTGATATGTATTAGAAGATAATTTGTACAAATATATGTGTTATATTAGTACAAAATATAATTGGCATATTTATAATATCTCTTTAAATATAAATAAGTGTATAAATAACATATGCATTTATAAATAATTTTTTTGAAAAAAAACATGTGATTTATAATATACCACAAATATACATTATATTATTTTTATGAAATATATGTATTTTATTCCATTGGAATATGCAAATATATAATTTTTCCAGGGGTAAGTTGAATAAAAAGATTCATGTGTAAAAAGGAAAAGATTATTATGAAATGGATCGATGATATATAGTTAAATTTAAATACATATATAAACAATATAAGCATATGAATTTTCCTAAAACAATATATGATTTATAATGTATATACGCCATAAACATATATTATAATTTTTTCGTAATATATATACATCATTTTAATAGAATATAAGATGTATAATTTACTACATTGCATTATATAAAAAGTTTCATGTATGAAAAGGAAAAAAATTTATTATGGAAAGGATTGGTTTTTAACAAAAACATAAAACATGGTATGGAATGGAGAGAAAAAAAATATATATATTAAATACTATAATTGCATTTTTAAACAGCTTGATTCTTACTTATTTGAATTGAATTAAATATGCTATATGTATAAATATTTTATTGCCATTCTTGTAAATCATTAATTAATGTTAATCTATTATATTATATTTTTAATAGTGTACTATTAATGAAAGTAGCTCAAATAAAAAATTTTAAGCCCTCAACAGCTGAGGTGTTGGACCATTAGTCCAGCCCACTACAACAGGTGAAGTACACAAATAGCCTTCAAAGTGGATAATCTTAAATTAGAAAAATTTACACAAATATCCCAAATAAATCTCAACCTACCAACCTCTAGCCATTAGTCATAGACTTACCAAAACTAGCCAACAAAAATTGAAAAACCAAATAATAGGGTTCTTTCTATCAAAGAATCACATGCAAAAATCACCTTCCATATTTTTAGTTATTATTAGCAACATTACATACAAGACGGAAAGAAAATTTTTATGGTCGGGATAGCAAATAAGGTGATAAAATATAAAAATTTATACAATATTCCAAAAATCTAAACGAAAAAGGAACTTTTCAATGGGTATAGTTGAAATTCATTGAAAATATATAGATAAGTCAATGTACAAAATTTGAGGAGTATTGGAGGTGATTTGGACTGATTTTGTATCACAATTCGTAATTAAATCGAGTTCAAAAAAGTTTTCTGCGACACATGTATCAAACATGTATCACGCATGTATCTCACACACAGGTATGCATGGATATACATGTGATACACAATTGATACAACTATGATATATGTGATACACAAATGATACACAGTGTGATGCACATATAAATTTTTTTCATGTTCAGCTTTTACTTCGACTTTTCAATTCAAACCACTTCATAACTTTACCAAATCATCCCAAAATCGAGATTCAAGCTCCTTAAGTTGTGCTCATTCTATTCTAATAACATCTACTTAAAACAAAGCAAAACTTTGATATGCTTTAGCTACAAATAGCTAATTGGCTAATTTGACTAATATTAGTAATATTTTATCAATTGGCTAATTTTTACCATGAGCTACTAATAAATGGACATAGCTGATAATTTCCCTTTAAATTATTGTCGTCGTTTGTCCCTAGGAGCAGCACTTCAAATTTAACTAGTGTTGCATCTCGCTTGCCCCATGAACAATACTTTTAATTTTTAACCTTGAGATTCTGTCCATGAGGTAAGCAAGGATCAAAAGTTAAAGACCACCCAAAAATGTGACGTATTTCTACAGGTTTTTGCCCAATAACTACTAGCTAACGGGAGACTGGAACTCAGATAAAAATTGAAATCTTTGTACAAATAGCCGGTAAAATTAACTGATTACTTTAACTAGCCATTATATATAGAATACACACTAGTATACATATATTATATAGTAGCCAACTATTTTTAATTTAGGAGATTGCATCGGCACTATTTTGAGTTAATTCTTCTATAAAGGGGTTTCCTTAAGACCACCATTTTTTTTTGGTTTAACATTAGTTTCTATTGATATCAACAAATGTACAAGAAGGTGTTCTTAGTGGTAGTGTAGACTAACTACCACTCACTACACAGACTATACTGCTATTACAATTCAAATTAATAGCTAAGGATAGTAATTAAGTTGTCTCAGCCCCTTTAACCATTTGTTGCATTTTCTGCCTCGTGCATGAATAATAAGTGCAATCTCTCGGCAAACAAGGTTAGCATCAAAAGGTTTCTTCTCAAATTTGATAGCATTCCTGCATCTCCAAATCAACGATACTGTGGTAACAAAGGCAGTGGCTATCACAGCCTTTCTAAACTGTTTACTTCTGGCATTGTAACATATCCATGTGAACTCATCCTTCCGGCATCCTATCCTTCTATTACAACCCAACCAGCAGCAAATTCTGAACCAAATTTTACTTGTAACTGGACAATTAAAATACAAGTGATCAAACTCTTCAATGTTCTGATTGCAAAATACACAGGATTCTTCAACACTGATGCCAAATTTTATTAATCTGTCAACTGTTGGCAATCTATCCTGAGCAGCCATCCACGCAGTAAACTTATGTCTAGGCAAGACATTAGTTGTAGCCATCAAATTCTTCCACTCCACTCTAGGACAAACTGGAAGCAAAGAATGGTATAAGGAATGAATTTGAAACTTTCCAGTTTTACACAAACCTGAGAGTCTAAACAAAAGACCTCCTTGCAAACTGTTGACAGCCATAACATGAGCTCTGCACTCTATTATCTTTCTGATTACCCAAGAAGCATTTTTTGGATTAGCCATTGTTTCAATGTCATCACTCTTTATGTAATAGAAATGAATCCATTTGATCCAAAGGCAATCCTTTTTCCTTGCTAAATCCCACAGTAACTTAGATACAGCAGCTTTGTTCCAAGTCTGAATATCAATGAGATTTAATCCTCCAGCAGTAACAGGCCTACATATTTTATCCCAAGCTATCAATGATCTTTTGGATACTGTTCCATTACTAGTCCAGAGGAATGATCCGCAAATAGCTTCAATTGCTTTCACCACCGTCTTTGGCAATATGAAAATCTGGACCAATAGGTTTGAACTCCAAATAATACTGATTTGATAAGTTGACATCTGCCAGCATAAGATAAGAATTTGGCAGACCAGCATGTAATTCTATCAGTGATTTTCTCAATCAAAGGCAAATAATGATGTATATTTAACTTCTTTGAGTGTAAAGGAATGCCCAAGTACTTGAAAGGGAGATGCCCTTCACTGAACCCCAAGTCCTCTAGGATAACCTCTTTTTCAATCTGAGAAATGCCAGCAAAATATACAGCACTCTTAGACTTATTGGCAGAAAATCCAGATGCTGCAGAGAATGATAAGAATGCATCATGCAGTAATTGAATAGATGTTAGATCAGCTCTGTAGAATAACAACAAGTCATCTGCAAAGCAAATATGAGAACAGTTGAGCTTCCTGCATCTAGGATGAAAGTTACAGTCACCATTCTTATGTAGCTGATTAAGGTTTCTGTTAAGATACTCCATTGCAATAACAAATAGGTAAGGAGACATAGGATCTCCTTTCCTAATACCTCTTCTGGCTTGAAATGGCTTAGTGAGACGCCCATTAATCACTAAAGAATAAGTAACAGTTGAAACACAAGCCATAATCCAATCCACAAACTTTGCAGGAAATCCAAGATCAACCAACATCTGCTTAAGGAATCTCCATTCAATGGTATCATAAGCCTTCCTTAAATCAACCTTTAGTACACACCTAGGTGATATACCCTTCCTGCCATATCCCTTGAACAGCTCATGACTGAGCAAAACATTATCTAAAATACTCCTCCCTTCTATGAATGCTGACTGACCTTTCCCAATAATGTTGTCAATGACAGCTTTCAATCTTCTGGTAATGACTTTAGAAATAATCTTGTAAAGAGTGGTGCAGCAAGCAATGGGCCTAAAGTCCTTTACTGTTTTAGGAGTTTTAACTTTAGGAACAAGAGCAATAGCAGTAGTATTAAGCATGTGTGGCATATGACAAGTAGAAAAGAACTCCTCAGTGGCAGCAAATACATCATTCTTGACTGTCTCCCAGTTCTTAGTGAAAAATTCCACAGGAAATCCATCAACACCTGGAGCTTTATCATTTGGCATATCTCTAACAGCATCAGTAATCTCTTCCATAGTAACCTCTCTAATAAGAGCCCTTTGTTGATCAAGTGTAAGACAGATTCCTTCTTTAACAACAGCAGAGTTTAGACAAGGTAATTCAACAGGTCTATCACCCATCAGAGATTTAAAAACTTCAATAAATTCATGCTCAATAGCCACAGGATCATTAAGCTTAACACCTGTTTCAGTATAGATAGAAGTAATATTGCTTTGGCTGGATCTTATTTTCCACTGTGCATGAAAATATTTGGTGTTAGCATCACCACAATCAATCCAGTTAGCCTTTGATTTCTGTCTCAAGACTTGCTCCTCTATATTACTCCACTTCTCTATGTTAAGAAGGGCTTCTTTCTCTGCACTGAATAGTTGTGTTGAACAAGGATCCATCAACATCTGGCTTTGAATAATATCCAATTGCTCCCTTGCATGAATCAATTTCTGTTGATAAGAAGCCATATGCCTATTGAGTCCTTTTAGCTGCTGCTTCATCTCCTTAAGCTTGTGCCAAATCTGTTGCAATGACGACCCTTCCCCTACTTGGTTCCACACCTGCTGTAAAATAGTATCAAATTGAGGATCCTCCATAACAGTGTAGTAAAGTCTGAAAGGTTTAGGATGTAAAAGCCTTTGCCTTCCAAACTTAATAAAGATAGGGGTATGATCAGAGACTGAGTGATTCAAGAAATCTGCTTCCACATGACTGTACTGCTTTAGCCATTGAAAGTTTCGAATAGCCCAATCTATCTTACTATATACCTGTTTATTAGTCCAAGAATACTTCCAACCTTTTGAACTGATAGGAGTGAGTTGAAGATCATATATCAATTCCTTGAAGTCCTTTACCTATGCATCTATTACAGGAGAACCAATTCTGTCTTCAGAGGATATGACAGCATTGAAATCTCCACTTAACAACCAGGCATCCTGGCTTGGAATGGAAAGACCTCTCAGATCACTCCAAAGCTGCTTCCTAAGTGAGATTGTATTGTAAGCACATATGACACTCAGCTGGAATTTAATTGCTGAAGCTGTATCTTCAACACTACAATGAATAAACTGATCAGTGGTACATATGATATGAACTTGTATATGTGACCTCCAAACTAACCATATCCTGCCATTAGTTGCTTTGAGATAGTTGTGATGAAACTTCCATCCTTTAGCAATTTTATTTACTATGGGCTTTTGGTTCCTTTACTCTAGTTTCAATGCAACCAAGAATATCAACTTTATTCTTAAGCAAAAAGTTTTTTAATTCTTTCTGCTTATGGGCTTTGTTAAGCTCTCTAATATTCCATGTAACAACAATCATGAAATACTAGACAGTATTCTTAAAGAAGGGCCAGGATCCTGCAGTTGGCCTTTCCTACCTTCATCCAGTATTCCATCATTAACCATCTCTCCCAATTGCTCCTGCATTGTTCCATCACTGTCCACAGTCTCTAATCTCCCATGATCACCCACAGCTCCAATACTAGCAGCCATATCAGTACCAATGGGGATCCTTTGTAAAGCATCCACATGCTGGTCAACACTTACTGTATTCCTATTAGCATTTCCTTCACTGACCAATGATACTGGATTAGGCTCAATATGCATTGGCAGATTAGGAATTACTGTTGTATTTACTTCATCCTTAGCCAGAGTATTTTTGGTTCCAATGTTTCCTTTTGGGATCCATTCCTGCCTTGGCTTTTTGCTTCTCACCTTATTTCTAGTCACTTTATTATGATCTGCCTGCTCTTGTTCTTTTTCATTGTGACTGTTATACCAACAGTCCATTGAATTGTGCCCAAACTTCAAGCAGTGATTACAAAATTCTGGTTTCCAATCATACTCAATGTCTTGGATTTTCAAACCAAATAGAGTCTCAATTTCAATTTCCTCAGGTAAAGGAAATGCTGCATCAACTTCAATCAGTACCCTTGCAAAGAAAATCTTCTCAAAATGAGCTGTAACTTTATCAGTATACAGAGGTTTGCCAACAGTACTAGCTAACTTACCGAGTATTTCAGGTGACCAATATCCCAAAGGCAGTCCTGGAAATCTCACCCAAATAGGAATAGTGCTGAGAATGCCATTTTGCATAGAAAAATCTATATCCCAAGGCTTCAATATCATAGGCTTGTTCCTATATGAATAAGGACCAAATTGAAGCACTTGGTTCATATCCTCAGCAGAATTAAATCTAAACACACAGTAGCCATCTCTATGCATTAGAATTTGTGGCTTAGCCACAAAATTCCACACATGCAAAACAAAATTCTCCATGGCCTTCTCATTAGGGTTGTCACCAATGATATAGCCAATGAGAGAATTACTCCAATACTCAGCTTGTGGTTTCAGCTCATCAATGTTGATTTTAACAATCTTCTTCCCATCCTTATCAATAGGAGGAACAAATGTTAAAACCTTCCCCATATTATGTTTACCTCTAACAATCTCAGCCATAGTAGGAGGAGGTTGTTCAGCAACTGCAATGTCTGAGAATTGGAGCTTCCTCACAGCTTGACTATCACGATCTGCATCAATCACCTTCAATTGAGGCTTAGTATTCATAATTTCCTCTGCATGCAAAGGTAATTTGGACTGAAATTTCTCTGGCAAAAAGTTGCCAAAAGTCAGTGGTTCGAGTTCCTTTGTTATCCCTGGAGCAGGTGTAACGATTTGTGGTGTAGAGGGAGGAGGTTGTCGCCGGCGTCGCGCCATTATCAACGGAAAAAGCTTCTTGCTAACGTGCGCTGTTAGGCGCACTGTTCCATTGTAACGTGCGCCGAGAGCTTTTCTCTTCCATTAATTGTAATAGAGTCATTTTCCATGTTAAGACCACCATTTTAATTGTAATAGAGTCATTTTCCATGTTGGGCGTTGGCGCGACCTCTATTAATCTAATTTCTTAAACAAAGAAAGACATTCTAAATACAGACTTTAATTGTATAAAAGAATCTTCATTTTCTTCTTGTTCGAAAGAATAAGAAACAAATTTTGATTCCATGATAGGTATATTTTTGTTTCATTTTGTGGTACATCCAGATTTATTAGAAAAAGATTAAGATGATACATGTATTTAACTAGAACTTGCCAATTCGGTTTTAAGATGTTAAAAGGATACTATAAAACAAATAGACATCCTAAGCATATACTGTTAAAGTCTAAGATAATAAGTAAGAACAAAATAGAAGGGAAGTCTTTTACAGATTTCCATAACAAAATAGAAGGGAAGTCTTTTACAGATTTCCATTTTAACTCAGCGTGAACCTACTTCCTTCGCAAAAGAATCACGTGTTGTTCCTTAAGTACCCCTACTCTAACTGTTAGTTAAAAATTAATATGCAAAAATCCAGATAATTTATATGTCGCCTATATTTATTTAAAATTTTGTATTATAATTAGTTGGTGATGCATTTTTTTTGGTAATAGACATGGGGAAGACGAATGGCCGGTAAGGAGGTTAGGATGGCAAACAGTGTGTGTGGTGCAGTGCGGGGCGAGTTCTCTCTTAATTCGAAAAATTTCAAACTCATTCCTCCCTGCCTCGCATAGCTCTTTTAACCCGCATCCATCTGCCCCCCGCACCATACCCGCGTCCACCCGCTCCGCACCGCCCCATAACTTTTATATGTGAAGATCCAGCCAGTCGTCTCATGAGTTACCGCTTCATTTCCCCATTTCTTCTTCTAATTACTTTGTATTATGGTTCTATATGTGACCGGGTTGATAAGTTAGAGTTCAAAAAGGTTTTTGGTAAGGATTGAGACAATTAGTCTTTTTAGAGTGAGTTGAAATTGAAAAAGTCAATGGGATGTTGACTTGTGCGCTAGAGGGCTCGGATGGGAGTTTCAATGGTTCGATTAGCTTCACGAGGTGATTTGAGATTTTGGAGTGTGATCGGAAAGGGTTTTGGAGGTTTAAAGAAGATTTAGGCTTGAATTGGCGAAATTGTTGTTTTGGCGATTTTTGATTGGTAGGCGAGATTTTGATATAGGGGTTGGAATCAAATTCCGAGAGTTACCGTAGTACTATCGTATCATTCGGGACATGTGTGCAAAATTTCAGGTCATTCAGACGTGGTTTGGTTGGGTTTTTGATCAAAAGGGAAAAATAAAAGATTTTTGGAAAGTTTGGCTGAATCTGATGTGTTTTGGTAGATTTGATGTTGTTTGAGGTGATTTGATGATTGAGACAAGTTTATATAAGGTATCAGGATACATTTGTACTTTTGATTGAGGTCTCGTGGATCTCGGAATGATTTCGAATGATTAATGGAGTAGTTGAGATGTTGTTGCAGCTACTAAAATTGCTGCTGTCACATTTCTTTTTTCACAACCTCACCTATCTCTTATAAATAATAAAAAGAAATTCTGTAAAGCTCGAAAAGGGTTTTCCAATTAGAATGTGACAGGAATTGTGTTCAAAAGGAAATAACTTAGAGTCGCCACCTCACATTGGTTTCGGAGTGCTAGGTCACTGTTTAAAAAAATAATTTCTTTTAAAACACTTTTGACTCTAAAACTAACTCCACACAAGAGATTAGGATAAGCGGGTTCATTTGATTCGAGGAGAAGGTGTTAGACATTCCCCAAATCCCGTGAAAGTTACGGCTGCGTACTCAATCTAGTTGGCTTTTAAAATATTCAAATTGAGGTAATAACACACACAAAAAAAAAAATAGACAATCAAAAGAGGCCCGAGGTCGTCCCCACCTAAATGAAAGAAAATTAAAAGAAGAAAAATTAAAATTCTAAATTATCCTACGCTATTTCTTCTACGATGTTCGCCACGGCCTCCAATTACATTCATTTTGGGGCATATCCCTGAAATAAAATATATACAAATCCCTCGGGGTATTTTTCGGATAAATTTAACTAAGAGAACGACCTCTCGCCTTGAAACCAACAAAATCCTAAGATTTGACTACCCGGCTGTGGTTGGTTGGCCTAAAATATGCTCCTAGAGATTAGAGTGATAAAACAAAGTAGAACTAAATAAAACCTGTTGAACCGAGTTTTACTTTTAACTAATATCCGACAGCCCGTGACTCCTCATTCTTATGTTTCAAGATCAAATCTCCCATGGCCCAACAGTTAAAGCATCCTTGTTTCGTTAAGTTTCATTAATTACTCATGTTCTTCAATCATTCATTTAAATCAAAATTAGATTTCCTAATCGATCTTAACCAATTATGTTACTACTTTGATGTATCAAACTAATAATCAAAACACAAAGAATCAGACACATTCATCATATAAAAATATCAAATATTCATGCTAAAAAGACAAGATAAACATGTAATATTACAATAAATTAAAAGCAAGGTAAAGATGAGACCTAAGCGAATTTTTGCACTAGAATTGATCCAAAGGCAAAGATACTCAAACAGGGATAACAACGAGAACAATGAACTAAGAATTGGAACCTCAACACCGGCGACGACCAAAATTTAAACGGGCAGAGGTGAAGACTTGAGCGGATCTTGAACGATAACCTTGAAACTCGCCAGATTCCATGGTTTTAGAAATCAAAAGCTGAAGAACAAGCAAAACTATGAAACGAAAACCAGTAGGATTTGAATCCGAAATAAAATTTCCATATTCTTGTACGTTTTTAATGTGCTCGTCTCCTTCCTCTGTCCCTCTTAGATATGTTTTTTTGTTATTTTTATTTTCTTCACTATTTTTGGGAGATGGGTGCGGCTGAGGTTTGTATATTTGACGGGATGGAGCTTTTGGTGAAAGATAGGTGTGTGGTCGCTGATGGAGAGGAAGGAGTGTTGAGAGTGGTTGTTTGATGTGTTTAGCGGCGGACGACTGCCTAGGGTTCTTGGTGGAGTTCCGGTAGCAGTAGCTCTGTGGGGTGTTTATGGAGTTGTTGGATTTTTTTGGTTATAGTTTTGGTTATGAAGAAGAATAGTTCTCTTAGGGTTTCTCTAGGGTGTGTTCAAGGTTTTTTAGTTGTGTCTTCATTGAATAAGAAGGTCTCATCGTGTCTTCTGTAAAGAAGAAGGGATGACCGAAGGGTTCTCTTAGTTTAATCTTCATGAAGGAGATCAAGAAGCCCCATTTTTTGTATATGTCCATTCCTTCGTAAAAACGACTGATGCTCAAAAAATGTCTAGGTCTTTCTAGGGATTTTTCTAAGGAAGAAGAAGAAGGGTTTGGGAAGGGTTTAAGAAGAAGGGAAGGGTACAAGAAGAAGGGGTAATCGGCTAGGTCTTGTTGGGCTTTCAAATTGGACTCCATTAGGACAAGAAGAACTGAAACTTTCATTAATAAATCCAAGTTTCTTCCAAATTAGTACAAAATATTTGTAAAAACATAAAATTACTCCTAATTGATTAATGTAAGAATTAAAAATTAAAAGTGAAATATTTTCTTGATTTTTTTAAATATTATAAAAGTAGATAAACATAAGTTAAAACACAGTAAACTAAACTAGTACTACTACAAGAATATTAAAAACCTTAGCGTAAATATAAAATAAGACAAAGCAAAACTATTTTTTGTATTTTTGAATTTAAGGTAAAAGAGTCAAAACTAGTTAAAATAGCTATATTAGACCTAAACTGAATATTTAAATACTAAAATGTATAAAATCTCAGAGGGGGTCAAAAATTATATGTCTACAGCTAGATAGGTTTTTGACTCGTCTCTTATTTAGAGAGACCAAAAGATAAGAGGAGAGAGAATGTGACTGATCCCTGGTATCTGAGCTACCTATATATCCCTGGATATAAAAGAATCAGGCCATGAGTAGTTTAGAAGTAGGAACAATGATGGAGTATACTGAGGTGGAGAGTCGGTCTGGGTGTCGTTCCATCGAGGATCCGGTCTGCGGCCCTATTATTACACTAAAATCAAAAAAATAAAAAAGACTAACTAATCTTGTCAACTATGAGTTACAAAATTCCTATCTATATGTCTTTTGAAACTTGATCATGAGTCTTGAATGGTTTTTCATGCAGACTTTAGATTTGAACCTTGACGCTCGCTAGCTGCAGGTACTAGTTCGTTTTTCTTCAGCTTTTTTGGATCAAGACCATACATGTAGCTCTCGTGACTTCAACCACGTCTCGAGCAGTTCACATCTTTTTTTTTTGCTTCTGCATTTTGGATTCACTTTCTTTCTTTTTTTCTTTTTCTTTTTGTTTGAATTAAGACTACTTCTATTGGTCACCTCGGACTGTTTACTCGCATTCTTTTCGCGAGCTTATGCTACTTCTAACTTGACTTGAATTATGAAGTGACTTCCCTCGTTCTCCAGGTGAGTGCCTGCTACTGACTTGAAACTTGAAATGACTCTGAAATGAACTCTGAAATATCTTCCCTCATTCTCTAGGTTGGTGGCTGCAATCAAAACGACTATACAAACAAACTTTTCTACCCTAATTTTTACTAGAAAGATTTGTGAGTTATTAGCAAAATATTAAATCACCTATGCTATTGATACAATAATGAGAGCAAAACTAAAGACTTTACTGGAATGTGCGTCTCCTAGGGATAAAACTGGAATGACTCAAACTAAGAAGTGCGTCTCCTAGGGAAGAAACTTGAATGAACCAAACTAAGAAGTGCGTCTCTTAGGATAAAACTTGAATGACTCAAACTAGGAAGTGCATCTCCTAGGGTTGAATCTTCAATGAACCAAAAACTAGGAAGTGCGTCTCCTAAGAAGGAAGTGTGTCTCCTAAAACAAAAATATTACCTGAAAGACCTAGACTAGAAAGTGTGTATCCTATGTGTGAAACTTCAATGACTCAAACTAGGAAGTGCTTCTCCTGCGAATAAACTTAAAGGACCCGAAACTAGGAAGTGCGTCTCCTAGGGGTAAAATCTCAATTTAGGAAATGCGTCTCCTAAATAGTATAACCTGAAAAACCTATATTATGAAGTGTGTCTCATAGAGGTGAAGCTTCAATGACTCAAACTAGGAAGTGCATCTCCTAGGGGTAAAATCTCAATTTAGGAAGTGCGTCTTCTAAATAGTATAATCTGAAAAACCTAGACTAGGAAGTGGTCTCCTAGAGGTGAATCTTCAGTGACTCAAACAAGGAAGTGCATCTCCTAGGAATGAACTTAAATGACCAAAAACTAGGAACTGCATCTTCTAGGGTAAAATCTCAATATAGGAAGTGCGTCTCCTAAACAGTATAACCCGAAAACCTAAACTAGGAAGTGCATCTCCAAGGGATAAAATCTCAATTTAGGAAGTGTGTCTCCTAAATAGTATAAACTGAAAAACCTAGACTAGGAAGTGCATCTCCTAGAGGTGAAACTTCAATTTTGGAAATGCGTCTCCTAAACATTATAACCTGAAAAACCTAGATTAGGAAGTGTGTCTCTTAGAGGTGAAACCTCAATGACTCAAACTAGGAAGTGTGTCTCCTAGGAATGAACTTAAATGATCAAAAATTAGGAAGTGCGTTTTCTAGTGTAAAATTTCTATTTAGGAAGTGTGTTTCCTAAAATAAAAATATAACCTGAGCGACCCAGACTCGGAAGTGCGTCGGCTAGGGGTGAAGTTTCAATGACTCAAACTAGGAACTGCGTCTCCTAACTAGTATAATCTGGACGACCCCTATTAGGAAGTGCGTCTCCTAATGGTTACAACTTCAATGGCTCCAACTAGGACGTGCGTCTCCTAAGGATGAATTTAAATGACCAACATTAGGAAGTGTGTCTACTAAAAATAAAAATATAACTGAAAATACCTAAACTAGGAAGAGCATCTCCTAGAGGTGATGTGTGATCTTCTCAATAGCCTTTGTGCAAGCAGAATTAGGGTATTACACCTGAAAAATTTAATCCCTATTTCAGACAAAAACAACTTGTGATTTTAAAACGTAATGCGTAGTTTGTGTCCTTGACTTTGAGGGCGATTACTCCTTCAGTTCCCATGATAACTTTGATTTCAACTTGGAAGACCTTTCTTGTTTATTGACTAACTACTTTCTCTAGCACCCTTATCACAAAAATACCTCTGATCCATTCAAACCCAATATACTTTATCTGTTACATTGTGCTCATGAATTGACATTTATCGAATCTTTACATATCACATAAATCACAATCACGTTGATTATTACCAACTCAGTGCGCATACTGTTCTTTCCTTACTTATACCACTTTGATGCGCTAGCCAGGCTCTACATTGTGCAATTAGAAATCTGGTAGCAGATTTTGAAGTCATTTTTTTACTTATTTTGACAAAACAAATTCAAGAAGGGACTCAAACAAAACAAGAGGAACAAAATAAGGGACAATGGAAAGAGATGTTACCTAACAAGAAAATTACAAAGCAGAAACTTACTAGATGTAGATACCAACTCTAATGACTGTGACATGCATATTGGATTAAAGTTGCTTAATCTGTTAAGCATGTCTAATGTTCAACTCTTGTTGTGCCTCTAACCTGTGAAACTGGGATTCGACACTCCAATTGTCCCATTTGATCCACAATCCTCAATCGACTTGTAATGTCCTGAAGGGTTTTCACCATCAAGCGTCTCACATTTGCTCTTTTTTCTCAAATCACTATCACCTTAATGTGCCCATGAGGGTTTTAACCTATAAGACTCTCTCATTTATCATTTTCACTTTTTGAGATGAGAACAAAGTGTTACCCATGATGCAGTAAGATCATACTTTTATCACACACTTGATTTGGAATCCTCAAAGATTGGTCGGAAGGACTTTCTTAGGACCGTAATGTAGGCTTTTGGACAGGGTTGGAAAGAAAGGATGGCATGAAGGCTCAAAATAATTTAAGATGAAAGGATTCAAAATTACAAATTTTGAAATCATATCTTTTGGCAAAATTAAAACTTCTGCCCCAGTTTCTAGAGCCTGGGATTTATTCTTATTTTTTTTATGGGATTTCAAAGAAAATTTGGCCCATTCTCGACTATGTGGATTATGAAATATTTTATTTGGAGTGACTGAACCATAAGGTTGCCTACATATCTTGAGGTGACATGAATCAGATAAAACGTAGTCCACAAGACAAAGTTATTATTTTTTTTCTCTTTTCCTTTTCTCTTTTTTTCTTTTTTTTTTCTTTTCCCCTTTTTCTTTTCTTTTTCTCTTTTCCTTTTTTCTTCTTTTTCTTTTTTTCTTTTCTTTTTCTAGTTCCTAACTCTATTTCTGATTCCAAAAGAGGTGTATGAAACAAAAAAATTAGTGCTTAAAATGGATAGCAAAGGATAAATGTGTTTGGGTAGCAGAATAAAATGTATTCGCCATACCAAACTTAAAAATGCCAAACACAAACATGCAATTGAAGATAAGCAAAAAAATCACATATAGTATCTATTGGTGGCATCAACACAAATAAAAACTGCCAATGCACAATACCTTTGTCCCAATGAATGATCCTTGATAGTTCAAAGCAAAATTGATTCCAACTTATATTGATGTAGAAGAATGCATTTCAGCACGGACTGATATACCTCAAACTGCTTGAGAGACATTTCCTTGTTGTATACTTTCATCAACCTCTTGATTTCCAAATTAAATATATCAGTTTCACTCAAATTAAGCTTCAGGTTATATCAGAATGCTTGCATATTTATTTGTTTCCTCAAATGCCTCATTTTATCATATTCAAAAGTGTGCCATTATTTCATGATTGGACGACTGAAAATTATGCGTGCACGTTATGTCAAAAGAGTCAGCATGAAATAACTATAAAAGAAAAAGTGACCTAAACAAAACCAACTAGAACTAACAAAAAATAGGAGATTGCATTAGACATATAGTAAAAAGGGTTTGAACTAAACAAGAAAAATAGACATGTGTTATAATCGTAAATAACACTAGACGAGTTACTACAACTAAACAAACTAGGAAAAATAAAAAGAAGAATGGTTTGAGCCACAAGACAGTATCCGGATTACAACTCTGAAATAACCCGGACAACATAAATGACATCAAAATAAACCACCAAAACTCCTCCCTAACTATCCAAGAAAGGAGTGTCTTTCTAATTACAGGGCTCGACATCTTAGCCGCTGGGTTGCACATCAGAATTACTAGGACTTCACCAATTTCCATATCATTAACTTCAACCAGCAAGTTCCCAAGAGAATACTCATATTCCCTGTCACCACGCATCTTCCCCATAAAGTGTGCTAACCCAGGTAAATTTGGCTTCCTAAACTTGAGCAAGGTATGAGGTTATTTTGGCTGGTGAGGCATGAAATATTGGGGACGAAGTACCGGGGTAGGAGTTGTAAGGGGTGAAGCCTGGGGCGTGTTGAAGGGAAAGATCGATGGTATTGGAAATCTGGGCTTGGGACAATGGTGGAATGGAGGCATGATTTTCTGTATAGTTGGTAGGGAATGAAGGTGGAGGATATCCCTTAACATAGGCCCATACATTTTCGCCATCTAATGCTTCAACCCTCAGACCTCCCCTTTCAATTCGGATTCTAATTCAACAATCTCCCTCGGCGGGTCAACAACTCTTGTGTCCAAGTACTTGTTAGACATAGGTACCTTGCTCGGCTGACCTTGTGTCGCATAGATGAATCCCCAAAATGACATAGACCAACCACCCTCTGTTATGAAAATAATGAAAGTAACAAAGGGGAGCAAAACAAAGTCAACATGTTAGCATTAAGGCATTTATCAAATATAAATATCACGTTGCGTGCAATGTCCCTAACAATAATTAATGGTTCTAGAATGGCTTCGAGGGTCACAAAGTCATTTGGCATCATCCCCATTTTGTTCATTTCAAGCTTCTTTTTTCTTTCCTCTCATTTCTTCATTATTATCGTTCTTTCCTTGCATCCTGCAGTTTCCTCTCATTTTCCCATCCCACAACTTCATCCTTCCCCCTCCCCCACCCTTTTTAATCTTTTAAAAAGGATTTGATCGAACCCTATGTAGGGTGTCTACGTATCATGCCCCTCATGAATCAGATCAACCGAAGTTTTGGAAAATAATGGACAAATAAACTAAAAATTAAATATCTTTTTGAATTTTTCATTTATAATAATTTTTTTTGTTTTTTCAAATATAAAACAGGAAGTACTATAACAAAAGATTCGACAATATTAACTAGACGGACAGAATAGACACTACTATACAGGACAAATTATTAAAATACAACATAAAATAGACTTAAAAAAATAAAAACATTTCTCAAGTAGCTCGTGCATGCAATTGTCTTGCCTAGAATTGTCTTGAGGAATTTGTCATGCTCAAATTCTAGCAAATTTTTTTATACCTGAATGGAAAAATAAGATCAAATATAGTTAGTGACCAAAAGTTGCGAGACATGCAAGATATGGATAAGACCCGCAAAGCCAAGAACCTAAGACTCACTAAGATGATAGGACTTTATATGGGTTGCATACATATCACGTCCCAAAAGACGAGAATCAGGTTTCTGCAGTTTAGAAAGATTGGATGTGGGAGAAACCTTTTTAAAAATAAAACTAATTGGGATAAACTATATTTTTTGGCTTTTTAAAAAATAATAGAAAAATATAAAATCTTTATGGATTTTTTTTCTCATTTTTTAAATTTTTGGAAAATGATGGAAAAGTGAAATATCTTTTGAATTTTTCATTTTTTATATTTTTGTCTTTTCTTGAAAAAGTTGTGAAAGAAAAATATAACTGGGTCCTACTTGCTTCATGTTTTACCCTTTCTTCCAAAATATCGGTTGGCTAAATGACCTTTTTACCCTCAAAGATGCAACATGTATGACATAGGAATGATAGAATGTCTTTTCGGGCCACGGGCCCATTTTGATAAAATTTGTATAGGCTTCTTACAAAGGGACATGGTGCTTGGGACCGAGCCCTACTAGGTCCAAATGACATGATCCAAATAAGAATGACCTACAGGTTAACCTAAATTTGGGGTTTACTAACAAGGAAATTCTAGGCGGCACGTGGTCAATGGCGGCTGCTCTAGCTGTCCGCGCACTCCACGCTCCCACGCCACCCCTCTAATGACACGGGTTACTGACAAAAAGTCTGTGTATGCTCAAATATACTCTGGAAGACTTGTTGCAGAAAGAATACCCGAGGTTATAAAAATGATGATAAATTATAAAGCAGTAATACATAAAGGAAAAACTGTAACAAATAAGCAACTAGCCAAAAACATAACATAAACAAAATAAAAATTAAATAAAGCAAATAAAACACATAAAAATCTCAACCTAATATCCTAAAAGCTAACAAGATTGAGTACTAGCTCGAACCTGCAAGTCCACCGCAGAGTCTCAAGAGATAACACACCCTTTTTTTACAAACCTCAATAACCCTCTTATAAATAATAAAAATTAATTTTGTAAAGCTTCAAAAGGGTTTTTCAATTAGAACACGACAAAATTTGTGTTCAAAAGGAAATAACTCAGAGTCTCCACCTGACTTTGACTTTGGTGTGCCAGGTCACTTTTTAAAAAAATATTTTTTCCTTTTAAAACACTTCAGACTCTAAACTAAGTACACACCAGAGATTCGGGTAAGGGGGTTCACTTGACTCGAGGATAAGGTGTTAGGCATTCCCCAAGTTCCATAAAAGTCACGGTTGCGTACTCGATCTAATTGGCTTTTAAAACATTCAAGGTAATAACACAAAAACGAAAATAAATAATAAAAAGAGGCTCAAGGTCGTCCCCGCCTAAATGAAAGAAAATTAAAAGAAGAAAAATTAAAGTTGTAAATTATTGTACGCTATTTCTTCTACGATGTTCGCCACAACCTCTAATTATATTTACTTTGGGGTATACTCCTGAAATAAAATATATACAAATCTCTAGGGGTATTCCTTATATAAATTTAACTAAAAGAACGACCTCCCACCTCGAAATTAATAAAATTCTAAGGCTTACTTATCCGACTGTGGTCGCCCTAAAATATACTCCTAGTGATTAGTGTGATAAAATAAAGTAGAACTAAATAAAACGTGTTGAACCGAGTTTTACTATTAATTAATATCCGACAGCCCATGGCTCCTTATTCTTATTTTTCATGATCAAATCTCCCATGGCCCAACAGTTGAAGCATTCCTATTTCATTAAGATTCATTAATTTTTATTCTTCCTAAATCATTAATTTAAATCCAAATTAGCTAGTGTTCAGCCAAAAAATTTTCTAATCGATATAAACCAATTACTTACTACTTTGATGTATCAAACTAATAATTAAAACACAAAGAATCATACACATTCATTATAAAAAAATAAAAAAAATTCATGCTAAAAATACAAGATAAACATGTAATATTACCAAAAATTTAAAAGTAAGGTGAAGATTAGACCTTAGTAAATTTTTGCACTAGAATTTATCCAAAGGCAAAGGCACTCAAACAGGGACAACAACGAACAATGAATTGGAACCTCGAGGCCGGCGACGATCAAAATTTAAACGGGAACAGAGGTGAAGACTTGAGGGGATCTTGAATGACAACCTCGAAAATCATAGGATTCCATGGTTTTAAAAATCAAAAGCAGAAGAACAAGAAAAAATATGAAATGAAAACCAGTAGGATTTGAATCCGAAATAAAACTTCGAAGTTCTTATACATTTTTGTTGTGCTCGTCTCCTTCGTCCGTCCCACTTAGATATATTTTTTTATTTTTTTGTTTTCTTCTCTATTTTTGGGATATGGGCGTGGCTGAGGTTTGTATATTTTACGGAATGGAGTTTTTGGCTGAAAGATGGGTGTGTGGTCACCGATCACCGATGGAGAGGAAGAAGCATTGAGGGTGATTGTTTGACATGTTTGGAGTTGGACGACTATCTAAGGTTCTTGGTAGAGTTCCGGTGGCGTCTGGAAGGTTGTACGGAGGCGGCAACTCTGTGGGGTGTTTATGGAGTTTTATGTGTTTTTGGTTATAGTCTTGGTTATGATGAAGAAGAGTTATCTTAGGGTTTCTCTAGGGTGTGTTCAAGGTTATTTGGTTATTTCTTAATTGAAGAAGAAGGTCTCATCGTGTCTTCTGTGAAGAAGAAGGGATGGCCGAAGGTTTTTCTTTGTTTAATCTTCGTAAAGGTGATCAAGAAGATCCATTTTGTGTATGTCCCTTCCTTCGTAAAAATGATTGATGCTCAAAATACGTCTAGGTCTTTCTAGGGTTTTTTCTACGGAAGAAGAAGAAGTGTTTGGGAAGGGTTCAAGAAGAAGGGGGTAATGGGCTAGGTCTTGATGGGCTTCCAAATTGGGCTTCATTTAGACAAGAAGAACTGAAAAATTCATTACTAAATCCAAGTTTCTTCTAAATTAGTACAAAATATTTGTAAAAACATAAAATCACTCATAATTGATTAATGTAAGAATTAAAAATTAAAAGTGAAATATTTTTTTTGGTATTTTCAAATATTATAAAAGTAGATAAACATACGTTAAAACATAGAAAACTAAAATAGTACTACTACAAGAATATTAATGAAATTATCTTAAATAAAAAATAAGACAATGCAAAACTATTTTTTATATTTTTGAATATAAGGTAAAAGAGTCAAAACTAGTTGAAATAGCTCTATTAGACCTAAACTGAATATTTAAATACTAAAATGTGTAAAATATTGGGGATGGTAAAAAATTATATGTCTACATCTGCTTCTGATGTTTTTGCGCCTGAGGTTTGGGGAGAACAGGTGCGGTGCCACACGTGCGGAAGGGGAGACGCAAGAGCAGATTGGGGAGGAAGAGTCAGGAACCGCAAATGTTTGACCACACCTGCGGAGTCGCAGGTGCGGAGCGTGGACCACATATGCAAAATTGGTCCGATAAGTGATTTCTGCAAAAGCAGAGGATAGACCGCATATGCGGTACCGCAGAAGTGGCAATGGTGCCACAGATGCGGAACAACTGGGCAAATGAATTAAAAAGAGACCTTCGTGAATTTTGGGTTATTTCACCATTTTTGGACCTCGGCTTGGATTTTTGGGCGATTTTGAAGAGAGAAATCAAGGAGACTTCGTTAAAGTAAGGATTTTGGACCTAAAACACATTTTTATGGTAGTATTTTATGGATTAAGCCTGTAACTAAAGGAACTAAAGGGCTAAAAATTGGGGATTAGGGCTTTAGTTTAAGAGGCCTTTAAATGAGAGTTTGAGGGGTCATTTGGACTACGATTTTAGTATTCTTGATATATATAGACTCGTGGGAGGATAAGAATTTCCATTGATGCAAAAATTATTGAATTCCGAGACGTGGTCTCCAGGTGTCGGGTTTTGGTAAATTCGAATTTGTGCCATTTATTGATTGTTTTCGTTTGTGCTTTGTTCCCTTAGCATATTTTGACGTCCTTATTCTGATTTTGGAGATTTTTGATGCGGGTGGAGGCCGATTCGAGGGGCAAAGGTGTCCCGAGCCAGATATTTTGCCGGTTCGAAGTGAGTAATGATTGTAAATGATGCTCTAAGGGTTTGAAACCCCGTTCCAATTGATGATTTTACCGTGTATTTGCTTGAAAACTGTTTGCTATTATCATTATTTGGGCCTAGTGCCAAATTTTTCAACCTTCAGAGCTTTTTATTAATAATTCCTCACCGTTTTGATATTTTACTTGAACTCAGTCATGTTGTTTTCAGTGGTTTCATACTCACCATGTTTATTCATTTTTTTAATATTTAAATATTATTTTTAAAAAATATTTTGGGCTGAGCATCATGTTTTACTATTGACCAAGAGGCTTGTGATGGGTTTTTACAGAGCAAGGTTGAGGGCCTACGTTGTGAGGAAGCACTGATATTGATTTGAGGTCGATGGCCTGGGATATGTACGCCACGAGGTGGCTTGGGATGTGTATGAGGCCAAAAGACTGTTTTTGATCTGAGGGTAGGAATGAAATTCTGAGAGTTTTCATAGCTTCATTATGTCATTTGTGATGTGTGTGCAAACTTTTAGGTTATTTGGACGTCGTATGGTCCGATTTTTTTATCGAAAATGTATTTCGAGAGTTTTTGAAAACGTAGGCTTGAATTCAATGAGTTTTAGGTAAATTGATATTGTTAGAGATGTTTTAATGATTGGAACATGTGCAAATAAAGTATTGGGTCATGTTTGTGCTTTTGATTGAGGTCCTAGGGGTAATTTCGAGTGTTTGTCGAAGAAGTTAAAGTGTAATCGCAGCCTAAGATTTTGCTGCTTCTGGTATTTTTGCACCTACAGTTTGGGGACCACAGGGGCAGTGTCGCATATGCGAGGGAAAAACCACAGATGCGGTTTTGAGTGAGAAATATTGTCACCACAAATGCAGTTGGGTGCCCGCACCTGCGGAGCCGCAGATGTGGCTAGTGGACCACAGAAGTGATTTTGGCCTTTATTAAGGTTCCACAGAAGCGGATGGTTAGACCTCATATGTGGTACCGCAGAAGCGGATCTTGGACTGCAATTGCGGAAAGGTCTGGGCAGACCTGATTTGATATTTCATTTCTCGACCTAGGATTATTTCACTATTTTTGCCTTCAACCTTGGAGCTTTTTGGGCGATTTTGAAGAGAGAATCAAGGGACTTCATTGAGGTAAGGATTTTTGGACCTAAAACTCAATTCTATGGTAGATTTTTATGGATTTAGGGCTGAAGGAAATGAGAGACTAATAATGAAAGATTAGGGCTTGAGTTTAAGAGATTTTAAACTGAGATTTGAAGGTCCATTTGATGTCGGATTTGAGAACTTTTGATATGAATGAACTCGTGGAAGGATACGAAACCTGTTGGCATGAAAAATTTTGGGTTTCGAGAAGTGGGTTCGGGGCTCGAGTTTTGGCAGTTTCGGGATTTGTTCCTGGTATTGATTGTTTCCGTTTGGGCTTTGTTCCCTTTGCATATTGTGATATATTCATTCTGATTTTGGATAGATTTGACGGGCATGTAGGCCAATTTGGGCTTCGTGAGATAGAGGTTTCGCCGATTCGAGGTGAGTAATGATTGTAAATGATATCCCTCGGGTTGCACATCGTAGTGTTATATTGAGGAGACACGCGCTAAATGATGAGTGCATGGTCATTTTCTACTGAGGATTGTGACTCGGTCCGTCCCAATTATTGATTTTACCGCATATCTGACTGAAACTTATTTGTTATGTTCATGACTTGGGGTGATTGCCATATTTGGGATTCGTGCCAATTAATTGAACCCTTCGGGGATTTTTCATCTTGCATATTTACTTGTCTTTTTACCTGTTATAATGTGGTATATATGCTCGAGAAGCGGATTGTCTGTGCGTATCGGAACTAACTATTTTGAAATCATTTCATAACTCTTGCAAAGATCATTTTCAAAATAGGTTTAAATTAACCAAGATATTTCTAAAGATTTCACAGCTTTACTGTTTTGTTTTTCTCAAAGGATTGTACACTGCTTCTATACAACATGTTGGTTGCTTCACTGAGTTGGAGTACTCACGTTCCTCCCTTCACCTCGTATGCAGATGCAGGTATTTATTCACATGGTAGTTGGTTTTGGCTGATTGGAGGAAAGCTAGAGGAGTTTAGCGAGGTGATTGCCAGCATTCGCAACACCGCTCCACTCTATTTTGTTCATTATTACTGTTCTGTGTATTTTTAGACCTTGTAGAACTGTATTCACACTCTGATAGATGCTCGTGACTTGTGACACCTCGATTTGGGCTGTGTTGGGTTGTACTTCCACTAATTAATATCATTAAATCATATTTAAACTACTTATGAACTGTTTAACTGCTTAAAAAGACGTTTTGTAATGGTCTGGCTGGTCTTGTCTTCAGGAGAGGCGCCATCATAACAAGAGCGGGGTTTGGGTAGTGACACCCATGTCTATACTCCTTTATTGCTTCTATCTCCTTTCAGACATTTGTACTAGTTATGAATTTAGCAGAATTGTACTATGACTTATAGATGCTCATAACTAGTGACACTCCGGTTAGGGTTGTGTATGGGTAGTCTTCTGTGTATTTATGTTATTATCTGTTGTTTCAAATTTATTCTTATCATGTTAATACTGTTCTTAAATGCTTATCTGTTAATAATTAGAGAATGGAAAGAGTCGATTGGCCTTGTCTTCACAAGAGGCGCCATCACGATCGGGTTCGGGGTTAGAGTTCTGACAAGTTAGTATTAGACCCTAGGTTACATATGTATCACGAGTCATGAGCAGGTTAGTAGAATCTCACGGATCGGTACTGAGACATTTGTATTTATCCTTGAGAGGCTACAGAACCTTTAGGGACAACTTCATCTTCTTGAAATTCTTGTCGTGCGAATTTGTTGATCCAGGTACTTAACTTTTGTTATTCTATTCTCTCACAGATGGTGAGTACTCGCGCTACCGGATAGGATGGAAAACCACCAGTGCCATCAGAGGTCGAGGACGTGGTTGTGTGGTGGTAGAGGTAGAGCTGCGAGGGCGCCACCCGCAGATCTACCAGGTGCCCTAATTCATGATCAGGTCCCAGCTGTAGACCCTCCAGCATCACCAGCTATGCCCATTGTGATTTTAGGTCTTCAAGAGGCCTTGGCCCATATCTTATAAGTTTGCACTGGTCTAGCTCAGGTGGTTTCAGCCACCACATGTCATGGCCCAAGCCGAAGGTCCGCGATGGGCACCCAGTGCCTTACTCAACCAAGTACCAAGGTAACATATATTATTTTATCATAATATCATGAGAATGAGCCAGAAAACCCATCATGAGATAGCAAAAATAAAACATAACGGAATACGAACATATAAAGACCCAACATGATATACAAACTTATATATGTTACAGACGGGCCTATAAGGCTGACATGACCATTTGTAATCTGAAAACATAGGCCGACAAGGCCATACAAGTATCCATACACTTGACATCTGTCTACAAGCCTCTAAGAGTACATAAAATCATAAAGGTAGGTATAGGGCCCCGCCATACCAATCAATACATGTCCAAATTATACTGACCAAATAGGTAACTCCAGAGCAAGTGGAGTGCGTCAACACTTTTTGCTGAGCTGATAGCCTACTAGGAGGAATGTCAACCTGTTTATCGAGACCTGCAGGCATGAAATGTAGCGTCCCCAGACACAAGGGACGCCAATACGAATAATGTACTGAGTATGTAAAGCAGGAAATCATAAATAAGAATTGTAATATAAAGAGAGATAGAGGAGATACAACCTGGAACATCTTATTGCCTCTAGGGGCTACTGACATGAAATTCATAATACCTATATATACATAAACTTCTAAAAATATACGCCTATGTTGGAATGATCATCATTATATCATACCTGGCCTCAAAGAGGACTCGATAAAAATGTAACCGACCATCATAAGGCTCGGTAGAATCGTACCCGGCCAAGTGGAGCTCGGTAAACCCAACTGATTAGTGGTTGCACAATTAGTGTCGTACCGAACTGTTTATAGCACGGCTCGGTATATTAAATTAGATACGTAGATACAATGCATGGTGGACTCATTGGAATAATATTCTGAATATTTCGGAGTTACGTAAGGTCGGTATCCTCTGTACATGTAATTAGGACTAACTCTTCATCATGAATCTTATAAAAATTAGGAAGTACCAACAACATTGATATCATAAGAATAAGATAAGAAACATCAACACCAATTGCTCCATACGAAGGGAAACAATGTTAGTACTGCTAGCTTCTAAGAGTGGAGTATATCTGGAAGCTCGTTCATTACGTTATGTACAATCGAAGTCATGCAAAAGAAGGAAAGGAATAGCCTCACATACCTTGTATATTCTTCCCAACCTCAAGCTATGTAATTTCATGGCTCTTTAGTCTACAATAAGAGAAATGACACTATTGTTATTGTTTAGGCATCGTAACTATTATGTATCGAACACAACCTATTTCACGAGAAAACGGACAACACCTCCCCTATATATATATATTATTTCACACAAGTCAAAACAATCACCAAACATCCCAAGAAACATCAATAATAATCATATTGAGCCTACCAAAATAGTCCACACAACCTAATCACTTCATACATAAGACGACCACCATAGTAGTGTCAAATGATCCGAAAATGTTATGATGAACGACCAGTAAACCACCTTCCATAATGTGGTGTTTCTCCACACCCTCTATCTTCTCAACTCCATAAAAATAGTAGCAAAGGATACAATCCAATAGCAACACGAAACACCCCACAAATTGCCCCACAAGTTCAACAACTCAAAGTTCATTTTTCATTTTATTTAAACATGTTTCAACTTTGTCTTTTCTTTCAAATTGAGCAACACAACCAAAAGAACATAATTAAGACTCTTATCCAGTAAACCAGCCATGAATTTAACATAAAAGTAATATCACCAATAGCCAACCATGACAGAAGGACAAACAACATACAACTCTTTCGAAACTCACTAGGTCGAGTTTTTATGATAGAGTTACAACTCTCAAACGCATAGATAATAGAAGAAGAAGAATAAAATCACCTTGGACTGAGTTTAACCACAAAACCTAGTCCTTCTCCATCAAAAGTCAGTCCCCCAGTGCAGCTACATGAAGAAGAAAGAGAAACTAGCAAGCCGTCCGCAATTTTTGGCACTAGAATCACATCGTAGCATCAAAAATAATCTAGGGTTTGTGTGGGATTTTTGGGGAGGAATTGTAGGGTTTAAATTTGTTTTTTGGTATGAAATATAAGTGAAAGAGATGAGTTTAATATCCCTTAAAGAACCCTCTTAGCCGACTTTGGCGCTTTTAATTGAGGCCTCTCCTTTTGGCAAGTAGGCGATGCACCTACTTGTCACCTACTAGCTGCGCAGTCTCGCAAAAATATGAATATCTCTATACTCCGAGATTGTATTGATAAATGGTTTAATGCATAGATCTTCAATTTGATATGTAGATAATCCCTTGATTCTAAGTATATTGAAAGAAAATTTCAGCTACATTTAACCCAAGTTTCAACTCATTTTTGATACACCACAAGTTGCTTGCCTTAAAAAACATAACACATGACTATCATACGACTTAAATAACTCATAGCATAACCTTGACATGATGTTAGTCACCCTTGTCACACCAAAAGTATATGTTATAATGTTCCAAACTTGTCGACATTCGATGAAACATTTTTTCTTTTATTCGTTTAGCGTCTAAGCTTTCCAACCCTTTTCGTATTAATGATCCTAATGATTTGTAATGATTAACTTACTTTACGTACTTTCAAAGTTGATCTCATTTCTGATCTTACACCAATTGACTTTTAGATACTTCAACATACGAAAACATGGGGTATATCACTACAGTCGCAGCTACATCCCAGGCCGGGGGAGGCAATCAGACTCCCGCCGCTCGTACACCTGAGCAGGTCGTACATGGACTTTGGACACCAGGGCACATCCAGCCCAGCCGGTTGCAGCTACTCAGGACTATATAGTTCCTGCCATGCTAGAGGATGAGCAACGCAGGTTGGAGAGATTTGGTAGACTTCAACCGCCAAATTTCAGTGGTGCTGAGGGCGAGGATACCCGAGCTTTTTGGATAAGTGTTAGAGGATGCTTCGTACATCGGGTCTTCTGGAGACTAGCGGGGTTGCTTGCACGACTTATCAGTTTTTTGGAGCAGCCTTCACATGGTGGGAGGATTTATAGAGGTGTAGGCCTATTGGTGCAGCACCCCTTAACTGATAGCAGTTCTCCGCTATATTTTTAGAGAAATATGTGTCGCATTCTCGTAGAGAGGATATGCACAGGCAGTTCAAGTGGTTATGTCAGGAAGAGGTGACCATGTCGCAGTATGAGTTGAGGTTCTCCGAGTTAGCTCATCATGCCATCTGGTTGGTTCCGACAAATAAAGAGAGGAATATGGGGTTTGTTGATGGCCTCACTTATCAGCTTCGTATTATCATGACCATGGAGACGGTGTCTGGTGCTACTTATGAGGAGGTTGTGGATATTGCTCGTGAGATTGAGTCTGTTCATCGGCAGGAGCGAGAGGAGAGGGATACCAAGAGGCCTCTAGGTTCAGTGTGCTACAGTGGTACTCCTTAGAGGGGTAAGTTTCAGCACAACAGATGTCGTTCATTCAGGCCTTCTCAGCCAGCTCCCCCAGGTTGTCGTGGGTGCCGTGGGGTCATGGTTCTCACAGTTCTCATAAGGTACAGTCATCACTTAGTGCACTTCCAGCTCAGAGTTCATCCCATGCTCTATCAGTTCAATGTTCTTCTAGGCTAGGTGATCTATTAGGCACTCTGGTGCGAGGGGCTCCCTTCAGTCCCCTTCTCCAGCACCCGAGATTTGTTTTGAGTGAGGAGATATGGGTCATATGTGGAGATAGTATCCTCGTCGTTTTGCTAGTTTATATTATCAGAGGGGTCAGTCATCGGCTTCATCACCAGTCACTTCACCACCACCTGCTCAGCTAGCTAAGGGTGGAGGTCATCCAGCCAGAGGCCGTCCTAGAGGGGGAGGTCGATCAGGTGGAAGTCAGGCCTATTTCTATGCATTTCCATCAAGACCTGATGCTATTGCCTCAGATGATGTTATTATAGATATTGTTTTAGTCTGCCACAGAGATGTCTCTGTTTTATTTAACCCGGTTCTACCTTTTTTTGTGCGTCATCATAGTTTGATTGTTATTTGGGTACGCCCCATGAGTCTCTTGTTTTGTCTATTCATGTATCTACCCCGATGGACGTTACTATTATTGTATATCATGTGTACTGATCATGTGTGGTGACTATTGGGGATTTAGAGACCCGTGTGGATATATTATTATTGTGTATGCTGGATTTCAATGTCATTTTGGGATGGATTGGCTATCTCTATGTCGTGCTATTCTGTACTGGCATGCCACGGTAGTCATATTGGCTATACCGGGCGTTCCACAGATTGAGTATTGAGTATGACTTATTACGTTCCTAGTCGAGTGATTTCATTATTGAAGGCCCAACATATGGTTGGGAAGGAATGTCTTTCCTATATCGCCTTTGTGAGTGATGTCAGAGCTGAGACTCCCAATATTGAATATGTTCCAATTGTAAGGGATTTTCCCGATGTATTTCCTGCAAACCTGTTGAGCATGCCACCGGACATGTATATTGATTTTTTTATTGACCTGGTGCCGGGTACTCAGCCCATTTCTATTTCGCCATATCATGTGGCACCAGCGGAGCTGAAGGAGTTGAAGAAGTAGCTTCAGTAACTCCTTGAAAAGGGGTTCATTTCGGCTAGTATATCACCTTAGAGTGCGCCAGTTCTATATATGAAGAAGAAGAATGGCACAATGAGAATGTACATTTACAATAGGCAATTAAACAAGGCAACAGTGAAGAACAAGTATTATTTTCCTCGCATCATTGATTTATGCAATAGATTAAAATGATACTTGACTCAGAAGAGTGTTTCATTTTTATGGTCGGACGAGTGCGAGGAGAGCTTTCAGAAGCTCAAGACAGCTTTAACCACATCTCGAGTGTTGGTTTTGCCATCATTTTCAGGTTCATATACCGTGTATTTTGATGCTTCAAGAGTTGGTATTGGTTGTGTATTGATACATGAGGGTAGAGTTATTTCTTTTGCTTCTCGACAATTGAAGCCCCATGAGAAGAACTACCCTGTTCATGATTTGGAGTTGGCTTCCATAGTTCACGCATTGAAGATTTGGAGGCATTACTTTTATGATGTGTTCTGTGAGGTGTTTACTGATCACCATAGCCTCCAGCACTTGTTCAAATAGAAGGATCTCAATTCGAGGCAGTGGAGATGGTTGGAGTTGCTTAAGGATTATGATATTACTACATTGAATCATTCGGAAAAGGCCAATGTGGTGGCTGATAATTTTAGCCGAAATGTAGTGACTATGGGATGTTTGGCATATATTCTAGTTGTGGAGAGACCTCTTGTAGTTGATGCTCAACACTTGGCCAATCGATTCATGAGGTTAGATAATTCTGAGCCCACTCAGGTGTTGGCTTGTGTAGTTTCTCGGTCTTCTTTATATGATCGCATCAGAGAGCACCAATATGATGATTCGCATTTGCTTGTCCTTAAGGATAGAGCTCAGCATGATAATACCAAAGATGTGACCGTTGGTGATGATGGGGTGTTGAGGATGTAGGGCCGTAATTGTGTGCCCAATGTGGATGGGCTTTAGAAGTTGATCATGGGGGAGGCCCACTGCTCGCGGTATTCCATTCATCCCGGTGCCGCTAAGATGTATCAGGACTTGATACAACACTATTGGTGGTAGAGATTGAAGAAAGAGATTGTGGAATTTGTAGCTCGATATATCAATTGTCAGTTATAACTAGGGATTTTGTCGTGTTTTATACTCCTTCTTGTTTATGCTTTGATTATAAATTGTTACAAAATAGTCCCAAAAGGCTCATAAGTGTGCTTGTTTGCAGGTTTGATCGACAAAGTGACAAAATGTCAAAGATCGTCTCAAAAGGAGTGAAACCTGCACAAGTATCAAAGATAAAGTAAACCGAGGGCAAAAAGGCCTAGTGCAGACCGCACAAAGTGGAATGCGGCCGCACTAGATGATTCAGAGATATGGAAAAACTAGGCTTCAGGCAATGCGGCCGCAGTACACATTGCGCGTTCCGCGGTAAAGGTTTTATGGCCTCACTGCCTTTTTGTGAGGTACGTGGAAGAGGGATTCATTGAGATGGAAAATGCCAAAGTTCAAGTCATGCGGTCCGCAATCATGATTGTGCGGACCACGCCAGCTCCCTCCGCGGCCGTGGTCCATTTTGTGCGGCCCGCACTGACCCACATGGGTATTTTTGTTCAGTTTTTCCAGACTTGAATAAATAGAATATTTTACCATTTTTAGGTCATCTGTTAGTTCCAGAACAAGGCTGGGCTCGTGACTCATTTTGTATCCATATTTGGCATCTTAACTTAGTTTTAGCGATACATTATTGTACTTTATTAGTAATTAATTATTATGCTTTCTTCTTCATCTATTTCTCTATTTTTTCAAGCATGAGTAGCTAAGCCCATTAGCTAAGGTTGTGGATCAACCCTAGTGTGGGTAATTGATAGGTGTTGCCATCCAGGGCTACATTGACTATGGGTGTTTTCTATTTGAGTTAATTTTATGTTTTAATCTATGAATTGACGGCTACAAACACTGATTTATGCTTTTTGGACGTGGCTCTTCTTGATAAAGAGAGCCTAAGTCTCCAAAATTGATCCAACAAGGAATTGGGATGGATTCATGAGAAATGATAGTCCCAATTAATGGGTTAAACCTTGAGAGAGTAATCACCCTACTTGAACCCTAGTTCTTTGAGCTAATTTTCCTACCCATTTGGTCTCGAGAGAGTCAATTAGGAAAAATCACTATCTCTATCGAGAGGTGTGAGAGTGGGTAAAATTTTACAACGGTTATAACATAAGTCCCCAATTAAGTCAATCAAACCTTAATAACATCTACCTGTCAGTTAGCCACCTAGGTGATGTCACGTCCCTCGTGCCCTTTCTTCCCATTAGATACAACTTCATCAATTATCTCGTAGCATAATCTAGCTTCAATTAGTAGTTCGATAATATTAGTTTGTTAATCGAAAACCCAAAAATTACCGAAGTGACATTAGAAACAATAACACAACTCTAGTCTAGACAGATACCCAGTTCCAATATCTAGCTCTCTTAGGAGTTCGATCTCGACCCTCATATTGGGAAAAGGCTATTGTGACTCGCTCTCACTACACTCTAGTGGTTCAGAGTTGGAAACAATCACTCAACAGGTGAAATATGAGCATCAGAGACCGGGTAGCTTGCTCCAGCAAATGGATATTCCAGAATGGATGTGGGAGAGAGTCACTATGGATTTTGTGGTTGGCTTCATTGGACTTTAAAAAAGCCTGAGGCTATTTGGGTGATTGTGGATCGGCTGGCCAAGTCCGCGCACTTTATTCCTATGTGTATTAACTATTCTTCAGAGCGGTCTGCAAGGATTTATAACTGAAGTTTTCTATTTGCATGATGTTCCGGTTTTGATCATTTCAAATAGAGGTACTCAGTTTACTTCGTAGTTTTGCAGGGCCGTGCAGCGAGAGTTGGGTACTCAGGTTGAGTTGAGCAAAGCTTTTCATCCTCATATGGACGGGAAATCCAAGCGCACTATTCAGATAGTGGAGGACATGTTTCGTGCTTGTGTCATTGATTTCGGATGGTCATGTGATGAGTTTGTACCACTCGCAGAGTTTGCTTATAACAACAACTACCAGTCGAGTATTTAGATGGCTCCACATGAGGCTTTGTATGGGAGGCAGTGTAGATCTCCAGTTGGTTGGCTCTAGCCCGGTGAAGCTAGGCTATTGGGGACAGACTTGGTGCAGGATTCTTTAGAGAATGGTTATTCAGGAGAGGCTTCGTACAGCGCAGTCGAGGCAGAAGAGTTATATGGACAGAAAGGTTCGAGATGTGTCGTATATGATTGGTGAGAAGGTCTTGTTGAATGTTTCGCCCATGAAGGGTGTTATGAGATTTGGGAAGAAAGGGAAATTGAGTGTGCGGTTCATTGGGCCTTTTGAAGTGCCTCGAAGGATTGAGGAGGTGGCTTTTGAGCTTGCTTTTCCACCCATCTTGTCGAGTGTGCATCCGATGTTTCATGTTTCTATGCTCCGGAAGTATATTGGGGACCCATCTCATGTTCTGTATTTCAGAATGGTCCAATTGGATGATGATTTTACCTATGATATAGAACCAATAGCTATTTTGGGTCGCCAGCTTCGTAAATTGAGATCAAATGATATAGAGCTAGTGAAAGTGCAGTGGAAACGTTGGCCAATAGAGGAGGCTACCTGGGAGACCGAGCGGGAGATGTGGAGCATATATCCTCACCTATTTGAGGTTTCAGGTATGTTTCTTGACTCGTTCGAGGACGCATGTTTGTTTAATTTGTGGAGGATGTGACGATCCGACCAGTCGTCTCATGAGTTACCGCTTTGTTTCTCCCATTTCTTCTTCTAATTGTTTTGTATTATGGTCTTATATGTGACCGGGTTGATTAGTTAGAGTTCGGAAAGGTTTTTGGTAAGAATTGAGAAAATTAGTCTCTTTAGAGTGAGTTGAAGTTGGAAAAGTCAACCAGATGTTGACTTGTGTGTTAAAGGGCTCGAATGTGATTTCCGATGGTTCGTTTAGCTTCGGGAGGTGACTTGGGACTTAGGAGCGTGATCGAAATGGGTTTTGAAGGTTTAGAGAAGATTTAGGCTTGAATTTGTGAAGTTGTTATTGGCGATTTCCGATTGGTAGGCGAGATTTTGATATAGGGGTCGGTTGGAATTTCGAGAGTTACATAAGTTCCGTTGTATCATTCTCACTGTGTGTGCTAAATTTCAGGTCATTCAGACGTGGTTTGGTTGGATTGATCAAAAGTAGAAAATGGAAGATTTTGGAAAGTTTGGCTTGAATCTGATGTGTTTTGGTAGATTTGATGTTATCTGAGGTGATTTGATGACTGGGATAAGTTTGTACAAGGTATTAGTATATGTTTGTACTTTTGGCCGAGGTCCCGGGGGCCTCGGGGTGATTTCAAATGGTTAACGGAGGCGTTGAGATGTTGTTGCAGCTACTGAAATTGCTGCTTCTGGTGTTTTCGCTCCTCCGGTTTGGGGACCGCGGGTGCAGCGCTGCATGTGCGGAAAGGGAGCCCCAGAAGTGAATTTGGGAGGAAGAGTCAGGAACCACAAATGCGATAGTTTGACCGCACCTGCAGAGTCGTATGTGCGGAGCGTGGTCAAAGATGCAAAATTGTTCCATTTGGTGATTTCCGCAGAAGCGGAGGATAGACCGCATATACCGTATCACAGAAGCGACAATGGTGTTGAGATGTGGAACAACTGGGCAGAAGAATTAAAAAGAGATCTTCGCGAATTTTGGGTTATTTCATCATTTTTGGACTTCGTCTTCGAGCTTTTTGGGCGATTTTAATGAGAATAATCAAGGCGACTTCGTTAAGGTAAGGATTTTGGACCTAAAACACATTTGTATGGTAGTATTTCATAGATCAAGACTGTAACTAAAGGAATTAAAGGGCTAAAAATGGAGGAGTTTAAGAGGCCTTTAAATGAGAATTTGAGGGGTCATTTGGACTCTGATATTAGTATTCTTGTTATGTATAGACTCGTGGGAGGATAAGGAATTCCGTTGAAGCAAAAATTATTGAATTCCTAGATGTGGGCTCGGGGGTCGGGTTTTGGTAATTTCGGAATTTGTGCCCTTTATTGATTGTTTTAGCTTGGTCTTCGTTCCCTTAGCATATTTTGACGTCCTCGTTCTGATTTTGGAAAGATTCGACTTTTATGACGATAGTGTCCTATTTGCGAGAATACACCATATTTACGCACATAAACGTTGTCACCAACCTCTATTCGGCTCTGTTTACGCGTTCTCTTTTGCAGTTGCAGCTTGCGCAAATAGTCCTTGTTACACTCCATTTTAAGAGATTCTAGCGGCTAGTAATGCTCAACACCCAATGGCTGCAACTGCCCACTATACGTGTCTACTTATGCAACAACACTATATTCCCTATCAATGTAGTTGGTTGCCCCTAAACCAACTTGTTGAAAGTGTAGAAAATCATTCTATTCATGATATGTGTGCTTTGGTTGTATTAGCATGATTTTCAGGTATAGGTTTTGATGAATGACAAACAACAAAGTCGATGAATGACAAACAATGAAGTCAGGTGTCAAACAGCGTTATTATATGACAAACAATCAAGATTGAATGCCGAGAAGCATATTGATGAATGGATTGCAATGAGAAAGCCAAAGAAGAGCTCAAAAGTTCAAGACCGAAGACCCAAGGCGTAGGTCGTTAGGTAGAACAAATGTAAGAGCAACGTTTAAAGTTATCTCGTCTTTTGGCTCAACATAGGTCATCATAAATATGCATAAAATCATTTTATCAAATCATATTTCAAATACTTCAAACAAAATGATTTCAAACATTTTCATTTTAGCCAAAATGAATTATAAACATGTCTTTCAAAGTTGGACAGAAATAATCGATTATGTTTATTTGATAATCGATTATGTTAAGACAGTGTAAATCGGAATTTACAAAACAGCAAAATAATCGATTATCAGAAGTGCATAATCGATTATCATGTATCCGTTGCCAAGTTTTTGAACACTGTAACAAAATAATCGAATATGCATATCACAATAATCGATTATGTTGCATAAAATCAGCTTCCGATTTTGTAACGGTAAGCTGATAATCGATTATCTTGGCATAAAATCAGCATAATTGATTGCCAATTAAGCAACGGACATACTACTTCTACCACCTATAAATAGAGGTCTTTTGAGCTGAATTGACACACACAACACCTCTCATTATTCATATACACATTGATATTATTTGTGCATCATTATAGAGCTTTTGTTGAGCCATTTGAGAGACAACTTTGAGTTGTTCATAGAGCTTATTTTGTATCTCTTTATCTACTCTTATTAGAGAGTTCTTGTTGTAAAAGAGAAAGGTGTTTGAGAAGACCATATCTTCTCATTGTTTGTCGGGTTTGCTAAGTACCCTCAATCTTAGTGTGTGAAGTCTTGTGGTGCGGTATCCACGAGCAAGGTGAAGTCTTGAGGTGCAGTATCCTCGAGCAAGTTGAAGTCTTGTGGTGCGGTATCCACGAGCAAGGTGAAGTCTTGAGGTGCGGTATCCTCGAGCAAGTTGAAGTCTTGTAGAGTGTACATCTACGAGCAAGTGTAACAGTTTGTTAGGCACCCGTAAGCTTAACGGAGTTAGTGGAATCTCGAGAGAGTCTCTCGGGGACTGGACTAACCACAAGTTATGGTGAACCAGGATAAATTCGGTGTGTTCTTTCCTTACTTTTATTCCTGCAATTTTAATTCCGCAATATTTATCAATCTCGTGCCGCACTATTCACCCCCCCTCTAGTGACGGGCATAAATCCTATCAATTGGTATCAGAGCCTAACTCTCTAAAAGCCTTAATCGGTTGAGAGAACGATATATATTTTTTATTGAGAATATTGAACGTAGGAATGATGAGCGAAGGACACTCCACCAATAGGCCTCCACTATTTGACCGAACAAATTACACATAGTGGAAAGAACGGATGAGAATCTTCATCCAATCAAATAACTTTCGCTTGTGGCAAATCATCAAGAACGGTGAACAAATGCCAACAAAGAAAGTTGGGGAAACCACGGTTCCAAAGGAGGAAGATGAATATGATGCTGAGGACGTCAATAAAGTTGAAAATAATGCAAAGGCCGTCAACTTATTATATTGTGCCGTGAACCCGGATGACTATCCAAAGATTTCTTGCTGCACAACCGCCAAGGAGATGTGGGATAAGCTTGAAATCACTTATGAAGGTACGCCTCAAGTCCGAGAAGCTAGAATTGATTTTCTAACACATGAATATGAAATCTTTAAAATGGAGAAAGAACCCATCGGTTTTATGTTCGAACGATTCACAAAAATCGTCAACGATCTTCATGCTCTCGGGAAAGTGTACACGAACAAAGATCTTGTTCGAAAAATCCTACAGAGTCTCACTCCCGAATGGCGTTCCAAAGCCAATGCCATCCAAGAGTCGATAGGAATCACGGATGTCACAATTGATGGGGTAACCTCGAAACTTATGAAAGCACAATTCTTAATCCCTATCTTAGAAGTAAAAGTTCGAATATTGCCTTCAAAGCCTCATCTTCTAAAAGAGTAGAGGTAAGTGATTCGGAAAGCGATGATGATATTATTTCCAATGATAAAATTGAAAAGTTTTTTAAGTGTATGAAGAAGGAAGAACCAAGTCCCTCATGCCAAAATTGTGGAAAACTTGGCCACACCAAATCACATTGTCCAAAACCCAAGGACAAGAAAAAGGAGAAACACCATAGGCACGTGACATGGGATTCGGACAGCTCGGGGGATGAAACTGCCGCACTATGCCTCATGGCCAACGAGGAAGAAGAGGTAAGTAATTCTAACTCTTACTCGTTTGAAGAAATGCAAAATGCCTATGATGAATTATATGGTGAATTTATTAGAGCTTCCAAAACCATGAAAGAATTGAAGAAAACAATTTTTTTGAAAGAAAAAGATTTTGAAAAACAAATTTCTTTGAAAGAAAAAGATTTTGAAAAATTGACTCGTGATAATGAGAAGTGAGAAGAAGAAAATAATTTTTTGGAAAATGACAATATTGATCTTAGAAATGAAATCAAGGAGATGAATGAAGCCTCTTCAATTGATCAAAGTTCAAATTGTTCTTTTTGTAGTTCTTTGAAAATAGAGAACATAGAACTTAGGAACACACTAGAAAAACGTAGTGTTGATGATCCTAAAACAATTGAAGAAATTAAGAAGGATGATAGAAATGAAGTTAGACCACCTAGAAATAATTCTAGGAATTTCATTAATGAGTCTAAAACTAATCTTTTTAGACCACCTAGAAACAACTCTAGGAATTTTGTTAATGAGTCTAGAATGAATAATTTTAGACCACCTAGAAATAACTCTAGGAATCGCAACACGTCTAGGAATAACGACTTTAGATCACCTAGAACGTTTTTGGCTCAACCAAGACATATGCACAACCCGAATGTTATATGTCATTATTGCAACCGGGTAGGACACATAGCACCCGTATGCTTTGCAAAACATAGAGCTTTATATTTTGACTATGATTATTATTTGCCTAACCCCCAAGGACCCAAAAGCAGTTGGGTACCGAAAACCTATTTTTAGGTACGTTTGCAGGTGTGCTTGAAGACTACAATATTGTAGTAGATGCACCAAGCACAAAATCTTATTGCATCGAGGGGGAACTTCGGTTAGTTATCACATTTTTGATAAAAACGAAATAGTTAATATGTGTTAACGATTAATATATCTTTGTTAACAATTGGTATTAATTATTTTTGTTCATGTTTTGATAACTTTTATTTTGAATAACAATTGGCATCATTATTAATGATTGATTCATGTTTTGATGAATGTTTTATTAATTTAATTAACAATTGGTATTAATTATTTTTGTTGATTCATGTTTTGATAACCTTTATTTTGAATAACAATTGGTATCAATATTAATGATTGATTCATGTTTTGATGAATATTATTTTTAACTTAATTAACGGTTGGTATGTTTTTACTAACATTTGGTATTATTTTATGTTGGTATGATTTTTATTCGTCAATATATATTCCTCATTATATTTTCTATTTTTATTCTTGACACTAACAATTGGTACACCCAAAAGGGGGAAGTGTCGAAAGGGAAAAGTAGCCTTTGTATACTCCTTTTTGCTAATGCCAAAAGGGGGAAGAAATTAGGCGATATGCATCAAATAAGGGGGAATGAATCGACGTTATAGCATGCCTTATTTGAGGGGCAATTATCATTGAGGGGAATTGTTTGCATGAATTGTATGTTGAGATATAGCATGAATTTAGGGGGAATCCGATATGCATATCTCCTGTTGTTTGTCATTATCAAAAAGGGGGAAATTGTAGAAAATTATTCTATCCATGATATGTGTGCTTTGGTTGTATTAGCATGATTTTCAGGTATAGGTTTTGATGAATGACAAACAACGAAGTCGATGAATGACAAACAATGAAGTCAAGTGTCAAACAACGTTATTATATGACAAACAATCAAGATTGAATGCCGAGAAGCATATTGATGAATGGATTGCAATGAGAAAGCCAAAGACGAGCTCAAAAGATCAAGACCAAAGACCCAAGGCGTAGGTCGTTAGGTAGAACAAATGTAAGAGCAACGTTGAAAGTTATCTCGTCTTTTGGCTCAACATAGGTCATCATAAATATGCATAAAATCATTTTATCAAATCATATTTCAAATACTTCAAACAAAATGATTTCAAACTTTTCACTTTAGCCAAAATGAATTTTAAACATGTCTTTCAAAGCTGGACAAAAATAATCGATTATGTTAAGACAGTGTAAACCGGAATTTACAAAACAGCAAAATAATCGATTATCAGAAGTGCATAATCGATTATCTTGTATCCGTTGCCAAGTTTTTGAACAGTGTAACAAAATAATCGAATATGCATATCACAATAATCGATTATGTTGCATAAAATCAGCTTCCGATTTTGTAACGGTAAGCTGATAATCGATTATCTTGGCATAAAATCAGCATAATTGATTGCCAATTAAGCAACGGACATACTACTTCTACCACCTATAAATAGAGGTCTTTTGAGCTGAATTGACACACACAACACCTCTCATTATTCATATACACATTGATATTATTTGTGCATCATTATAGAGCTTTTGTTGAGCCATTTGAGAGACAACTTTGAGTTGTTCATAGAGCTTATTTTGTATCTCTTTATCTACTCTTATTAGAGAGTTCTTGTTGTAAAAGAGAAAGGTGTTTGAGAAGACCATATCTTCTCATTGATTGTCGGGTTGGTAAGTACCCTCAATCTTAGTGTGTGAAGTCTTGTGGTGCGGTATCCACGAGCAAGATGAAGTCTTGAGGTGCGGTATCCTCGAGCAAGTTGAAGTCTTGTGGTGCAGTATCCACGAGCAAGGTGAAGTCTTGAGGTGCGGTATCCTCGAGCAAGTTGAAGTCTTGTAGAGTGTACATCTACGAGCAAGTGTAACGGTTTGTTAGGCACCCGTAAGCTTAACGGAGTTAGTGGAATCTCGAGAGAGTCTCTCGGTGACTGGACTAACCACAAGTTGTGGTGAACCATGATAAATTCGGTGTGTTCTTTCCTTACTATTTTAATTACCGAATTTATTTTATTCCTGCAATTTTAATTCCGCAATATTTATCAATATTCTCGTACCGCACTATTCACCCCCCTCTAGTGACGGGCATAAATCCTAACAGAAAGCACTTCAAGGCACGTGTGCACGGCGTGTAGTAGATGGTCTATTTCCCATATGAACTTAACCTGCTAGCTTCATTCACTGTCTGTAGATTATTCCCCCGGTGTCCGTGGATAGCTGTCTTAACTTCAAGAACACCCTGGTCGTGATCGTACTGTACAAATGAATATCAATGTGCTCGCCTTCTGTACCTTTCAAATCTTCTCATCGGTATTGGCATAAATTGAACACCCCTGTCCATCAATGCCGGTGCAGCTCCATGGCTTTCAAAAAATCTTTATGCAATTTGTTTAAATTTCATGAGGACCATGTCAGTGACATGCAATCCACGGGCAGACTTCAACAAGCCATTGAATGACTCCGACATATTTGTAGTTAGGGCTCCTCATCATGTGCCGCCATCAGCATGAAATGTCCACATGTGAAGCTCATGTCCCATCAGCCAAGTATAGGCTCGTGGATCTAACTCTCGAATCGCTTCCATGCGCCTCATGTATTCGCAGTGTTGGCGCTCAGTTGCAGCCATCCACATTAAAATCATGCAAGGCCTTGTTGTGATATTTCTTCTAAAAATTGGCCTTCAGGTGCCTCACACAGTAAAGGTGGTATGCATTGGGTTCCTCCCATTCAGGCAAATGCCATACAGAACTTAAAATATCACCATGTCGATCAGATATTAGACAAATACCTAAACTCTGCATGACAACATGCTGCTTCAAGTGGTTCAAAAAAAGCGTCCATGTCTCTTCGTTTTCGTTGGTACAAATGGCAAAAGCTAGTGGAAAGATTTGTCCATTGGAATTTACTGCAGCTACAATCAAAAGCTTAATATCATACTTTCTGTAGACATGAGTACCGTCTATGAAAATTACAGGTCGACAATGCGCAAAACCATCAATTGCTGGTTTAAATGACCAGAACACATAGTTGAAATATATTCAGGTCTGTCCAAACTCAGCACGCCTATATTTAACTACAGTCCTGGAGTTAAAGTGTTGTAGTGCGACCATGTACCTGGGAAGAGATGAAAAAGACTTATCCCAATCGTCATAAATAAGTTCAAAGGCACATATGCGACCGAGATATGCCTTTTTTGGTTATAGTACAACCACACTCCTGGTGGCTGATTGTAATACACTCCTTAAACTTGAACCTAATGGACACTTCCAAATATGGAATCAAGATAAGAGAAATCAAGTCTACATCCAGGTTGAAGTCATTCTCATTGAATGTGTCATTTCATATATTTGGGTGCTAATAAATTTACCCGATTTCTACAACTTTGATTTCTTCTTGCTGGCACGTAACATCAGTGAAAACCCATAAAGTCTCTACGGCATACAACCTTGTATAACTCTATAGTTGACTCCCTTACCGTCATCTCACGGAACTCTCTTACACTGTAGATTTTTACAGCCCTGATTAGGCGAGCTTTATTGGGGAAATACATGCCCTTTGCCAACACCCCTGGTCTAAAATCATCCAACATTACAGACCGAAATTCGTCATCATCCCTTGTGAGGGCATCCACGTCCGACATACTTTGAAAATTATCAAGGTACGGAATATTTCGATCATGAAACGGCACGTGGGACTCATACACTCTTGGTCTAATGAGAGGTGGATGAGCATGCTCCCTCATCAGCTCAGGTTTGACGTCCACTTCCTCCTCGTCATCACCCTCATCAAGGAAAAGTGTGTCATCTCCAGACTCATAGGTATTGTTGTCATAATCACTATCATCTTCCCAACTCTATGCATGTTCCAAATCACGAGTCAATACGTTGTCTATGGGCAACTGTGTGAGGTCAGGAACATCAAGTTACACATTTTCACTGCACAAAAAGAACAAAAAGATAAGCTACTCAACTAGATAAATACTTTACATATAGATATATCACTTTACCTACAAGTCGTACTGTGTTGACATTCTATGATGGACATTTCCTTGTTGGTGATGACTCCCGGATAGACCACCGTGGTCCAACACACCAGAATTACGCATATTCCAACTAGGAGCGGGATCATAACTTGTAAAATTTATATCCGTATGGTACCCCCTATGAAAAATATGAGAGTTAATACAAACTCAATTCAAATATAAAATAAACATCACTAAAGCGTAGAAAAATTAAAGTTTTCTAGTCGTCTTGTGGATTATATAAATTCGAAAAATTATTTTGTAGCTGCTCATTCGCCGGTGGTGACAAGTTTAAATCAAAGAAAACTCTTTCATTGGAAATCTGTCCGGCAAAAACTACACCAGAATAACCACCCGATGACTAAGGGTTATCCCACTATGCATATCCTCATTATTCAGAATGTCTTCAACCTTGACATACATTTTCACTAATTTTATTATATTCCTTGTATTCATCTGAAATTCGCAAAAAATTTATAAGAGTTTCATCATCTTCGTTGTTAAACTCAGAATAATAAGAAAACCCTTGCGGAGTCACAGAATACGAAAATCTACCGGTTATTTTAAGGTTCACCGAATGTTTCCTCACCTCAGTTTTTTACGTAACAACGGTACTAATTTATCGTACTCGATTGTAAGAGGCAATTTAACATGACAAAATGGAGGTGAACTATACCTCACAGAGTTATTCTCCATTACAACCTCGCCACCCCCCAATATAATGAAACCCTTATTTTTGGCTCTTCAGACATTATAAAAATATGCTTGATAAGAAGAAGAAAAGTATGAACTGAAGTTTGAAGGAAAGTTTTGAATAGATTTTCATAAAATTCTAATGCCTTTAAATAAGGCAAGTCCTAGCTTGGGGTGCATAATTTTTTATGTAAAATACAGTATAATACCACGATTTATGTATTTGAATTATTGTTATGTCAGTTATTCACAGAACATTTATTGATAGGCCCAAATATTAGTCTAGTATGCAGTATAATAATAAGTTTTAATAAAATGTAGTATTATAATACGTTTTACACTAAAAATAAATTATTTATGTCAGTCCTACAGAACACTTATTTGGTGGGCCCAAATTTAAGTAAAACACGGCATTATAATGCGTTTTAATAAAATGTAGTATAATATTGCATTTTACTTTAATGGATAACTTTCTTTCAAAGTAAAATACAATATTATACTGCATTTTAATTAGAAATATAATTTTTTTAACTGTATAAAAGTATTTTACGTCCACAAATCCATTATTTCATTTTCGGACTCATCATGTGCAGGGCTTCTTCCAAATAAAATCTGCCAGACTGCCGCAATATTGATATATAAGACTCAATTACTTTATACTGTGAGTGACTGGTTTTATTTTGAGAAAGGGAATGAATGGAACAAATATTTTTCTGGTCAACTTTCTATCCAGATTATATCTCTTTCTCTCGATCTGTTTTTGATAATTCACGTGATCCAACAGTTTTTGTCCCGATTATGTACAATAAAAAAGTTACTAGGTATTTGTAAATATTTGACAGTAATACTCAAGTATTATCATATATTGTCACGATATGAATTTTTCACCCTCAAAAATTGTGATAGCGCCTACTATTGAAGCTGGGCAAGCCAACAAATAAACATTTCCAATAATAGAAATAAAATGAAAACAATTAAAGAAGAAGAAGTTTAAAACTTAGATAGCAAAAAATAAATGTGGAAGCTTCGAAATACATCTCTACCCAGGGTCTAGTGTCACTAGCTCAGAACCACTAAAGAGTGCTACAAACAAGCTTGAATATGAAATACATAATATCTCTCTCGGTACAATGAAAACAAACTGCAAATATGGAAAGGGACTTCAGCATGTGAACGCTAGCTAGGCTACCTCGTAAGTCCCTGGACTGAAGTCAGCTCCCGATCAATATACTACTGCTATGGTCCAAAAGCTGCTCCGGTATCGTGATCTGTGCAAAATGCACATAAGTGTAGCATCAGCACAACCGACACCATGTGCCTCCCGGCAAGGGAGTAAATCAACAACACCAATAAAACCTCCCGGCAAGGGAGCAACAACAATAACGTTCACATCCCGGCAAGGGAATAACTACCACACTTTCTCCTTTGATCACTTCTTTCTCAATTATCATATTCTCGTTTGAGCCAACGTTCCCCAAAGTAACAAATCATAATTGTTGCTCAAACCTTTCATAATATCTGAAACTCATCAATTAACAAGGAAGAGGTATCACAAAATCCGAATAAACACAATTAAGACTCACGGTCATGCCAGACTCTAGTGTATAGATCTCGTCACCGTGCCTATATACCGTACTCATAAATTAGCAAATAGCAAACAACATCCTAATCCTATTCCCTCAAGAAAAAGTTAGAACAAACACTTACCTCAAAGGCTCCAAGCTCAACTCACTCCTCTAGTATAGCTTTACCCCTCAAATTCACCACCAAACTATTCGAATCTAGTCACAAATTGCTAGAATGTGTTAACAAATACTTCTTGAATCAATTTGAATGAATTAAAATGAATTTCTCAAAGGTTTACTCAAACAATCCCAAAATGCCTCCGAGCTCACGTGGTCAAAACCCGATGTTCGAACCAAAACTCGATTACTCATTCCCCCATGAGCTCAAATATATGAGTTATTTTGAAATCAGACCTCAAATTGAGGTCTAAAACCCCCAATTTTGGAAACCCTAGGCTCTACCTTAAATTCCCCAAATTTTCCCATTAAAAGCTAAGTTTTGAAGTTGAAATTATGTTTAAAGATGTTAAGGAGTGAAGAAAAAAAAGTTAGAAATCACTTACCAATCATTTTTGAATAAAGAGAATCGTTTGGAAAATCGCCTATTATATTTTGGGTTATGAAAAAGTGAAAATTGACTGAAAATCCCAACTTTATATACTTTTCTGAAGGTGGCACGGACCGCACAAAACTGAACCGCGGCCGCGCCGGGGAAGGGAAGAAAATGACTCTCTGAACCTACCCAGCGCGGGCCACACTGATTTGGTCTGCGGTCGTGCTGGTCGACCTGGAATCACTGCCCCTCTGAAGTTAGCCACGCGGACCTCGCAAAAAGGCAGCACGACCGTGCAGATTCCAGTGTGGACCATGCGTAAAGGACCAAGGCCGCGCTGGGGGCCTACAACAGTTGGACCTGCAACATCTAACACTTTTAAGTCTAAGACCTCTCGGGACCTACTCAAAACTCACCCGAGCCTTCGGGGCTCCAAACCAAACATACATATTGTCTCAAAATATCCTAGAGACTTACTCCTGCGATCAAATCACCCAAATAACATCAAAATCAATGAAGCAAGCCTCAAAATCATCATTTTCATTTCAAACTTCTTAAACTTCAAACTTTAGATATTTAGGTCCGAAATACGTCAAACGACGTTCGATTTAGACCAAATTTCTTAGAAAGTGCGTAACAAATATTTAAGACTCGTACCGAGCACCGGAACCAAAATACGGGCCCGATACCTATATTCTCCAACTCATTTTCACTTTGAATTTTCATGTTATTTTCATAAAAAACAATTTCTTTCAAAAATTCATTTATCAAGCTCGGGACCTCGGATTTTGGTTCCGAGAATACGCCTGACTCCCATATTTTCTACGGACCCTCCAGGACTGTCACATCACGAGTCTAGGTCCGTTTACCCAAAATATTGACCAAAGTCAACATTAATAATATTAATATCAAAATTCATCAATTTATCACTGCATTCATATTTTCCAACATAAAAGCTTTTCGGCTACGTGCCTGAACTGCACACGCAAATCAAGTCAATTAAAAGTAAGGCTTTCAAAGCCTTCGAAGCACAAATAATGGTGAAATTCAGTAATGACCCTTTGGGTCATCACATTTTCCACTTCTAAGACAACCGTTCGTCCTCGAACGGACAAAAGAAAGAAGTGCCTGAGTTGGGAAATAGATGGGGATACAGCTCCGCATATCAGTCTTGGACTCCTAGGTCGATGCCTCAGGAGGCTAACCTCTCCACTGAACACGCACTGAAGGAAAACTCTTCGACCTCAACTGTGGAACCTGCCTATCTAAAATAGCCATCGGCTCCTCCTCATAAGACATATCCTTATCCAATTGGATAATGCTGAAATCTAACACATGGGCTGGATCTCCTAATACCTCCGAAGCATGGATACATGAAAAACTGGATGCACGGCTAACAAGCTAGGAGGCAAGTCAAGTTTATCAGCCACCTCTCCCACACGCTCGAGAATCTCAAATTGATCGACAAACCTAGGGCTAAGCTTTCCCTTCTTCCTAAATTGCATCGCGCCCTTCATAGGCAACACTCGGAGCAACACTCGCTCACCAACCATGAAAACAATATCTCGGACCTTGCGGTCAGCATAACTCTTCTGCCTAGACTGAGTTGTCCGAAGCCTGTCCTGAATGATCTTGACCTTATCAAGGCCTCCTGAACTAGATCTGTACCTAGTAACCGAGCCTCTCCTAGCTCAAACCATCCAATTGTGGACCGACATCACCTACCATACAACGCCTCATACGTAGCCATCTGAATGCTGGACTGGTAGCTCTTGTTGTACAAAAACTTTAGTATAGGCAAGAACTGGTCCCACGAGCCTCCTAAATCAATGACACATGCTCATAGCATATCCTCTAATATCTGAATTATCCGCTCGGACTGACCGTCCTTCTGACGATGGAATGTTGTGCTCAATGCAACCTGGGTGCCCAACTTCTGCTAGACTGCTCTCCAGAAGTGCGAGGTAAACTGCATACCCTGGTCCGAAATGATTGATACTGGTACCCCATGAAGGCGAACAATATCTCTGATGTAGAACTCGACTAACCTCTCTAAAGAGTAAGTGGCTGCTACAGGAATAAAATGCTCTGACTTATTCAGCCTATCAATAATGACCCAAATAGCATCAAACTTCTTCCGAGACATTGGAAGTCCAGTAACAAAATCCATAGTAATCCTCTCCCACTTCCACTTGGGAAGCTTAATCCTCTGAAATAAACCGTCGGGCCTCTGATGCTCGTACTTAACTAATGACAGTTCAAACAACGAGCCACATATGCAATCATGTTTTTTTTTATTCTGCATCACGAATAGTGTTGCCTCAAATCCTGATACATCTTCACGGCGCTCGAATGAATAAAATACCGAGAACCATGGTCTTCGCTGAGATCAACTCCCCAATACCATCAATATTTGGCACACAAACTCGCCCATCCGATCTCAATACACCATCATCTCTCAAGGTCACTTTCTTGGAACCTCCACGTAGTACCCTGTCTCTTAGGACACACAAATAGGGATCATCAAACTGCCTCTCTCGGATATGCTCCAAAATGAAGAACGAGCGACTCTTAAAACTAACACCCTGCTAGGCTCAGAAATATCCAACCTCATAAATCAATTGGCCAAGTCTTGAACGTCCAAAGCAAGTGTAAAGCATGAACAATGGTTGCCAACTCTAGATCATGAACTGTGTAATTATTCTCATGTATCTTCAGCTACCTCGAATCATAGGCTATAACTCTGCCATTGTGCATCAATATTGCCAATCCCAAAATGGGAAGCATCACAACAAATAGTATAAAGCCCTGATCCCGTGGGCAAAACCAATTCTGGTGTCGTAGTCAGAGCTGTCTTGAGCCTCTAGAAGCTCACCTCCCACTCATCTGACCATATGAACTGGGCACCCTTCTGGGTCAATCTGGTCATTGGGGCTACAATGGATGAAAATGCCTCCACAAACCGACGATAGTAACCTGCTAATCCCAAGAAACTCCGGATCTCTATAGTTGATGCTGGTCGAGGCCAGTTTTTAACTGCCTTAATCTTCTTCGGGTCCACTTGAATATCCTCTACTAAAACAACGTGACCCAGAAATGCAATAGAACTCAACCAGAACTCGCACTTCGAAAGCTTGGCGTATAACTGACTATCCTTTAGGGTCTGAAGAACCACTCTGAGGTGCCGCTCATGCACGTCCCGACTGCAGGAGTATATCATAATATCGTTAATGAAAACAATCACGAACAAGTCCAAATACAACATGAACACTTAGTTCATCAACTTTAAAAATGTTGCTGGGGCATTGGTCAACCCAAATGACATGAACAAAAACTCATAATGCCCATTTCGAGTGCGAAATGTTGTCTTAGGGACATCAGATGCCCTAATCCTTAGTTTATGATAACCAGATCTTAAATCTATCTTTGAAAACACCCTCACACCCTCAAGCTGGTCGAATAAATCATCGATACTCGGCATTGGATACTTGTTCTTTACCGTCACCTTGTTTAATTACCGGTAATCAATGCACATCCTCATCGACCCATTATTTTTCTTCACAAATAACACTAGGGCACCCCGAGGTGATACACTAGGTCTGATGAAACCCTTATCAAGCAAATCCTACAGCTGCTCCTTTATCTCCTTCAACTCTGGCGGGGCCATGCACGGCGAAACGGAAATGGGCTGCGTGCCCGGAGCCAGATCAATATAAAAATCAATATCCCTGTCGAGCGACATGACCGGCAAGTCTGAAGGAAAAACCTCGGGGAACTCCCGAACAAAAGGAACATAATCGATAGAAGGAACCTCTGCGCTGTAGTCGCGAACTAACGCAGATAAGCTAAACACCTCTTCTCCATCATGCATCGAGCATTAACATATGAAATGACACTGCGGGTAGCATGACCTGGGGTCCCTCTCCACTCTAGTCGGGGAAAATCTGGCAAAGCCAAGGTCACGGTCTTGGCATGACAATCCAAGATGGCATGATACAGGGACATCTAATCCATCTCCAATATAACATAGAAGTCTACCATATCTAAGATCAATAAGGCAACACGGGTCTCAAGACCCTCAAATACTACCACACAGGAATGATGCACTCGATCGACCACTGTAGAATCACCCACCGGTGTAGATACACAAAAAGGAACACTCTAAGCATTTGCTAGGCATAACCAAGTATGGTGCAAAGTAGGATGACACATAAGAATACGTAGACCCAGGGTCAAATAGCATCGAAGCATCTCTATCATAGACCAGAATAGTACCTGTAATAACAGCACCGGAAGACTCAGCCTCTTACCTAGTTGGCAAAGCATAACACCAGGGATGGGCCCCACCTCCCTAAACCATGTCTCTGGGACGATTAGCTACTAGCTGACCCCTGCCTCTAGCGGTCTGAGCTCAACTCTATGCTTCTTACCTCCACCTCTATTATATATACCCCCGCCTCTAGCTGGCTAGGCAGCCTGTGGAGCCTGTGGCGCCTAGATCATAGCTCAAGAACTCTTCTGCTGAGACTGTGTACCCCTCAATATCGGGCAAGCTCTACTGATGTGACCATGCTCACCACACTCGTAGCACCCTCCTGAATGCTACAGCTCAGAGGGCTGAGACTGGCCTTGTCAACCTGAATGACCCCTTGGAAGCTTTAAAGCGGTGGTGCACTAATAGGCTGTTGATCAGAATAGTGTTGTTGGGAACCACTACCGCTGGAAATACCATGAGAGACCTAGAATGCTGACTCAAAGGGCATTGATAGATGACCTATACCATAAGAATCCCTACCTCTAAATGAGGTACTGCTGAACCTCCCAGAATGATGAGGCCTCTTATTTGATCATTGACCACCTCCCCGTGCAAGAGCCATCTGAAATCTATGAGCCGCATTGGCCGCCTCTTGAATAGAAATCTCAGTCTCAGCTCCTATAGCCATCTGTAGATGGATCATCTGAATCAACCCATCAATATATCTCTGTACCCTCTTTCTCTCGGTGGGAAGTATAACAATAGCATGACGTGCCAGATCAATAAAACGGGTCTCATACTACGTGACTGTCATAGTACCCTGTTAGAGACACTCAAACTGCCTGCGTACAGCCTCTCGCTCAGTCACTGAGAGAAATTTCTCCAAAAATTACTCTACAAACTGGTCCCAAGTCAATGATGGAGACCCTACTGGCCTAGATAAACAATAGTCCCTCCACCAAGTCTAGGCGGATCCTGCTAGACGAAAGGTGATGAAGTCGACCCCATTGGTCTCCACAATACTTATTGTCTGGAGAACCTTATGGCAGCTGAATAAAAAGTCCTGGAGGTCCTCTGTAGGAGCACCGCCAAAGTTTGTGGTGCAGAGCTTGTTGAACCTATCAATCCTACACAAAGCATCCGCGAACATCACCGCACCATAATCGGTCTGAGCTGGAATACCCGGCTGAGCTACCAGTGCTGGTTGAACTATTAGAATCTAAGCCTGGGGAGCGACCCGCTCCGGAGTACTTATAGCGAGAGCCTGAACTCCTCCCCCAGCCTGAGATGTGGCCGGTGCTACAAGAAGTAAACCCGCTCTAGAGACGCTATCCATAAAGCCTACCAGTCGGACCAAGGCATCCTGAAGTACTGGAGTGGCTATGAACCCCTCTAGGGCCTGAGCTGAGCCCAGTGGAGCTACAAGGGCTGGAACCTCCTCATCATAATCAACATGAGGTGGGGTTGCTACTAGGGGCTGAGCTCTGCCCCGGGATCGACCTCTGGCACGGCCTCGGCCTCACCCTCTACCCCTGATAGAAGCTGTTGTTGGGGGCTCGGGCTGCTACGCAGTAGAAGAGGAAGCACGTGTTCTCGCCATATGCGAAAGAAAAGAGGAGAAAGACAATCAGTACTTGAGAAACAGAATCACACGACAAGAATGAAGGAAAGTTCTGAATAGATTTTCATAAAATTCTAACGCCTTTAAATAAGGCAAGTCCTAGCTTGGGGTGTAGAATGTTTTATGTAAAACGCAGTATAATACCATGTTTTATGTATTTAAATTATTGTTATGTCGGTTATCTACATAACACTTATTGGTGGGCCCAATAATTAGTGTAAAATGTTGTATAATACTACGTTACAAAAAAATATAGTATTATAATACATTTTACACTAAAAAATAAATTATTTATGCCAGTCCTGCAAAACACTTATTTGGTGGGCCCAAATTGAAGTAAAACGCAGCAGTATAATGAATTTTAGTAAAATGTAGTATACTATTGCATTTTACTTTAATGAATAACTTTTCGTTAAAGTAAAATGCAGTATTATACTGCATTTTAATTAGTAATATAATTTTTTAGCTGTATAAACGTATTTTATGTCCAAAAATCCATTATTTCAGTTTCGGACTCATCATGTGCAGGCCTTCTTCCACACCAAATCTGCCAAACTGCCACAATATTGATATATACGACTCAATTATTGTGTACTAAGAGTCACTGGTATTCATTATGTAAAATGGAATGAATGGCACAAATATTTTTCTGGTCAACTTTCTATCCAGATTATTTCTCTTTCTCTTGATCTGGCTTTGATAATTCACGTGATCCAACAATTTTTGTCCAAATTATGTATAATAAAACAATTTACTAGATATTTGTAAACATTTAATTGTAATACTCAAGTACTATTGTATATTGTCACAACCAAAATATCCCACCCTCGAGAGTCGTGATGACGCTTTCTATCAGAGCTAGGCAAGCCAACAATTAAACATTTCCTTGAGAACATTCGCAACAATATATATAAAATGAAAATAATTAAATAAGCGGAAGTTTAAAACTTAGATAGGAGAAAATATATGCGGAAGTTTCGATATACATATCTACCCAGGGTCTGGTGTCACTAGCTCACGAATCACTAAAGAGTGATACAAATAAGTCTGAATAGGAAATAGATAATGTCTATCTCGTTACAATGAAAACAAACTGAAAATATGGAAAGGCACTTCGGCCTGCGAACACAAGCTAGTCTACCTCGTAAGTCCGTGGACTGGAGTCAGCTCCCGATCAATACACTACTGTTGTGGTCCAAAAGATAATCTGGTATCGTGATCTGTGCAAAAAGCACAAAAGTGTAGCATCAGAACAACCGACCCCATATGCTGGTATGTTCCCGGCCTAACCCTGGCGAAGTAGTGACGAGGCTAGACCCGACTACCAGATAAACCTGTGCCTATATGAAATATACTTTGCGGAAAAAAATAGGAGATACGCAGTTTATAAAAGGAAGGGGAAACATGCTGAGGGAAAAACCATTATAAACAAGGAGTATAAATAGAGGTAAAACCGCCAACAAAACTCAAGCTCGTAAATAACACATTTATCCCATACTTTATTGCGGCACGCAACCCGATCCAATCGCTCTGTAACACTAGTACGGCATGCAACCCGATCCACATATTTATGGTAGTGTTGCAGCGTGCAACCCGATCCGTATGGATATCGTTTATCCTTGTTGCAGCGCGCAACCTGATCGGTGTGGATATTATTTATCCTTGTTAAGGAGTAAATCAACCACAACAATAACCTTCACATCCTGGCAAGGAATATCTACCACACTTTCTCTTTTGATCACTTCTTTCTCAATTATCATATTCTCATTCAAGCCAATGCTCCCCTAAGGTATAAATCATTATTCTTCCTAAAACCTTTCACATTATATGAAGCTTATCAATTAAACAAGGAAGAGGTATCGTAAAATCCAAATAAACACAATTAAGACTCACGGTCATGCTAGACGTTGGTGTATAGATACTTGTCACCATGTCTATACACTGTGCTCAACAATAAGAAAATAGCAAATAACATCCTAATCATATTTTCTCAAGCCAAAGTTTGAACAAACACTTACCTCGAATGCTCCAAATTCAACTCACTCCTCTAGTATAGCTTTACCCCTCGAATTCACCACCAAATCGTTCGAATCTAGTTACAAATTGCTAGAATGTGTTAACAAATGCTACTTAAACTGATTTGAATGCATGAAAATGAATTTTTCAAAGTTTTACTCAAAAATTCCTAAAATTCCCCGGGCTCATGTGATCAAAACCTGAGGTTCAAACCAAAACCCTATTACACATTCCCCCATGAGCTCAGATATATGAGTTATTTTGGAATCGGACCTCGAATTGAGGTCTAAAACCCCCAATTTTGAAAACCGTAGGCTCTACCCTAAATTTCCCCATTAAAATCTTAATTTTGAAGCTAAAATTATGTTTAAAATGTTAAGGAGTGATAAAAATAACTTACAAATCACATGCCAATCGTTTTAAAGAAAGAGAATTGTTTGGAAAATCACCTCTTATGTTTTGGGTTATGAAAAGTGAAAAATAACTTAAAATCCCAACTTTATATACTTTTTTGAAGGCTGGCGCGGACCGTGCAAAAATGAACGACGGCCGCGCTGAGGAAGGGAAGAAAATGACTCTCGGACCTACCTAGTGCGGACCGCACTGATTTGGTGTGCGGCTGTGCTAGTCGACCTGGAATCACTAGCCCTCTGAACTTAGCCACGCGGACCTCGCAGAAAGGCACCATGGCTGCACGGATTCCAGCGCGGACCGTGCGGAAAGGACCACGGCTGCGTTGGGGGCCTCCAACAGCTGGACCTGCAACATCTAATAATTGTAAGTCTAAGAACTCCAGGGACCGACTCAAAACTCACCAGAGCCCTCGGGGCTCCAAGTACATACATAACGTCTCAAAACGTCCAACGGACTTACTCGTGCGGTCAAATCGCAAATATAATATTAAATTCAATTAATCAAGCCTCAAAATCTTCATTTTCATTTCAAACTTCTTAAACTCCAAACTTTAGATATCTAGTTCTACAATACGTCAAACGAAGTCCAATTTTGACGAAATTTAACAGAAAGCGCTTAACACACATTTAAGACTTGTACCATGCACCGAAATCAAAATACGGCCTCGATACCTATATTTTCTAACTCATTTTAATTTTGAATTGTCATATCATTTTCAAAAAATTAATTTCTTTCAAAAATTTATTTCTCGAGCGCGGGACCTCGGATTTCGATTCCAGAAATATTCCCGAGGTCTGCATTTTCTACGGACCCTCCAGGACTGTCACATCATGGGTCCGGGTCTGTTTACCTAAAATATTGACCAAAGTCAACTTTAACAATATTAATATAAAAATTCATCAAATTTATCACAGAATTCATATTTTCCAACATAAAATCTTTTCGGCTATGCGTCCGTACTATGCACGTAAATCGAAGCAACTAAAAAGCGAGATTTTCAAAGCCTCAAAAGCATGAAAAAAAGAAAAATCTGGTGATGACCCTTTGGGTCGCCACATATATTAACTTGATGTTACTGTTGTCTCTAGAAACCTATAAACTTCAAATTTTGAATTGTACTTTATTTGCGTGGGCTCAAACACGTGCCATCAAATAGAAAGAGTTGTACAAGTGAGATACTTGCGGAGTCCAACATACCATATCGTAAAACTAATATGATATGTTTCTAATGCTACCGCGTCTCAAATGAAGGTATATATGTATTAGGAAAAATCGAGTTTACATATTGGAGATGATATGTAATGACACGTAGATCAGTCAAATAGTCAAAGAAACAAAGTTAGCTAAGAGACACGAGCAATAACAGATGCGAGCAAAGATAGTGGAAAAGGCACAATCAATTACTCAGGAGATGCAGAGCCCGCACCTATTCAAGAGATTTACAGCACAAAGATCAAAGGGGATGAACCTGATAGCTTATGGGAGACCAGATACAGTATTTGACGCATATTAAATACTGTAAACATTAGAGAATATTTGTTTAATGTATGATTGTGTAATGTATTATTGAATAATATTTATTACTCATTATTGCCTCATTATAGCTTAAGGCAAGGCTCACAGTCTCAAAAAAGAACCAACAATTGTACGACACAAGGAATTATTGAAATATACTTGATTTACTTTCTTTCTTATTATCTTATTCTCAAAAGACTTTCTTAATATTTTCATCTGATTATCAGTAGCCCGAGTTTTCATAAATTTCTAACTTTGTCCAAAGTCCTATTGTTTCGTTAAACAAATTGGTTTCGTCGCCTGAAATCTGATAATCAATTACCATCTACTATGGAAAACAACAATGACAACACTCTAGGAAACCAGGTATATCAAATCCAGCAAGATGAGTGAGATTTACAAAACATTCACCTGGTCCATTCTCCACATGGTTCACCATAGCAATCTCGTGAAGGAAATCCTGAGTCTCACGCTGGTGCACAGGAGCAATCTGAACATTTTGAGGGGGTAGATGAGACTTTACAAAAAGTAATTGATGCAAGGGTTAACAAAGCTTTTCAGGCTCTAGTCAGTCGGTTACCTGTTGCACCTCCTACCTATACCCAATAACAACACGTTGGAGAATCCCTGTTCTGGACTTGTTAATCCTGGAAATGGAGGAACCCCCAGTGAATCATAGGATGGAGAACCAGGTAATTCAACTAATTCTCATTTTGCAAAATTTAGTAGTAACCTTGCTGAAACAACTCAAGGAATAAAATAACCGCATAGAGCAAATCCTCGGAGTTTCACCTGTAATCAAAGGAGTAGATATGGATAGATACTCACAACAACCATGGAAGCCAAGTGTTGTTCCCCTCCCAACTCCCAAGAAAATTAAAATGCATGATGTTCCAAAGTATGATGGAACACCAGACCTACTAGACTACGTGACGGCATTCACAACTGGCATGAAGGGCAATGATTTGACGAAACAGGAGATTGAATCAGTGTTGGTCAAAAATTTGGTGAAACACTTATTAAAGGGGCATTAACTGGGTATTCTCTCTTACCCAAAAATTCTATAAACTCTTTTGCTAAGCTTGCAGATTCTTTCCTCAAAGAACATTCGGGAGCCATAAAGGTAGATAAGATAATGGAGGATATCTTCAAAATCAAGAAAGGAGATTTAGAACTTCTTCGAGATTTTGTGGATAGATTTCAAAGTGAAAGAATGACTTTACCGCGTGTACCTGATAATTGCACAGTTATACCATTCACGAGTAATTTGAATGAAAGAAGCTTGAAATCCACGAGGAGACTCAAGGAAAGCCTTCGAGAATTTCTTGCTACAACGTGGAATGATATTTATAACAGGCATAACACGAAGCTGCGGATTGAAGAGCATAATGTTCCAAGATTCCAAAAAGAGGAAAAGGTAAGCTCGAGAAGTTCAGAAAATGAAAGGAGGTTCGGTAAAAATAGGTACGAGCCATACATAGGACCTGAGGGAAAAGACTCACGGTCAAGATCAGATAATCAAAGGTACGATCACAAATCTAGAAATAATGAGTCTGTTTCCTCATCTAGATTTAGGAATGAGCGAAACAAGCAAGAGTCACAAGATGATAACAGAAGTTTAAAGGTAAGATTCAGTGGTTGTAATTTCAACATCACCACCTCTGAGTTCATTGCTGTTTTGAGAAGCATGGGAGATAAGGTCCGGTAGACAAAAGAGATAAGGTCAAATCTAAACCGGCGTAACCCTGATGATTGGTGCGAATTTCATAATGATCACCGTCATAAAACATCTAAATGCAGATTTTTACAAAGTGAAGTTGATCATTTGCTGAAGCAAGGGTATCTTACTAAGGTGTTCAGTAAAAAAAAGCAAGGAGGCTTACATGAAAAACAGGCAGGTGCCCCCAAAACCGCCATCTCCCAAAAGAACCTTCAACATCATAAGCGGGGAGAAGATATCAACAGTGTAACGTATACAACATCCAATAAAGTTTCTAAAGTCACTATACACACGGGAAGCGGGTACGACAAGTTCCAGAGAAAGAAAGTATAACATTCGATGATGCAGATACGGATGATGTATTATCTCCACGTAATGACGCACTAGTAGTATCTCTCCTTGTAAATGATACTAATGTTAAACGAGTTTTGATTGACCTAGGAAGTTCTGTGAATATTATCCTACTGAGGGTATTGCGTGAATGCAAGCTAAAAACAATGATTCCAATGGCACATACCTTGTCTGGTAATAAAAGGAGAAGTAATACTAACAACTCTTGCAAAATGTGTTACTAAAGAAACTAAACTTCAAGTAATAGATATAGAAATGGATTATCTCCTGGGGAGACCGTGGATATATGAAATGGATTTTGTTCCATCAACATTACACCAAGTTATTAAATTCTCATCACCTTGGGGAATTTTCGAAACTCGTGGATATCAACATGCAGCCAGGAATATTAAGATAGAAGAGAAATATCAATCACAAAGAGCAGTTGAGGACATCACAATTGAAACCTCAACTGAACAGGAATGAACATATATAGACTCGAGACCCGACACAATTCAAGAGCCAAAGGAGAATTAAAATGTCAAAACAACAATTGAAGAATTGGAAGCTATTGTATTGTTTAAAAGCTAACATGGACTGTTTTTCTTGGTCTCATGTTGATATTACAGGTATACCAGCGGAGGCAATGAGTCACAGGTTAAATTAAAACCCATCTTTCACTCCAATCAAACAAAAGAAGAGAAAGCAAGGAGCTTTTAAAAATCAGGTGATTCAAGTTAAGGTTCAGAAATTATTAAAAATAGGTCTGTCTACGAGGTAAAATATCAAACTGGTTAGCTAATACTGTTGTGGAACCTAAAAAATGGTAAGTGGCGAGTTTGTGCGGATTATACAGATCTTAATAAAGCTTGTCCAAAAGATTCTTTTCCTCTACCGCATATAGATCAATTAATCGATGCTACTGCATGGCATGAGATATTAAGTTTTTTAGATGCATACTCAGGTTATAATCAAATAAAAATGGATCCCAACGATGAAGAGAAAACATATTTTATAATAGACAGGGGGACTTACCGTTATAAAGTAACTCCATTTGGTCTAAAGAATGCAAGAGAAACCTATCAAAGGTTAGTTACTAAAATGTTACAAGTACATTTGGGAAAAACTATGGAGGTATACATAGACGATATACTCGTCAAAACTCAGCATTCTAATAATCATTTATCTCGTTTGTTTGAAATATTTCAAATTTTGCAAAAGTTTAATATGAAGTTTAATCCAGAAAAATGCGTGTTTGGAGTCGCATCAGGTAAGTTTTTGGGTTTTCTTATTTATAACCGTGCTATTGAAGTAAATCCTTCACAGATCAAAGCAATAGAAGAAATCTCTGATGTGCTGACAAATAAAAAATGGTCCAAAGACTGATAGGAAGGATTGCAGCCTTGGGAAGATTCATTTCAAAATCTTCAAAAAAGTGTTTCAAATTCTTCTCAGCACTTAAAAAGCAAGATCATTGTGAGTGGAATGAAGTCTATCAGCAAGCACTTAGAAACTTGAAAGTATATTTGTCAAATCCACCATTGCTGGCAAAACCAAAGGCATGTGAATGATTACTTATTTATCTTGTCATCTCAAAAGTAGCGGTAAGTGTTGTATTAGTCTAGGAGGACCAAGGTAAACAATCCTCTATCTATTATGTTAGTAAATCTTTGTTGGATGCAGAGACACGGTATCCCCAATTAGAAAAACTAGCACTTGCCTTAATCATAACATCTAGAAAATTAGTACCTTATTTTGAATGACATCATATTGTTGTAGTAACTACTTTCCCCTTACTCAACATTGTGCATAAGCATGAATTATCAGGAAGGTTAGAAAAATGGGCTATTGCATTAAGTGAATAAGAAATCACTTATCAACCTAGAACTGCTATAAAATCTCAAGCATTAACGGATTTTGTGGCTAATTTTAGCCAAGGGATGCAATTAGAAGCGGAAAAAGAGTTACAAGTTTTCAATGGTGCAAACCCGGGAACTTGGATTTTATTTTCTGATGGTTCATCAAATGTAAAAGATGCAGGTTTAGGAATCTTTCTTGTACCACCTACGTGCGTACCATTAGACAAGCTATAACATGTCATTCTATAAGTAACAACGAAGAAGAGTATGAAGCTGTGATTGTAGGTTTTGAACTGGCACGAGAACTCGGTATAACCCAAATTATAATCAAAAGTAAATCAAAAATTGTGGTTAATCAAATGTTGGGGACTTACACAGCCAGGGAAGCAAGAATGCAGCGGCACTTAGAAAAAGTATGGCAATTGATAAAGCAATTTCAAACCTGGAAGGTTGTGCAAATACCAAGAGATGAAAATGTTGAAGCAGATGCTTTAGCCAATCTCGCGTTTGCAGCTGACGTGGCAAACGATGCAAATACTTCAGTTATAGATTTATTTCATTCTGTTCTCAAACCTAATAAAAATGAGGTAAATTTTGATAATTTAACTTGGGATTGGAGATACGAAATTGTTGCTTATTTGGAGTACGGTACCGTACCTGATGACAAAAGGAAAGTACATGCGCTTTGTAAAAAGGCTACCCGTTACTGTTTAAACTAAGGAAATATTTATCAAAAAATACTTGGTGGACCTTTAGCAAGATGTCTCATACCATTCCAAACAAAATACGTAATGAGGGAGATACATGAGGGACATTGCAGGAATCACGCAGGGGGAAGATCATTGGTAAGGACTTTAATTAGGGCAGGATATTATTGGCCTAAGATGGAAGAGGAAGCAGAAAATTTCGTATCTAAATACAATAAATTTCAAAGGTACGGTAATAATATGCATAGACCAGCGGAGCTATTGCATCCAGCCATAGCCCTATGGCCCTTTTATGAGATGGGGAATGGATATCGTAGGTCCATTTTCACTGGAAAAAAGTAAGGTAAAGTTTCTACTTGTACTCACTGATTATTTCACTTAATCGGTAGAAGCAAGAGCGTTTAAACAGGTATGAGAGAAAGAAATTAAAGACTTCATTTTAGAGGAACATAATATGCCGATTTGGAGTACCAAAGGAGATCGTGTGTGATAATGGTCCACAATTCATAGGAGCCCAAATCACAAAATTTTATCAAAGTTGGCATATCAAGAGGATAACATCCACACCATACCATCCAGTAGGTAATGGGCAAGCGAAATCCACAAACAAGGTCATTATCAATAATTTAAAGAAGTGATTACAGGAATCAAAAGGTAACTGTCCTGATGTATTACCTGGGGTTTTATGGGCTTATCGTACAACTACAGAAATGAGCATAGGAGAAACACCATTTTTACTGGTTTATAGTGCTGAGGCTTTGATTCTAGTCGAGATAGGAGAACCAAGCACACTGTTTATATAGGCAACGGTAGATTACAATAGTGAAGAGATGCGGGTCAACCTTGATTTACTCGAGGGAAGAAGAGAAGCTGGATTAATAAGAATGGCAGCACAAAAGCAGGTCATTGAATGATATTACAACCGAAAACCACACCTAAGATTCTTCAAAATTAGAGACTTCGTGCATAAAAAGGTTTTTCAATCTACAAAAGCTGCTAATTCAGTGAAGCTATTCCAACATGGGAAGGGCCCTATAAAATTTGGGATAATGCAGGAAAAGGAGCATATAAGTTTGAGACAATGGATGGGAAAATCCTACCTTCACACTGGAATGTTGTTCATTTGAAGAGATATTAATTCTAAAGAAATACCCATGGTCAGGTATCACCATGTTAAAATTTATCTTTGAATTATTAAAATTTTACTAACGATTTTAGATTCTAGGCAAAACGCTAACCTGTACCAAATGATGAGTCACAAAATGTATGGCTAAATGGAATACTCTAAAATTCCTGGCCCAGGGTTACAATTATTCTGATAGAAACACAAACTTGTTAAGTAGTCTTCATCTAAAATCGCACCTCAGAGTCCTGTATGTTTTGTCTTTTCAGGAAAAAGACCAAGTGAAAGAAATTAACAAGTGCTCGAGGTCTCATACTTCAACATTCAAACACTTGGGGGACTACATAGTATGCACTGGCACATGTATGCAGAAGGTGAAAGAAGTTGTGGAAATTTAAGCTAAGAAGAAGCAAGTACAAGATAAAAGCTATGAAGACGTGACATTCATCATAGTGTTCTTTCCTATCAAAACACTCATCACAGTGTTCTTTCCCATGAGAACAATGGAGTCACTTCTCAAACCTTCCTAATGTTTTGAAGCTAAAGGGATTTAATGTACCCCTCAAAGTAGTTAGGGTAAAGACAATGTATCAAAATGGGTTATAAAGAAAAACCCAGTTTCTATTGTTCTCCTTTTGTAAAAATTTGTTACAAGAAAAACAGTTACGAGAAAGCTATAGATGTAATTCAAATACATGTAAATTATTATTCAAAAGCTTGTCAAGGTTCATATATAAAAACTTGTCAAAGTTATTTCAAATAAAACATGTGTGTTCCTATTTCTTTCATCGTATTATAATACCATTATTAAGTTGAGACATCTTCTTCATTAAGTGTCGATATATAAAAGGGCCCTCTTATAAAACTCATGTTATTAAGTCATGTGATTAATCATAAAGCATTTTCGAAGGATATAAATGTAAAACTATTCTCTAAGTCCTTAAGAATAAAAAGGCAAGAGTAGAACAAATAGAAGTAATAAAAACTTCTTAAATTTATTCAAAATCTAAAGACTAAGTATAAACTTAGTCATCAAAAATATTTTATACAAATGCCCTATTATGAGAAATGGGGACTTTTTCCTTCCAAAAAACCCTTAAAACAAACTAAGGGTTCGACCATCATCTTTCAAAAAGAAAAAACAAAAAAAAGTTAAGTTCTATAAATTGGACATTGGGAGGCAGGAGCATCAAAAGTAACGAAGCTAACTTTAGAAGAAGTAGCCACATGCACGGTGTCAACTTCAACTTCTGAAGAAGCAGCCATAAGCACGGTGTCAACTTGACTTGAAGTAATAGGATCGATGAGGGGAGCAAGAGTCATAGAAGTTTCAACTTCTGAAGCTTGAGTCATGCTAGCTTCACCCTCGGGAACTTAAGCCACAATATTTTCAACTTCGAGAGCTTCAGCCACAGCTAATTCACCTTCAGGATTTTCAGCCATGATAGCTTCAATTGCTGGAGAAGGAAAGTCTAGTGGCTGCTGAGGCTTTTCAATAGTCTCCAAGACCTTAGCTAATTCCGACTCTAAATCAAGGTTTTCTTGACTAGCTTAAGTTAATGCATCACGGCGAGAGTTCAGAAAAGTCCAACTTACTTCAGCATCCAGCTTGTCTTCAAGAAGATCATAATCTCTCTCCCAAACTACAATTTCACTTTTTAATTCTTCATTCTCAGCCAAGGTTGAATTGAAGGAGATTTGAAAAGAGGAATTGGAGCTCTCCAAATTACAAATTTTATCAACAGAGGTCCTCAAATCTATTTGAGTTTGAGTCAAACTCTAATCAAGATCCTTCTCATAATCCTCATTTTGACTTAATAGTGCCTTCAACTCTTTAATCTCCACGTTGGCTTTAGACAACTGGTTTGAGAAAGAATATTCGAGGAATTTTTTGTCCTTCTCTGCTTGGCTCGAAGAAGCCTTGGCTACTGCCAACTCCGACGTCAATGCACGCACCTGTTGCTCCAGGTTACACCTACTCTCTTGCAAATCTTCCATGGCTATTTGAGCCCTTTCAAACTGCCCTTTCCAATTAGCTTCTTCCAATTTAGCTTCATGAGCGGCTTCAAGAATATTTTTCTCAAAATCATGGGCCACCTTCTCTAAAAGAGAAATTCGGCCGATCAACTCTATGCCAATGAGATTAGCCTGTAAATAACAAAAAAGAAAAGTAAGAATCCAAAGGTGAAATGAAACTTTTTAAATAAGTAAGGAAAATACCTTCAGAGTGGCATGAACAATGTCATTCATCAGGGTCAAGCAGTTATGGCTATCCATCTTCTCTTTTTCAATTGAGTTAATCAAAGGCTCAAGCCAAACATCTGCTTGACCAGAGTTTCTCAAGAGATTGCTATTAGCGGGAACTTAAATAGTCACACTCCTCATGGAAGTTGTCCTGCTAGAAGAGCCAATTTTTGTATGATGAACAGCAGAAACAGGGACTACTGAAGGAGGAGCAGTAGAAGAAGTAAAGATAGCAGAAGAGGGAGGAACAAGAGAATGATTAGAAGAAGATAGAACAGAGAAGGAGTAGAAGAAGATGGAACAAGAGAAGGAACAAAAAGAGATGGGCTAGGTAAGGAAGAAATAACAAATGCAGGAAGAGGAGGAATTGAGGATACTGGAATTGAAAAAGAAAAGGGGACCTCATCTAAAACAGGTCCGAGTTTGCCACTTTCAAAACCACTAATTAAAAGCTATTATAGGGATTTTTTGGTGTCAAGAGGGGACCTCTCATTATTAGAAAAAAGATGAACAGGTGCAGCAAAAGAGGCACGGGAAGAAATTTTAGCGTTATCAACAGTTATAACTCGTGTACAAGTTCTTGGCCTCGTTATCAAAGAACCATCTTCATATTCATCTTCTTCTTCTTCTTCGGAATATTCATTGAAGGTCTTCCTCTTCATACGTATGTCTTGAGCTCTAATTGAAGCAAGAGGAGCTCCTGAAGAGGTTCGAGATGCCGCGACCACCTCAGCAGAGACACCACGAATTGGGAATCCTAACAAAAAAAGGATGAAAATTAAGGCAATGAAAAGAAAGTTTTGCATACAGGAAAGTATAAAAAAACTCTTACCATGAGTTTTCACTTTCCAATCATATTTATTGGAGATAGATTTCCAGGATAGGGCCTCCATAGGCGCGGACTTCAGCAACTTGTCTACCCAACCACGAAAGTTGGGGACTTTATCCACAACTCCTATGATTGCTACAAAAAAAAGAAGGGGGGAGATAAAAATTTGAGAAAAGTAAAAAGCAAAAAAAAATTCAAAATAAAAAAGGAGCAAGAAGAATAAAAGACCTACGTGGAACATTCCATTTCTTGGGAAAAGGAAAATTCTCTTTACCCACTAAACCAATTGCGGGGAAGCAACAAATCGGGCATACCAGCTATGATCTTTGTCATCTTCAGGGTTCACTAGAACTCCTTTACTTTTGGCTACCAAAGTGAAAACACCAATACGGTATAGTCTAGGGGAGTAAAGGTGAATCAGATGAGGGAAGGTAAAATCAACACCAGCTTTGTTTGATAAATGCCTTAAGCAAGCCACAACTCTCCAAATGAGTAGGCCAATTTGTGCTAAACAAACTTTGAAAAAAAGGCAAAAAACAAGAATTACTGGATCAATGGCTGGTTTAAATCCTAAAGTGAAAGGATAAGTGTAAACAAAAGAAAAACCAGTCATATAGGAAGTAATTCTTTGATTTGGGTTAGGAACAAAGATGGGGAAATCACTATTCCGATTACAGTCATTGCAGAATATAGGGGCTAAGACCTCAGTGATCGAAGGAGGATAAGCAATAGAATAACTCAACCCAACAACTTATTTTCGAAGAGATTCTCTATCATGGTCAAAAGATAAGTCATTGGGTACTATTTCTTCCACTAAACGTTCTTTTAAAGGTTCAGTAGGTTCTTTACCCTTAGAAGATGATTTCTGAGTAAAAGAACCCCTAATTCTAGAGAGAGCACCAGAACTTGAAGAAGGTAAAGAAGAACCAGCAGAAGTACTACCACCACGGGAGGATCCTAGACTACAGAGTCTACGACCTCTACCCCTTCTATGACTAACAGGGAAATTGAGGAAATTATCTAAAATTGGAACTCTTCTAGGGTTTGGATTTGAAGACGCCATGGTGAAAGAGGACAAATTAAGGAAGAAGTGAATAGTGTTGAAGAATAAAGTATTCAGTAAAACTTTATGAAGAAGAAGACAAGAGAAAAAGGTTGTATTTATAAGATAATGACCGTCAAAAGTAAAAAGTGTAATGATGGAAAGAGTATAATAAAGGCAACTATCTCTTCATGAATAGTGAAGCCGTAAAAGTCTTGAAAAAAGGCTGCAAAAAAGTGTAGAATCTATAGAAGAATGATACGTGTATAGAGCATTAAATAGAAAAGACAATTGAAGCGTCAATGATGTCATAGCATTAATGATGGCAAAAATTCCCTTTTTAAAGAAATCCACTTCTCAAGTATTTAATTGATAAACAAATGGAAAGTAGGGGGGACTATTTGTATTGGAAAAAATCGAGTTTACATATTGGAGATAACGTGTCATGACACATGGATCAGTCAAATAGTCAAAGAAACAAAGTTAGCTAAGAGACACGAGCAATAACAGATGTGAGCAAAGATAGTGGAAAAGGAACGAGCAATTACTCAGGAGATGCAGTGTCCGCACATATTCAAGAGATTTAAAGCACAAAGATCAAATGCGATGAACCTGATAGTTACCAGATACAGTATTTAACGCATATCAAATACTGTAAACATTAGAGAATATTTTTTTAACGTCTGATTGTGTAACATATAATTAAATAACATCTATTACTCATTATTGCCTCATTATAGCTTAAGGTGAGGCTCACAGCCTCAAAAAGGCTATAAAAGGGGAAAGAACCAACAATTGTACGACACAAGGAATTACTGAAATATACTTGATTTACTTGCTTTCCTATTGTCTTATTCTCAAAATTGTTTCTTAATATTTTCTTCTGATTACTAATAGCCCGAGTTTTCATAAATTTCTAGCTTTGACCAAAGTCCTATTTTTTAGTTAAACAATATGTATAGGTAAAAACCTCATTTGACATATTTAGATTAGCCAACTGTAATAAAGCATTTGACGGCTAATGTGTCCTGATTACTTCAAAAGGTCGGGGTCAAGTTTAAAGGAGGAAGCAACGTTGAGGTCGAAGTTGACTCAACATATGATGAGGATGAGCTCCGATCATGTGTATGAAGTGGCGATTAGTCTTAGATTTTTGATCCCAGGGAATATTCTGTGGATATTTCCTTTGTTGTACTATCTAGGGTTTCATGACCCGTGTTTCCATATATATATATATAGGAAAAGATGTAGACAAGAAGGGGCATTGGACCTTTTGTAAGAAAATTCATCAACATTCTTTGTACAAGATTCTAACCTTATTGAATAGAAACAAAGCTTGACTTATTTTTACACTTTCCTTCTTTTATCCCTCTCTCCCAATACAAAAAGGATTGGAATGTAAGATTACTTGTCATTATCTAGAATTGCCAGAAAAACATCCGAGGATCTCATCTTTGTCTTGTTTTATTTGGCTCATTGATCGCACCTAACTCTAATCCTAAAAATGATAAGCGGTTGCTGCAAATATAATCCGGTTTAAAAGTCAAGAGTCGAATGCCACAGAGAACTAAGGCTTAGCTATGTCTGTTTAATCTCACTAAAAAGACAAGTTTGAATAATTTTCTAAATTATACAAGTTGAAATTTCTATTTCTAACTAATTAACTAGCAAATACTAGAAAGCGGTAAAATATCAATTAACGAGATAAAAGTTTGGGACTAAAGTAAGGAGGTCTAACGTTATGATTTTTTCAATTGTCGGAATCCTTCTAGCTATGTTCCCTACAATTTTGCCAATGTATTCTCTATTGATCGTGAGTACTTTAGGTACCGTAATTCTCTCTATAGTAACTACAATAATTTACTAGACATATTCTCTCAAACTATGCTAATTGGCTTTATCTAACTGCTCATTATGACCACGTCCAGGCTTTGTTATTTTTAAACCTGTCTTTAAACCCGTTGTATTAATTTATCACATATGTTAAGAGTGATGTTGTTCAACAACTACCTAAATATGTATCCTTTCTCAAGCAACACATAGTAAATAGTCACAATCAATCAATGTCCATTCAATCAACAACAATAAATACGTCGTTGAACAAGTAGAGAAATCCAACGACTCAATTATATAAAAGCATTACAAGAATTTATCCTACAAAAAGTTGCATCAAAACCCTAGATGACAAATTAACAATTCATAATAGTATATAAAACTACAATACTAAAAAGTATGATCAACAATCAAAAAATAGGAAGAGGAAGAAAAAACTCGTAGAATAATTCCCCGCCTTGCTCTTATTGTGTCTCTGCCACCTTAGGTCGAATATGTGTCAAAAGTGTATCCAACCTGCTAAAAATACTATTTTTCCATGTATATATACCAAGTAGGGTCGGGACCATATAATTATACCTCTCCTACATGAAAGGATAATTTTTCAGGTATGGACACTTGCGGTCGCGGTCCGGGCGCGGTATTTTCCCGCTGCACTACCTCATTTCGCGTTCTGGTTCGCGGTCGCAATTTCGGCCGCATTTTTCACCCTGTTCCACTTTGAATTTGAAAAAACGTATAACATAAAAGTTGTATTTCTTTGAGTTAACTTTCCAACCTTATATTATATAGCCCAAATTAAGTTCAGAGAAAAGCGTTATGTCTATTTTTTAGACAGTGCATAATATGCCTACTCGAGTCTTCGTTTGTCCTTAACTATAAAATTTGACCCCTGGATACGATCTCAGCTTAATTTCTTCGGCTTTTACTTGGAATTCAAAGCCCCAAATTACTTTAATTCATTCTATAACATCAACATAGCTCGGAATCACTTCTACAAGGTAAAACACACAGTTAATGCAAAACACCAGCGATTAAAGCTCAAACTCAATTAAAGTGCAGTAAATTAGAGTGTAATAAGCAATTAAAATACGTAATCCTATCATCACTCATCTACTATTTGAAAGTCATTTATTGTAATTTTTGCCCTGTTTTATACTTTCAAGTGTTTATTGCTCCATTATTATATCAAGCTATCTTCTTTAATATTATACATCAAATACTCACCGTAAAATGCTAAATTTTGTTATTCACTCTATATTGTTGTAATAACCAATAATAAAAATATTAAAATTTCTGAAATAGAAACAGAAATAAAAAGTTGGTAGAACCAGTTTTACAAAATAAATTCTAGAAAATAGTATAGGAATAAATCGAGGCCACTGAATACACAGTCTTAAGGAAATTATTCCCCTCAAGTGCCCTCTCATCGAGGCCACTGAATAAACAGTCTTAAGAAAATTATTCCCCTCAAGTTCCCTCCTAGGATAGACTGATTTAACTCACCAGTGTATTGGTACCAAAAACTCTGGTGAACTTCGAACCACTCAATCGTCGTAAAGTACACTGAAAAATATTGTGCAGAAGAAGAAGAAGAAGATAATCAGAAAATTTAGCAAGTAAAGATTCTGGGATTCAAGGCATATTTATAGACCATGTGTCACTGTTTCTGAAAGGCTGTGCACATGGGTTATTCCGGATTGAATTTTCATTAATTAATTAAATAATTGAAAGACATTTTATCCAAAATCAATCAATCTTTGACTGAAGCCAAGACGAGCGAGTGATAATGACGACGGCGCGAGCTTTGCCTTCTTATATACTTTTTAAGAGTTAGAAGAAGAGCAATTGTATATATACCCATCAAAAGTCGTTTCTTCCTCCAATATGGGACAATGTCCTTTTTTGATGAAAATTGCTTTTTATTTCATCAAAAAAAAGTCATTACATATCTAGATTAATGTTTCCCATTAATCTCAGATAGCTATATACAAGTAAATCTGCCTATGCAAGCAAGCACTAATGGAACTATTAAACTAAATCATCCTATTTACAAATTCAAATCTTGTTTTCCACTTGACTTTCTTTCTTTCTTTGATGTGTGTATGCGTTGCCACTTCTCTACAAACTTCATCAATTCTAAATCTTCCTTTGTTGAATCTCATTGAGTTTCTCTTTCGCCAGATACAGTACACAACCATTGCACAAGATGCTACAGTCATTTCTACTATCTGCTCCTTCTTTTTAGCCATGCTGTTCATCCAGTTCAATTCTTGGCTCCAGTCTCCAATCTGGCTTGTATGTCCCAGCCAATGTAGTATCATTTCCCACAGCTTTCTAGTACTTTGACAACCAAAGTATAGATGTTCAATCCTTTCCTCAGCCTGACCACAAAACACACACTCTGCTTACACATTGATGCCAAATTTGGTAAGTCTATCCACTATTGCTAACATTTGATTTATAGCTAAGCACATGTGCAACTTAAATCTGGGATGTATCTGTAAGTGCATGTGGATGCTCTTCCTCTCAACCTAATTGAATTGTGGCTGCATTTGGATGTATATCTTGTGAATTTGGAATTTTCCTTTCTTCGCATAGTTTTCCAGAATCCCTGCAATCTCTTGCTTGTCTGTACTCATTTTCAGTACTTCATCTCTTGCATCCATAATATTTCTTACCACCCATGCTGCTATTTTGGGTGTAGGAATCTCCTCGATCTTTTTCCTCTTTATGTAATAGGTGTGTGCCCACCTAATCCACAAAGTGTCTTTCTTTATGGCCAATGCCTATAAGTATTTTAAAACTGCTGCCTTATTCCATAGCCTCATGTTCATCACATTTAATCCTCATGCAGACTTAGGCTGATATATTGTATCCCATGCAATTAGTGCTTTCCTAGAGATTTCATTTGATCCAGTCCACAAAAAGATCCTGCATAGTATCTCTATCATCTTCATGATCTTTTTTGGAATCAAGAATATTTGACCCAGTAAGTTTGGACTCCAAATAATACTGATTTGTTAAGTTGAATTCTTCCAAAGTATGAAAGCAACCTTGTTTACCAGCATCTGATTCTCTCTGTTATCTTTTCAACTAATGGCAGACATTGATGTATATTGAGGTTCCTTGCAAACAGTGGTACTCCCAAGTATTTGAAAGGTATACTACCTTCTGTGTATCCAGAGAGCTATATCAATTCTTATTTGATATGCTGTGGGACTCCTGCTGTATATATTGAAGTCTTTTTTGCACTAGCTTACAATCTTGAAGCTTGTGAGAGTTTGTTGAACATATTTTGCAATGCATTAACTGATTTTTTCTCACCCCTACAAAACATTAAAAGATCGTCAACAAAACAAATGTGTGTCACTCCCAGCTTCTTGCATTTTGGGTGGTATCTGAAGTCCTTCTGATTTGCAAGTGTACTCGTCTCCCTCTGCAGATACTCCATAGCAATTACAAACAGGTGAGGTGACATTGGATCTCCTTGCCTGAGTACTCTTTTTGCAGGGAATGGCTTAGTAAGTCCTCCATTAAGTGTTAAAGAATAGGATACTGTTGTCACACACTCCATGATGCACCATATGAACTTCTGTGGGAACCCCAAGTCTGTGAGCATGCATCTTAAAAAATGCCCATCCAGGGAATCATAAGCCTTTTATAAGTCCACCTTGAGAGTACATCTTGGTGACAAACCTTTCCTGTTATATCTATTGAACAGTTCATGGCTAAACAGGATGTTATCCACTATACTTATCCCTTCTATGAAAGCAGATTGTATTTGTCTAATCAAGCCTTCAATTACATTTTTTATCCTTTTAGTCATAATTTTGGCAATGATCTTATAAACTGTAGTGCAGCATGCTATAGGTCTGTAATCCTTTACATTTGTTGGATTTGTACCTTTTGGGATCAAAGTAATTATTATACAATTCCATGCTTTCTTCATCCTGCTTGTTTGAAAAAAGAACCTCACATCTGCATAAACATCCTGTTTAACTTCATTCCAGTTCATTTTGAAAAACTCTACTGGGAAACCATCCACTCCACGTGCTTTATCATTTGGCATGTCCTTTACTGCTGCATCAATTTCCTCATAAGTGACCTCCTGTATTAACTCCTGTTGTTGTTGCAGTGCTAGACACACTCCTTTTTTTATGATCTCTGTATTAGGACATGGCTTAATCCCAGTATCAGTCCCCATTAACTGCTTAAAAAAAGTGTCAAACTCCTTTTCCAGCTCTTTAGGTTATGTGATTCTGAATCCCCCTGCATCATATACTAATGATATTACATCCATGCTTGCTCTCATTTTCAACTGAGCATAGACATATCTAGAATTTGAATCTCCATGATCTACCTAGTTCACTTTTGATTTTTGCCTCAGTATTATTTCTTCTATTGAACTCCATTTCTCTATATCCTGTAATATCTTCTTTTCTTCCTATATAAATTCTGATCAAAGGGACTAATTTTCATGTTATTCTGTACATATTCCAGTTGTTGCCTATGATAGCTCAATTTTTTCTTATTACTTGATATCTCTTTATTTAGTTCCTTGCTGAAACCTTCATTTATTGCAGTTTCAGCCATACATTATCCATAGGATCACACTCTTTCTTCTGCCTCCATATTCCTTCAAGCATTGGTTTGAATTATGTATGCTCCATAGTCACCATATACATTTTGAATGGCATGGTATATTGGTTCTTCCTCTTTCAGATTTGGATCACTGTAGGAGAGTGATCTGATACTCCGGGCTCTAGATAGACCGCATCCACATGTCCATAGTCCTTGATCCACTCAAAGTTTTCAAAGGCCAAATCAATTCTGCTATACACTCTATCATCTGCATGTTGTTTATTACACCAGGTATAAAAGTATCCTTTTGTGTTCAGTGTTGTCAATTGGATTGAGTCAACACAGTCCTTGAAATACTTTATCTCATTCATTGTAACTGGAAGTCCCAACTCGTCCTCAGTACTTAGTAAACTATTTTTTTTTTAAATTAGGATCATTTCCATTGATTTCAAAGAAATGTACAGTGCAGTTCCATAGTAGTAGCATGGACAAGCTACTACTCATTTACAATTAGCTTCTAAACTAATACAAACACATACAAGCTATATTAATATGTATCTATTTAGCTATAGCTAAGGATAACAGTTTAGTTGACGCAACCCCTCATGCCATCTTTTACAATTTCTGCTTCGGGTATGAATCAACAGTGCCACTTCTCTACAAAACTGATCTTCAACAAAAACCTTGCTATCAAAACGAATAGAGTTCCTGGCTCTCCAGATCAATGCAACAATAGTGACAAAAGCAGTAGCAGCGAGTGCTTTATGCCAAATTTTGCTCCGAGCCTTGCTGCATATCCATTGAAGTTCATTCTCCCAAGTACTAACTGTTCGATTATATCCGTCACAACAACATATTCTGAGCCATAATCGATTAGTGACTGGGCATGCAAAGAATAAATGCTCAAACCTTTCTTCCTGCTGTTTACAGAATACACATTCAACAGGTGCATCAATTCCATACTTCTGCAATCTGTCAATAGTAAGCAGCCTGTGTTGAGCAGCCAACCATACTGTGAATTTGTGTCTAGGTTGTACATTAAGAGCCAGCATCACATTCCTCCAATCTACCTTATTGTAAGTAGGCAACATTGTAAGGTATAGCTTTTGGATTTGAAACTTGTCCAGTTTGCACGTTGATTCAATTTGCTAAAGAGATTGCCTTGCAACTGTTGGTTCTCCATAACAGCAATCCTGCAGTTCAGAATCTTTCTAACAACCCAAGAGGCATTTTTTGGCAGAGGCATAGAGCTAACATCATACTGTTTTATGTAGTAGCATTGCAGACATTTGATCCAAAGACAATCCTTCTTCCTGGCCAGATCCCAAAGGAGTTTTGTACTAGCTGCCATATTCCAGACAGCCATATCAATGATTTAAAGTCCCCCAGCAGAAACAGGTTTACAGACCTTTTCCCATGCAACCAAAGCCCTTTTAGACACAGATGCACTACCTGTCCATAGGAAAGACCTACAAATTGCTTTAATAACCTTCAAAACCTTCTTTGTCTATATGAATACTTGTGCCCAATATGTCTGAATGCCAAATATAACAGCTTTAATCAATTGGCATCTCCCTGCATAAGAAAGCATTTTGGCGGACCAGCATGTGACTCTAGCAGTTATCTTCTCAATCGGTGGTGAGTATTGATGTATAGCAAGCTTTTTAGAGCTAAGTGGAATCCCTAAATACTTAAAAGGAAGCTGACCCTCAATGAACCCCAACTGCTCCATGATTTCTACTCTAACAGATTGTTGTACACCAGCCAAATAGACAACACTCTTGTTAATGTTAGCTTGCAAGCCAGAAGCTTCAAAAAGCTGGAGGAAAGCCTCTTGTAAAATCTGGATAGAAATAACATCAGCTCGACAAAACATAAGAAGATCATCAGCAAAACAAATATGCACACAGTTTAGTTTCCTGCACTTAGGATGGAAGTTGAAATATCCATTTCTGTGTAACTGATTCAGTATCCTGTTCAAATACTCCATTGCAAGAACAAACAAATAAGGAGACATAGGGTCACCTTGTCTAATACCCCTCCTTGCAGTGAAAGGCTTAGTGAGGCCCCCATTCAGTACCAAGGAATATGAGACAGAAGTTACACATACCATTATCCAATTAAGGAACTTTGCTGGGAATCCAAGGGCAATGAGGTCCTGCTTAAGAAAGCCCCATTCCAAAGTGTCATAGGCCTTCGTTAAGTCCACCTTAAGGACACATCTAGGGGATACTCCTTTCCTTGAATATCCCTTGAAGATTCATGGCTGAGCAGTATATTATCAATGATGCTTCTGCCTTCAATAAATGCTGACTGAGCCTGGCCAACTATACTGCCAATAACAGTTTTCATCCTCTTTGTAATAGTTTTGGAAATGATTTTATACACAGTTGTACAGCAGGCAATAGGTCTATAATCTTTGACAGTTGTAGGAGTATTAACTTTAGGAACAAGTGCAATAGCTGTAGTATTTATCATGTTGGGCAGATTGCAAGTAGTGAAGAAGTCCATAGTAGCAGCAATTATATCTTCCTGTACTATCTCCCAGTTGCTAGTGAAGAATTCCACAGGAAAGCCTCCACACGTGGTGCTTTATCCTTTGGCATGTCCTTTAGAGCTTCTGTAATCTCCTCCACTGTGACCTCTTGAATTAACATTCTTTGTTGTGATAAGTAAGACAAGGACCTTCCTTCATAACAGCAGTATTGATACAAGGGAGTTCAACAGCACATTCTCCCATCAATGACTTGAACACTTTAATAAATTCCTGTTCTACAACTAATGGATCTGTTAGCTTTATACCTGATTCAGTATATATAGAACTAATATTATTCTGGCTAGTTCTGATCTTCCATTGAGCATGAAAATACTATGTATTAGCATCTCCACATTCAATCCAGTTGGCTTTGGATTTCTGCCTCATAATCTGCTCCTCCACCTTGCTCCATTTCTCAATTTCATACAATGCTACTTTCTCATCATTGAACAAATTCTGTGTAAATGGACTGTCTTGCAGCTGGCTTTGTACAATATCCAGTGTCTCCCTAGCTTGAATAAGCTTCTGCTTATAGGAAGACATCTTGCTATTAATCCCCTTTAATTGCTGCTTCAAGGCTTTTAGTTTGTTCCATACCTGCTGCATAGGTGGTCCTTCACAGTGTTGTGACCAAGTTTGTTCCAGAATAGATTTAAACTGAAGATCCTCCATAATTGCAATGTAGAATCTGAAAGGTTTGGGGTGTAGAAGTCTTTGACTGCCAAACTTGATAAGTATGGGAGAGTGATCAGATACTGAAGGGTTCATGAACTCAGCCTCTAGGTGCCCATACTGTTGAATCCATTGACAGTTACCCAAAGCCCAGTCAATTTTACTATATACTCTAGTATCAGTATCCTGCTTATTGTACCAAGTATAATACCACCCTTTAGCTCGAAGGGGAGTAAGTTGAATGGAATCTATAGTCTCCTTGAATCCTCTGGTTTCAGCATCAGTGACAGGAGATCCAATTCTGTCTTCAGAGTTCAAGACAGTATTGAAGTCCCCACTAAGTACCCAAGGATCCTGACTGGGAATATTTACTGCCTGCAAATCACACCACAACTGTTCCCTATTGCTTGCAGTATTATGAGCATAAACTACACTCATATGAGTTCTGACTTTACCTTGAACATCTTCTAACATACATTGTATAAACTGATCAGTCACATTAGAAATAAGGACTTCAATATGTGGTTTCCAAAGCAGCCAAATCCTACCATTGACAGCCTTAGCATAGTTGCATTGAACCTTCCATCCTTTAGAAATCTTAGCAAGTATCCTTTTAGCTTTATGCTCTTTAACTCTAGTTTCAAGAACACCTATGACATCTACTTTATTTACAGACAGAAAGCTTTTTAATTCTTCCTGTTTGTGGGCTTGTTTAAGCCCTCTTATGTTCCAAGTAGCAATAATCATGAAGTATTAGAAAGAATGCTCCAAGAGGGTCCTGGATCCACCTGTTGTCCTCTTCTACCAGCATCCAGAATAACTACAGTAGACTTCCCCTTATTGGCTATCAATCATAACCTCACTGATCCTAGAAGGTACCCATATAGCTGTTGTGTTTCTGCCAGAGCCAACTAGTTCATGCTGTTCCACAGTACTATTCACCAGCTACATATCACCAGTATGTTGCTGATTCCCAATAGTACTAGTCTCCAGTTGCACTGCCTCACTAATATGTTCTGGTTGAGTTGGAATAGGTACCATTGCATCTGCAACAGTCTTAGGTACCCACTCCTGTTTAGTAACTTTGACCTGCCTTGGCATTCTAGCTCGCTGCCTTCTGCCCTTCTCCTGCTCACCATTAACCAGTTCTACATCATTGCCTACATTATACCAGCATTCAACAGCATCATGGCCAAATTTCAAGCAATGATTGCAAAATCTAGGTTTCCAATCATATTCAATCTGTTGCACTTTCATACCAAAAGGAGTTTCAATTTCAATCTGATCAGGTAGGGGATAAGCAGCATCAACTTCTACTAAAACTCTTGCAAAAGAGATCTTCTCATAATGTGCTGTGAATTTATCCGTGTACAGTGGTCTGCCCACTGCACTAGCCAATTTGCTCAGAACATCAATAGACCAGTAACCCACCGGAAGGCCAGGGAATATAATCCATACAGGTACAGTGCTGAGGATATCATTTTGAAAAGAAAAATCAACCTCCCATGGTTTCAACACCATATTCTTGTTTCTGTACGAGTATGGCCCAGTTTGCATAACTAACTCTTTATCCTCTTTACTATTGAAGCGAAATATGCAGTATCCTTCAACATGCAACAGTATCTGAGGTTTGGAAACAAAATTCCAAAAATGCATCACGAAATTCTCCATCATTTTAGCATTTGGATTATCTCCAATTACATATCCGATTAATGCATTTTCCCAGTAATCTACCTGAGATTGTAGATCCTCTACACTGATTTTAACTACCTTCTGGCCATCTCTTTCAATCGGAGGTACAAATGAGAGTGCCTTACCCATTTGTGCATCGCGATTTCCTCTAACAACTTCAACAGCAGTCGGAAGTGATTTTCCTGAGTCACTTACTTCAGAGAATTGGAGTCGTCTCGCAGTCGAGTTAATCGGAACTTCAGTTTGGTCCATCGGATTTGTATTTACAGTTGCTTCAACCTCTGCATGCCAGTTCTCTGGCGATTGGAATTTCTGTGGAAGGAAATTCCCAAAGGTTAGAGGTTCCAGTACCATAGCGACACCGTGAGCAGAGGTAACGAGTTGCACATGGGCTATCGGAGCAGTCGGAGCAGCATTTCGACGGCAGCGAGCCATTTCCGGTACAATTGCGATCTTGCTATTGTGCGCCGAAGTAGCAGTTATTGTTTTATTGAGGTGCTATTATGCGCCGAGAGCATTCCCAATTTCCATTTTTTGAGAGTAGATTTACTTACTTTGCTTTATGCTGAAGAAACTATTGAAGTCCCCACATATGAGCCATGGGGTTTGAGTCTGACTTCCAATCATTTGCAGTTCACTCCATAAGCTAGTTCTCTCCTGTTGTTTATTTCTAACATAGACCATTGTGAAAAAAATTCGGTTTCCAGTTAATGCATCCTTTAATTCACAATGTATACATTGATAATGAACTTGGATAACATTAACTGCTATATTTGCCTTCCATAATAACCAGGTTCTACCATTTTTTGCTTTTGTATAGTTGCAGCAGTATCCCCAGTCTCCTGCTACTTTGTACAATATTATTTTTGTTTTTTCCCTTTAACTCTGGTTTCTAAACATCCTACTATATCTACCTTATTCTTCTGCAAAAAGATTTTCAGTTCTTTTTGCTTATAGTGCTTATTAAGCCCCCATATATTCCATGTGCTTATAATCATGGGGGTGTTGTATATCACCAGGACTAAAGCCCCCTCCCTGTGCAATAGTTTGACTCAGTTCACACAGTATCTGAAATCTGTTTGCGCTACTTCCTTCGGTATAATTTTGCTGCTTATCAACTTCTTTGTTTTGCTCCCCATTTCTAGGAGCATTTTGCACCATCTTGCCTTTCTGCTTTTTCCCATCTTCATGTAGTTCTTCCCCTTCTCCTGTGCTATTCTGCATACCCTTTATCTCTTCCTGCCCTTCATCCTTCTCGTGCTATTTTTTAGGTTCCCATTTCTGAATGATTCTTCTTCTTCTTATCCTATTTTTTTCTCTTGGGGCCTGAAATTCCTCAGTTTCCTCAGGTTTGTTTGACTTCCAGTATTCAAAGACATCATTCCCAAAGTGTAAGCAGTCATTACATAACAGTGTAAGCAATCAGTACAGAACTTAGGCTTCCACTCATACACTATTTCCTGTTGTTTAACACACGTTAGAGTTATAACTTCAATACTCTCCACTAGTGGTTTAGTTATATTAACTTTCACTAGAACCCTTGTACAGGAAATCTTTCATAGCTCAGCAATATATTATCCGTATACATCAGGATTCCTACACCACTTGCTACCTTGCTTAGTGCATCTGCTATGCAATATCCTACTGATAGGCTAGGAATGTGGATCTACGGTGGAATTGTAGTGATACATTTAGGATCAAATTGAAAATCTCTCTCCCAGCTTTGCAATATCAATGGTTTGTTATGGTAATTATAAGGTCCTGCTGGCATGACTGCTTCTTTATCCTTCACATTTGAAAGTCGAAAGACAAAGTAGCCTTCATGATGATATAGAATCTGAGGTTTATCTACAAAATCCTATACAAACTCTACATAGCTCACCATTGATTTCTCATAAGAAGTATCCCCCAACACATATCCAATTAAAGCATTATCCCAATATTCCTTAGGCTCATTAACATCTTCTTCCTCAATTTGTATAATCACCTTACCTTCTTTGTGGCTAGGTGGCACATATTCCAGTTGCATCCCCATTTGCGAGTATCTATTTTGCTTCCTTCGCCCTTGTTCCTATCTCAGCTTCTTTGACCTTCACTTCTAGATCAAGATTTGAGATCTCTGATGATCCAACTTCTGAAAATTGAAGTCGTTTTTGGACTCGTTGGCAGCTGTTCCTTCCCTTTTTGAACACTGATCTCAGTGTTCTCACCTTCACTGTTCCATTGCTTACTGTTCATCAGCTCATCTTCACTTAGCTCTTCTTCTTCACGAATTGGTTGAAAAACAAGCTGGTAAAAAACTTCCAAAAGTTAACGGTGTTATAGTTTGTGCTCTGGAGTTCACCGGCTGGGTAACATCATCCGCCGACGGTGGTTGTTTGCGTCTCCTAGCCATCAGAGGTGCACGTTAGCCTGCCTTGGCTTATCGTGCGCCGAAAGCATTAGAGTGCATTCCTCTCTGATTATTTTGGGACAATGTCCTTTTGCTAAGGAGGAAAACTCAAATATTTCATTGTTTTTCCATTTTCCATTCACCTTCTTTAAGGTACACCAAGCTTAAAAGCCCAACAAATTTATCATTGAATATTAATATTGGTTATAATTAACCTTTTTTTAGCAAATCTAATTATATAAAACCAAGATCTATTTTTTAGGTCATACAATATAGAGCTTTATCGAATTAGGAGAATTCCAGCAATGTTTTTAGGAAAGAGAACCTCCTTTTTCAAGTTTCCGCAAAGAGATCATGTTTTCTCTGAAACTAATTAATTTAATATTGTGAATGCATATGAATAAGTAAATTATGAGAAGATTTTGTGCCAAACAAACCCTTAGCCATAAAGGATAAATTAGCCATAAAGGATAAATAATTTATGACAACTTGTGTACTCCATAATCAAAGTGCGATATGTAATTTGGTTGCTATGTTGATATGTGAAAAGTGCTACGTACGTCTGTTTTGTTAGGTAAAGTATATGACACCATTATATTAGCACAAAATGGATCGACCTTTTTTTTTCTTGAATAGATAGATGTATAATATCAATAATTAGGTAACGTCACACTTTAAGCGCGAATAATAATATGTTTGGTCAAACATTTTAAATTGCTTATCTTAAAAAAATACTTTTCTCTAAAGTATTTTTAAAAAAAATACTTTCAGTGAAAAAATATTTTGTGTTTGACAATTAATTTTAAAAATATTTTTGATCAATAGTTAATAATTGATGAAGCTTTTAAAAAGTGTTTCTAAGTGTATATTTTTTAAAAGTATTTTTCAAAAAGTACTTTTAGGAAAAAACTATTTTTTCCAGCTTCTGAAAAATTAAACTTCTGATCATACTTAAAAGCACAATTTTTCCATTCTAAAAATTTGGCCAAATATTTAAATTTTAAAACAAAAAAAAATTTAACTTAAGAAAAGTTTGACCAAATATGGTATAGTTTTTCCAGATTGGCCGAAATATTACAAGCAGAGATCGAAATCTTCCTACCCAATTAACTTGTACTTTTGGTAGAACCTAAACTTACTTTATATAATATTTTATAGGAAAACTTACACAAATATTTCAAATAAATCTTAACTTACTAATTTCTAGTTATAAATGATAGATTTATCAAAACTAGCTAATAAAAATTAAAAACCAAATAATAGGGTTCTTCTCTCAATGATTCACATGCAAAAATCACCTTTCATATTTATAAATGTGATTAGCAACACTAGATATAAGACGGAAAGGAAATTTTATGGATGAGGTATCAAATAAAGTAAAAAAATACAAAAAATATATATAATATTTTAAAAATCTAAACAAAAAAGGAACTTTTTCAATAGGTATAATTGAAATTCATTGAAAATATATAGATAAGTCAATATATAAAATTTGAGGAAGAGCGGAGGTGATTTGGACTGATTTTGTATCAAAATTCATAATTAAATCGAGTTAAAAAAGTCTTCTGCAATACATGTATCAAACATACATCACGCATATATCTTACACACAGGTATACATGGATATACATGTGATACACAATAGATACATATATGATACATATGTGATACATAAATGATACATAGTGTGATACACATATCATTTTTTCATGTTCAGTTTTTACCGAATTTTCAATTCAAACCGCCTCAAAACTTCACCAAATCATCCCAAAACTGAGATTCAAGCTCCTTAAGTTGTGCGCAATCTATTCTAATAACACCCACTCAAAACAAAGCAAAAACTTAATTTTTTTGCTACAAATAGCTAATTGACTAATTTGACTAATATTAATAATATTTTATCAATTGATTAATTTTATAATAAGCTACTTATAAATGAACATAGCGGGTAATTTTCCTATTTTATATGGAAAATGAGCTAGCTCTGTTTTAAAAGGAACAAAACGTAGTACTTCAGCACAATGTAGGGATGGTAATAGATGTGAGTGTCACTATGCATGCACGCACACAGTAATTTTCTTTAAAATTATTTGATCATAAAAATAGGATTGATAATCTGAAAAATGATGCAACTAACGGTAAATTAGATTGATAATGAAAAATATATGTCGATAACTAAAAAGTTCGATCTTGGAGATGCACATATCATATCTCTGTCGTCCTTTTTCACCGAGGTCCCCTTCTATTAATGAGAGATTCCCGGATTGATCTTCTTTTATTTTTCTATTTAATTTTTACTATATATAATTTCCTTAAATTAAAACTAGTTGCTATTTGGAACTAGAAAAGTATATAAGTTATGTGGTCCAACGTTTGAAATAGTGCAATAATATCAGAAAATACGGATCTGTTGACAGCACTACCTATTAATTAAAATTAGTTGCGGTAAGCCACGAAATATATTTATTAAAATATACTATAAAAAAAATTAATTAGAAAATTATAAGAGATAAGCAAGAAAAAATAGAAAGAAGAAAGTTAATAAATTATGATATTAGTTACTCCATCCGTTCAAATTTATGTGAACATGTGTTGACTGGACATGAAATTTAAGAAAAAATAAAAACTTTTTGAACTTGTGGTCCTAAACTAATGTTGTAAATTGGGCCGGGGCCGGTCCTAAATGGGCTTCGTGGGCCCGAGCTATGGCAGTCCTGGGCTTCGTGGGCTCAGTGGGCGAGACCATCCCGTGACGGGCCTAAGCCCATGTGGTCCCGGGCTTAGCGGGCCAGGTCTGTGGGCTTAGCGGGGTTTTTTATTTTTTTTATCTAAGGCAATATCTTGTATAGTAGTTATTAGTATAATATGTGTATGTATATATATATATATATATATATATATATATATATATATATATATATATATATATATATGTATGTATATATATATATATATATATATGTATGTATGTATATATATATATATGTATGTATATATATATATATGTATGTATATATATATATATATATATATATATATATATATATTCTCTTACTTATGGCAAAATTATTAGTGTTTGCACACAGGAAGATTTAGCTGTTTGTAATGATATTAAGATGAATTATCATATCAAAAAGAATAGACTAAATGAAAGAAAACAATTAGGAGAATTTTGTGATCAATTTGCTTTTGATATTCCTCGTTCTTCAAAAAGAAAAAAGAAGATTTCTAGTTCTAAAGATGATAGGAAGCGTAAGTATAAGAAAAAGTTGTTTAAATCCCGTGATAAAACAAACTGGGATAAAAAAGATAAGAATTTTTATAAAAAGAAGGGTAAGAAAGATTACAAAAAAAGGATTAAGTGCCATAAATGTGGTAAATTTGGTCACCAAAAATGGCATATCTTTCTTAGTCTTCCTTCCCTTAATGGAATGAGCACAACAAGGTACTAATAGCACCATTAAAAGGAAAAGAACTAAAAGAAGATGTTCCAAAGTACAAGTTACACCATAGTCTACATTGTATCTCTAACAAAACTTATAAATCCTCCAAGGTTCGGAGGAGGTTGCGTTGGTCGTGGTGGAAAAGAAGCTTGTTCATCACCACTTCCGGGCGAAGCCGAATCCTCCGCAAGTTCCGCTATCATTTCTTCATAAGCTTCATCTGTCGCCGGTTGTGATTCTGCAATTCCAAAGTTTCTTCTTTCTGAGCGGATCCAATCTCTAAATAGTACTGATTTTTTCAAGCTATATTCATAGACGCTCTATGATCACCTATTTGCAGTCCTGCTTGACTGAAAGCGCTCTCTAATGCAACAGTTGAAGCTTGAGTTGATAAAATAGTTCGAGCCATCCTTGCAAGAACCGAAAAATATTTTTCCCTTGCCTTCCACCATTCCAAAAGATCAAAAGAGGTGTCTGGATTCTCCTTTTCAAGTCCCTGAGACAAATAAACTTGAAACTCATTTAGATGTCAAGTTTCATCATAATTATCACATTGAGAACCCCTGAACTCCGTCCAAGATTTAAGAGTTTTTAAGCCCGCGGCTCTTTTAGACGATTGTGAGCTAGATGAAGTAGGGGTTGGAATATTTCGCCTAGCATGCTCTAAGGCAAGTTGATAAGTATTATAAACTATTTGAGCATTAATTTTAATTGAGACTTTTGCATCTGCAAGTATAGCAACTTCCCCATTTGAAAGATCTAAAGCCTTATAAATGTTTGAATACCAAAAATGAGGACATCCCAATTTTATTATAGGATTTAACATTGCAGCAACACCAAAAATAGGAGGGATAGGGAAAAAATATTTTTTAAACTTTTATTTCATTTCATTTATAGCAAGTTCATAAATATCTCCACCCTCACCAAATTCAACAAACAAATCAGATAGTACTGCAATATAAATTAAACAGTTTGAAATAGTATGATAATATTGCTCAGATAATTCATTTGTAGCAACTTGAAAATATTCAAAAAAATCTAAAAGAATTTTAACATTCGTCCAATCTTGAGTAGTAAGCATTTCATCATCATCTTCATCACCTACCCGAGAATTAAACTTTGCATTAATTGGGTTTCTATATTCATATGCAACTACTAAACTTTCGTATATACAATTCCATCTAGTCGGGTAAGGTTTAGGAACCTTTCTTTATCTAAGGCCATATTCATCACATTTTGAATACTCTCTAAGTCTAGTTATTCGAATTGAATAAAAAAGCCAATTAAGAGTCATTCTAACATTTTCAATTTCTATATTTGAAATTCAAATACCATCACCAAAAATTAAATGATAAATATGACAAATACATCTAACATGAAAAATATTAGTAAATGTAGGATTTCATGTTTTTGTAAGCATGCCTATAGCACTAGTGTTACTAGAAGCATTATCCATCGAAAGTGCCATTATTTTATCGTTAAGTAAAAATATCTAGAAACATCTGAAACAGTGTTAGCTATAAACTTACCTGTGTGACGTGAATTAATTATTCTATACGCAATTATGCGTTTTTGCATTGTCCATTCCCCATCTATCCAATGACTTGTAACAGTTAGATAATCACAATCATTACCACTTATACCAATATCAGTAGTAATAGAAATCTGATTAGGTATATGAGTAAATACATACCGTAAATATTATTCATATTTATGTTTGAATTTATAAATATTGCTCTTAACTGTTGCGCGAGGCCAACCTTTATAAGTAGGATTAAAAACTCTTCTAATATAATGAACCCAATTAGGATTAGAAGCAAAAGTATAAGGTAAGTACATAATCGTAATCATCTTTGCTAATTCTTCACGATCTATATTTGGATCATAAGATAAAATACCTCCGATGACAGTGTTAATTCCTGATTGAACTAGATTTGAACATGTACTAGGGTTTACTGCAGAATCCACACTTGTCCCCTCTTGCTGCGCTTGCATTTGTAAAAATATAGCCTTATCTCTAGGGTGTGTTTTTATGTTCCTAGTCAAACTACCCGTTCCGCTACGGTCTCCAGTATATTTATGTTCCATTAATTTCTCACAAGTTTTTCACTTAGCCTTATTTTGTTCTCTTACTTGAGTAAAAAAATTCCAAACTAATGATGTTTCTTGACATTTAGCAGGTTGTCTATTAAAAGTAGGAGTTTGTACAGATGGGTTGGTCGGTGTATTAGTTGGGTTATTAACATGACTAGTAGGTGTATCGTCTAAATCTGGTGCTTGGTTTTCATCATCATCATCATCCTCATTTTCCTCTAAGATAGGTTGATTAGGATAAAGAGCATTCATAATTTCATCATCTAATCTAACACCTGGTGCAACATTATGGAGAAATTCATAATCGGTAAATTGAAAACAAGGGTGATCACTATCAAGAATTAGAGGAGGAGGAGGAGGTCATCTAGGTTGGTGACTACTTTCAACTTGCTTATCTTTTCTAGCTCGGGGAGCCGGGGAAAGAGTACTATTATGGCCACTACTTTCAACAGTTTTATCTTTTCCTTTAATAAATATTATTTTCAAATAAAATACTATATTAATTATAATTATGAAAACTAAACCACAAAAAAATATATTCTTAAAACGTAAGAGTTGAAACGAGTTTACCGGATTGCCGAACAACTTCTTGAAAATTAAAAATCGTTGAAAACTTGAAAACTTCAATTCAACACTTCACAATTTTTCATGAATTTTCAACAATAAATTAAGCAATAGTAGTAGAAAGATTGAGAGATATTGATGAATTGGTGATTAAAAATGAAAGAATGAGGGGGTATTTATAGTTGAAAAATAGCCAAAAGTATAATTATATAAAGTTTAGGGCCAAATAGCCATTTTATAAACTTAAAAACGGTCAACTTGTCAGCCCAAACGACTATATTTTCAATATGGCCGTTGGAAAATTTTAAAAATAAATTTAAAAAAATAGCCGTTGGGCCTGCCAGACCCGGTTGACGGTCATGGGCTAAACGGTCCGGGCTTGTGGGCTTTTCCTATTAGACCGGTCCATCACGGGCTTCTCAGGACCGCCAGGACCGGCCCACCAGACCCGCTAGGCTCGCGGGCCCGGTCCGGTTCAGGCCCGACCCACTTTACAGTGCTATCCTAAGCAAGTAAAAAAGATCTTTAAGGTATTTGTGTGGTTATAAAAGCTTCTCATTAAGGGAAGAATTGAAAGTTTAACCTAAGTTATTTTCAAATTTAAAAAATGTTCATTCTTTTTAGAATGGATCGAAAAAAGAAATAAGTTCACGTAAACTGAAACGGAGGAAATAGTTGATTTGACCGGTGTGAATTAACTAAGAGCATTATGACACGACTAATAAATTTAATGTTATCAACAAGAGACTTTATGAATAATTAGCGTGCCTCTTGCTAGCTAAGGCCTAAGAGTTAAAATAGGTGAAGCGCGCACACACACACACACACACACACACACACACACACACATATATATATATATATATATATACACTTAAATTTGTCATGAGCATCAAGTAGACGCTTTAATAATATTCTGGCCGCGCCGGTGGACATAAAGGAGATTGGTGGTGAAATGCAATTGTCCAAGGAAAGCTAGAGGAGAAGAAGGCAGCTTACTTGCGGTTAGTAGGGAGCTCTAGCGAGGAGGATAATAGAGCGAAACGTATAAGATAGCTAGGAAGGAGGCGAAGATGGCAGTAACAGAGGCTAAGACGACAGCTTTTGCTCGTCTGTATGAGGAACTAGGTAACAAAGACGGGGAGAAGAAGTTATTCCAACTCGCTAAGCTGAGAGAGAGGGTGTCTCGGGATCTTGATTAGGTGAGGTGCATAAAAGATGAGGATGGCAAAGTTTTGACGGGGGATGACCAGATTAAGAGGAGATGGCAGACCTACTTTCATAAACTTCTAAATGAAGAAGGGAATCAGGATATTGTACTAGGTGGAGTGAGGAACGCCGACATCCCCATGAATAAAGCTATTGTATGGACATTGAGGTCGATGAGGTCATCGAGGCAATGCGTAAGATGAGGGGGCAAAGCTACCGGGCCAGACGAAATTCCTGTTGAACTTTGGAGGTGTGCGGGTAGAGCAGGATTGGAATGGCTTACTAGGTTGTATAATGTGATATTCAAGACTAATAGGATGCCTCAAGAGTGGAGGTGGAATACAATGGTTTCGTTATATAAGAACAAAGGCTATATCCAGAGCTGCAACAACTATAAAGGTATCAAATTACTGAGTCATACCATGAAAGTCTGGGGGAAAGTGGTAGAGATGAGAGTGCGAAGGACGGTGTCTATATCAGACAACCAGTTCGGGTTTATGCCAAGGCGATCTACCACAGAAGCTATCCATCTTATTAGGAGGATGGCAGAACAGTACAGGGATAAGAAGATGGATCTCTACATGGTGTTTATTGATCTAGAGAAAGCATACGACATGATGCCTAGGGAGGTCTTATGGAGCTGCTTAGAGGTTAAAGGGGGTACCGGTAGCCTACATTAGGGTGATTAGGGAATGTATGAAGGAGCTAAAACTAGGGTTAGGACAGTAGGAGGCGATTCTGAGTATTTTCCAGTTGTTACGGAGTTTGCACCAAGGGTCTGCACTCATTCCTTTCCTTTTTGCCCTGGTGATGGATGGCATAACACACCATATTTAAGGGGAGGTTCCATGGTGCATGCTATTTGCTGATGATGTAGTCCTAATTGATGAGAAACGACGTGACGTCAATGAAAGGCTAGAGGTTTGGAGACATGCCCTTGGGTCTAAAGGTTTCAGGTTGAGCAGGACGAAGACGGAATACCTAGAGTGCAAATTTGGGGCTGAGCCGACGGAAGCGTGAGTGGAAGTGGACTCCCGATGCTAACCTCCACTTCACCGTATCAGGGTGGGTTAGATGAAGTGGAGGTTAGCATCGGGAGTCCTGTATGACAAGAAAGTTCCTCCATTACTAAAAGGTAAGTTTTACAAAGCAGTGGTTAGGCTGCAATGTTTTATGGGACCGAGTGTTGGCCGGTTAAAAACTCACACACCCAGGAGATGATAATAGCAGAGATGAGGATGTTGAAGTAGATGTGTAGGCATACAAGGGTGGATAAGATTAGGAACGAAAATATTCGAGAGAAGGTGGGCGTGACACCCATTGAGGACAAGGTGCGAGAAGCAAGACTTAGATGGTTTGGGCACATTCAGAGGAGGAGCACTGATGCACCAGTGAGAAGGTGTGAGCTACTGGCTGTGGTGGGCATGAGGAAAGGTAGAGGGAGACCTAAGAAGTATTGGGGAGATGTGATAAGGCAGGACCTAGTGCGTCTTAGGATTACTGAGGACATTGCCCTTGATAGGGGATAGTGGAGGTCGAGCATTAAAGTTGTAGGTTAAGGGAAGTTGTGAATATTTCTACAACGCACTAGAGTAAGACTAGCTACTATGAGGTAATCTTAGGATGTTACTGTTCAACTACTGATTCAGGGAGTTATCTGTTGGATATTAGTATACCTTTCATCTATATCGTATTTCTTATATTTTCTATATTGCTGATATGGTGTTATTTTATATTATACTGTGTATTTATGTTATTTTTAGTATGAGTAATTTTAGTATGAGTGTATTGTTAGTATTAACTTATCGTCTCTTGTCTCTTGTTGATGTCTTGAGCCGAGGGTCTCCTGGAAACAGCCTCTCTGTCCCCGGGGTAGGGGTAAGGTCTGCGTACATATTACCCCCCAGACCCTATTTGTTGGATTATACTGGGTTGTTGTTGTATAGACATATTTTGTTGGTAGACGTGTATTTCGTGAACCCTTTAGACATGATCAAATACCGCCAGACCTCTATATATAAGAAAATTTCATTATAAAGGTTAAACTTTTTTCGGAACCACAATTTTCATGTTATGTTATAATATATATTTTTTATAATGACACTTCGTTATAACATCCAAAAATATTTGGAACAAACTAAATTATTATAGAAAAATTTGACTGTATTTGTCTTTCGCTCAAATTTAGAAACCTCTTATAATTATATTTTTTCACAACATCTAGACCCCACTTTTTCTTCCCCCACACTCCACCTTATTCTTCATTGTAACACCTTCTTTTTCTCGCTATTGAAGACCAACAATTAGGACTAGTACAGTTTGTCCTTTTATGTGAATATTTATCTTAAATTTGAGGCACTCACTTATCTTTGCAAATAAATACTCCAGTTTAACACTTTCTGTTCACATGAAATTTTATTTGCTTGGCACCAGTCCATATACACATGAGATAAAATATTGGGATACCCCCTTCGTCAAAATTATTTATCGTAATTTCTAAAAATAATTATATTAAATTATTTATTATTTTAGAAGTTCAACATAAAAATAATTCTTTTTAATTTTACTTTTAGTAATAGTTATTTTTGAAGATGGGGATGACATATAAGTAAACATTTATTGAAAAAAGATTATATTTTAAAACATGAATAAAAGTAAAGTAGTAAAAAAAAATTGGTAATAAAGAAAAACTTTATTCAGCACTAAGTAGCATGGCTACATGGCCTGATCCTCTCATTGGGAGCAAATATAGGCATATTAGTAGCAATAACATTACAACCAAATAGAATACTCCCCCCTTCAAAATAACTGACAAATTTATTTTTTTATTTTGTCCAAAATAAGTATTCATTTATATAATAAAAATTTTAATTTATTTTTTAAAATTTATCGTTATGTATGTATTCCTAAAAATTGTTTTACTATTCACATTTGAGAAGAGAAGTGTTACTATAACTATGGTGAATATTTAATGAAGGGTAGTTTAGTCACACTAACTATTTTCGTCTAGAATTTAGTATTTTCTTAATTGGTGTGCCGAAAACAAATTAGTCATTTATTGTCAGTAACGGATTTCGGGGGGCGGAAGTATAGGTGTCAACCGGGCCGGGTTGACCCGGGACCGGCACGGACCGGCCCGGTCAAAACCGGCCCGGACCGGACCGGTTTAGCGCGGGGGGGAGGGGGGGGGCGGGCTGGGTTAGGGGGGGGAAGGGGGTTGGGACGTAATGCCTTACCGGGCAATTAACCCGGACCGGACCGGCCCGGGAAGAGAAATACCGGGCGAACCGGCCAACCCGGACCGGCCCGGACCGGTTATAACGGTAAAATTTTTTTTTTTTTAAAAAAAAAAATTTTTTTTAACTGCTGGGGCCCACTTGCCCGTTGGCAACGGTCCAGAACCGTTGGCCAACGGGTGTTTTTGCATTTTTGGACCTTTTTTGTTTTTTTTTGTTTTTATTAAATTACATTAATAACCCTTCTAAAAATCTATAAATACCCTCCCCTCTTCTTCATTTCCTCACTCAAAATTATCTATCTCTCTCTCAATTCTCAAATTAGCAAATATCAATCACTCTCTTCTCAATGTGATAATGCTCGTGCTTCAACTGCTGCAAATCCCACTATGCAATGTAGCACTTCTAATGTAGTTGGAGATGATGATGAAGGCTTTGATAGTTTTAATATTTTTTCAACTTTTTCTAACACTCAAAGTAGTAGTAGGAATATAGATGAACTGCAATTTTACTTGCAGAAGCAAAAGGAGCCTCGCACCAAGGAATTTTCACCGTTAGGCTGGTGGCAGGAAAATTCAAAGCAATTTCCCGTTCTTTACGCTATGGCGCGGGATGTCCTGAATGTCCCAATTTCCACTGTTGCATCCGAGAGTGCATTTAGCCAAGCAAGACAACAACTTGGAGACACGCGGCACTCATTGGGAAGCAATGCTTTGGAAGTCTTAGTGTGTCTAAGAGATTGGATAAGATCTGAACGAAGAAATCAAGGAAAGGAAGATCTTGATAGCCCGGAAGACGAAGAACTTGGAGATATATTAACGCACGGAAACCCATCCGAATTTAACACTCCAGAAGAAGGTCCAGAGGTTCATATTAATATGGAAGAACTTGCTATTGCAATGCAAGCCATTTGATGTAAATTGTAAACTAATTATGATACATTTTAGTTTTTCAGTTTGAAATTTTGAATTTAAGAAATAAAGTAGCACTTGCAATAAGTGCAATTTTTCCCCATCTTTTGTTGTGTTCATTCAATTATTACAAAGTATTAATATAACTTAATATTTATACTATACGTAATTCAAAAAAAAAAATAAATAAATAAATCCGGCCCGGCCCGGCCCGGACCGGATCAACCCAGCCCAATTGCAACCCGCCCCCAATTGAACCCGGACCGGACCGGCCCGGACCCGGACGGGTCATAAAATTTGGACCCGGACCCGGCCCGGCCCACCCGTTGGTCACCTATAGGCGGAAGGGGGTTCACCCAAACCCCCTTTGTCGAAAAATTACACTATATAATATAAGACAAAATTTATTTTTTACCTCTATATATTAAGTTTTGAACCCCCTTAATACAATCCAAAAGTATAGTTTGACGGTTAAGTGGGTTCAAAATCTTAATAAGGTCATATTCTTACTAGTTACAAAATTATTTTTTCAACCCCTTCCAAGATCTTGCCTCCGCCACTACATATTGTCAACGAGATAAAGTATTTTTTTAAGAGCCGTGTAATAGAAACATACGCCAAATAATTTATGACCGAGGGAGTGCCTTTCTTAGGAAATTCGAAGTCCAAAATCTTGATAATAGCCAATGCCATTCCTCTATGATATTTAGCAAAATTTTCTACCCCATGTTAATAGAAAAACTAAAAAATGAAGATAAAAGACAAAATGGTAAAGTGCTTTCAACTTGTCTTTAGTGGACGAGAGCAAAATTTGTCAACGGCATGTGTTGTGACCAGCTTTAATTGTAGGTGTTTTCCAATCACCACACAAATTTCCAGGTCCACAACTTCTTTTGGCACCCATTTATAACACGAGATTGGACCAATTCCTATCTGGTGCCTAAGATGGGAATAGTCACAGCATCACAGTCAGAATTGCACTTACCAGTACATCTTTAAGAGTAGAAATAATATATATTGTTAGTGTAAATAATTTTTATATTATTAGGTCATCTTTAAGTGTAACGACACTACGCTTAATAAGATTTCACATCCCAAATTTTAAGGATATTTTACCTGTAAATATTTTTTGAATGATTGATGTTTACCCATAAAATGATATATTTGAATATGCTATGTTGGTTTATTAATAAACGAACTGATTTGATACATAAACAGTAAAGAAAGAAGATTAAAAGTAATATTTAACGATTAAAATTGAAAAAGATGACAAGCCTGACTCTGAGAGCAGCATCTCCGAGGACATAAATGAGAACAATGTAAAAGAGAAGATAAAGTTGTTTTTTTGGGAGCGAAAATGGAATACGACACATGTTTTGTCAAGAATTTCGTGTGCTATAATGGCTGTTGACCCTGCTATTTATAGCTATACCTGGGGAAATACGATTCTAGGATCAAGTCCTACTTAAATAAAAAGAAAGTAGTCCATACCTGATGTCAATTACAATTGTTCTTCCGGTACTAGTTGTTACTTGATTCGCCTTTTACCTGTCTTCGGATTCACGTGTCATGCCATCATTTGATCATTTACTATCAACTAATCTTACCCTAAACATATAGTCCCCGTGCTTTCTGGTGACATATCTTTGTGTTACCAAAAAGTTGGTGAAGATCCCTTTCTTGGTGGAAAATCTCCTGAACAGTCTCTGACACTTGAAAGGACGCATGTCTTCTCGTATTTAACGAAAACGTGCTGCCCCAAGATTCAGCAATATTTTTGCTGGTTTCGAGGTAATTATGACCATAATTTTTTCCATCTATATCTTTTTTTATACTCATCATTTAACCTCTTCACTTCCGAAATTTTCATAAGTTTATCGTCTTTCTCTACACCCAATCTTCTCCTGCTTAGAATACTTTTATCCTCTCTAAAATTCTTTAAAAAAATTTACTGCCTTTTTACTGCCATGGTTTCTTCTACATAATCTTTTAGAAATTCTCGTCTTCTTTTTGGTGGAGGCCCAAAGAGAAACAAAGACAAAAAAGCTAACATTAATTCCGAGTCTCCCGCTGTAAACATCATCATACCCAAACACCCAAGTACCGTCAATGACTTCAAGAGAAGGTTCCACCTGCGTCTCCACGGACTAGGGCCATTAGTAGGTACACCTCTTCTATTCTCCCTTTCAGTATTCCTATTGTGAAGGAGGATTGCAACTGCCCAAACCTTAATGTCTTCGCTCTGGATATGATAGAATGGGTTACCTTCACCAAGGAAGGTTTTAGGTACGTCTATACGTGCCCATTTACTTTGGGTCCATCTTCCTTGGGGACGAATGAAGGGCTCAACCCTGTAATTTTGGAATTCTACCACGGGTATTGGGTCCTCCTACGCCAGTTGTGCACGGAGACTAGGAAAAAGCTAACATTAATTCCGAATCTCCCGCTGTAAACATCATCATACCTAAACACCCCAAGTACCTTCAATGACTTCAAGAGAAGGTTTCATCTGCGTCTCTACGGACTAGGGCCATTAGTAGGTACCCCTCTTATATTCTCCCTTTCAGCATTCCTACTGTGAAGGAGGATTGCAACTGCCCAAACCTTAATGTCTTCGCTCTGGATATTGTACAATGGGTTACCTTCACCAAGGAAGGTTTTAGGTACGTCAATACGTACCCCTTTACTTTGGGTTCATCTTCCTTGGGGACGAATGAAGAGCTCAACCCTGTAATTTTGGAATTCTACCACGAGTATTGGGTCCTCCTACGCCAGTTATGCACGGAGACTAGGAAAACTTTTATGCTGACATACATGATGAACTCTACTCCCTTAAAAATTTCTATAGGGGAGTAATAAACTTCAGCGAACGTGGCCGTCACGCTCTTCTCACCAGTGTGGACGATGACAACGATAGCGCGTAGATGGAGCGATTTTTCATCATCTTCACTAAGGACATCATCCCGACTATAGCTCTGCCTTTTCCTGAGTCATGGAACCATTTTCCTAAAGTTTTGACTCATTTCCTTTCTTTCTTGAAAAGTTTGTTTTCTATTATTGCTGATCTCCTCGTTTCTTTTGTTTTAGCTACCCAATGGGAAGCACCACAGGTTCACGACATGGACCAGTAGGTTCAGAAGATTCTTGATATTATAACACCAGAATCCAGTCGGCGGAAGGAAATGGCCCCAAAATATGGGTGGAAGACTAATAACCACGGTAACCTGAGTCCTTCTTCTTTTTCTCTTTGTACGAACATAGATAACTTTGCTAACCCCATTTTTTGCTTAACTAAGGACTACCGAGGTCTCTGTCACCTACCCCGAGGTTGACATTTTGGTTGACCCCGATGAGGTTGCGAGGGTGATACAAAGTGACCTTGCCTGAAGCAATGCTCGAGGACTTACTTCCGATGAGGGTGCTTCTTCTTAGAGTCCCCATACAGAGAACAAGCAACCAAAAAGGTGACGTTCTTCCTCGACTAGGGCTCAAAATAAGAAAATAAAGACAGCAATGATCAAGCCGGCTACAGTGGTTGTTGTGGAAGATGGAGAAGCCAATGATGAAATGGCTCCCCTCCAAAGAAGAAAAATAACTTTATCAGCTTAACTGGATTCTCAATTGGGAGAGCTTCGAAACCTGACCATAGATGAGGTCCAAGCACTTTGGAGCGATATGGATATAGTAGAAGATGTTGATTCTCATTTTCCAACCCTCGTTGCTATTTCTGGTCTAAGAAGTTCATGCTCTGGGCCTCTTCTGACTCCGAACACTGAGAAACCAATAATAAGCGCTTTTCCTACCACAACTGGTTCTTAACCTTCAACACCAACAACTTATCGCCCCTTAACACCAGTTGTAACTTTTCCACCAGCACCCAGTGCATCTCCTCCACCAACAACAGACGCCCGAGAGAAAGGTGCTTCTCCTTTCCGGTTTCCAGACCATGGGAATTTAGGACACAATTACTCACCAGCTTCCCCAGATCTCCGTGGGGGAGGAGTGCATTCTTTCAGCTTTAAAGGAATGACATTTGTTATCCAAGTCGATTGAGCTTGCGAACTTCCTGATGCCACTGGCTTCTGAGAAAGATAGGAAGAAAATAAGCTCCCTTTCGGGGGAGTACTTGTTGAGTAACGCTATGCACAATGCGGTATCGGTACGGTACTCGCTTTCTTATCACCCGTTTTCTATTTATCTACTATAACAGAATTTCTAACATTGATATTCTTTTATAGAGACCAACTTTCTTTCTTCCATGAGGCCTGCTAAAATTTATCCTTAAGAAAGGATCAAGTTGACCGAAAGGGACCAACTTGTTACGCGCCTCCCGGTGTTGGAGGAAAACGTTGTTGAGGAAGGAGAGCTTAAGGCTTGGTTGCAGCAAGTGAACTGGAAGTGATGGCCCATATCCGAGAAGCCACTCAATTACTTGCACAACTTCAAGAGGCTAAGACTAAGTGTGTTGAGCTCTAAGTTATCGTGTTTGTTGCTGCCGAGCGTGAGTCTGCATTTGAGGAACTAGTGAATAACTTGAAGGCAGCCTTGAGCTCAAAAATTGAGGAGGCCAATACCACCAGTGGTAGAGGGCCAAAATAGAGGAAAGATTTGGGAATATCATGGAGCAAAACCGGATTTATCTATCTACCATTCATAATCTTGACTCTAGTCTCGGTGCCATGAGATCTGAGAGGGACGACCTTTAGGACGAGGTTGACATACTTAAGGCACAGCTTCAGTATCAAGATGGTTTTCTCATATTTAACAAGACGTGCGCTATGTACCATTTGAGGAGGAAAACCTTGGAAGAGGCCAAAATGTGCATCATTGATATTGATGATTGCATCATCAAGGCCCAAGAACTGGAGCTAACTACCGGAGAACGTCTACCTACTTGGCCCGCTTCAAATGAATCTTCGACCATCGGTTCCACGTATTCAGGAACCGAAGGAGAGGTTGAAGGAGAAGACGATGAATGTCCAGGCCTCAAACCGGCAGCTGATCTGCCTTCTTTCACCGAGGGATGGGGAAGGTGTAGATCTCTCTCTCCCTCTCTTCGAGCTCCGGCGGAGATAATGATTAGATTTTTTCTTCCTTTCCTTTGGTTTTGTTTTTTTTTAATTTCTGTACTTTGTAATTATGCAATATAAGTTCTCCTTACATTGAATTAGTTAAAGCTTCCGTCTTACCTTCATCTGATAGCTTCTGTTTCTGGGCATAAATTCTTCCAAAATCAACCCTTTACTATAAGGTTTTCATAAGAGAGGGCCCTCTTATGTTTACTGTGCTCTTGAAGAGGACGTCTCCTGTTTATTTTGGCATAAACATTCGAAGTTTTTATTAACTTTCAAATGATAAAATCAACTCGTCGTTTTGACAAGAAAAAAGATAAAAATAAAAGGACTTTATTTTATTCCTTTTATTATTAAAAGTACATAAGCATTCATTATCTAAGGAAAAAAGAAGCTGCCAATACATTTGGCTCACTTGTAAAACTTATTTTTACGGGTTGGTCATGTAGTCCCCGGTCCCGATGAGAAATTATTATTCTTGGTTCTCGCAGTCCCTAATTTTTGTGGTATTCTTGTTGCCATATCTTATACTGGAGGTGTTTCTTCATTTATGGAAACAATTAGTGAACGGTTAAATAGTCTTTGGTTCAATGGAAGTTTTTCTTCCCATTAGAAGCAAAACTTTTCATCAAGCCAAAGATTATATAACAATCCATATAGGTTTATCATTTCAATGCCTTGACATTTAAGGGTCTTAATCTTGCTGATGACGCTTCTTTCGTAGTATGTTCTCCGTTACTGCTCATTAAAAACCTTGCCAAAAAAGTTTGATTGGGACAAAAATTGGTTGTAGGAAAAAATGTGCAACATATAATTTTAGTATTGATAGGATCCATCAGTAGTAGTACCTTTTGAAGTAAGTCAAGTTCTAATTACTGGGCAATTTGGCTCCATCTTAATTTTCCAACTCGTACGACACTTTTTGGTGACTGCTGAAACCAGGTAAGGTCTTTCTCATGTTGGACCCAGCTTCCCAACATTTATTTCTCGGTGCTCTGAGTCACCTTTCTCAAAATCAAGTCTCCTACTTTTAAAGTAGCAGATATTGACCCTCCATTATAATATATTTTCATCCCTTATTTTGAGTCACCATCCTTACGTATGCCAAGTCCCTGTGTGCATTGAGCAAATCCAACTTTACTAACAACACCTCATTGTTTGCTTCTTCGTTTGCTTGGGAAATTCGTAAAGTTGGCTCCCCTACATCCACCAGTAATTGAGGTTCTGCGCTATGTACAAGAGAGAAAGATATTTCTCCCATGCTCTATTTTTCCATTGTCTGGTACGCCCATAGCACACCTGGTAACTCTTCGGGTCATTTGCCTTTAGAAGCTTCTAACCTCTTTTTGAGGTTTTGAATAATCATCTTATTGGTTGACTCCGCCTGTCCATTAGCACTCAGATGGTATGGTGAGGATGTTATTCTCTTGATTTTCAAATCTTCCAAAAGTTTTGTGACTTTTGATCCTATGAATTGTGGTCCATTATCGCAGGTAATCTCCATCGGTATTTCGAATCGACATATTATGTGGTTCCATAGGAATTCGACCACTTCGTGCTCACCAATATTTTGGTAAGGACCTGTTTCAACCCATTTGGTGAATTATTCATTTAAAATTAAAAGCAATCTTACCTTATGACTCGATAGCAATGGACCAACTATATCCATTACCCATTTAATGAATGGCCATGGGAACAGTACCGAACTGTGCATAGTGCTAACATTTGTTGCATTTCTGAATGAATGTCTTTGCGACTTAGTCCACCCGGGCCAATAGTATCCTACCATAACAAGCTTTAGTACTAACGAATCAGTACCAGAATGATTCCTGCAAATAGCTTCATGGACTTCTCTCATCACGTAGTCTGTCTTCGAATCTCCCAGATATCGGGTCAATAGACCATGGTACGATCTTCTGTATAATTGACCACCATAAGGCAGTAATGATCCACTTTGGTGCGTTGTGCCCGGGACGCCTTCGGGACTTCAGGCAATTTTCCATGCCGATGATACTCGACGAACTCATTCCTCCAGTCCCAGACTAGGTTGGTTGAATTGACTTTACAATAACCACACATCCAGTACTGAATGTAGAAATTAAATGGAAGTACCGGAATTAGGTCTTTTCATCATTGCAGATGACCCCAAATTAGCCAATGCACCTGCTTCTACGTTCTCTTCTCTTTGAATGTGTATGATCGACCATTCCTTGAATCATGCAAGTAATTCCTGAACCTTGTTCACATGATATCTCATGCATTTCCCCTTTGTATAAAAAATCCCATACACTTGGTTTACTACTAGCTGAGAATCATATATGATCTCGATGAGTTTGGAGCAAGGTCTCTAGGCCAGTTCAAGTCCTACAACCAAAGCCTCATACGCAGCTTCATTGTAACTTAACAGAACAGTCTTAGCATCCCGCCTAAGGGTTTCTCCCAAGGGAGTGACTACAAATACCCTTAAACCCGAACCCTTTTACATTAGAAGTTCCATCCGTAAACAAGGTCCAAACTCTTGATGTCGTTTCCGACACCACTTCTTTAGCAGATAGGAGCATTAACCCTAGATTGAAATCGGCTACAAAGTCGGCCAAAACTTGTAACTTGATCGCAGTCCTAGGCTTGTATTTAATGTCAAACACACTAATTTCGACTGCCCATTTAGCAAATAGCCTGACAACTCAAGCTTGTAAAGAACATTCCTCAAGGGAAATGTTGTCACAACGGCTATCATGTGTCACTAAAAATAAGGCCTAAGCTTTCGAGAGGCGACTATAAGAGCTAAGGCCATTTTTTCAAGCTGCGGATAACGAGTCTCTCTTCCTGATAGTATTACTAACATAATAGACAGGAAATTGCGTACCTTCTTCTTCTCGAACTAAAATGGCACTTACCGCTGCTTTCGTGACTGCTAGATATATTAGCAACTACTCGCCTTCCTCCGTTTTTGATAGTAGTGGGAATCTAGATAGATACCTTTTTAGATATTTCAGTGCCTGTTGGCATTTGGGAGTCCACGAAATTGGTCTTCTTCTTTAGAAGTGAGAAGAAATGATGACATTTTTCTGAGGATCTTGAGATGAACCTGCTTAAAGGGGCCAACCTTCCGGTTAACCAATATACCTCCTTTACGCTAGTTAGCTGGTCTGAAATTTCTTTGATGTATTTCATTTTATCGGGATTTACCTTGATCCCTCTTTGCGAGATCAAGAACCCAAGAATGTATTGGAGCCAACCCCGAACACATGTTTTTACGGGTTGAGTTTCATATTATGCTTACTTGAATGATCACCTGCACTCAAAGACTTGACTGACATGTCATTGATACACACTTCCATTGTTTTGCCTATTTGCCTCTCGAACATCGTTTTCACGAGCCTAAGTAGTTCCAAAATTTTTAAGCCCAAATGGCATCACATTATAACAATATGTGCCAAAGTTTGTTATAAACGAAATCTTTTCCTGATCCTTCGGGTTCATCTTCATTTGATTGTACTTGGAGTTGCATCAAGAAAACTCATTAACTCGTGGCCAGCCGTTACATCAATTATTTGATCAATATTTGGCAATGTGAATGAATTTTTAAGTCATGCATTATTTAAGTCTTTATAATGTAGGCACATTCTAAACTTTTTATTCTTCTCTGTAACTACAACTACATTAGCTAAGCAATATGGATACTTTACCTACCGTATTTAATTGATGTAGAGTATTCGAGTTACCTCTTCTTTAACAAACCTATTTCTGACCTCGGCTATAGGGAATTTCTTTTGCCTTACTGGTGGGAAGTTTGGATCCAGGCTTAGCTTTTACACGACCACCTCTAATGGGATACTTGGCATATCGAAGTGTGACCATTTGAAATAATCGACGTTATATTTAAAGAAATTAATAAATCTTGACTTGATTTCAAGATTGAATCTGGTTCCTAAGAGAAACATCCTTTCCAAGAATTCTTCAAATAAAGACACTCTCTCGAGCTCTTCTTCAATGGAATTAGTTGCATCTATCTCCTCCGCTACCTGAAAGTATATCAGCACATGGTGGGATTATGATGACTCCTCACATTTATCATCTTCATTTTGCAAGGGAGAAGGTATCGGTTCCTGTAATTGCTATTTTCTGGGCTCCTTCCCTCTGCTTTTGGAAATCGACATTGTGTTATTCTCTCTTGCAGCAGGTTGATCTCCTCTTATCTACTTGATTCCTTCCAGGGTTGGGAATTTCAAAAGTCGATGATATGTTAAGGGCACAACCTTCATCTCATATATCCATGGCCTTTCAAGGATTATGTTGTAACCCATGAAGCCATCTAACACTTCGAATAAGGTGGTGTTGGTTACCCCTTCGGTGTTTGTGGGTAGCATGATCTCTCTTCGGGTTGCACTTGTTGAAACACGTTCTCACAAGGCACTAAACTAAATGTGTGTTCATATTTGTAGGTTTTGATAAATGACAAACGATGCGCAATTGACATATGACGAGGTCCAAGCACAAGCGCGCAATTGATACATAACGAGATTCAAGCACAAGACAAACAAAGATCAAGATTAAGCAAAGAAATAAAGTTATACATGAGTCGTTCTTTAATTGTGATCTTGATCCGACAATTGACTCAAGACTTGGCTTCTCTCGTAAAATCATTTTTATCAAATCATGCATATTTAATTTAAAGCAAAATGATTTTAATCATGCATATTTATTTTAACCAAAATGATTTTTAAACATGCCTCTAAAATCTGAACAAAGATAATCGATTATGTACTTATGATAATCGATTATGTTAAGGCAGCTGCAAGACAATCGATTGTGTACCTTATGATAATCGATTGTGTTGAGGCAGTGTCCATCAGATTTTTCAAAGCTGCAAGACAATCGACTGTGTACCTTATGATAATCGATTGTGTTGAGGCAGTGTCCATCAGATTTTTCAAAGCTACAAAATAATCGATTGTGCACCTTATGACAATCGATTGTGTTGAGGCAGTGTCTATTCGATTTTTCAAGACTGTAATATAATCGATTATACATATAGCATAATCGATTATGTAAATAACCATTGCCAAAATATTTTCAAACTCTGTCTGGTAATCGATTGTATGACTCTGATAATCGATTATCCTAAGTAAAATCTGAATATTATTTTTTGAACGTTGCCAAGTAATCGATTATATGATTGTGATAATCGATTATCCTAAGTAAAATCTGAATATGATTTTTTGAACGTTGCCAAATAATCGATTATATGATTTTGATAATCGATTGTTTTAAGTAAAATCTGAAAAAGATTTTTTGAACGTTGCTAGATAATCGATTATGCGATTTAGATAATCGAATATTATGCGTAAAATCTGGGAATGATTTTTGGACGATTGGAAAACAATCGATTATGCAACTTAGACAATCGATTGTTTTAGCACAAAATCAGCAATTCTTAATTGGCAATTAGGCAACGGTTGTGCATGTTTTCAACACTATAAATACATCTTAAAATCAGTCTTTTAAGTACAACAACTGATCATATTATTGCTAAGGCTTCCATACTCTCTTATTCATCATTTTCTATTCATTACATAAGTTTTTGAGAGCCAAATTCTTGACGAAAGTTGTTGCGTTCTTGAGCGTATTTATTTTACTCATATCTACTCTTGAGGAGAGTCTTGTTTTGAGTGGAAAGTCTTTTTATACACTTGAAGGGAAGTGTTAATCCCTTGTATTGTAAGAAGGAATGTTGTGATTCCTTTGGTTGAAGTCTTGAAGTGTGGTATCTTCGAGCATAGGTTGTTGAGGCTTGTGTGACTCAGGTTCTCAGTTTGTAACGGTTTGTTAAGCACCCGTAAGCTTAACGAAGTTAGTGGAAATCTCGAGAGAGTCTCTCGGGGACTGGACTAGCCACGGGTTGTGGTGAACCAGGATAACATCGGTGCATTCGTTCCTTATTATTTACTTATCGCACTTATTTCATTCCTGCAATTTTTAAATTCCGCAAGTTTACGCTGTTTTTTATTATAACGCTATTCACCCCCCCCTCTAGCGTTAAGCGTATATTCTAACAATTGGTATTAGAGCCCAACTCTCTGAAAAACTTAACCGTTTGAGCGAAACAATCCATGGCTTCTACTCGTGATTCTTTTGCAGGAATAGGTGAAGGACAATGCTCCACCCGACCACCACTATTCGATGGCACAAACTATACGTACTGGAAGGAGAGGATGAGAATATTCATTCAATGGAATAATTTTCATCTGTGGAAGGTTATAATGAAGGGAGAACAAATTCCAACCAAAAAGGTTGAAAATGAATGGGTTCCAAAATCCGAAGATGAATACGATGCGGATGATATCCGAAAAGTGCAGAACAACGCTAAAGCCATCAACTTATTGTATTGTGAAACGCTGATGATTACAGAAAAATATCATGTTGCACAACGGCGAAGCAAATGTGGGATAAGTTGGAAATCACGTACGAAGGTACGGACCAGGTAAGAGAGGCTAAAGTTGATTTTCGAACCCATGCATATGAACTGTTTCACATGAAGGAAGGCGAAAGGGTAGATGACATGTTCGAACGATTTTCAAAAATCGTTAATGACATACATGCTCTTAAGAAGACCTTCACGGATAAGGAACTTGTCCGAAAAATTCTCCGAAGTCTCACTCCGGAATGGCGCTCCAAGGCCGACGCAATTCAAGAGTCTATTGGCATTTCAAATGTCACCATCGACGGATTAAGAGGTAATCTTAAAACTTATGAATCTACTATACTTAACCCTCTTGTTAATGATCAAAGGAAACAAAGAATCGCCCTCAAGGCAAGCACAAGTCAACCTCAAAATGATGAGGACGGAGATAACGAGTTCGGACTCGTTATTAAGAGATTTCAAAAGTTCATGCGAAAAGAGTATGAACGAAAAGGCAAACAACAAGGAGATCAAGTAAAGTGCTATGGATGCGGAGAAATCGGGCACATTAAATCAAATTGCCCAAATGTCAAAAAGGAGAAGAAACCCTTCAAGAAACAACAAGCATACATATCTTGGGGAGGCTACTCCGGAGACGAGTCAAGTGAGGAAGAAGAAGACGAAATTGCAAATCTTTGTCTTATGGCACACGAAGACAATCAAGAAGAGGTATGTCAAATTTCTTACAAAAACTTCTATTCTCTTGAGGAAATGCAAAATGCCTTTGATGAGTTGTATAGTGAATTCATTAAAGCTTCCAAAACTGTAAAAAACACTAAGGAAAATGCTTCTTTGAAAGAAAAAGATTTTGAAAGACAACTCTCTTTGAAAGAAAAAGATTTGGAAAAATTGATTTTGGAAAATGAGAAGTTGAAAGAAGAAAACAAATTTTTCGGCAAGAGAAGCGCCGACAAACCCGAGAGCTCTAGTAAAAATTGTATTTCTTGCATGCATCTAAAAATTGAGGTAGAAAGACTTAAGGGCACCCTAGATAAGTTCAATTCTTCTCATAAAAATTTGAATGACGTTCTTGTTAATTTGAAATCGACCAAACATGGGATAGGTTTTAAAAACGAACCTAAAGAAAAAGTTGAAGCCAAACCCCAACCACCTAAGGCTCAACCTAGGATAAATAAAACAAATGTTCATCCTAGAGATAACTATTCTAGAAATGATGCATATCCTAGACCAAACACTAGAAGAAACTTTGAACATTTTAGGACACCTAGAAATGGCTTTCAACCTAGAAATAACTATTCTAGAAATGCTGCATATCCTAGAACAAATAGTAGGAGAAATGATTTTCATGAAATGCGCAATAGTCATATTGTCGAAAATAGAGTAAACAATTTTCGTCCGTCCAACTACTATCAACCTAGACGAATGCATAATCTTAATGTTATTTGTCATTATTGCAATCGAATTGGACATATTGCTCCTGCTTGTTTCACTAGACATAGACACTTAACTGCATGTCAAGCACAACAGCATGTTACACCTAACTCTCAAGGACCCAAAACAGCTTGGGTACCAAAGACTCATTAATTTGTCTTGTAGGTATGTTTGAAGGGATCAAGTGTACTTTGGTACCTTGATAGTGGATGCTCCAAACACATGACCGGAGACGAATCCAAGTTCCTTCAACTAGAACACAAGGAAGGAGGAAGCGTTATTTTTGGAGATAACAACAAAGGAAAAATTATCGGCATTGGATCGGTCGGTAAGGATGAACCTTCTTCCATTAAGCATATTTTGCTAGTTAAAGGTCAAAAACATAATCTCTTGAGCATAAGTCAATTATGTGATAAGGAAAATCTTGTTTTATTTGATTCGGATGAATGCTTAGTTTTTCGCCGTAGCGATTTTAAAATTATTCTTCGTGGTTTTAGAATGGATAACATCTATATGGTTGATCTCGAAAATTCTTCATCTGAATATGTGAATTGTCTTATGAGCAAAGAAGATGATATGTGGTTATGGTATCGTAGAGTAGCTCACATCAACATGCATCTTTTAAACAAATTAGTTTCTCAAAATTTAGTTATTGGTCTTCCAAATTTGAAATTTGAAAAAGACTTTATCTGTGATTCTTGTCAAAAAGGGAAGCAAACAAAAGCATCTTTTAAATCGAAAAATATTGTTTCAACTACTAGACCTTTGCAACTTCTCCACATGGATCTATTTGGACCATCTCGCATTGAAAGTCTTGGTAGAAATCGTTATGCTTTTGTTATTGTTGATGATTATTCTAGATTTACATGGACACTATTTCTTGCTCACAAAAGTGAGGCTTTTCATAATTTTAAATGCTTTCTTAAACGTGTTCAAAATGAAAAGGACACAACCGTCACTTCAATAAGAAGTGATCATGGGGGAGAGTTCGATCACAATCTCTTCGCGGACTTTTGTGACGAACTCGGTATCGAGCACACCTTCTCTGCTCCACGTACACCACAACAAAATGGAGCGGTGGAAAGGAAAAATAGGTGTCTCGAAGAGATGGCTAGAACCATGCTCGATGAGGCTAAGATTCCCAAACATTTTTGGGCGGATGCCATGAGTAACGCATGCTACGTTTTAACCAGAGTAGTCATAAGGCCAATACTCATGAAAACTCCCTATGAACTCTACAAGGGAAGGAAACCAAATATCTCCCATCTTAGAGTATTTGGTTGTAAATGTTTTATTCATAACAATGGAAAAGACAATTTGGAAAAATTTGATGCAAAATCCGATGAAGGAATTTTTATTGGTTACTCTTCACGTAGCAAAGCATATAGAGTATTCAACAATAGAACCGAAACTGTGGAGGAATCCCCTCATATTGTGTTTTCCGAAAATAATGCTCGCTTGGCGAGAAAGGATTCTGGTTTTGATCTTGCAGGTATTTTAAACTCAATAAGTCCTCAAGAGAAAGTACAAGAGGAAAATCCAAAGGAAATTCAAAATGAAACCTTGGAACAATTATCAGAAGAAGCGCCCCAACTGGAGAAAGAAACGAAACTGCCTAACGCGTGGAGGACAATCAAAGACCATCCTCTCGACCAGGTAATTGGCGACATTGAACAACAGGCAAGTACTCGAAACGCTCTTAAGAACACCTTAGGTCATACTGCTTTCGTCTCTCAAATTGAACCCTCAACCATCTCCAAAGCAATTGGGGATGAATTTTGGACCTTGGCAACGCAAGAGGAGCTTAACCAATTCAAACGAAATAACGTTTGGGATTTGGTGCCAAGACCCGAAAATCATACCATTATTGGTACGAAATGGGTTTTTCGAAATAAATTAGATGAAAATGGTGTAATCACTAGAAACAAAGCTAGGCTTGTAGCAAAAGGCTATAATCAAGAAGAGGGAATTGACTATGAAGAAACATATGCACCCGTAGCAAGGTTAGAAGCTATTCGTTTATTACTTGCTTTTGCCTCTTCTATGAATTTCAATTTATATCAAATGGATGTAAAAAGCGCTTTTCTAAATGGTGTCATTTGAGAAGAAGTTTATGTTGAACAACCCCCGAGCTTTGAAGATTTTAAATCTCCCGATCATGTTTTCAAGCTTAAAAAGGAACTTTATGGTCTTAAACAAGCTCCCCGAGCTTGGTATGAACGATTGAGCAAATTTCTTTTGGAAAATGAATTCATTAGGGGAAAATTTGACACCACTCTATTTGTTAAGCATAAAAACAATGATATTTTATTAGTTCAAATCTATGTGGATGATATTATTTTTGGTGCTACTAACAATGCTTTGTGCAAGGAATTTTCTGATTTAATGACAAGCGAATTTGAGATGTCTATGATGGGTGAGCTAACCTTCTTTTTGGGGCTGCAAGTAAAGCAAATGGAAGAAGGAACCTTCATTTGTCAAGCTAAATATTGCAAAGAATTGCTAAAACGATTTGAAATGAGCAACGCAAAAGCAATGGCCACTCCCATGAGCACATCCGTCCATCTAGACAAAGATGAGAAAGGTAAGGAAGTCGACACCAAGAAGTGTCGAGGTATGATTGGATCTCTCCTTTATCTTACTGCTAGTAGACCAGACATCATGTTTAGCGTGTGCTTATGCGCTCGTTATCAATCATGTCCTAAGGAGTCTCACCTAACTGCGGTGAAACGGATATTGAAGTATCTTGTTGGTACTGTAAATGTGGGTCTATGGTACCCCAAAGGTTCTTCAAGCCAACTTGTTGGCTATTCCGACTCCGATTTTGCTGGATGCAAATTGGACCGCAAGAGCACTAGTGGCACTTGCCATTTGCTCGGTAGCTCTCTAGTTTCTTGGTTTAACAAGAAACAAGTAAGTGTTGCGTTGTCCACAACCGAGACTGAATATGTAGCCGCGGGGAGTTGTTGCGCTCAAATCCTTTGGATGAAACAGCAACTCTTGGACTATGGCCTAAGTATCGATCATATCCCTCTTAGATGTGATAATACTAGTGCCATATGCTTGACGAAGAACCCCGTTCTTCATTCAAGAACAAAACACATTGAAATTAGGCATCATTTTATAAGAGATCACGTTCTCAAAGGTGATGTCGAAATTGAATTTGTTGAAACCAAACATCAATTGGCCGACATCTTTACAAAGCCTTTAGAGAAAGAGTCCTTCTTCCGAATTCGTAGTAAACTCGGGATTCTTGACTCCACGTTGATCTAAGTCATGCATTGCATTTTCCCTTTCACATAATTACTATCTTGAGCGTCGGAGGAGCCTAACTTATTTTTGCAGGTATCGCCCTAAAGGCAGGGGGAATTATAAAAGATTGGTGCAGAATAATCGATTACTCTTCAGAATAATCGATTTCTCTTTAATATATAATCGATTATCAAGTATCACTAATCGATTATGTTGACATTATTTGTTTTATTATTCCTTTTATGAAATTGCAATTCTAGTTAATCAATAAACAAGTTATTTGCTTATTTTTTTTGCTAATGTCAAAAGGGGGAAGAATAAGGGCTATGCACTTAATATTTATTGGCATAAATTGAGGGGGAATTCATATGTTGAGGGGGAATTAATTGCATATCTATTTACTTGTCTTGGATCGTCATTATGAATTATCTAATATGCATATCCCGATTAAGGTTTGCCATTATCAAAAAGGGGGAAATTGTTGAAACACGTTCTCACAAGGCACTAAACTAAACGTGTGTTCATATTTGTAGGTTTTGATAAATGACAAACGATGCGCAATTGACATATGACGAGGTCCAAGCACAAGCGCGCAATTGATACATAATGAGATTCAAGCACAAGACAAACAAAGATCAAGATTAAGCAAAGAAATAAAGTTATACATGAGTCGTTCTTTAATTGTGATCTTGATCCGACAATTGACTCAAGACTTGGCTTCTCTCGTAAAATCATTTTTATCAAATCATGCATATTTAATTTAAAGCAAAATGATTTTAAATCATGCATATTTATTTTAACCAAAATGATTTTTAAACATGCCTCTAAAATCTGGACAAAGATAATCGATTATGTACTTATGATAATCGATTATGTTAAGGCAGCTGCAAGACAATCGATTGTGTACCTTATGATAATCGATTGTGTTGAGGCAGTGTCCATCAGATTTTTCAAAGCTGCAAGACAATCGATTGTGTACCTTATGATAATCGATTGTGTTGAGGCAGTGTCCATCAGATTTTTCAAAGCTACAAAATAATCGATTGTGCACCTTATGACAATCGATTGTGTTGAGGCAGTGTCTATTCGATTTTTCAAGACTGTAATATAATCGATTATACATATAGCATAATCGATTATGTAAATGACCGTTGCCAAAATATTTTCAAACTCTGTCTGGTAATCGATTGTATGATTCTAATAATCGATTATCCTAAGTAAAATATGATTATGATTTTTTGAACGTTGCCAAGTAATCGATTATATGATTGTGATAATCGATTATCCTAAGTAAAATCTGAATATGATTTTTTGAACGTTGACAAGTAATCGATTATATGATTTTGATAATCGATTGTTTTAAGTAAAATCTGAAAAAGATTTTTTGAACGTTGCTAGATAATCGATTATACGATTTAGATAATCGATTATTATGCGTCAAATCTGGGAATGATTTTTGGACGATTGGAAAACAATCGATTATGCAACTTAGACAATCGATTGTTTTAGCACAAAATCAGCAATTCTTAATTGGCAATTAGGCAACGGTTGTGCATGTTTTCAACACTATAAATACATCTTAAAATCAGTCTTTTAAGTACAACAACTGATCATATTATTGCTAAGGCTTGCATACTCTCTTATTCATCATTTTCTATTCATTACATAAGTTTTTGAGAGCCAAATTCTTGACGAAAGTTGTTGCGTTCTTGAGCTTATTTATTTTACTCATATCTACTCTTGAGGAGAGTCTTGTTTTGAGTGCAAAAGTGTTTTTATACACTTGAAGGGAAGTGTTAATCCCTTGTATTGTAAGAAGGAACGTTGTGATTCCTTTGGTTGAAGTCTTGAAGTGTGGTATCTTCGAGCAAAGGTTGTTGAGGCTTGTGTGACTCAAGTTCTCAATTTGTAGCGGTTTGTTAAGCACCCAGTAGCTTGACGAAGTTAGTGGAAATCTCGAGAGAGTCTCTCGGGGACTGGACTAGCCACGGGTTGTGGTGAACCAGGATAACATCGGTGCGTTTGTTTCTTATTATTTACTTATCGCACTTATTTCATTCCTGCAATTTTTAAATTCCGCAAGTTTACGCTGTTTTTTATTATATCGCTATTCACCCCCCCCCCCCCTCTAGCGTTAAGCGTATATTCTAACAACACTTGCTAAGTTGAACCCAGCGAGGTGCTTTTTTGTCAGATTGCCATCTTGGTTAACTTTGCTTGTTCCAGCATTATCCATTGAATAATGTTGTCTTAGCTTCCTGGGTCAACTATAAACCGAGAAGGTTATGCAATTAATTTCATTCCTTCCAAAAATCATGTTGATAGTCAACCAGGGGAGTCTTATAGTATCTTTAAAGGCTCCGCATTGTCCCGGCTATGACCCTAATTGTTCTTGGTTCGATCGCTCAAGAACTCCCTAAGATGGCTATTCTTCAACAACGTCGCCACCGCTTCACACATATGCCGACAGTCCTCAGTTTTCTGGCCATGAGTCCCATGATATTCACACCATAAGTTAGGATCTCTCTGGCTGAGATCAGATCTAATCAGCTTTAGGAACCACACTTTTTTTATGTTCCTTATTGCTGATACCAACTCCACTACGCTGATGTTGAAGTTATAATACTATGACCTGGGATTATCATCCTCACCCCATACCTTTTTTTTCTTGTAAACATTTTGTTCCAGCCGTAACCAATTCTTATATCTGGAGCGAACCTATCCGAGAACCAAAACCCTTTGCTTTCGCATCCTTCAGTTCTCTCGTATTATAGGCAACGGCCTTTAGAAGATCGTCGATCCGCATCGAAATCACTTTTGAACTTATCCTTGTTCTTGTCTCGATCCCGACTCTTGGTTGATGTTGGGAACCCGAGTTTATCGTCTTCTATCTTTATTTTCAACTCATAACGGATATGTACATCTACCCTTGTGGTCTCTTGAAATTCGAGCAGGCTTTCCTTCAGCTTTTGGGAGGCTTCGAAACTCCTTGGATTCAAACCCTTTGTGAATGACTCTACTTCACCCTTGTTTGGTACAACCGACAGCAACATCCCTCTTTTTGGAACCTAATCACGAACTTCTACAGCAATTTGGACTCACCTTGCGCGATCCTTAATATGCCCGCCTTCCTAGATTACACCTTCCTTGCCACAACATGGATCTCTATGAATGAATCGGCAAGCATTACAAAAGAGTCAATTGAATGCTCGGGTAAGAGTGAATACCATGTCAGGGCCTCCTTTGTGAGAGTTTCACCAGACTTTTTCAGCAACACTGATTCGATCTCATATTCAGCCAAATTGTTCCTTTTTGTAGCCATGGTGTAGGTTGTGATGTGCTCCTGCGGATCTGAAGTCCATCGCATCTTAGTATATATGACATTTTGAACCTCTTTGGAATTAACTCTGATGTTGCGCTCGATTTAAACAACAATTAAATGTATTTTTTTGAATCTAGGCCTTTTAAAACCGAAGGTGCGCCCAGAATCTAATCTATTCGGGCATGAAACTCCTTCATGTTTTGATCTATCCTTTCGTTCATTTCCCTCATATTCTGAGCTCGATTTTGAAGGGGTCATTCCTGTTATTGTTACCAGATCCGCTACCATTCCCCCCGGCACCGTCGAAACCGACCTCGCCCTTTGGGTTATTATTATCAACTCTTTGAGCGGTTCGATTTGCAGGAACATCGATAGCAACCGGACCCCTTCCATTTGCATTGTTGGAAGTTCCGAACGATGCTTGCTTCAACTCTGTTATCACCCGATCTTGCGTTGAGAGGTGGCCATGATGGCTTTCTGTTTCTCTCTTAGGATTCTCACAGTTTTCGTAACGTGTTTCTCTTCTGCGTCATTGGGAGTTGGCTCCCGTATATGCCAAGGGTACTGCCCTTCATGAGATGGGTTTCCCCCTCCCTTTCGTTACAGGTGTCGGTGATTGAATCTTTATGTTGAGGCAAATTTTCGTTCACCTAAAAGTTATGTGTGATGTTGACATCATTAACTTTCATTTTCGATTTCCTGCCAAGGAAAAAATCAAACAGGTTAGTAACAAACGTAAGGATCAAAGAAATTACGCAACTGTCTAAACCCCACTGGGGCCCAAAACTGTTTACCCAATAAAATAGTATAGTTGAATTTATTACGTGGTTTATGGACAAGCAAACTGATTATATTCAAAAATGGTAAATAAAAGAAAGACTTAGACGATTAAATTGAAGAAGATAAAAGCCTGGATTCGAGAGCGTTATCTCCGATAACAGAAATGAGAACAATGTAAAAGTGCAGATAAAGTTGTTTAATTGAGAGCGAAAATATAATACAATATATGTTTTGCCAAGAATTTTGTGTGCTAGAGTGGCTGTTGAGCCTGCTATTTATAGCTATACCGAGGGAAACAAGATCCTAGGATCAAGCCTCACTAAAATGATTATAAAGGAGCCACTGATGAATATGTAACGACAAGCTAGTAATGAATATATTCTCTACAACGGCTGCCCACTGAATGTTAGAGGATATTCTTTATTGAATGCTATCCGATGGAAAATATGCGATTTGCTCCCGTTGACCATACCCCCTTCGGATTTACCTTATGTTAATTGTAATTGTTCCCGGTAGTAGTTGTTACTTGATTCACCTTTTACCTGTCTTCGGTTCCATATATTATGTTATCATTTGATCATTTGTTATAAACCAATTTTATTTTATACAATTGATAGTATAAAAAATTATTTACACTGACAATGTATATAATGTAAACTTATATATTGAAAAGAACTTTGTGATTCAAAAATGGCGGATTGAACTATTATCCAGTTTCCTGCTATGGCTACGACCAAGCCAACTCGCATTTCGTCATTGGATAAATTATTAAAGATATATATTGAGCTAGTGGAATTCGCTTTCATTTTGGATATATATATTCCCTCTATTTTTTAATTTTTCGGACAAATACCTACTTTTTCTCCTCTATCAAAGCCATCTCCTCTTTACTACGTATTATTATTAGGTTATCAAGTTAATTGTATTATATGGACTAGCTATGAACAAAATAAAAATCAATCTAGGTTTCGTGCAACACAGTTTTGTTTAGTATGGTACTTGCGCAGATTTTACTAAAGTTTTGTGTATTGTAAACAATGCAGGACGTAACATTTGATGACTATGCTAAAGCGAAATATAAGGAAGAATTCATATAGCACATTTTTAGGGTTTTAGATGCCACTGTTTTATTATATCCTTTTATAATGGCGGTATTTGAGACAATTTGTACCTATTCCTATTATTTTATTCAGTCAACTGTTACTTCTCCAACATAAGTACCTCGATAACTCTGTGTGGTTCTTTTTAGTTATTTTCACTTGTTTCGTTGATCCGTCGGCTGCACCACATGGGATTCGGCCTCCTTTTTACCACCACTTTCTTTGCAATTTCCACCAAGTACACTCTGATTTCCATTATACCAACTCAATATTATTTTCTCCTTTGATTTTCTTGTTTTCTTTTCCTTGTGATTTTTGATCCGGGCTATTGTTTGGCAGCGGAAAAATATTACAATTCTCTTTTACGATCTTCTAAAGATCTAAAGCCTCCAAGTAAGTTTTTATTCTCACAGGCAATAATTGGTACGTTTTATTAGTTCGAATTTTTCAATTATCAAACCAAACTAATGGTGTTAGTTTTTTAAAGTTATAAACCAAATCAAACCAATAAAGTCGGATTTTCAATCTCATTTTCTCTTGGGTTTTTCGGGTTTTTTTTAGGATTTCCGAGTTTTTTTTCGGATAAAGTCTTCATACCACAAACTATGCAACTTTCTGTTCCAAATATTTCTGTAGTCCTAATAAGATATAACTATATAACATATTTTTTCAAAAATAATACAATAATATGAGATAAATCATAACATTATACTAGTATATCCAATAACAAAGAAAATAAAATTACGTAAAACTAATATTGGCTAACTAATAAGCCCAAACAAAAATTAACACAATGTATACAGATCATGCTAAAATAAGTATAGCTAATAAGCACTATTGGTTACATAACTAAGCACTAAAGAAAAAGATAACTAAGTTATGCATTTTCATGATTATAAACCAATGTAAAACCAAAAAAAATAGATATCCAACATTATCGACATTCCTAGTGTTGATTTGAATTTCTTTTATTAGCATTAATATTAATTTGAACTTTGTTTAAGTTACTACATTAATGGGCTATAAAATTTATATACTATTTAAAAATGTTTAGTCCAAACTTGAAATAATATGTTAAAAACTAAAACTTCAAAAAATATTTATATTACATTACAATAAATATTTATATGTATAAAATATTTAAAAAAATATATAAATGTAGTATCAGGTTGAGTTAGTTATGGTTTGATTTTCTTAGTTAAAACCAAATCGAACTGTCAGATTTTTTTCCGATAACAAACCACAATTGGGTTTATTTTCCGGTTTCAATCGAATTACAGATTTCTTTGTACACCCCTACTTTTCACCATCAAAGACTAGAGGAGTCAATTGGGAAAAAACTCATTTCTGTCTCGATCTCACTCAAGAAAAAAGTTTGACACACTTTCACTTATGAAGGTGATTCTGCTACTAATTGTTAGTTCTTACGAAAAGAAATTAAGGGAAATAACTAGGGGGAGATTACAGAAAAATAAGAGCAGTATACTGGAATAGATATAAAAACTCTAAAAAATTGAAGTTGAAAGTTTCTATGTTATTTCAATGCAGTCTGCACTACAATTTATAAGAGAACAACTAACTTCAAAGATCTAAAAATCAGTACAAAATCAGCTGAAAATAACAAACTTCTACAGGTTAGTTCACTCTTAGAGACTAGTTCAAAAAAAGTTATTTAAATTCAAACTAAATTACTGCAGTAAATAAATTCTAAGTTGAAATAGTAAAGTAATTAACTGAGAACAGCTTCCAAATCATATTTCTAACGCTCTCTTTTTTTCCTTTTTTTTTCCGGCAATTAAGTTACCATCATCTCGTTCCCGCCTTTTCACCGTCCCCACATTCCACATTCTTCTTCATTATAACAATTTCGTCATCCAGTCCCACAATTAGCACTAGCATTTTCAATGTCTTTTATGTATTAAGTATATTAGGAAATATTGTAAATATCTTTTGTGTATCTTTTTATTATTGGTAGAATATTCTCTCATTAATTGTACAATTCTATAGTTGGTAGGTTTTGATTTTCCTTCATTATTGTACAATCCTATAGTTTGTAGGTTTTGATTTCCCTATACTCTATATATACTTTGATGAGCAATACAAGAAACTTACTTCTCCCAAAACTCTCTATGTGGTATCATACGCCAGTGGCTTATCGCCAAACAAACCCTAAATACATACTACCCGCCGCTGCCGTAGCTCCTCTCACCGGAGCCCGTCGCCGCTGCCGCTGCACTAATTGGCAGCCCTCTTTTTCTCGACGTCGTTCAGCGCCTCCTCTCCTTGCCTCGCGCTCATGGCCGCCACGACGTCAACCGCGCCTCTCCAGCCGATTGCCATCAATGCATCGGCTCAAATCCCACAATTGGACTCCACTAATTACCTGGCGTGGAAATTTCAGTTTCGAACCCTCCTTACGGGTTACGATCTCCTCGGCTTCTTGGACGGATCGACGCCATGCCACCGGCCACAATCATCGACAACGACGTGATTTCCCCCAATCCATCATATCCTTACTAGATTCGCCAGGACAACCTTATTCTCAGTGCCATCATCTCGTCGATCACACCGACGATCATCTCCTTCATTGCCACTGCGGAAACCTCTAAAGAGGCCTGGGACATCCTCGCGCGCACATACGGCACCGCTTCTCGTGGTCGTATCATGGCTCTCAAACAGCAGCTCCATAATCCGGCAAAAGGTTCTAAATCTATTACTGACTTTATGCACGGTATTCGCGTGATTGTGGATGAATTATCTCTCCTGGGTGTTACCGTTGATTCTGAGGATCTTGTCATAAAGGTTCTAAATGGTCTTGATGACCCGTATATGGAACTCTCTCATGCCATCCAAGCCCGAGAGTCTCCCATCTCTTTTCCTGAATTACATGACAAGCTGTTAAGCATGGAGGCTCAGATTACTGCTCGTGTGTCGACCACCTCCGTTACATCCGACTCGGCTCCGTCGGCTGCCTTCGTCGCCGGACAACAGCCAGTCCGTCACCGATTCGGTAGCCGCGGGCGCGGCCGCATCAGCCGCGGATCAGTCTCCGGTCGCGGTGGTTACTCCAGCAATGGCCAATCTCGCGGGTACAATGGGAAGTGCCAACTCTTCAGTGAATTTGGCCACTCCGCGCGCCGCTGCCCATCCTATCCCGTCTCCGGCGCCAACCAGCCCCCTTAAGGTGGACCATTGCCGCGGCCAGCTTATGCTTCGCCGCCCTATCCAGCTGCTCACACAGCCCATCACTCTCCGACGATTCCCTCTGCATCCGATTGGATCCTGGACTCTGGTGCCTCTCATCACATAACCTCTGAACTTGCCAACATGTCTCTTCACAGTCCTTACACTTGCTTCGACAATGTGGTTATTGGTAACAGTGAAGGTTTGACAATTACTCATATTAGACAACTTAACAGTCATTCCTCTCTTTTATTACCTGGGGCTCTCTGTGTTCCACATATGCGTAAAAATTTGATCTCTGTTGCCCAATTATGTCGTCACAATAATGTTAATGTTGTTCTTTCTGATACTGATTTTCAAGTGAAGGATCGTCGCACGTGGGCAATGCTCGTTCGCGGCCCACTTAGGGGCAACGCCTACTACTGGTCGGCGACTTCCACTCTCCCATCTGCCCTCACGGCACAAAAGCTCTCTGCGTCATTGTGGCATTCTCGGTTTGGTCACCCATCAGCTAAAACCCTGCGTCATTTAGTGTCGTCTAGCAGTATAGAGTCCAGTAATGTGTCTGATCTCGCCTGTGTATCTTGCAAGCTTCATAAGTGTCATAAGTTACCTTTTCCTGAGTCAAGTCTATCTTCTACTGCTCCCCTGGAGCTTATTTTCTCCGATGTATGGACCTCTCCGGTTATTTCTAATGAAGGGTTTAAATATTATGTCATCTTTGTTGATCATTTCTCTAAGTATGTTTGGTTTTTTCCTTTACGCCGTAAATCTGATGTCTCACAAACCTTCCCCATTTTTAAATCCATTGTAGAGAAATATTTCTCTGCTAAAATCATTACTCAGTATACTGACAATGGGGGTGAATTTCTCGCTTTACGCTCTTTTCTTGCCTCTCATGGCACCTCCCATCTTACCTCACCTCCTCATACTCCTCAGCACAATGGCTATGCTGAACGCCGTCACCGTCATATTGTCGATACTGGTCTCACTCTCCTTCATCATGCCTCTATACCTCTCATTTACTAGCCTTATGCTTTGCTATAGCAGTCTACCTCATTAATCGTCTTCCCAAGACAAATCTCTCGATGCGCTCCTCCTTTGAATCTCTCTTCCAGAAATGCCCCAACCTTGCCAAATTACGTGTCTTCGGCTGTCAATGCTTCCCTTGGCTTCGACCCTACACCTCACACAAAATAGAACCCAGATCTCATGCCTGTGTCCTCTTCGGCTACTCTACTACTCAAAGCGCCTATCTCTACTTTGATCCCTCAACGTCTAAAATCTTTGTCTCGCGTCATGTCACCTTTCATGAAGATGTCTTTCTGTTCTCCAAAATATCTAACCCCGAGTCTCCCCTTGTACCCATTCCGGTCTCCCTAGAAGTTCTTCCACTGCCGCCACCAGTACCTGCCGTTGCTCCCACTAGCGATCCTTCACCGGACGCACTCCCGGCGCCACCGCCCGCGCCACCAGCTCCCCTTCCAGAACCGCCAGCGGACCCTGCCGCCGCTACACCCATTATGCCGCCTCCTGCATCCTCTCAGGGTGGTCATCATATGCAGACTCGCAGCAAAAATAACATCTTTATGCCCAAAAGGAAGTTTGGTATGTCTGTTGTCACCTCTCCTGCTGTTACTGAATCTCAGACCCTGTCCAGTGCTATGTCTGATGAGCGCTGGCGCGCTGCTATGTCATCAGAGTTTGATGCTCTGCTACGGAATGGCACTTGGGATCTTGTCCAGCCTGATTCCTCGCAGAATGTTGTGGGTTGCAAGTGGGTTTATCGCATCAAACGCAAGCCTGACGGTACTGTGGATAAGTTCAAAGCCGGGCTTGTTGCAAAGGGCTTTCATCATCGTCCAGGTGTGAATTTCCAGGAGACATTCAGTCCGGTTGTTAAGCCGGCAACTGTGCATTTGGTTCTCAGTATAGCTGTATCCAAGGACTGGCCTCTTCGTCAAATGGATGTGAACAATGCCTTTCTCCACGGGAGGCTTACAGAGGATGTTTATATGGCACAACCACCGGGCTTTATTGACAAAACCTATCCATCCTATGTCTGTAAGTTACAGAATGCTATTTATGGTCTCAAACAGGCACCCCGGGCATGGTACAGTGCGCTCTGCCAAAGCCTTCTGACCATGGGTTTCGTCAACACTACCTCTGACACTTAGCTCTTTGTCTTTCATCACTCTGGTATTACGGCCTATTTTTTGGTGTATGTTGATGATCTCATATTGACTGGTAATGATTCTGCTTTCTTGAACCGTGTGATTGACTCTCTTGGGTCTCAGTTTTCTCTTAAAGACATGGGTGATCTAAGCTACTTTCTTGGTGTTGAAGTTCTGCGCAGCTCCAAGGGGTGTTCTCTTTCTCAGCGGAAATATGTTGTTGATCTTTTGACTCGTCATAATATGCTGGAGTCAAATCCTGTTAAGACACCAACAGCGGCGTCAACTCGCCTTCATCTGGCCGACGGCTCGGCCCCTGCCGATGCATCAGCCTATCGCCAGGCCCTTGGGGGCCTCCAGTATCTCTCCTTCACTCGTCCTGATATCTCCTTTGATGTGAATAAACTCTCACAGTTCATGCATGCTCCTACTGTCACTCATTGGGGTGCAGTTAAGCGCCTATTCCGGTATCTGAATGGGACGCGTGACTTTGGCGTCTGGCTGCATCCTTCATCTGCTATACCTCTGCATTGTTTCTCTGATGCTGATTGGGGTGGAAACTGTGATGACCGCTCCTCAACTGGTGCCTATATTTTTTTTCTAGGGCCAAATCCTATTTCCTGGAGCTCCAAAAAGCAGCATTCCGTTGCGCGATCATTTACTGAGGCTGAGTATCGTGCCATTGCTTCTGCTGCCACTGAAGTACGTTGGCTTCATTCCCTGCTGCGCGAGCTTCATGTCCCTCTTCCGGATGCTCCTGTCATTTACAGTGACAACATTGGCGCCACTTATTTCTGTGCCAACCTTGTGTTTCATTCTCGCATGAAACATATAATCCATTGATTGTCACTTTGTTCGTCAATTGGTCCAGAATGGGTACATTCGTGTTGCTCACGTATCCTCTGCTGATCAGCTTGCTGATACTCTCACCAAGCACTTATCTCGTCCTCGGCTTCTTCTGCTGATGTCCAAGATTGGCGTGTCCTCCGGGCCTCCATCTTGAGAGGGCGTATTAGGAAATATTGTAAATATCTTTTGTGTATCTTTTTATCATTGGTAGAATATTCTCTCATTAATTGTACAATCCTATAGTTGGTAGGTTTTGATTTCGCTGTACTCTATATATACTTTGTGAGCAATACAAGAAACTTACTTCTCCCAAAACTCTCTACAAAGTATATAATTAGCTCAGTTTTTATGCACTCAGTTATCTTTGCAAATAAATATCCGATCTGAAAACACTTTCTGTTCAAATGGAATTTTATTTTCTATGCACTACCTATACCCACGTATGATCAACCACTGGGCATCACAATTAACTGTCCTACAGAGTCGAAATCCAAAACCTTGATAATAGCGAATGCCATTCCTCTAAGAAATTTAGCAATAATACTTTACGCCTTATTAAGACAAAAGGGTAAATTGCATTCTATTTGTCTTTAGTGGACAAAGCAAAATTTGTCAACTACTGCATGTGTTGTGACCAGCTTTAGTATATTGTAGGTATTTCCTGTCACGCACCACATATCAGAAAGTTCCTTTGGCAACTCTTTGGCAACCATTTTATAAAAAAAGATTGGACTAATTCCTATATCTGGTGTCTAAAATGGCGATATTCACAGCATCACAGTCAGAATTGCACTTACCAGTGCATCCACGCAAACTTTGTAAAAAGAATTTGTGATTCAAAAATGATGGATTTGAACTGATTATCCAGTTTCCTGCTTTGGCTGCGACCAACTAATTCCGATGCCCAACTCGCATTTCGTCATTGAATAAATATATAGCGCTAGTGGAATTCTCTTTCAGCTTCGGATATATATGTTCCCGTTTGACGATCCAAAAGTTACCGAACACTTTCCGAGTAAATCAACTAAAATAAATCAAGGATAAATCGTAATCGGAGATAATAAGACCTGAAGATATATGATATGTTCGTTCGTTTTTTCTCTCAGTATGCGAAAGAGATTCTAAGATGAAAAGGGCGATTTAGACAGAGAGAAAAATAGAAAAATAAAGAGAAGTTCAATAATCATCTTGCTTTTTACAATGCTGGATCCCCTTTATTTATGAAGGGATCCTCCTCCTCGTATTAAAATAAATAGAAACTAAATATATATCCTTGAAGGAATGACGGAACCTATGATGTCGTTTCCCCTAATGCTACTAAGTCATACCTCTGCCTCAGCTAATGCATGCTTGACGGTTATCCGTGCCGATGTAGGGAAGTGGTTGGCCGAATTTGACCCCATACAGTTAGTCCCTCCGTTCGTCGGTGTCGCAGCGAGGTGTGTCCTCAATGATAGAATCAATAACCTCGTTCAGGGAGAGATTGACCCTTGTTCACAAGAAGTAACGTAGCAGGTAGGAGACAACACCCATAACTGTTGAAATGATGACACGCAATTCCTTTACTTTGATGACGTCAGCACTCGCATGCATCATCATTACGCATATTCTCCAAGCAACACAAAAGGAGCTCTAACGTTTGGTTTCCCGTGCCAGTTCGAAATCCGTCTCTTCGATTTTAGCGCCACCCAACCCTATAAATAGGGGAAGGGTTTAACCTGAAACAAGTTTTGATCACTTGCAAGAGATATTCCATTTACTCAAATAGTGTTTTCGTTCTCCGGCTTTTCTCCGTAGTCGAAAAATTCCCTCTCCTCCGTTGTGTTATGCCCATTTCCTTCTTGAGTGGAAACTATGGCCAAATCTTGGCGAGATAATCCGAGGGTTACTACTACTAATCCATCAAATATACCTCCTCCATCTAGCGGTGGAGAGAGAGAAGAAGAGAAAGACATTAGTCCTCTCACGGTGGATACCTTGCTGCCAAAGCACCTCCTATCTTGTAGTGACTTCAACAAAGATTCGCCTGCTCAACCACCAAAACTCTCCGAGTTGTTACAAGATCATTTAGATGATCTCCGTGTGACATAAGTCATATCTGTTCATGTGGAGATAATTCCAGTAGGGGCGGATCGTGTATGTTTATATAGACCAGGATATTGCACCTTCTGCGAGTACCTATTCATGATTGGCTATGATGTCCCCATTTTCCCTTTGGTGTAGGAGCTCTGCCACTTTTACAATGTATGCCCATCTCAGCTTACGCCATATACCCTAAAAGTATGTCGGATACTGTCCAAATATGCAGAGCTGGTCTGTTGTGAGGTCTTTGTCCACCATCTTCTGCAATTATTCAGTGTTGGATACTTGAGAGGTACCATGCTGCACTTGAGAAGCCGTGGTACAAAGGGATTAGTGATGTGATGACCAACCTAGTCGTGGATTTTGGGGTAGATATTTTTATGTTAAGGTCGAGCACCTGGTCTCTAACCCTAATGGGTTCCTGGAAAAGAAGAATTCGAAACGTAAGTGTCTCTATTTACTGAATTCCTCATTACTTATTTCTATCATGATTTTAACTTTTTTCTATTGCAGCCATCGCTCACACACCTTGGCTCGTTACCGGTATTAGGAGATGGGTTACCGACCGGTTGCCGTATGCGGAAATGACTCGCACATGGGTTGCTTTCTCCAGCATTATGGCCCCGCGGCCCCTTCAGGTAGATTTTAGGCTTCATTTTAATGGGTTTTGTGAATTTCACTGACTAGTTTATCTTTATGACGACATGATGAGCTGCTCCTAGGAAAAGGGCGGTGTACCCGACTTCTACCTGGTCCGGTGCTGCTACGGATACTCAGAAGATACTCCGTCTGTCCGTCCGCGGAGGCTTACTATGATCCTTTTGCAGGGAGTCACATTGGTGGCATCGGTTGTGAGAGAGTCACCATCGTCGATACCGGCTCTACAGTGTATAGATGAGTCTACTGAGGGTGAATAACCGACGGATAGGAAAAGGCAGAGCCTTCTGACAGGCAAGGTGGTGGCTACAGAATATGAGAGGAGGAGCATGCCTAAACAAATGACTATACCCGTATTCATGGCTGACGCCATCCTTTCTGGGAGGTCGGCCCAGCAGAAGAGTATTGTTGTTGGTACTTGTTCGGCACCTGCCGTTGAAGGTGATTCGACAACCGACATCGATGGATTTGGCAGGGAAGTTGATGGATCAAACTCCGAGTTCTCCCTAGAGGATGTGGACGAGCTTGTGAAGGGTCTCACGCAGGTGGAGATGACAGTGGATGGGTCCGACCATTGAATTGTGATCTCGGGGGCTTAAAATTTACTGTGAAACAGCAAAGAAGCCGCATTGAAACTTACTCTTCTATGCGCCTCCCCTGAAAGCGAGACGCTCAGGGCCGTCAGTGATGCAGACTTGTCTTGGGCGGTCGCCGGTATGACTTTACAGGTAACCCTTTTATATTATTATTTTTTCTTGTCGTAAGGTTAGCTTGATGTGTTCTAATTTTTGTCGTTCTTTTTCAGATCCTCATTTTGGAGGTGGAGCGGAGGCAACATGAGCAGAAAAAGGCGATCATCTTTGACAAGATGGTCAAGAGGTACCGACGGTACCGCTCCAAACATCAAGCGGAGGCGGACCTTTTCTGGCAAGACCCCGAATTTTGGGTGTTCTGTAAGGGTCTTGAGCATAGAGAGGCCTAGCGAAAACGTAAGGTGGCTGAACTGGAGAAGGCGGAGGATGAGCTGGTGAGAGCCCTAGCTCGTAGTAGCGAGTTGGAAGCACTTCTCAAGGCAAGAGACGATGAGCTTAAACTGACTCGGGGGTAGCGGCGGAGAATGCCGATCTTCAGCAAGGTTGGCAGATTTGACGGTTGTACTTGAAGGCAGGGCGTCAGAGATTAGCACTCTCAAGCAGGTTGACCCATCAAGGTCTGAGGACGGGGTTCGACCCTCACAAATTTCCTCATCTCGCCCCCATATAATCATAATGCATGCCGTAACGCGCATGAAATATGGATTTTTGTGGAAGCTAGACTTGACGTATACATTGCGTTTCACGCTGCGAGTCGAGCGATGGAAGTGGAAGTTCAGGCGCGGCGAAGCAAGGGTTGCGTCGCCCGCAAAGCTTGCGGGTGTAGTTCTGACTCCCCTGACCGGGAAGGCTACACTTTGGAGGAAATCGACCGTCTAGACTCCGACTCTTGGTATAATGAGGTTTATTGCCTAGGAGGCGACGTGTAGGGTGGTGAGGAGACTTGAATTTGTACATGTTTTGTCTGTTTTTTCGTTTTGGGATGTAATGGGGCTCTTTCACGGGGTTGAATGTAGATATATTTTTGTTGTGATATATAAACTTTATTTTGGTTACTATTCTTTTCGGATTGTTTTTTTTTTTTTGTTTCTTTTCTTCCCCCCTCCTTTGTTTAAAATATCGTCATGACTTGAGCGGGTTCGAAACGATTCGACGGCTTTAGCCAATAGGACGTAACTTCGACTGTCGTCGAAGTGTTATCCGTCGTGGTCGAATTGTGTCGAACCTTGATATCGATGGTCTTAGCCAATAGGATGTCACTTCCACTATCGTCGAAGTATGATCCGTCTGGTCGAACTGGGTCGAACTTTGATGTCGATGGCCTTAACCGGTAGGATGTAACTTCGACTATCATCAAAGTTTTATCCATCATGGTCGAACTGCGTTGAACTTAATATCGATGCCTTAGGTAATAAGATGTTAATTCAACTGTCGTCAAAGTATGATCCATCGTGGTCGAACCGGGTAGTACCTTTATTTTGATGGTCTTAGCTGATAGGATGTAACTTCGACTATTGTCGAAGTATTATCTGTCGTGGTCGAACAGTGTCGAACCTAAATGTTGATGGCCTTAACCAATAAGATTTTACTTCTACTGTCACCGAAGTATGAACTATCATGGTCGAATTGGGTCGAACCTTGATGTCAATGGCCTTAGCTGACAGGATGTAACTTCGACTGTCGTCGAAGTGTTATCCGTCGTGGTCGAATTATGTCGAACCTTGATGTTGATGGCCTTAGCCGATAGGATGTAACTTCAACTGTCATCGAAGTGTTATCTGTCGTGGTTGAATTTGATCAAACATTAATAGTGATGGCCTTAGCCGTTGACATTATTGAGAGAATGGGTTTAGCCGTTTGCATAATGGAGACAGTGGCTTGGCTTTTTTCATAATGGAGAAACTAGCCTTAACTGTTTGCATAATGGAGAAACTAGCCTTAGCTGTTTACATAATGGAGACAATGGCCTTGACTGTTTACATAATGGAGAAAATTTTGTACAACGTAGAGTTTTGCCCATACAATGGAGATTTGACTGGTGTAGTCCCTTTATTATATCGGCTCGGAGACCGTGTCGACTGGCCGATGTGATAAACGTACTCTCAGATACCACTAGGTATCCTTTCCGCCGCCTCATTAAAAACCTTCCCGAGAAAAACAACTTGGAAAAAAACTCAGGTAAGGGAAAAAGAGTACGACTCGGGAGACGCCTTTCAGAACTAGAAGTATTTGATGTGGGTGACATTCTAGTTGTTTTGGAGTGTTTTTTCCTCCATTGTTTCTAACTGGAATGCTCCTTTATTCGCTGATGCTGTGATTTTATATGGTCCATCCCAGTTGGCACCCAATTTTCCTTCACTCGGGTCTTTTGACACCAATGTTTTGGCTTTGAGGACGTAATCTCCCACTTTGAGTGGTCTAATTTTGGCTTTCTTGTTGTAATACCTTTCAGCCTGCTATTTTTGGGCCGTCATTCTTATGTGGGCCATGTCCCTTCGTTCTTCGATTTCGTCCAGGTCTTAAAGTTTGTTTTCATCATTTTCTGCCCCGCTGGTATGTGAATATCTCAGGCTTGGCTTCCCAATTTTGACGGGTATGACTGTATCAGTTCCATAGACCAATGAATATGGCGATTCTCCTGTGCTGGATTGGGTGTGGTCTGATATGCCCACAATACTTTTGGTAGTAATTCGAGCCATAGCCCTTTAGCTTCCTCGACCTTCTTTTTCAATATGCTCAATATCATTTTGTTGGAAGAACGCTTTGCCATTGGCGACGGGATGATATGGAGTGAAGAGTCTCTGCTTAATGTGCCATTTCTCGAAGAACTCTGTTGTCTTTTTACCAATGAACTTGGGCCATTATTGTAGCTGATTTCTTTGCGGATGCTGGAAGGACATATGATGTTTTTCCATACAAAGGCAATGACTTCCTATTCGCGTATCTGTCCATAAGCACCTTTTTCCTCCCACTTGGAAAAGTAGTAAGATAAAACTAGAACAAATCGTACCTTTTCTCATCCCGCTGGTAGGGGGCCGATTATATCCATTCAACACTTGATGAAGGGCCAAGGCGAGGTGACTGAGTAGAGAAGCTCACCCGGTTGGTGTATTATGAGGGTGTACCTTTGGCACTACTCGTACCTGTGGACGTATTCTGCTGCCTTTTTTCATAGTAGGCCAGTAATAACCGGCTTGGATGATACAACATATGAAGGCACAATTACCTATATGAGCACCATAGTGTCTTTCATGCACTTCTTCTAATACTTGCTCATTTGGTGCATCCCAAGGCACTTAGCGAGGGGTTTGCCAAACGTCCTTTTATTGAGATCATGATTTATCAGGCTGTATCAGGTTGCCTATACGTGGAGTTTTTTGGCTTCTTTCTTGTCACGTGGGAGTGTCCCGTCCTATAGATAGGATACAAACTGATTGCACCAGTCCCAATTGAGGTTTAAAGAGAGTACCTCAATGTGATTGATGACGGATGGATGAGGGTGACCATACTTTCTTTGCTGATATTCTTGGTGGCCGCAACTAACTTTTCTAAGCCATCTGCTTCGACATTTTATGCCCTGGGGATTTGTTCGAAGCAGCATTGGTCGAATTCAGGCATCAACTTGTGGATTTCTGATTGGTATTTTTAGCCTCCGTTCTTTGAGTTGGTAAGTCCCGGTGACTTGGTTTACAACGTGTTTGGAGTCGCAGTGGAGGATGAGTCATCGGGCCCCATATTTGATGGCTAGTTTCATACCTACTATCACATCCTCATCCTCAGCCTCATTATTAGTCATCTCGGGGCATCGTATGGACTGATGAATTATTTCACTCGTGAGGACCTTGAGGATTAGTCCCAGTCCCGATCTCGAGGCATTAGCTGCACCGTCAGTGCAGAGAGTCTAGAGGTTGGTGTTAGGGAAGGCACAAAGGGCCTCTAGTTCTGCCTCTAGCAGTATCTCTACGCTGAAGTCGGCGACAAAGTCGGCAATTACATGTGAGTTAATGGTGGTTCTCGGATGATAGGATATGTCATGCCCGCTAAGCTCTATGACCCACCTAGTGAGCCTGCCTGAGCGTTCGGGCTTATGTAGGATGCTTCTCAAGGGGAAGGTCGTTATTACTTTTATGGGGTGGTATTGAAAATAGGATCTAAGCTTTTTTGAAGCTACGGCTAGGGCTAGAGCCAACTTCTCGAGGTGTGGATACCGTGTTTCCGCATCCACTAAGATTTTCCTGATATAGTAAATAGAAGATTGTGTACCTTTATTTTCACGAACCAAGACTGCGCTGACAGCAACTTCGGACACGGCCAAATATACTAGCAGGCACTCGCCAGGGTTTGCTTTCACCAGAAACGGTGGTGATGATAGGTAAGCCTTTAATTTTCTTAGGGCCTCGATGCATTCCTCGTTCCAATGTAGCCCGTGATCATTTCTCAGTATGCTGATCAACTTATGGCATCTGTCGAAGAACCGTACGATGAATCTTGATAAGGCGGCAATTCATCCCGTTAATTTCTGTACATGTTTCTTGCTGTTCAAAGTCTCGGGTATTGCATCTAATGCCTTGATCTGGTCAGATTTGACCTCGATACCTCTTTGTGATACGATGAAACCCAGGAATTTTCCCGAAGCCATGTCGAAGGCGCACTTTTTTGGGTTTAGCTTCATCCCATGCTGTCTCCATATCTCAAAGGCTTCTTTCAAATGATCGATGTGATCCTACTTTTTCGCTAACTTTACTGGCATTTCGTCGATGCAGACCTCCATGGTCTTGCCGAGCTATTCCTTGAACATTTTTGTGACCAATCTCTGATATGTTTCTCCTACATTGTTCCGTCCGAAGGGCATCACCTTATAGTAGTACGTCCCTTGGTTGGTGATGATAAGTTGTCTTTTCTTGATCATCTTCACCCATGGTGATCTGGTTGTAGTTGGAGAAGGCATATAAGAAACTCAACAGTTCATGCCCTGCGGTTACGTCGATGAGCTGGTCGATGTGGCGTAATGGAAATGAGTCCTTTGGTCATGCCTTGTTAAAGTCGGTAAAATCCACACACATTCTCCATTTCCCATTTTTCTTTTTGATCATGATGACATTAGCGACCCATTGCGGGTACTTCGATTCTCTGATTGCAGCATTGAATTTCCTTCTCATCTGTCGGACAGGCAGATATAGTGGGTCGACGTTCAGCTTATGAGTGGTGATGCCTTTCGAGATTCCCGACATGTTTGAATGGGAGAAAGCGAATAAATCTACATTGTTAGTTAAGAATTTGTGGTACTTATTTGGGTTGCAAAGACTGTGCCCGATATAGGCTTTCTTTGAGTGGTCGACATCGTCCAGTTGAAGTGGGTCGAGGTCTTCGACCATGTCTTTGCAGGCTTCTACGATTTCTGGGTCTTTGACGGGTTATGCTATCGGCTTGGCTTTAGCCCCTAACATGGCTGATTGCTATGCTTCTGTACTTGCTCTTTTCAGCTGTTTGGTTTGTGTACAGTCCTGGACTATCCGATAGCATTGTAGAGCGGTGCGTGGCTCACCTATAATACCGTGAATACTCCCCATGGGGTAGGGAATTTGATCGCCTGGTAGAAGCTCGAGGGGACTGCCCGCATCGCATGTATCCAAGGGCGCCCAATGATGGCACTGTAAGCCGTTTCCCGGTTCATGACGTGGAATGTGGTTTCCACCGTAACACAGTAAGCCGTTTCCCTGCTAAGACTGGCAATGATATCTCTGCGGAGGTCCGCTCCACTGCATTGTTAAAACCCGTTAGTGTTATGCAATACTTATTATCCTATCTTCGAGTCTCATTTGCATGAGGGATCTTGGATGGATAATACAAGCGCCACTTCCGTCGTCTACAATGATTCTCTTGACATAATTATTGGCGATACTTAAATTTAAAACTATAGCACCATAATGAGGAGAAGACAAATCGTCAGTATCTGACTTATCAAAGGTGATACTATCTTCGAAGCCGTCGTACCATTCATGGGCGATTGTGCTCTTCAATTTGTATGTGGTGGTGAATTTTACGTGGTTGATTGCTGAGTCATTGTTGCCGCTGACGATCATGTTTATGGTGCATGCTGGAGAAGGCGGATTCGATGGTCCTTGGGATTGATCTCATCCTCTGGCGAAATTGGTCTTTCCCTTATCGCTAAGCAGCTCCTTTAGGTATCCTTGGTTTAGCATCATGACTACTTCCGATCGTATACCTATGTAATCGTTGGTTTTGTATCCCCTTTCCTTATGGAATTCGCATAGGACGTTTGACCTCTTTGTGCTAGGATGTGATTTCATTTTCTGTGGCCACTGCACCTTTGTGCCTAGCTTCTCCAGTGCGTATATTATTTCTGAAGGGGACATACAAAAGTTACGGGCGGATAATAAAGGAGGTATACCTCTTTCATTATGGAGTGGGGCAACATGTCACTGTACTGCATCTGGGTGCCTTAGAGGGGGTAGATTGGAGGTCCTGACGTAGGGCTAATGCCATTCTTTGTTGAAACGTGGGGGTTGTTCCCGCCCTCCATCGTTGTATCGATCTCTTCTTGCTTTTGATTATATCATTGTTAGCCACTGGGTTGACCCGTTGAGGTCATCTTCGTCCGCTTTTACTTCGGCACATTAGGCGTTGTGGATCCCTTCCCATGTGGTTGGGGGGATATTTCATGGGTCAGCTTAGCAGCTTCCTGGTCGCTCTTGAACCATCTCTGTTTAGCCCATTTTGAAAATCCGCGACTACCATGCCTTCTGATACGTTTGGAAAACTCATTCTTACCCTGTTGAATATGGCCAAGAAGTCCCTGAGTCCCTCATCTGTTGTTTGCCTATCAACAAAGATATCATTGACCCTAGCTTCGGCCTTCTTTGCTTCTGCATGGGCGGTGGCGAATTTGTTCGATATTTCCTTAAACGTTGAGATTATCCTAGCTGGTAGTTGAGAGTATCATGCCAAGGCCCCTCTTATCAACATTTCACCAAACTCTTTGAGCATCACAGATGGTACTTGTTCTTTCGACAGACCATTGCCTTTCACATCGGTCACATAATGGATCAGATGATCCTCTGGATCCGTAGTCCAGTCATATATTCTCATGTATGGTGGCATCTTGAAGGTTTTTGGGATTGGGTGAGGGGCATCCTCTTAACAGTATGGTTGTTCAATGAACCGTCCTACGTCACCTTTTGGCAGTAGCTTAGGGGCGCCATGAATTTTGTCTACTCTGTCCTGGTGCTCTTTCATTTGATCATAGAGTGCTTTGTTTTCAATTTCCATTTCTTTCATTTTCATAAAGATGGTTGCAAGTGCACCATCACTGGCATTGCCACCGAGGTGAGTGTTGCTTGCTCGTATAGTACCGAGTTCATTAGTGGCAGTAGTGATATCTATAGATGGCGAGTCCCTGGTATTCCCTTGATGTGATTTTTCGAGCAAACTACTTAGACTGTTTGTCAACCATTCTTCTTGTAGCTTCCTCACTGCTGGGGGTGTTTCTTTGGCGGTAGATGTAGAAGACCCTTTCTCTTGCAAAATGGTTAGATCTTTAAGTGAAGAGGGTGAAATTTCCCAATCCAGTGCGTTACTGGGTGTTGTGCTCGTGATATTTTCTCTACCGGCCTCGTTGAGAGGGCCTATGAGGTTGGTTGCGATATCTAATATTGTCTTCATCCTTGCTTCTCTTTCTGCCATCGTTTGGCTTTTATGGAGTATGAAGAACGATGATCGTTGTTTTTTGATATCCTAGTTATGAACTGTGATTCTGATTGCTGAAATTCCTACAGACGATGCCAAATTGTTTGACCCAAAAGTTATCGAACACTTTCCGAGTAAATCAATCAAAATAAATCAAGGGTAAATCGTAATCGGAGATATTAAGACCCTAGGATATATGATATGTTCGTTCATTTTTGGTCTCAGTATGCAAAAGAGATTCTAAGATGAAGAGGGAGATTTAGAGAGAGAGAGAGAGAGAAATAGACATATGAAGAGAAGTTCAATAATCATCATACTCTTTACAATGCTAGGATTCCCTTTATATATTAAGGGACCCTTATCCCCATATTAAAATAAATAGAAAATAAATATATATCCTTGAAGGGGCGATGGAACCTATGATGTCTTTTCCCCTAACACTACTAAGTCATACATCTGCCCCAGCTAAAGCATGCTTGACGGTTATCCGTGCCGACGTAAGGACGTGGTTGGCCAAATTCGAACCCATACATTTCCATTTGTTTATTTTTTCAAACAAAGACCTACATTTTCTCTTCTCTCAATGTCATCTCCTCTTTCCTAGGTACTATTTAAGGTTAATTTCTATCTCCATTCTCTTTACTAAATCATTTATTAGGGATTTATTTTTACAAAATTAATATTAGTTATAACATTTATTAAAGTTGTAACTCTAATAAATTTAGGAAGCGTGAATTTTTAAAGGTAATATTAAGGAAAATAATAAATCTCTTTTGATTTGTTAAAATGAATAAGTAAAAAAATATTTTTAATATAAGGTACTAGTAAAAGAAAAACAGATGGAGTATGTTAAGTGGACTAGCTCAGAATGAATTTAGAAACCAATCTACATTTGTGCAATATCTAGGTGTGCACAAAGGAAACCGACAAACTGCACCAACCCGATAATCTGAGTCAAATCAAGAAAAAAAATTCAACTATGACTTGGTTTGATTTGGTTAGGTGTTGAAAAAAGAAACCCAACCATAATTGGTTTTGGTTTGGTTTTAACTAAAGAAAGTCAAACGAAACCAAACCAACCCGACATTACATATATTAAACTTTTAGATATATTTAATATATAAATATATACTTATTGTGATGTGTATACGTAAATCGAAGGGTCCAATTTTCCATCGTTATAATCTCTCGAAGGCTCACAATCACGATCGAGTTTCAGCCCTCGAGGACCATCGACGATCAACCTCGAGACTATATGGGAACGACGATTACGGAAAGCGAGTGGGGAGTTCCCAAGGGATGAAGCCAGAGTCGACAAAATCTGTCAGGCTAGTCAGAGCCCGAATCTTGGCATTAACTAGGTACCACATCTCCATATCTGTATAATAAATGCACTTGCACTATATTGGAATTTCTCCTCTTACATTAAGGGGATTCTTATCATTTTATAAACATTTGTTGCTCCATACTAAATATATCAGAACATTCTCTCATCTTTCTAACACATTCTCTTGATCTTGTTATTTCTTTTATTGCTCGTATTTATTGTGTTGTATTCATTGTTGATAATTTATTGCTTATTATTGGCCATAAAGACCCGTCTTTGATCTATTTACAACTGTTAGCCGCCATCGACCACGCTCGATGACTCACAGACGAACATCATATTCGACCGCGAGGCCCCCAAATAGGCAAGCTCGAGGCCCTGATGGACATCGCTTTGGTTTGATTAACATCTCAATTTTAAGCTCTCATTTCATTTCTAAGTATTTCACACAGCATCATCTGCCTAACAGCTAGCATAAAATAGATCAAGTATTTTTGAACCACTAAATCAAATTCAATTGTTATTACCATTTTCAAGATAAACAGATTGACGCCCATCGTGGGGATAAAAATAATAGTGATTATTTTCTTGCTGGTTTTACTACACAATGCAAGTTATCTTTCACACTTTTCTTCCTCAAGGTCTTTTGGTTTCAGGAAAAAATGCCTGATTCGGTAAACAACAATCTCGAGAACAATGGAGAGAACAGTGTGGATATTCCAGGTGTTGGTGTACCACTGCTGAAACCTAAGAATGCATCAAAACCAATTCCCATGGACATAGTCTCACGCGATGCCCAACATGTTGACATAAGCTCCCACGCTAATAGGAGTATACACCAAGGAGACCAACAAGGGGCTCAGAAAACCTCGATTGGGAAGAATGGGAGGTTAGCCTTCACATTTTTTGAAATGTTGCAGGCACAACAATAGGCTATTGCTCAGCTGCAGAGTCACTGGAAACCTCCCAGCGCGGTAGCACTGAGTACAGCTCCCCCAGCCGAACAGGTACTGGAGAGATCAAGCAACAACGGATTGGTAGCTGAACCTGCCATCATAAAAATGCTTGAGGACCTCACGAGGAGGATCAAATCGGTCAAGAAGAAGATTGAAACCAACGACAAAAAGGTCGAGACCTACAACTCCAGGGTCGAAATTTCGGGTGCACCACTGATCCTGAAATGTGTGCATTCGAAAAAGTTCATACAAAGGCCATTCCTAGAGGAAGCGGCTCCAAAACCTATTCCAAATAAGTTCAGAATGATGAGCTTCCAAAGTACAATGGAACGTCGGACCCCAAAGAGCACGTCACTGCCTACACTTGTGCACTGAATGTCAATGACTTAAAGGACGACGAGATCAAGTCTTTCTTGCTAAAGAAGTTGTGGAAAAGACTCTTGAATGGGGCCATAATGTGGTATCACAACCTGGCTCGTAACTCCATAGACTCATTTGCCATATTGGCAGATTCTTTCATAAAGGTACATGCCGTTGCCATCAAACTAGCAACAAGGAAGTCTGATGTCTTCAAGATCAAGCAGAGGGAGAATGAGATGTTGCGAGAGTTCATATCCCGCTTTGAAATATAATGAATGGAACCACCACCAGTATCACACAAATGGGCAGTGCATGCCTTCACATACGGCCTGAATAAACGAAGTTCGGTTGCTTTAAGGTAGCTGAAATAGAATTTAGTTGAGTATCCCACTGTGACCTGGTCGGACGTCCACAGTCGATGCCAGTAAAAGATCAGGGTCGAGGATGACCAACTAGGAGCCCCATCCACTCGGTTACCCAAGCAGGCTTCCAGCAAAGGAGCCAAAGCAAAACAAAGAAAGGTACAACCATACACCGACCATAGGAGAAACACCCTGAGACATAACATAGCCGCAATAACTGGAGGATGGACCAAGGTCAAAACCCTCGGGGACTTGTCAAAAAAGTTGGGCTTGACAGGTACACGGGCCGACAGAGGCACCTTGTTTTTGGAGTACAATTTCAACGTAGATGTATCAGTCATCATGTTTGCCATCAGCAGAATCAAAGAGGCCAGGAGGCGCAGGCCTATGCAATTAGATCCTTCACAAAGAAATTATAACTTAGTTTATGAGTTTCACAACATGCACGGCAAAAGGACCAAGGATTGCCACCAGCTCCTAGAAGAAGTAGCTGGATTACTCAGTAAAGGTCACCTCTGAGAATTCCTCAGTGACCACGCCAAAAATCAGCTTAGAGGAAGAGAGGTGGACAAGAAGAACGAAATAAATGAGCTGCAACATGCCATCCACATGATCTTGGGAGGCATCGATGCCCCACAGGAGCCCATGATGAGAAAAAAAATATATCTATCACCAGAGAAAAGCGAACTCTGGGTTACATACCCAAGGATGTTCTCATTCAGTGATGAGGAACATTGAGACCTTGTCTCGGCCTCACAACGATGCAATAAATACATTTCAAATTAAATGTGTACTTGTGGATCCAAGTAGCTTGGCCGATATTATTAGGTCGAAGGTGGTAGAGCAACTCGGACTGCTTCGTGCCCATCTCTCGAGTCCTTAACATATTCAACATGGTGAGCGAATAGACGAAAGGGGAAATCACCCTCCCGGTCAACGTGGCCGGCACAACCTAGGATGCCAAGTTCCACATCATCAATGGAGACATGAGATACAACGCTTGCTTGGAAGGCTGTGGATACACTGCATGAGAGCAGTACCATCCACCCTCCATCAAATGATGAAATACCCGATAAAGGATGGGATAAATACCGTCTAGGGGGAGTAGCATGCAACAAAGGAAATGTTCGCGGCACATGACCTAGTGCCAATGCCAATACCTCCACCACCGAGGGAGCCAAGAATAAGCAAACAATAAAATAACAGTGACAAACTACATTCTCGGCTACGCCCGACTTAACAAAATGAAGGATCGTACCGATTCCTTATAATAAATGATCGAATCACACCAAGATCTGACGCACTGTCCTCACTAAGGTATGCCCGTCTCCCTTTTTCAGTTACATTTTATTCTAACCGTAATGAAGGTATCCAATTAAAATAAGTGGAGCCCTTCCCAGCTCGAAGACCTTAGGTTTCAGAAGCATGCGTTGTACTCTTTTCCTTCAACCGAGTTTTATTCTAAAAATGGTTTTACCGGCAAGGTTTTTTATGAGGCAACATCTATATTCTACCTAAGAAAGATCTAGTAAGTATTCAAGGCTTCTTTTGCAATCAACCTCAAATACTGGGGGCCATCCCCCGGGATGGTCACCTACTGGAGATGCCAAGCTAGGCTAAGCGGGGCTTGATAGGAAAGTTATGTACCGAGTCAAACGGTCAAATGAACTGTGTCCGCATAGAACAATTGAGCCCGCAATCATAGAAACATGTATGCTTGTACCAACTAATCAAAGAATTCCTCCCAAAAGCATTTTGCATTTCAAGAAAGCTTGATAATTTTGCAAAAAATGGCTACAAACTGAAAAGGCACCCCAAAGACTCGGGGAATGGCGTCAACAAATCGAAACAATGCAACCTCAGGGTCGGAGATCCTAACTCGTAAGCCCCCGATGTGGAAATAACTAGATCACAAAAAAACTCGAGAGCCAAAAATGTCTCGAACACTCGGGACCAGGCGTTAGAAACTCAAAGAATACATGACCTCCGTGTTGGGAACTCCGAAATCGTAAGCCTTCAATGAGGCTACACCAAGTTCATAAGTAATGGCTCCTGAGCGGAGAAACCCTCGATGCATTGGGGACTGCCTTCAACCACCCTCTCCGTTGAAGTATCAAAACCCGAGGCCGTGAGACCACATACAGGCATCCTTGGTCTTGTAAGACCTACATATGGCAAAAACAATATCTATAAGACCTCAAACAAGACATAAACCATACTTGTATCAAATATCAAAAACTGTAAGACCTTAAAGGCATATAAAACTTGTAAGACCTTACTAAATTCATAGAACCGATCTCAAAGTTTCGGCTATATATCAAACTTGTAAGACACCTAAAAGGCATACTCTCTATACAGATGTCGAAACCACTTCACTCGGGACTTAAAGGCTCAGAATAAACACAAATGACTCCGGTCACAAGGCTGTACCATCCAAACTAACACGACTCGGGGATGACCGACCGTCGCTATAAATCACAAGCCTTCAATTACTTTTAATATGCTTTAGAAAGAACCAGTTAAACAAGCTACCTTCAACATAGGTAAAAGAGCTTCGACCATGTTAGCTCCTAAACACTGACTTTGAGATATTCAGCCTCCGAGCCAAACCTTGTGAGGTGCTTGATCATCACCATATAATGACTTACAATCGAGGTTTTTTATTAAACTCTCGAAGATTTAGGCAAACACTATTTCAAACAATCCTTATCAAGGGAAAAATAAAGCATACATAAAAGGTCTCCTTGACCTAAGGCATAAGAGCCACTATCGCCAGCCCACATATTTAAAAGGTCCTACCGACCCAATGCGTAAGAGCCTAAGGGCCAGCTTGCAATTAAAAAAATTGAGGGTCTAATGAGCTAGTGTTGAAATTCAATTCGAAGAATGAACCCAAAACAATTAACTGAATATACCTGAGAACAAAAGCGTAAGAGCTCAAATGCCGACTTACACTAAAAGGTTGCGTCGACCAAGAGTGTAAGAGACACTGTCGCCAGCCTAAAAATTGAAAACTTGAGGGTCAAATAAGCTCGAGTTAATGCCTGTCTCGGGGACTGAGCCCAAAACATTTGACCTAAATATGCTTAAGAGCAAAAGCGCGTAAGAGCCTACGGGCCAACCCAATAAGCCTCAAGGCCATACCGTGAATATAAGGATTCCCATATTCTCAAAGACCAGTTAATATGGCTAAAATTAAGGCAAAAATAAATGCAGGAAAAACAAAAATGAGATATTTCATCTTTATACATACATGCGGAATAATACTAGCTCCATTTATAAACATGCTTTGAAAACGCTACATACAGAATTGGAAAGCAAAACCTACATCTTCCCTTCGTTAACCTTGGCATCGGACAGAAATAATCGTGATCCACGCTCGTCCACCCTCACCAACGCTAACTCTTCCGAGAGGTCAAATCTCCGAGCACAAATCTCCTTGAGTATTTTTCTCCGAGACTTACATGGGGCATATTTTTTACTCCTATATTCACGGTCAAGAATCTTTCTCAGCTTAGCTTGAGCATCAACAACATCCTTCAAATGGATCGCCACTTTTTGGTCAACCTTAGTTCAGCTCATTACGATTTTAGCCGGGCATCCACAGCCTCGGCCTTTATCTTCTAGAGCTCAATCTCGAGCTTCGTAATTATATCTGTTTGAAAATGCTATTATCACAAGCTAAGAGAAGTTGAACTCAAGGGCAGAAGCCTTAGATAGATCACCCTTCTCCGTCATAGCTTGGGCATTCGTCTGAGCCTTTAACTCATAGTTGCGCTCGGCTCGGCCAACCTGGTCCCGAAGGCGCTCCAAGACCACTAATATTTTCTGCAACTAAAATAAATGGAACGTTAGCCTCAGGAGCTAGAAGGAGAAACACACGTTCGTTCGGAACAAAAACTACCTGCTTCTTCAAGTAGCTCTCATACTTCGAGCTCCGACTTGCCTTATACCGTACGTATGCACACTAGAATTCCCTTTCATCACAAAGGAGCCTCAGGGTATGGCATAAACTCCATGAAGATAATGTCAACAGTCCGTACTCAGACGAATCGACTCATCCACTATTGATCACCACATTCTTCATCATCATTGATGAGAGGCGTGGTCGACCGGCATCGTTGGGTTAGCAGGTCTTGATGATGAAAACGCTGGTACAACCTGACAAGATGGCTAAGTGTAAATTCAAGCCCTTCATTCTTTGCAAAGAACCTCATCATCAATACTATCCGCCAAAATGACGGGTGAATCTATGCCAAGTTAACCTAGTATTTTCGATAGAAGTCGAGCACAACCCCACCAACAGGGACCAAAGTGAAAGGATATGTGAACACATTCAAAAATCCCTCATCACCATCTGTAATACTTTGATCCAGGAAAATTGTCTGCGGTACTACCTTTCCTCCCCATCCATAGTTTTTCCTCACCGACTCGAAATGTCCCTCTCAAATCAAAGAAATCAACTTCAAGGTATGCTCCTGTTGGCCAAGAGCATCGAGGAACTTTTCTGGAAAAAAGTCCCCTCCCAAAGAAAAACGCCCCGAGTTAACAAGGCGAGAACCGGAGGCACAACTCTCTCCTCCCTGCCGAACGGATCTTGGTCTAGCGGTTATGACTACATCAAAATTAGGGCGATGGAGCAGGAATTCAGGATAGAGCGTCAAGTGAAACAATAAAAGGCCTAACACAGGAAAAAGGAGGAAGCAACCCTATATATGGAAAAAGCAGTGAAGATTCGCCTGTCTCATAAGCCGATTAAAATAATAGCCAAAATTACTTTGAGAGGAATACCGGCGGGATCGCCTCGATTACTTTGCAGTCAAATTGTCTGCCATACAATGTTTTGGGGTCAGAGACCCCCACACCAAACAAATCCCAAGATGGTACCCGATCTCAAGGACGTCCTTCAAAAAGAAGTTAGGCTCTAAAAAGCCTTTGGCATCATTGCCAATACTGAGATGGTATCCGATCTAGAGAACCTTCTCCAAAAAGAAGATAGGCTCTAGGAATCCTTTAGCATCATCGCCAGTCCCGAGATGGTACCCGATCTCGAGGATCTCCTCCAAAAAGAAGCTAGGCTCCAGAAAGCTATTGGCATCATCGTGTGTCCTGAGATGGTACTCGATCTAGAGGACCTCAACTAAAAAGAAGAAAGGCTCCAAGAAGCCATTAATATCAATATTAGACTCAAAATGGTACCCGATTTCAAACGCTCCTCTCAGGGAGAGAATAAGCACTTAAAACTCAACTAATGTGGGCTTTTCCTCGGGGTACCATCAAAACCCGAGCAATCGCTCATCCAGGATCTATTACAAACACGTTAAGGTTATTTACCCAGAGTTCAAGATAAGTTTCTAGATGGCATAAGTTTGAGCGAACCTCCACTCGAGACTGTTCTCGAAAGGTAAAGGCAGTCTCTATTTTCGAGCTTCCGAGCAAATCCTCTCTAGAGGATTATGGTCTAGAGGCTAGGTCTCAATTTGGGGGTTCGAAGCCTACCTCTTATTTAATTCAAAGCCAAGGACCCAAGGAACCGAGGTTATCAATCCAACTCGGGCTCGATCCAAGAGATGACAAAGGGTTCCGAGGGGAGACATGTTAATCAATTAAAGGACAGAAAAACACTCACAACTAGGCTCGATATTTGCACCACCCGATGGAGTAATGCACTCAGAATCTACACAAGAAAAGATAAAGGGAAAAATAATATACATTAGAGGCAAATTAAAGAAGTATTTTTTATTCATAAACAGTCAATTACAAAAGCCCGGTTCCTTACATACAAACAAGGAAGCAAAAATGTACATATGCAAGAAACACCTAATCTATTCTCGAGGGTTCATCTTCGGTGGTAGTATCTTCTACCACCACCTCCTAGGGGTTCTCATATTGGTCCCCCAGAGTGGTAACTCTGAGGGCAAAGAAGTGGCTGGGTGAAAAATCTAGCTGGTATGGGTCTCGTCAGCACCTGTATTGAAAAGCCACTTCTCGAGACGTCACACCCATATGGGGTGAAAAAGTTAGTAAATAGAACCACCTCAGTCCATGAAAAGCAAGGGGATGGAGGCACCGCACCGGGTAGACGAGGGAGGTGAGCAGTGGTATAGAGTCCGATCACCCCTCTGAGCAGTGGTGTAGAGTCCAAACATTTCCCTAAAGAGGAATTCAACCTCCTTATCTCCTCATCTTGAGCCAACAATGACAGCAGGAACAACAACAACGATAATAACAACATCAATTAATTTATGCGATCTTGCTCGGTAGGAAAAATACCAGGGAAAATCCCATGATGTAGCCGATGAGAATGCTGCCATTTACCTTGAGGCCATGAGCCTCAGACATGATGGGTAACAATGGATAAGGAAGGTAAGAAAAAAGGATAGAAAGATATTGGAAGGCACTTGAATGAAAAGTTGGTTCGAGGAGGCTGCCATTTATAGAGAGGGCGAAAGCGTACTCGACGGTGCCGTTATTGTCCTCAAAAGATTTATCGGCATGCGCATTAAATGTATATTTGGAAGTTGAACCGGCTACGAAATTATTGCCTTGAAGAATAAGAAGCGGCAATGCTTTAAATGATTTTGGAAATGCTAAACGATGGGACATCTCAGTTATCACAGAGACTTGCATCATCAGTATGATGTCATTAATATAACATTATCATAGGAAATTTGTAGAGTCGGTTATCAATGTTGTTTCTTATCTTTGTACTCTAAGAAATGCGGGGACTATTTGTACACGGTAAAATTGGAGGGCCAATTATCCATCGTTATAATGTCTCGAAGGCTTGAAGTCACTGTCAAGTTTCATCCTTCGAGGGCCATCGACTCTCCACCACGAGACTGTATGGGACAGACAATTACTGAAAGAGAGTGAGGAGTTCTCGATGCATGAAGCCAGAGTCGACAAAATTTGTTAGGCTAGTCTGAGCCTGTATCTTGGCATTAAGTAGGTGTCACATCTCCATATCTTTGTCCATTTATACTATGTTGGGATTTTCTCTCTTACATAACTTGATCTTGTTATTTCATTTATTGCTCGTATTTAGTTGTGTTCTATTCAATGTTCATTATTTATTGCTTATTATAAAGAGCCATCTTTGATCTATTTACAACTGTTAGCCTTCACCGACCACCCTCGATAGCTCACAGCCGACATCGGATTCGACCCCGAGGCCCCCGAATAGGCAAGCTCGAGGCCCCGATCGATATCGCTTTGGTTTGTTCAACATCTCAATTTTAAGCTCGCGTTTCGTTTCTAAGTCTTTCACGTAACATCAACTGCCCAACAACTAGCATAAAAATAGATCACTTATTTTGAGAACCACTAACTCAAATTCAATTGTTATTACCATTTTTACGATAAACATGATGTAATTTATAAATATTTCTTAAATTATTTTATAATTTTATATTTTAAGGTAATATTTCAAGGTTGGACTTAGAACTTTTGAATGTTCCAATTAGTTTTATAGCCATTAATATTAGTAACCTTAATAATGCAAACAAAAGTCCAAACTAAAATTAAATCAATACTACGAACGACAATGTATTGAATATTTATTTTTATACAATAATTTAGATAAAAAAGCTAAATATGTTTTATTTTTTCTTTAGTGTTTAGTCAGGTTATTTATACTCCCGTATTAATTTACTTATTTTAGCATGACTTAGTACTTTTAGATTATATCATTTTTACTATGGTTAAGGGTCAGAACTGCCCTTAACCTATCGACTCCGGAACAAAATTGCCCTCCGTTTACCTTTGGCGAAGAAAATGCCCCCACCGTTAACTTTGTGGCCTATTTCTACCCCTAAAATCTAACAGAATCTTCAATTTCATTTTAAATTTTTTTTAATGCCACGTGTCACGTTTTGATTGGGACATATAAAGAACGGAAAATTGGGACATATAAAGAACGGAAAAAGGGTCAAAACTGCCCTCAACGTATTAACTCCGGAACAAAATTGCCCTCCGTTAACCTTTTTTGGGTCGGGTCGGTCGGGGTTGGGTCGGGTTGTGTCGGAATTTGGGTGAGAATTGATTTTGAATCAAGTTTATTTAATGGCCAATCAAAACGTGACACGTGGAATTAAAAAAATTAAAAATTAAATACAAGCATCCCGACCGACCCGACCCAAAAAACACCAAACCCTCTCTTCATCTTCCTCACAACACACCCTCTCTAACCCTAAACCACCAAACGACCTCTCATGGCTACCCCGTTGCTTTATCTTCCCCGTCCAGCCCGTCAGCTTCACATCGCCGGAAAACTTCACAACCAAACAGCCCCCCTCCATCACGAACCAGGCGTCCAACCCGTCCCGCATAACCAAGCCATGAAAAACCAGCCCCCATTGGATAGGAATGACCAATCCACTTTAAGTGAAGATGAATATATGTGATATATCAAGCTCTTTACATTTGTTGGAAAGCGGGAAATCACATTACACTTCAACCCGACCGACCCGACCCAAAAAAGGTTAACGGAGGGCAATTTTGTTCCGGAGTAAATACGTTGAGGGAGTTTTGACCCTTTTTCCGTTCTTTATATGTCCCAATCAAAACGTGACACGTGGCATTAAAAAAATTAAAAATGAAATTCAAGATTCTGTTAGATTTTAGGGGTAGAAATAGGCCACAAAGTTAACGGTGGGGGCATTTTCTTCGCCAAAGGTAAACGGAGGGCAATTTTGTTCCGGGGTCGATAGGTTGAGGGCAGTTTTGACCCTTAACCGTTTTTACTATGGCTTTTTAATTAACAATATTTATATTACATAATTTTACTGTCTTTATAATTGAATATTTTAGGTACCATGACACTTCTCATATTTTGTATTATTTTCTTGAAAATACATTTTATAGTTGTATCTTACTAGGATTAAAGAAATATTTTGAGCACAAGTTAAATATTTTGTTCTACGAATATTTTACTGGAAAAAAGCCTGAAAAAACCCGAATAACCGAAAAACCCGAGATTGAAAAACTCGAATTTTATTGGTTTGATTTGGTCTTTAGATTTAATCACCCGACACAATTGGTTTGGTTTGTAATTGTAAAATTCAAACCAACTCGACCTATGTATATCCCTAGCAATAAATTAAGCACGGTACAGGCAAATTTTACTAAAAGTTTAAAATATATGAACAAGTGAAACCAAAAAAATTATTTTTGATATGAGGTACTAGTAAAAGAAAATGGATGGAGTATGTTAAGTGGGCTAGCTCAGAACGAATTTAGAAACCAATAATCTAGGTATGTGCAACAGTACGTATTTGGTACGGTACATGCAAATTTTACTAACATTTTAGTGTATTTTAAACAATGTTGGACGTAAGTATAAAAAATTTGATAAGTATGGAATGAAGAATCCATATAACACACCTTTAAGGTTTTAGCTGCATTCTGTTTTATTTTTCTTTTATAATAATGATGTTTGAGTCCATTATTGAATTTAACCGCTATTGCTTTTCACCAACATAAATATTCGATAACTCTTTGTGACTATTCTCATAATTTTCACTAGTTTTATTGACCAGTCGATTATGGAACGGGCTCGTTTGGTACGAGAGATTAGGGATAATTAATTTTGCAATTATATTTGAGATGAATATATTTTATTTTTGATTATGATAAAATTACGGTATAATTAAATTTGAGATCCCAGAATTATTGTTTGACTCAAAAAGATGTAAGAACTTTTTAGACAAATCAATCAAATAGGAAGGGGTAAATCGAAGCTGAACATAATAATCCTTAGAATAATACAAGTAAAGAGAAGAGAGTTGCAGAATTTCCTTTCATTCAAGATTGATAAATTTCTCAGAATATTCACCCCACTTTTACAAGGTCCTTCTTTCCCCCTTATATACTAGCGAGAAGTCATTCAGAATCATAAGAAATTAAAATACAAGGAATATTCGACAAAATATTCTCAATGTCTTCTAATGGGCTACATTTCTACAAGGGTCGTATAATTTTTACTTTTGCCTTAAGGCTGGCTTCCTCAGAACGCCGACTCGAAGATACTCGGTCGTTAGTAGTACTCATCATAGGTCGAGTTCGATCAATTGGACGCATACAGTTAGTCCCTCCGCATGTCAGGGTCGCGTCCAGTTGAGTCCTCGATAGGAAGACCTCGTGCATTCTTTTGGAGAAATTTGACCCGTGGGAACAAAATGACGTGGCATTTGGAGTTGGTCGTCGTATTTAGCAAAATTTTGTGCGGTACACTTCTCCGGGAAATGATGTAAGCTTTTCATATGTCATCATTGTGCAGATTTTTGAGGGGGGGGGGGATTGACGGCTTGGAGCTTTGATTCTTGTGCTAATTTGAAACATCCCGCCTCGATTCTAGCGCCTCCCACTCCTATAAATAGGTGAAGGATTTAGTTTTTTGATAAACTTTGGCCATTCCTCTCTTGAAGACCTCTTTCGTTATTCCCTATTTGCTTTCATATATTTCGATCTTCACCTGAAGCTTCTTTTTCTTTCCTGCTTTGGTGTTGATACTCCTCCATACGATATTATGCAGAGGTCTCGTCGTTCTCATGAGGAGGTTACTAAAAACACCCCATTATTAATGATGCCTCCTTCTGATAATGGAGACGTGGTGGTAGAAGAGAATGAAAACTCTCCTACTGTGGAAGAGTTCCTACCGAAGCACCCCTTATCTCAGAGTGACTTCCTCAAAGATTCACCTCCCACTCCGAACAACTTAGTTTTTGAGATAGAGCAGGTCCATATCGATACCCTTCCTATAAAGTATGACATTCCTCCTCATCTAGAAATGGTTCCGGGGGGAGAGATTATGTGGCCGTCCACATACCAAGGTATCGTGCTTTCTACGAGTATTCTTTTATGATTGGCTACACCCTTCCTCTCTTCCCCTTAGCAGAAGAATTCTTTAGATTTTACCATGTTTTCCCTGCACAACTTTTTCCATATACGCTCAAGGTGCTTTTACTATTGACTAAGTTTGCAGAGTTGGCGGAATGTAGCATTTCTGTCCATCACCTTTTGCACCTGTTCACGCCTGGCTTCCTCAGGGGTACCATGGTGCATTTGAGACTTCGTGGTACGAAAGGGCTTGTGGTCGGGACGGATGACTAGCCGAGCCACAAGTTTTGGCACAAGTACTTCTTTGTCAAGACCGAACACGTCATTTTTTACTCGGCAAGATTTCTAGAGGGATGGAATGGAACTCATAAGTGTCATCATTCATTATGTTCCCCTTTCTTCTATAATTACTGTAACTTTTACTTACTCGCCGTTTTTGCAGCTATGGATTATCCGCCTCGCCCTATTGTGGGTATCAAGGATTGGGTAGCCCGCTTTCGTGCAACATTATGGCCCTAAATATTCCTCAAGTAAATGCCTTACTACCATGTGACCTTTCTTAATAGTACGAACCTTTGTGATGATAGGTTGGTGAGATTCTAGGCGGACGATGCTAGTTCCCGCCTTTAGACAAGCCGCTGCTACTGTAGACACGTGGTTTATCTTGAACGAATCTGTTCGGGAGGGTCGTCCTCAACCTATTCAATTGGGAGATTCATCTTGAGTTATGGCCATGAGGGAAGAGGCTTCTTCGGTACCGACCTCACATACTTTGGATGAATCTTCTAACAGGGACAAGCCATTGGAGAGAAAAAGGAGGAGGCTGGAAATGGGGAAGGGCGTGGCTACGAATGCCGAAGATAGCAGGGCGTCCCGAACAGCCTCGGTGCCTGTATTAATGGCTGATGCCATTTTCTCGGGGAGATCTCCCCAAGTAGAAGGAGTTGGCCGGGGAGCCGGTTCAGTGTGCTCTGCTGAGGCTGGTGCGTCATCTAATGTTGGAAGGCCTCGTGTCAAGGGTGGAGGGTCGGGTTTGGATATCGATCTAGAGAATGTTAATGAATTTTTGGGTTGCGATACCCATGTGGAGGTTAGGATGATGGACCCAAACATAATGTGGTAGTCCCGGGAGCTACAACTTGCTGCTAAACAACGAGCACGTGGCGTTGATGCTCACTCCTTTATGTGCCACTCCTGAAAGCAAGATGCTTGGAGCAACGAGCGACGTGGAGTTATCTCATAAGGTCGCTGGTATGGCCCTGCATGTAGGTGCCTTTCCTTGTCTTTAGTCATTGGACTGATGCGATATTCATCATTCTGTATTTTATTTCTAACTTATGACCTTCATTTTTGTCATACCCTCATTCTGGAGGTGGAGAGAGCGTTGTGAGATAAAAAGGGCGCGCCTTTATAAGAAGATGTCATCCATGTATCAGCAGTATCGTGCTAAGGATCTAATGATGTCCAACATTTATCAACAGGATCTTGAGTTCCAGATGTTTCGTGAGGGGCTCAAGTAGTAGGAGGACCAATTAGAGTGCAAGATAGAGGAGTTGAGGGATAAGGACGAGGAGCTTGTGAAGGCTGTTGCCCGTAATAGTGAACTGGAGGCCTCCCTTAAGGCGAATGAGGACGAACTCAAATTAAGCAAGGGGTGATGAATGACAATGCCGACTTACAACTGAAGGTGGCCTACTTCACCGCCGAGTTGAGTACTAAGGTAGTGGAGATTGAGGGGCTCAAGTACGAGCTGAATGTCAGCACTGATAAAATGGCGGCAGCTATTTCTGAATCGGTATCTTTTGAAGATGCCCTCCGTATTTCCAAGTTGGAACTGACTGGGGAGTGGGAAGCCTCCGGTCATCAAGTTGTAGGGATCGAAAGGCATGTTAAGGAGGTGGAGGTAGAGTTGGCCGCATTGAATGGACAAATGGCCTCGCTAAGGGAGGAGGAGGCTAGTCGCCGTTCTCACCCTTCTACGTCTCGTGTTTCAGCTGATCCGAGCATGCCCCGCCGTTCGTAAGAGTTGTGGGTTCATGCGGAGGCTCAACTTGATGTGTATAAGGCTTTTCACGTCCAGGACAGGGCTACTGAGGCGCGGATTCAGGCTATGCACGCCAAAGCTCGTGCAGCTCGTGAGTCATGTGGGTACGGCCCCCTCACACCTGATAGGGAAGGCATCAATTTTGATGACGCGAATCACCTTGCTTAAGACTCGTGGTATGAAGAATTTTCGCACGGGTCGTACTTGGGCCTGTTTGTAGGGGTAAATGTATATGATATTTTGCTATAATATAAAATTTACTTTTATCGGCTTGTTTTTTCCTACATTTACCGCACATGATATTAACGCCCTTGGCTATTGGGATATTGCTTTGACCAGTCATCGAAATACTATCCTGTCGTAGTTCGAACGAGGTCGAACTTATATTGTTGTCGACGGCCTTTGTTGTGGGTATGTCTCTTCGAACTATCGTCAAAGTGGAATCCCGTCGTAGTTCAAATAAGGTCGAACTTATATGGTCGTAGATGGTCCTGGCCAATGTGACGTTGCTTCAAATTGTCTTCGAAGTGGAGTCTCGTCATAGATTGAACGAGGTCCAACTTATATTTCCGTCGATGTCCTTGGCCATTGGGATGTTTCTTCGAACTGTCGTCGAAGTAGAATCCCATTGTGGTTCGAACGAGGTTGAACTTATATTTTTATTGATGGCCTTGGCCAATGGGATGTTGCTTCGACCTGTCGTCGAAGTGGAATCCCGTCATGGTTCGAACGAGGTCGAACTTATATTTTTTGTCGATGGCCTTGACCATTGTGATGTTGCTTCGAATTGTCATCGAAGTATAATCCCGTCGTGGTTCAAATAAGGTCAAACTTATATTTTCGGCGTTGATCTTGGCCATTGGGATGCTTCGAACTGTCATCGAACTAGATCCTGCTGTGGTTCAAAAGATATCGAACTCGTATTTTTGGCGATGGCCTTGGCCATTAAGATGTTGCTTCGAATTGTCGTCGAAGTGGAATCCCGTCGTAGTTTGAACAAGGTCGAACCTATGTTTTTTGCGACAGTCGTAGCCATTAGGATGTTGCTTCGAACTCTTGTCGAAGTATAATATCGTCGTGCTTCGAACGAGGTTGAACTTGTATTTTTGGCGATGTCCTTGGCCATTGGCATATTGCTTAGAACTGTCATTGAAGTAGAATCCCGTCATGGTTTGAACGAGGTCAAACCTATATTTTTGGCGATGGCCTTGGACATTGGGATGTTGCTTCAACCTGTCGTCGAAGTAGAGTCCTGTCGTAGTGCGAACGAGGTCGAACTTGTATTTTTGGTGATTTGATTGTATTCCCGTAGGAAGACGTTACATGTCGACTAGTGGAGATCTGGTTTTGCACATGCAATAGAGATTTGTTTTCATACATATAATTGAGATTTGATTCCGCACATACAATAAAGATTTAATTGCGTACATACAAGATTTGATTATCTATATGTAGTCCCTTTATTACTTCGATCCGGAGATCATATCGACGGGTTGAGGTAATGAACAACGTGTCGACCCATATGGCGTCCCCCTTGCCGCCTTGTCAAAAACCTTCTCGGGAAAACCCGATTGGGACAAAACCTAGGTAAGGGAAAAAGAGTACGACTTAGGTGGCGCCTTCTTTTAGAAGTGGAAGTACTTGAGATGGGCACATTCGAGCAGGTTTGGAGTAGTTTTCCCTCTATTTTTACTAGTTCGAATGCTCCTTTGTTTGCTGCTGGTACGATTTTGTGTGGTCCATCCCAGTTTGTTCCTAGTTTTCCCTCATTAGGTTCCTTTGAAGCTTATGTTTTTTCCTTGAGGACATAATCTACGACTTTGAGCAGTCGCACCTTGGTTCTCTTGTTGTAGTATCTTTCTACGTGCTGCTTCTGGGCTGAAATTTTTATATAGGCCATGTCTCTTCTTTCTTCGACTTCATCCAGATCTTGTAGTCTACTTTCATCATTGCCTGTTCCGCTCTCGTTGGAGTATCTAAAACTGGGCTCCCCGACCTCAACGAGAATGATTGCGTCGATCCTGTAGACCAGTGAACATGGTGTTTCTCCTGTGCTGGTTTTTGACGTAGTGCGGTATGCCCATAATACTTTCATTAGTAGTCTGGGCCATAACCCTCTAGCTTCTTTTTCAATATGTTTAATATTACTTTATTGGAGTATTCAGCTTGACCATTGGCAACAGGGTGGTATGACATAAAGAGTATCCATTTGAGGTGCCATTTTTTGAAAAACTCAGTTGTTCTTTTCTCGACAAAATGAGGTCCGTTGTCACAACTGATCTCTTTGGGGATGCCAAAACGTCATATAATGTTTTCCCGTATGAAGGCGATGACCTCCTGCTCGCGTATTTGAGTGTACGCACCTGCTTTAACCCTTAGAGAAGTAGTCAGTTAAAGACAAAAGGAAGCGTACCTTACCTCGTCCTGGTAGGAGGGGTCCGACTATGTCCATTTCCCATTTTACGAATGGCCATGGCCAAATGATGGAGTAAAGGATTTCCCCTGCTTGGTGTATCATAAGGGCAAACTTTTGACATTTTTCACATCTCCTAACATAGTCGGCGACTTCTTTTTTCATGGTGGGGTAGTAGAATCCAGCGCGAATAAGGCATCTAACGAGGGCGCGGTTTGCTGCGTGGGTGCCGCAGTGCCCCTTGTGCACCTCTTCTAGTAATCACCTAGTTTTATGTGGCCAAGGAATTTAGCTAGGGCACCGCCGAATGTTCTTTTATAGAGCATGCCGGTTAAAGGTTGTACCGGGCTGCCTGTACCCAGAGTTTTTTAGCTTCTTTTTTGTCTTGCGGGAGCGTTCCATCCTGTAAATAGGCTATGAAGCGGTTATGCTAGTCCCAAATTAAGGTTATTGAATTTACCTCGGCGTGGTGTACTGCGGAATGAAGAAGGGTGACCACGTTTTCTTTGCTGATATTCTTGGTGGCCGCAGCCAGTTTAGCAAGGCCATCTGCTTCAATATTTTGTGCCCTGAGTATTTGGTCGCGGTGGCATTCATCAAAATCTGGCATTAGTTTGTGGATTTCTAACTGGTATCTTTGCAGCCCCTACTCTTTGATTTGGAAAGTCCTGGTGGAGAATGAGTCATCGAGCGCTTTATTTGAGGGCTAGCTTCGAACCTGCAATCACAGTTTCATACTCGGCCTCGTTGTTTGTCATCTCGGGGAATCGTATGGAATTTCAAGTTATTTCACCTGTAGGGACCTCAAGGACGAATCCCAGTCCTAATCACAAGGCATTAGAGTCACCATCCATGTAGAAGACCCAGAGGTCGGTGTGTGTAAAAGTGCAGTCTGCTTTCTATTCTACCTTGGGCGGTATTTTCGTGGTGAAATCAACAACGAAGTCCGCGAGCACTTTCGACTTGATGGAAGTTTGCAGTTGGCACATTATATCTTGCTCTCTTAGTTCTATGGCCTATTTGGCTAATCTACCCGGCAGTTTGGGTTTGTGTCGAATACCCCTTTGTGGGATGGCTGTCACCACTTTAATGGGGTGACATTGGAAGTACGGTCTAAGCTTTCGTGAAGCTACGACTAGTTCCAGAGCTAGTTTATCGAGGTGAGGGTACCTCGTATTGGTTTCGATTAATATTTTACTGATATAGTAAATTAGGAATTGCTTACCATTATTTTCACGGACCAAGACTACGCTTATCGCTACTCCAAAAACCGCTAGGTACATCAGTAGTCATTCACCTAGCTTCGCTTTGATGAGCAGTGGTGGAATGATAGATAGACTTTTAGCTTTCTCAGGGCCTCGATACATTCCTCATTCCATTGCAACATGTGATATTTGCTTAGTACATTGAAGAATTTATGGCATCTATTTTAGGATCGTGAAATGAACCTTGATAGGGCGGCTATTTGTCCTGTCAATTTCTGCACCTACTTTTTGATGGTCAGCATTCTTGGTATTGCGGTGATGCCCTTGATTTGGTCCGGATTAAGTTCGATTCCTCTTTGTGACACTAGGAAACCGAGGAACTTTCAATAAGTCACACGCAAGGCCACTTTTCAGGATTCAATTTCATTCTGCACTGCCTTATTATTTCAAAGTCTTCTTTCAGATCACCAATGTGTTCTTCTTTCTTTGCCAATTTCACTAGCATGTCATCGCTTTAATCCTCCATTGTCATACCAAGTTGTTTTTCGAACATTTTGGTGACAACCTTTGATATGTGGCCCCTGCATTCTTTAGTCCGAACGGCATCATCTTATAGCAGTATGTAACTCGAAGAGTTAGGAAAATGGTCTTTTCCTGATCTTCTTCAGCAATTAAAATTTAGTTATAGCTTGATGTAAAAATATCAGCAGTTCGTGCCCCGATGTTTCATCGATAAGCTAGTCGATGAGGGGTAACGGGAAAGAGTCCTTAGGGCATGCTTTGTTCAAATCGGTGAAGTCAACACATATTTGCCACTTCCCGTTCTTCTTATTGACCATGACCACATTGGCGACCCATTGGGGGTATTTTGATTCTGTGATGGAACCATTGGCGAGTAATTTATCAACTTCTTCACTGACCACCTCATTGATCGTGGTGTTGAACTTCTTCCTTATCTGTCGTAGTGGCGGATAAAGTAGATCAGCATTCAGCTTGTGTGTGTCGATATTCCTTGGGACTTCTAGCATATTTGAGTGGAAAAAAGCAAGCAAATCAGCGTTGTTAGTTAAAAATTCACGATACTCACCTGGCTCCGAGAGGTTGTGTCCAACATAGTTGTTTTTGGTGCAGTTGGTGTTATCTAACTGGATGGGATAAAGGTCCTCCACGGTTGCTCTACAAGCTTCTACAATGTTAGGGTCTTTGATGGCCTCTACTTGTATGTCGGGTTTGGTGACCGACACGGCTGGCTGCTACGCTTTCGCGCTTGCCCCTTTTAGCTTCATGGTATGTGTGCAATCTTGGGCGATCCGGTAGCATCCTCGGGCGGTGCGTGGCTCGCCTCGGATGCTGAATATCCCCCATGGGGTGGGAAATTTAATCACTTGATAGAAGCTTGAGGGGACAGATCGCATGGCGTGTATCCATGGCTGCCCTATAACAACGTTGTAGGTCGCTTCCTGGTTCATGAAGTGGAATATTGTTTCCTGGATGACCCCTCCTGCTAGGACAGGTAGTACTATTTCTTGGGATGTCCGCTCTACTGCATTATTAACACCCATTAATGTTATACAACGCGATATTATTTTATCTTTGAGCCTCATTTGCATGAGAACTCGCGGGTGAACAATACACGTGCCGATTTCATCATCCACCATGATTTTTCTTACATCGGTGTCAATAATTCTTAAAGTTATAACCAAAGCATCGTAGTGAGGAAAAGAAAAACCATCGATATCTGACTTATCAAAAATGATACTATCTTCGAGGTCATCATACCGTTTGTGGGTGATTGTCCGTTTGAGTTTGTACGTGGTGGTAAACTTCACATGGTTGATTACCGTTTCATTGCCGCCGCCAATTATCATTTGTATGGTATGCGCTAGTAATGGTGGCTTTGGAGGTCCTTGAGATGGGTCGCGTCCTCAAGCAAAGTTGGCTATTCCTTTATCGCTTAGCAGTTCCTTTCGGTACCCCTGGTTCAAGATCCTGACTACTTTTTGTTGCAGACCTATGCAATCTTTGGTCTTGTGTCCTCTTTTTTGGTGGAATTCACAGAGGATGTTTGACCTCCTGGTGTTTGGATATGATTTCATTTTTTTCGGCAACTATACCTTCATGCCCAGCTTCTCCAGTGCGTACATTATCTCTGAAGGGGAAACACATAAATTATGAGCAGATAGTAGTAGAGGAATACCTCTTTCATTTCGGAGGGGTGCAGTGTCTCACATAACGACATCTGCGTGTTATGGAGGGAGCGCGTTGGATGTACGGATGTACGGCTAATGCCTTTCTCGATTGAAGTGTATAGTTTGATCTCTTTGCCTATCGTTACGTCGATCTTTCCTTGTACCGGTCTTGGCCGATGTTAACTGCTGAAGTGGCCTGTTCAAATCATCCTCGTCAGCCCTTAAATTGGCGCAATAGGCGTTGTGGCTTTCTTCCAATATGGTGGGTGGGTACTTCACGAGTCTACTCAAGAAATTCTTTGCCGCCTTTGATCCATTCTAGTTCAACCCATTTTGAAAAGCTGCTACTACCATCCTTTCTGACACGTTTGGTAGACCTATCCTTACTCTGTTGAATCGCGCCAGAAAAATCCCGGAGCCCCTCGCCTATCGTTTGCCTAACGGCAAAGATATCGTTGATCCTAGTCTAGGCCTTCTTCGTTCCTTCATGGGCAGTGGCGAATTTATCCGCCATCTCTTCGAACGTAGATGTCGATCTTGCTGATAGCTAGGAGTACCTTTTACTGTAGTAGCATAATGGATTAAGTGATCCTTCGGGTCCGTGGTCCCGTCACATATTTTCAATTATGGCGGCATTTTGAAGGTCTTTGGAATAGGATGAGGGGCAACCCCTTTGTTATATGGATGTTCGACGAATTGGCCCACGTTGCATTTTGGTATTAGCTTCAGAGCACAATGTATTTTATCAACCCTTTCCTGATGTTCCTTCATTTGGTCACAGAGTGTTTTGTTCTTATTTTCCAACTCTTCTATTTTCTTTAAGATGGCCATGAGTGCATCATCACCTGCATTAGTAATAGTGCGGGTGTAACCTGTTCGTGTATCGCTTGGCTCATCGGTGGTAGCTGTAATTTCTGTAGGTAGAACGTCTTCGACGTCTCTTTGAGTGGGTTTCTCGAGCATTATTCTCAAAGCACTCGTTAGCCATTCTTCTAGTAGTCTTTTGACTGCTGGTGGGGGTTCCCCCCCCCCCCCCCATGGATGTTGAGGTTCCCCTTTCGCGTAATATCGTCAGATCTTCGTGTGGAAGAAGTGAGATCCCTCTTTCCGGTGTAGCGCTTGGTATTATATTCTCATTATCTTCTCTGCCGGCTTCGTTGAGGGAATTCAGGAGATTATTCGAGACCTTTGCTACCGCCTTTAGCCTCGCTTCCTTTCCTCCATTGTTGGTTTATACGATTTTTGAAGAAAAGTAACTATCACTTTCTGGATCTAAATGAGAACTATCGTTTCAGCAATAGAAATTCTCATAGACGGCGCTAAATTATTTGACTCAATAAGATGTTAGAAATTTTTAGACAAATCAATCAAAGAGGAAGGGATAAATCGTAGTTGAAGATAATAATCTCTAGAATAATAACAAGTAAAGAGAAGAGAGTTGCAGAGTTTCTTATCATTCAAGATTGATAAATTTCCCAAAATATTCACCCCCTTTTTACAAGGTATTTATTTTCCCATTATATACTAGCAAGAAGACATTTAGAATCATAAGAAATAAAAATACAAGGAATATCCAACAAAATATTCTCAATTTGGGCTTACATTTCTACAACAAGGAATATTCGACAAAATATTCTCAATGTCTCCTAATGGGCTTACATTTCTACAAGGGTCGTGCAATTTCTACTTTTACCTTAAGGACGTCTTCCTCTGGACGCCAACTCGAAGTTACTCGGTCGTTGGTTGTACTCATCATAGGTCGAGGTTGGTCAAATTTGGACCCATACAGTTAGTCCCTCTGCTTGTCGGGGTTACGGCCGGATGGGTCCTCGATAAGCGGACCTCGTGCATTCTTCTGGAGAAATTTGACCGGTTTAAACGACATGACTTGGCCAATGGGTGTTGGCGGTCGTATTTAGCAAGATATCGTGCGGTACACTTCTCCGGGAAATGATATCAGCTTTTCATGTGTCATTATTGTGCAGATTTTGGATGCGGGGATTGACGGCTTGGTGCTTCGATTCTTGTGCTGCTTTAAAGCCTGCCGCCTCCCACTTTTATAATTAGGTGAAGGATTTGATTTTTTGAAAAACTTTCGTCATTCCTCTCTTGAAGATCTGTTCTCCTATTTACCACCACTTTCTTTGCAGTATCCACTAAGTACACTCTGATTTCCACTATACCTACTCAATGTACGTCGTCGACCTTTACAGTTTATAACTCCCACTTGCTCTCTTTTTCTCTGTCTAGACATGCACCGGTTTTGTACACGCTTTTTCATCTCTTACGTAAACAAATTTCACTGAAATGCGGTCCTAGGTTTAGTCCAACACCAACCTGAATCCAGTTGGATTATGTTTCGTGTTTTCTTATGCTTTGTACGATTTCATTAATTATTTCATGTGGAGGAAAGAAGTTTTCATTCTTAATTCTTGGTGTGGCTAGGCACCTGCGACATTTTTATTACGTTCTCAAGCAAATGTCACTGTCGTGTTGGTGTTTTTAAGAGAAAATTCTGCTCAAGAGTATAACCTAGTGGTAAACCTAAAGGTTGATTCACACAAGAGACATGGAGTTAAAATTCATCATAGATTAAAAGAAACTTGTTTCATTTATTTTAATTTATGTCATATAGTTTAATTTGACTCGATACAGAATTTAAAAAAGAAATAAAAACTTTTAAAATTTATGATATTAAATATACGAAGACATTTTATGGTCATAAAACTTTTGAAATATGTAATCATAAACATGACATTACATTTTTGTAGCCATACAATCTTATCATTAAAGATAAATAGAAAGTCTAAGTTAAATTAGTTTTTGTTATGAAATAATAAAAGAAGAATAAGAGTATTGCAGAGAAAAGTAGAGAGAAGAGAATTTTTATTGATATGAGATGATTTACAATATAATAAAACCCTCTATTTATAGAGAGAGGGTGACTTAACCACCAAGCAATAAAATCCTAGAATCTCTCTAAATATAGACATTCACCTTAAATAGAATTCTATTTATACTCTCCCTTGAATGTCTATTCAACATATATTGTGCCTCGTTAAAACCTTAACTAAAAGAAAACCCACTGGGAAAATATTTATAGAAAAGGAATAACAGTACACATATCTAACAATACGCCTTTTGGTTGCCTCGTTAAAAACTTTGCAAGGAAAACCAGTGGGACAAAATCTTGTTGGGAAAAAGAGTGTAACACGCATTAACTCCCCCTGATGAGTGCATCAATTCACATCTTTAAGTATTTGCATTCCAATCTTGTGCACCATCTTCAAAACGATCTTTGGTAGAGATTTGATAAACTAGTAAGCTATATTAACATGAATGAATATTTTGCAACTTGAAATCATCATTCGTGATACATATATAATGTCTTCATACATATGGTGAAATGACTCTTCAATATCTCCATAGAGGTACACGCTTATAGTCGTAGCAAGATACAAATGTGCACATAAATAAAAGTGATTGCACATACCATTGACTTTATACTTTCAAGTATTTAAACAACATAGAAGAAATTACATGTCTCTCATATGAAACCAATCTATTAGAATTGTGTCTCCTCTATTTGGCCAAAATATTTTTTGTGTCTGTAGGCGACAGGCTTAAGATCCTTATTTATATTTAGCATTATCATAGATGTCGTCGACGAATATTTTATATCGGTTTCAATATTTTTTCATAAAGACATAACATAAAGATCTCTTCATTCATATATTAAGGTACTTGAATCTCTCAGGAGATTTTATGAAGTGTTATGTCATGTGACCTTCTAGATCGCTTGCCTCCTTTATTATGATAACTTTGATCATTTGCTCATCTTTTTAATCAAGAAGTTTATTTGAAACGAATTTTCTATACGCTTTAAGTGTACCATAGACTTTGTCCTTCTAAGACTTAGTATGAGCATTTGCAATGAGAATATAGTTACTTTATTTTTATCAGCAAATGCGTATGGCATGCTTTGCAATATATTGCAAACAAATTATCTTTTTTATGAACTTCAAGTTCATATTATCATATTCGAGGATCTATATATACAAATGATAATCAGATCCATGTAACTTTTTCTCAACTGTTTATCATGTCTCCCCCTTATGTTAGAAACACTAACTTGTTTCCTCAAGTTTGGGAATCCATCTTAGTGCATTACCGTGTTAATATACACTGCACAGTAATAATAATAAGACCCTGAACCACTTGTGAGGGGAAAATATAATATACTCTCGTTATATATAACGTATATCAAACTGATATAGATAACTTTATTCTCATAAGCAATAGTTTTAGTATTGAGTGGAGGCACTCAATAAATTATTTTGCGAAACAGACTGTGATGTAAACCAACTTATCAAGATAAACTAACTTGAATAGAAAATCTGGAAATTATGCTCAAAATTAAATTATTGAGCAAGTTACCTCTCAAGCACCGGCCAGGTTGCGCGTTAATAATAATCGCACATGTAACCATCTCATAGATGCATCTTATGTGGTATACATGTCAGGTGAATGAGCCCATATTCACCTTTGATATTTTCAGCATTCATGGGATTCACTCCCACTTTTAATTGGTCAATTAATTAATGAGAACAAGTAACCTTAGAGAATTCGTAAAGAACTTTCTAGTTCTTGAATATTTACCTTAGAGAATTCGTAAAGAACTTTCTAGTTCTTGAATATTTACCTTAGAGAATCCGTGAATTCTCTTTTATTTTTGCACATCATACTTAAATTGATATGGCTAAACTGATTATGCCAACTGAATAAATTATCAATATTGATAAGTTCAGGTTTACACTATGACATGTGCAATTATCAATAAACTCCAAGTTTATTATGATATGAGTTTTTATATCAATAAACATCCACTTTAGTGTGGTTCTTTTATTTGTGGAGTACAAACTGGAAAATAAAGCGGGCAGCTTTTCACATATATATTATCCCGCTACAAGTTGTAGTAATAGAAGATATTAAATCTTTCCTTTATTTATAGTTTCAATATAATTAACCATTTTTTCGTGTACTTTGGAAACTGAATAAATTTCTTTGAGACTTACTACAACACAATAAACGAAATGATAATCAATTGTATTCCTTCAAAATAGTAATATTGGCTATTCCAGAGCTCTCAATTAAATTTGTACTACCACAGATTCATCAACATTCATGTGATGGATATCTCTTTTAAAGAAAAGGTTATACCATTGTGGTAATGGTCAAATTATAGGCAAGATTTGTTTCTTGCATTACCATTATCTTTTAATAATTACATTGCCATAATATTTTAGCGTACAACCAGTACATGACCAGTGATCATTCATGCCATAATAATGACATTATTTTCTTATTTCATCTCAAACCCCCATCTAGAGGTGAATGTGGTATATTCACTACCGCTAGCACGTTCATATTCTTCCACGAATGCATATGTATTCATAAATCAGATATTGTCACATTCACATCATGAATGGACCATAATCATCTATATGTGCTTTATAAAATCTCATGTCAAATCGATGGCAAATATTACTTTCATAGAGTGAAGGATTATTTTGAGAATCCATACTATTATCATTACTCAATGATGACGATTATAATTTCCTCTATTGCCACATCCATATCCATTGATACATTCATAGTACTAATGTTGTCTTCGTTCAGACTTATCACATACTGCTATCACATTCTCTAAAGGGAATGAGAATTGAGCAAATTCAATTGGACAAGTTTTTAATTCTTTGCCCGCAATCATACATGAATTTGATCATGGCAAGGCATAGAAATTTACCACTTTGGGTGTTTATAATTTCTTTCAAACTCCATTAAAATTGCAATCAAAATTTATCATCTTTTCTTGTATTTAGAATCAAATTATAGAATGTCAAAAATTTAAAATAGAAAAGTAAAATACTTACCTTTAATATAGAATTTAATCATGAAGGAAGTTCATAGAACAATGGACAATCATTATGCTCAATCCATAGGCTTCTACTCAATTAGTTAGAGTCTCGTGCTGATAACGTGTTATGAAATAATAAAAGAAGAATGAGAGTATTGCAGAGAAAAGTAGAGAGAAAAGAATTCTTATTGATATGAGATGATTTACAATGGAATAGAACCCTCTATTTATAGGGAGATGGTGACGTAGCCACCAAGTAATAAAACCCTAAAATCTCTTTAAGTATAGTCATTCATCTTAAATAGAATTTTATTTATAACAATTTTAAATATATTAGCACCTCATTCTTTTTGAGATAGACTATTAATAACAAAAATATATTATATAAACTGGAATAGGGAGAGCATGTGATTTCTTCTAGTCTATCAAAACTTAGTGCATAAAGTTATCTGATACTTGTAAACGGAAACCACTTATTAAAACAAAAAGATAGAAGCTGAGATCTATCAAACAAAAAAGACTACCCCAGAAATTTAATACAATATGATCAGCTCCGATTGGTCATGTCGAGAAAAGGTGCCATTAGTCGTCATGGACCATATTGTAACTTGGTGGGTGATCAACTTCATCAATATTTTATACTACAATTAAATGAATAGTACTATTCAGTCTTTGCTGTAGTGTGGGGACTCTCTCTGTATATATATTCTCTTTCTCCATTACATGTTTGACCCACGAATTGAATACAGTTGTTCATCATATTGTTTTCTTGTTTAAGTTTCCAAGTTTCCTGAATCGACGGCGATAGATTCCTTTGATGCTTTATATCTAGCTATTTGTAGCTTGTCTATTTTCCTGAGGTAAGGACTAATCTTTTTGTACAATTTTAATTTCAATTCTCTGGAATTTGTATCCTCACATATTGTTTTCAATGAAGTTTGACAAATTTGTTTTAGGGTATTAATAGAGGCGTGTAACATATATACTAATATCTGTCACTGTTTATTTATTAACTGGAAAAAATCTTGTAATATTAATTGTAACAGGTTGTTTTTGATGTCAGCTATTGATGCCGTTAATATGTTTTATATTCTGTTAATCCTTCTTCATTAATATGATAGTAATAAGACCTTTGATGTTATCCTGCACGCAGTACTAAACTAGCTTTGTCAAGAACCTCCGCAGTCACATCTTCAAACAAGTTGAATAAAAATGTGACGTATTACCAAAACCTGCATGCCCACACTGCTTAATTATTTTTTCTTGCCTTAAAAAAAAGTCTTTTGTTTGGAATACAGTTAAATCTCTCTATAACAATCTCATTTGTTCCGAATACTTTTATATACTTAGGTCATCTTCTATGGCCGTTCTATTTTTTGTATCATTTTTCATACTAAAATAGTGCAACACCAAATCTACTTCAACTATTATACTATTTTTTATACCAAATTTTCTTTTTCTTCTATATTATATTATTATCTTCTACTCCAACCACTCTATTTCTCTCTCTTATCTTCTATTTACTTAACATCAAATAAATAAAATATTATTAAACCAAATATAGATTAACGAATAGTTTTGTACAAAATTTGGTGCATACTATTCATGCTCTATAATAGAGCAAGAAACGGAATACCATTGACAAGAATACTCTATTTTTTAGAACCAAATTTGGATTTGGTGCAGGAAATAGAGTATGGTTGGAGATGCCCTTATGTTATAGCCAAGTTCTGTGGTAGAGAATACATATTACAACATGAAAATTGATTCCGAAAAAACTAGTTTGCCTTTTATAGTGAAGTATTATTATAGAGAGGTTTGAGTACATTAACCTTGATGCAGTCTCTTTCTGTTTATTTTTTAAATGTAATATTTTCTCATTAATCGTTATCTTTATCGTCATTCTGTAGACTAGCGAAATTTTATTTAATATTTTAGCGTTTAGATGGCATGATTCATATAGGCAAGTCGCAATTCGAAGTGATGGTTCGTCTTATCTATGTGTTTGAGATTATTAACTAATAGTTTTAAAGGTGTATTAATTATCTTTCGTCTCAATGCGGCAAATCTTGTAGTAATCTTTGAGAAAAAGTGGTGTCTTGTTCCTTTAATACGAATTGTTCAAAATATTGATGCTGACTCTGAAGCAATTTTTACCAACTCTATCCTTAATAGGAGTACATGCTACTAAGTTGCTCGGACACAGGTTTGGGTATTCGATGCAGGTATGATTCCAGAGATCGGATCCATAAAATTCAAAATTCAGGGATACAGATCCTTGTACGAATACAGGTGCATGGATCTGGCTAAAAATATTAAAAAAATATAAAAAATATCTCTAAATTATGAGAAATCTTGTGAAATGCTTAAGTATAGCTTATAAAGTGTGGATTTCTTTTTTATTCTCAAATTGTAGATAAGATATGATTGATTTTTTTTAGATAATGTATGCTATTTTCTTCAAATTTATTCTAATGTATGTCGTCTCGAATTTTCCGTCCGTCGTGGTCAAAGAACCCAAAGTTATTTGACTATATCAAATATAAATCTCATACTCACACCCATACTAGTATCATGTCGACATGGTATGATACCTAAACTGTCATGTCGGAGCAACTTAGACTTGCTATATACGTTGTTTTACTTATTAGCAGGCAAATAGTTTTGGTCAACACTGTTTTCCAGCGAATCGAGGACAAATTTTCAAGTTGTACCTGCTAAGTTCACCTACTATTAAGAACACAAATTATTTTATACTTACATAGAGAGAGAGCAGGCGTTTAAACATAAAAATTATAATCTTCTAAAAAAGAAAATAGTACTTGGAATAAAGTTGAAAAATAATATATGAAATTTGAAGTTTAAAATTATGTTTAGATATTTATTTCACTTGAAAAAATATTACGATTTTGTAAGTAGGGAAAGAGAAATTTTCTAAAAATTTGATTTCCAAAAATTGTAAAATTGTATGGACAAACGTCGCCATATGGTAAAATTAATTTGATATAGCAGATTATTAGTCTATTTTCCCACCTATCATATAAAGTACTAATCCTATTAATTTTTTTTATCAATTGCGATTTTTTCTTATTTGAAACTTAATTGCACAAATTAAAGTTGAACTACTATTAATGTTTCTTGTCTCATACTACCTGCAATGTTCCAGTTTATGTAAACTTATTTCTTTTTTGATCTATTTCAAAAAATGACTCATTTTTAAATTTGGTAACAATTTAGCATAACCTTACAATTCTATCCTTAATGAGAAGTTTTTATAATCATATAAATACTCTGGCCTTTTTTGACTTGTTTAGATTCACAAATTTTTAAATTTTTTATTTTTTTCTTAACCCAATCAAACATGTTCACGAAATAGGTACGGAGGAGGGTGTATGTTTTTTTATGTTTTTGTTGAACGGAATATTGTTAACTTCATTCATAGATGGCAGCTGTATATAACACAAATGATGTGACTGATGTCTGCTTCCAAGAACATTGCATGACTAATTAATGCTATTTATACTTCTTTCTTGCTGTGGCTTTCAGACTCGTGTTTTTCTCAAACATTGGTCTTCCAAATTGCTCCATTCTAGTCTTGACATCCTTCCTTTTAATTCCTGTGGAAAGAAAAACTCAGATCTTTAATTTTGGTTGCTTCAGTTTGGATCTTCAATCAATCCAAGAACTGTAGCCGCTTAGAGAATATATTGATATTCAAGTTCCATTAGTGAATTGCATTGTCTGCATTTAAACAACACAACAAATAGGAGGTAAGATCTCCTTGGCTTCTTGCTCTGTGGCTATATTTGTAAACTTCTTTTTATTTCTTTTGGTACAGTAAAACAACAACAATCCAGTATAATCCCATTTGGTGGGGTCTGGGGAGGGTAGTGTGTACGCAGACCTTACCCCTACCCTTACCTTGGGTAGCATTCTTTCCTCCAAGAACTTTCCACCTTGCTTTTGGGGAGACTCCAACTCACAACCTCTCGGTTGGAAGTTGGGAGGGGGTATATTATTCTTGTTAAACCATTGCATGGCCAGTATTTCTGCACTCTCTATAATCGATCCTGCACTATTTCAGAAGAGAATTCTCTTTTATTTCTTTGTTTTCCTATTTGTTTCTATTTTTTTAATCTTTTTATTATGTCTGCGGAGTGCAAAGGAAGAGGACCAAATTCTAGAATGGTCACTAGAGGCTATTGGTTAAAGAGAACTTGAATGAGTCTTAGCGTCTTCTTATTTTTTTATTTTTTATTTTATTTTTTATGGAATACATATTTTGCAAATGTTAATTACTCAGGACAAATATATACTATATAATATAAGTATAGTGCATGATCCATGTTCCTGCTTTAACAAACAGGCATATGATACTTCTTTGGTTTGTCCATATTTGTCAAAAATAGGCGTCCTGAAGTTTCTTTCCTCATATCTTTGAGCAAAAAACTAATAATAAAAATTTAACTTATATACATCTAATGTAATGAACTTTTGGCATGTTATACCAGATCACTTACCATTTATTCTATATTACCAATCAATACTACTGTTAAAAATGTTACTTGTAATTACCTCTCTTTTAACCGACCTGATTGTGTAAATAATTTTTACACCGTCGTTACATAGAACTTTAATTAAAAAATAATATGTTTATGTACCAAAAAATTATATTTTTGTACAGGTTCTATAAATAAGCATGGAAACAAGTGAACAAATCCATACTGAGAAAGAAGCGTCTGCTGACGGACTTCCATCACTCATCAGATTCATAAGTTCTGAAATGGATCATGACTTTGATAGCATAGTTAATGACCATATTAAAAATCAGACTGCGCCTGCACCTGAATCTCACTCTCCAAGCTCATCAATTATGGTAATCTTTTTTCTTTTCTTAACATATAATGTCAGTTAAATAAATGCTGTATTCTTCAGTTGTATTGATTTTATTGGCGACTTATAGCGTTAATGATTTGATGGCTTTGCACCTTTTGCTGGTATAAGATATGTAGTTCTATTAGCTTGAGCTCTAGTATTATGCTGTTCAAATTAAATAGAAGCTGGCTTTTCAAAACTATAATCACAAAACTACTTTTCAGATTCTTTTCTTTTTCTCAGCTCTAGACTTTCTTATATGTATGATTTACAAATCACAACTACTTTTACAAGTTTATGCCCAAGATAAGCAGATCCCTGTACCTGATTGACTAATGATAATCTAACTAAATATTTGAAACCAAAAATAGATTAAAATATTTTCTAGTGGCTTGAATTTTAAATTTAATTCAGTGATTCATTGTAATATTTAGAAGGGGAGTGTTGGAGCAACGGTAAAGTTGTCTCCTTGTGACATATATGTCAAGGGTTCGCATCATGGTAGACTGCCTACATCACATCCTTGGGATGCGGCCCTTGCATGAACGCGGGATGCTTCGTGCGCGGAGCTGCCGACTCATTGGAATAATTCTAACTGCTATTTATATTCTTCTGGATAAAGGCTACTACTATGCTACATCTATGGTGGTGTACCTTTCAACATCTTCCTCTCTTTGTTATTGATCATTGAACAAAGTAGGAAGTATCATTGGATGAAATTTGAGTATAGGCCTAAACGTTTTCCTATGATCTTTCTAGGTATCTGAATTTGCAGCTGAGCGAGAGAGTGACAGAATTCGTGCAGTTTCCATTAGCATGCCACCCTCTCCGAAAAAAGTTGTCTTCACTGATGACACTAAAGATACTCCTGATTCTGCTCTTAGATCAAAAGATGCTGGTAGCAATGGAAATAAGAAAACAAGGTTTTATTCTCAGCCTATACCAACAGGTACGACTGCAGCTTCTGGAGCTCCTGCAAGCGGCGAACTTCCTAGGAATCCCAGAATTAGCAAGCTAAAGGATAAAAGATATGACAGTTTCAAAACATTTTCTGGTAGGCTTGAGAGACAGTTATCAAATTTGCGCGGCAATAAGAACCCGGAAACAGAACAAGAGTCCATCTCTCAACCCAGTCCTGAACTGGAAATTAATATTCCTGTCGACCGATATTTTGATGCCTTGGAGGGTCCAGAACTTGACAAACTAAGGGTATGCTTTTTTCTGCTTTTATCCATTTATTTTGGTTATCAGACTGGAGTTTCGTTGTTTTCGGCTAAAAGATTGTTTCTTTTATTTATTACCATCTGATCATCCAAGTATTAGAAAGTTCACAGTGCTTTTCTCAGGCTGCAATCTAGTGTAAATAAAGGGTATTCACCTACTCCAATTAATTTTCCACTCTATAGTTGTGGAATCAATTTATTTGGTTAAGTCTAATCTGCATGTTAGTCAGAGGACACGAATTGATTTTCTTTGTTGTGACTACCTATTTTGTATGTTTGTTTATCTAAAATAAGAGCAAATACGTAAGTGTAAGCCTCAAGGGTGTTTAATGCAAAGAAGTTAGATACATCATTTGGAATTGATTTCACATTGTGAACCTTGTTTCCTGCTACTTCTTTTCATTTCTATCTTTATCTGTCAATACAATTATAATGAATCAAGATTGTGAGCTGATATTGCATCTTTTTTTCCTCTACAGTCTTCTGAGGAAAGTGTTCTTCCGGAGGACAAGACATGGCCATTTCTACTTCGTTTCCCTATATCTTCGTTTGGTATCATTCTTGGTGTTAGTAGCCAAGCTATAATGTGGAAAGCGTTGGCCACATCCGCCACGACCAAATTTCTCCACATAAGTTTGGATGTAAACTTTGTTCTCTGGTGCATCTCCGTTGCCCTGATGTCCATAGTCTCCTTCACTTATGCCCTGAAAATCATTTTCTACTTTGAAGCAGTTCGTCGAGAGTACTACCACCCGATACGTGTTAATTTCTTCTTTGCGCCATGGATAGCGCTTCTATTCTTAGCGCTTGGACTTCCACCTTCAGTTCATCAAAACCTTCCTGAAGCTTTATGGTATGTCCTTATGACCCCATTCTTGTGTTTAGAGCTCAAGATCTATGGGCAATGGATGTCTGGAGGTCAAAGAAGGCTCTCGAAAGTGGCCAATCCATCAAATCATCTCTCCGTCGTGGGGAATTTTGTTGGTTCCTTGCTTGGTGCAACCATGGGATTAAAAGAAGGTGCAATTTTCTTCTTTGCTGTTGGATTAGCTCATTACACTGTTCTGTTTGTAACTCTGTACCAAAGACTTCCAACAAATGAGACACTGCCAAAGGATCTTCATCCTGTGTTCTTTCTATTTGTTGCTGCCCCAAGTGTTGCTTCTATGGCATGGGCAAATATCCAAGGTTCCTTTGATTTTGGAGCTCGGATTGCCTATTTCATTGCCTTGTTCCTTTATTTCTCACTGGTAAGTCAAACAAGATAGTGAAGTGTCTTTCATCATTTGCAAATTGCTTCAACCTTTGATGTTTTGGTAGCATGCTGATCCAGTTCCTTCTGTGTTTTCTTATTCATTGACAGGCCGTTCGCATTAATTTCTTCCGAGGCTTCAGGTATGCTAATGTACCTATGTGTCTGTTTATCTTACACTTCATGATCTTTGGAGTTGTTCTTAAACTTGTCCAATATGTTATTGTAGGTTTTCATTAGCTTGGTGGGCCTATACTTTTCCGATGACCGGAGCTGGAATTGCCACAATCAGATACTCAAATGTGGTTAACACTGTTGTGACCAAAGTCCTGGTGGTCATACTTTGCACTCTTTCTACACTCACAGTAACAGCATTGCTTGTGACAACCATCATTCATGCCTTTGTTCTGAGAGACCTCTTTCCAAATGACATCTCTATTGCAATTAGCGAGAGAAAGCCTAAAACACATCGAAGATGGTATCATCATAGACGAGCTGGCAGCACAGATATTGATCAGTTCCTTAAATATGTAGATTCTGCTGAAGCCAAAGATATCGAAGCAGCTCTTAGTAGCATAGAGTTGAGCACCTCTGCTCCAAAAGAAGTTAGTCAAGATTGATTCGTTCATTTTGACGATCCTGAATTGTTGCTTGCATGTATCATTTGTAAACCTTTAATATTTTATCAAGTGAGGAGCACCAAAATTTTGGCAATCCTGTGAACTTGATAAAGGAGAAGGCACAAAGGGTGTTGTAAAAAGAAGTGATCAAGGTGAAAGCACTATGAGAGATACAAGGGGAGTGTGTTTTTCCAAGTTTGGGAAGTGTTCCTTTCTGTATAGTGTGGGAGATGTGTATTTCTATTAATAAAAAAAGGGTCCGTTGTATCTTTTTCACAGCTGAGCTCTCATGATGTGCAGAATCCATAATTTTGTTACTTAATAAGTTTACTGGTGCAAATTTCACGAATATGGTTAATTCACCACAAGAAAGAATGAAATTTGCAATAATTTTTTTTATCAACAATTACAATTTTGTTGGCAAAAATCGACAAATAGCAAATATCATAGAACTTTTAAACACAAAATTATTTTTGTTTGCAAACATAATAATATCGTTGCCATAATCTATCGTTGTCACGACCCGGATTTTTCCACCCTTGGAAGTCGTGATGGTGCCTACTAATGTAAGCTAGGCAAGCCGAACCTTAACAAAACAATAACCCTTTTCATATCACTTCTTTTAACCAACATGAAACAACAATATGATAAAAACGATATTTATATAGAACTTAAGCGGAAGTCTTCAATTTTCATAATCAAAACCATATATGTTACAACTTTAACACTGAACACCCAAAAACTTGATGTCACAGTATCGCATACCGTCTAAGAGTCACTAAATACAAAACCTGCAGAAATACATAAAACTGTTTCTGAGCAGGGATAAGGAAAGAGGAAATGGGATAGAGGGGGATGCCAGGGCCCTCGGACGCCTACATGTCTACCTTGGGTCTCCGAGTGGACTGAAGGAAGCCCTCCAACTAATGTCCGATAGCTGCTCTGGGATCTGCACACAGTGCAAAGTGTACTATTAGCACAACCGACCCCATGTGCTGGTAAGTGTCTAGGCTAACCTCGACGAAGTAGTGACGAGGCTAGGACCAGACCAGCAATAAAACATGTGCAGTTATATAATATACAATGGAAAGTAAAGCAGAAATAAACAAGTAAAGATGGGAGGGGGAAACATGCTGCGAGGTATATCAGTATTAACAGTAAATCCATAACAACAGTCTAAGGCAGCTTAGAATTTACAACGAACAAAAGAAACTAATATAAAAAATAATCACACTTGTATCAATAATTGTTGCGGCGCGCAACCCGATCCCAATTTATAACAACATTGTTGTGGCGTACAACTCGATCCACAAATATCATTGTTGCGGCATGCAAGCCGATTCATATCATTTAGCATTTTTGCGACGTGCAACCCGATCCACAAATCTCATACAATGCACGACATCACCCTTCGTGCTTTATTACTCTTCCTCACCCAAACATCAATAAAAAATAATGGGCAAGAAAGTAAAAGAATAATGATAGAACTCCCGGTAAGGGAATGCAATTAAACATTTAAATTTCAGTAAGGGAACAATATTAACAATGCAACAAAACGTCTCGGCAAGGGAATAAACCAATAACACTTTCTCTTTATTTCACTTTCATCTCATAGTTCACATAATCGCCTGAGCCAATGTTCTAAATACTTAAATATCTCATATACCATCACAATTTGTATTTCAAATCGGCCCAGCACTTCACGAAGATTCTTAGATCACAATTCTTTCATATGCTCTTTATATCATATAGAAGTCATAAATTAAGCATGGGAGATACAACAGAATCAAATATTCGCAATATAAGGACTCACGGTCATGCTAGACACCAATGTATAGATACTCGTCACCATGCCTATACATCGTACTCGACAATTAGCAAGTAGCAAATAAGACTCAACTCCTATTCCCTCAAGCTAAGGTTAGACCAAACACTTACCTCAACTTCCACGACCAAATTAATCCAAAACAAGCGCTTTCCCTCTCGGATTCGGCTCCAACACAGTCAAATCTATTCAATAATGACTTTATAGTATTAATATATGCTAAACATATCAAACCAATGCCTAAATATAGATTTACAAGCTTTCTTTCCAACATTCCAAAAATCGACCCCGGGCCCACTTGATCAAAATGCGAGGTTCGGACCAAATTCATATCACCCACTCCCCCATGAGCCCGAATATATAATTTTTTTTAAATTCGACCCAAAAACGAGGTCTGAATCAAGAAAAAGTTTCAGAAAACCCTAACTCTACCCATTTCCCACAATTTCTACCTTAAATTAAATGTTTCAGGCTTAGAAATTCAATGGATATTTATGAAAAATGAAAAAGAGAGTTAAGATTTACTAACTCAAGAAGTCTTGGTGAAAAGGAGTTTCAATGGACGCCTAAGGACCTTGGAGAAGAAGGAGCTCGTGTGTGTTTGTGAAATTCCCATAGCTACACTGTTCTGAAAATTAGAAATTTAACTGGGCAAATTGCCCTTCGCGTTCGCGGGAAGAGGGTCACGTTCGCGAAGGGTTGACTCAACAGACCATCGCATTCGCATTGTGAAGGTTGCGAACACGAAGAGATAAGTTTGTGTGTGTGTGGGGGGGGTTTAGGGATTTGTCCTACGCGGATGTGTGATGCTTTACACGAATGCATTGAAGGAAACATGCAAAGCTTTGCAATCAGGAGAGCCAGCATGCGAACGTAAAGAAGAAAATGAGGCTAGGCCCTCAGGTTCAAATAACCCTACGCATTCGCGAGGACCAAGACGCGAACGCAAAGGTGCAAAAATCTGAAGCGTCGCAAACATGGGAGGAAAGGAAGCGAACGCGAAGAAGGAATGGTCTATGAACCTGTTGTAGATTTTCTGCAAGTTTTCCTACGTCCAAAATCACTCTGAAATACATCCAAAAAAATTTTGAGCCCTCAGGTCTCCAAACCAAGCACACCCACTAACTTAACATCCTACGAACTTAACCGCGCGATCAAATCGCCAAAATAACATAAAAGATAATGAATTAAACCTCAAAATCACTAGTTTTCTTCAAATTTCATAAACCTTCAAGTCCGAAACACGTCAAACGACGTCTGATTTCAACTAAATTTCACAGAAATATCTTAAACCACTTAAACAACCTGTCTGGGGGCCGGAACAAAAATACAGGCCCGATACGAACACGTTCTTATCCATTTTTATTTCAATTTTCCTTTATAATTTTTGAAAAATAGTTTTACTCAAAAATTTATTTCTCGGGCTTGGGACCTCGGAATTTGATTCCGGGAAAATGCAAAGTCACATATTTTCTTACGGACCATTCAGGACCGTCAAATCACGGGTCTGGGTCAGTTTACCCAAAATATTGATCGAAGTCAAATTTATTCATTTCAATATCAAATTTTAGCATTTTCCACAAAAGTTCCTATTTAAGCTTCTCGGTTACGCGCTCAGACTGTGCACGTAAATTGAGGCGACTATAAATAAGGTTTTTATGGCCTCAGAAGCACGAAATGAATAAGAAAACAGGGGATGACCCTTTGGGTCATCGCATTTTCCACCTCTAAAACAACCGTTCATCCTTGAACGGACAGAAGAAAGAAGTACCTGAATCGGGTAATAGATGAGGATAACGGCTCCGCATATTAGACTCGGACTTCCAGGTTGATGCCTCAGGAGGCTGACCTCTCCACTGAACACAAAGAGAAGGGAAACTCTTGGACCTCAACTGATGAACCCGTCGGTCTAGAATAGCTACCAGCTTCTCCTCATAAGATAAGTCCTTAACCAACTGGATAGTGCTAAAATATAACACATGGGCTGGATTGCCGTGATACCTCAGAAGCATGGACACATGAAAAATTGGATGCACGACTGATAAGCTAGGTGGCAATGAAAGTTTATAAGCCACCTCTCCCACTCGATCAAGAATCTCAAACGGACCAATGAATCTAGGGCTAAGCTTGCCCTTCTTCCCAAATCTCATCACGCCCTTCATAGGCGACACTCGGAGCAATACTCGCTCACCAACCATGAAAGCCACACCTTGAACCTTGCGATCTGCATAACTCATTTTCCAGGACTAAGCTGTACGAAGCCTATCCTGAATGATCTTGACCTTGTCCAAGGCCTCCTGAACCAAATCCGTATCCAATAACCGAGCCTCCCCAGGCTCAAATCATCAAATCGGAGATCGACATAGCCTACCATACAACACCTCATAAGAAGCCATCTGAATGCTGGACTGGTAGCTGTTGTTGTAGGCAAACTCCGCTAAAGGCAAAAACTGATCCCGCGAACCTCCAAAGTCAATAACACAAGCTCGGAGCATATCCTCTAGTATATGAATAATCCGCTCGGACTGTCCGTCTGTCTGAGGATAAAATGTTGTGCTCAACTCCACCTGGGTGCCTAACTCTCACTGAACTACCCCCCAAAAGCGTGAGGTAAATTGCGTACCCCGGTTCAAAATGATCGATACCAGCACACCATGAAGGCGAACAATCTCTTAGATATAGATCTCAGCAAACCTCTCGGATGATTAAAAGACTGCCACAGGAATGAAATGCGCTGACTTGGTCAACCTATCAACAATAACCCAAACTGCATTGAACTTCTTCTAGGTCAAAGGAAGTCCAGTAACGAAGTCCATAGTGATCATCTCCCACTTCCACTCGGGAAGCTCAATCCTCTGGAACAAACCACTAGGCCTCTGATGCTTATACTTAACCTGCTGACAATTCAAATACCATGCCACATATGCCACAATATCCTTCTTAATTCTATGCCACCAATAATGCTCCTGCAAATCTTGATATATCTTTGCGGTGCTCGGGTGAATAGAATACCAGGAACTATGGGCCTCTGCTAAGATAAACTCTCGAATCCCATCAATATTGGGCACACAAACTCGCCCCTACAATATCAAAGCACCATAATCATCTAAGGTCACCTGCTTGGCACCTCCTCGCTGCACCCTGTATCTAAGGACACACAAATGGGGATCATCAAACTACCGATCACGGATACGCTCTAATAAGGAAGAATGAGATACCATGCAATCCAACACTCGACTAGGCTCAGAAATATCCAACCTCACAAAATGGCCATGTACTGAACATCCAGAGCAAGTGGTCTCTGGCTGACCGGAATATAAACAAGACTACCCATGCTGGCTGACTTGCTACTCAAACTATCGGCCACCACATTGGTCTTCCCCATGTGATACAAGATAATCATATCATAATACTTCAGCAACTCCAACCACCTCTTCTGCCCCAAATTCAACTCCTTTTGCTTGAACAGGGACTGAAGGCTCTTGTGATCAGTGTACACCTCACACATCACGTCGTATAGATAATGCCTCAAAATCTTCAATGCATGAACAATGGATGTAAACTCTAGATCATGAACCGGATAATTCTTCTCATGGATCTTTAACTGCCTCGAAGCATAGGCAATGACTCCGCCATCCTACATCAATATTGCACCAAGCCCAATATATGAAGCATCATAATTAGGGGTGTACAAAGGAAACCGAAAAATCGCACCAACCCGATAATCCGAGTCAAATCGAGAAACACCCGACTATGGTTTGGTTTGACTTGGTTTGGTGTTGGAAAACAAAATCCGACCAAAATTGGTTTGGTTTGGTTTTAACTAAAGAAAGTAAAATCGAAACCAAACATACCCGACATTACATATATAAATTTTTTAGATATATTTAATATATAAATATACTTATTGTAATGTAATATATAAATATTTCTTAAAAAAATTCATAATTTTATCTTTTAAGGTAATATTTCAAGGTTGGATTAGTACTTTTGAATGCTCCAATAAGTTTTATAACCATTAATATTAGTAAATTAAATAATTCTAGCAATCAATACTAATGCTAACAAAAGACATTTAATTCAATATTATGAACGTGAATAGATTGAATGTTTATTTTTTGTTTTGCAATAATTTAGATAAAAATACATAACCTATTTTTATTTTGCTTTAGCATTTTGTCATATAATTAATACTCCTTATTAGTCTATCTAGTTTAGCATGAATTAGTGCTTTTAGATTATGTTTATTTTTATTATGACTTTTTAATTGGCAATATTTATATTACGTAATTTTATTGTCTTTATTGTTGAATATTTTAGGATAATGTCATGAGTCATGACATATCTCATATTTTGTATTATTTTTTGAAAAGTACTTTATATAGTTGTATCTTACTAGGATTAAAGAAATATTTTGAGCATACGTTATATGTTTTGTTCTACGAAAATTTTACCGAAAATAATTCGAGAAAACCCGAAAACCCGAAAAAAACCTGAGAAAAACCGATATTGAAAAACCTGAATTTTATTTGTTTTGTTTGGTCTTTAGATTTAATAACCTGATAATTGGGTTGGTTTGGTAATTGTAAAATCCAAACCAACTCGCTCTATGTACACCCATAATCATAATAGACTGCATAAGATTCCTGAACCTGTGGGCAAAACTAGTACCGGTGCCATAGTCAGAGCTATCTTGAGCTTTTAAAAGCTTGCCTCAAGCTCATCTGACCATCTGAACTGGGCACCCTTCTGGGTCAACCTGGTCATTAGGGCCGCAATAGACGATAACCCCTCGACAAACCGACGATAGTAGCCTGCCAACCCCAAGAAACTCCGAATCTCCTTAGTTGATGTTGGTTGAGGCCAGTTCTTGACTGCCTCAATCTTTTTCGGGTCAACCCGAATACCCTCTACTGATACAACATGACCCAGGAATAGAATTGAACTCAACCAGAACTCACACTTTGAGAATTTAGCATATACCTGACTATCCTTCAGAGTTTGAAGAACCACTCTGAGGCACTACTCGTGCTCCTCCTACTTGCAGGAGTATATCAGAATATAGTCAATAAAGACTATCACGAACAAGTCCAAATAAGGCTTGACCACTCGGTTCATCAACTCCATAAATGTTGTTGGGGCATTGGTCAATCCAAATGACATGACCAAGAACTCATAATTCCCATATCGAGTGCGAAAGCTGTCTTAGGGATATCGGATGCCCTAATCCTCAAATGATGGTAGCCAAATCTTAAGTCTATCTTTGAAAACACCTTGGCACCTTGAAGCTTATCGAACAAATCATCAATGATCGACAATGGATACAAATTCTTGATTACTTTGTTCAATCGCTGGTAATCAATGCATATCTTTATCAAACCATCCTTTTTATTCACAAATAACATCGGTGCACCCCAAGGCGAAACGCTGGGTCTAATGAAACCTTTATCAAGAAAATCCTGTAACTGATCCTTTAACTCTTCCAACTTTGGCGGGGCCATGCAATACGACAGGATAGTAACGGGCTGAGTGCCCGGAGCCAGATCAATGCAAAAGTCGATATCCCTATCGGGTGACATACCAGACAGGTCTGAAGGGAAAACCTCAGGAAACAGCCAAACCACGGGAATAAATTTGTTACGACCCATTTCCATAATAGGTTGTGAGGGTGCCCGGATCCGTTGCCAAGCAAGGCTATGTGAAATATTTTTAACATCTTATGTTGATTTTATCGGGATTGAAGTGAAATAACCATTCCAATTTGGATTTAAGACTAAAAGAGACAGATACTGTAAGTAACATAATATTATAAATCCCAAACTATGTATACTAATGTGTGTGTGTGCCAAGACCTTGTGTCACAAGTAAGGGCATCAAGTAGAATATACAAAAGAATATCTATATCCTACTGTCTGAGATAAAAAAAGACAACAAAAGTAAAGGAAGACTCCATCCAGTTGCTGAGCGGCATAGGAAGGGAAGAAACTCGTCGTAGAAGTCTCTTCCACAAACTCAAGGGCGCGCACTAGATCGGTAACAAGATTTACCAGCCTTAGATCCTATACAATTAAGTACCGGAGTGTAGTATGAGTACATAAACAATATGTACCCAATAAGTAACCCGTCTAATCTCGAAGAAGTAGAGACAAGAGGTCGACTTGATACCTACTAGGGTCAATATAATGTAATAATAATGTGTTATATAAAGCATGAAAATTTCCAATAAACAACAAGTTATGGTGAAACGCCATAATCATGTTCTTGACCTTATTTCAATTACTATTTTCCTTTTTACATACTTAACAAGTAATCATGGCATGGCTAAGCTTTAGCATATGTATCACGCGCAATCATGCCGAGGTTGACGGCCCCCCCCAACGAAAAATAAATAGTGTACTGCAAAGGGACGAACGACCCGTATAATAGATGCATTTATTTTCACCGAGGCGATCTTCCTGATCCATAATTATCAAGAAAACATCAAGAATGCACACAAAGGCTCATTTATATTGAAGGAAACTCTTAGGAAGATTCAACAAGTTCATTTGTTCACTTTTCATTTGTTCTCTACCATGGCATAAATGATTATGTTGGCAATTTAAATAAAAGATATCTCCAAATTAGGTAGGATGTATGTCCTAAACTACCCAAGCAATTAACATCATAGTAGCTACGCATGGACTCTCATCACCTAGTACGTACGTAGCCCCAGAATTTATCAAATTCTCATTTATTAATCATATGGGGACACTTCCCTCTTACAAGGATAGAAAGGAGACTCACCTTGCTCCAAAGCGCACTTCCAATATCAAAAACAAGTCCAAGCCCTCAAGTCAGAGCCAAACGATCAAAAACTAGTTAAAGGAGGTAAGAACTAGTCAATATAAGTTAACAAGATCGAATTATAGCTATTTAAGTCATTTCTCAACCCTTTTCTCAAGTTTCCTAAATTCTGACCCCGGGTCCATGTGCCCGGATTCCAAGATTTTTCGAAGGAAGTTGTCCTCTACAACATAAGGATCAATAATATATCATTTCTAGTTCATTACATTGCAAATTACATGATTAAATCTTAGTTTAATTAAAACCCTAGGTCTAGCCCTTGATTTTTACTTAGTTTTTAGTGTTTAATCTACCTAATGTTCATGTAATTAAACTAAGGATGGAGCGAGATTACGTACCTTACAATACTATGTTGAAATCCTCTCTTTGGAAGCACCCAAATTGCCTAAATGTGAAGTAATGAGTGAAATTAATGACCTTGAGCTAGAATTAAAAGAGCTCCCTGCCCGGCGGTTTCCACTTCTGCAGTTTGGGGACCGCATTTGTGGCCCCCTCACCTGCGGAAATGAGGCGGCACCTGCCTCTCTGGGCTTAAAGAGACTGGACTGGTTCTGCGATTGAAGGGCACTTCAGCGGAACCGTTTCTGTGGTTTTCCCCGTCCTGGGCCATGTCCGCTTCTGCCAAGGCCTGACCGCTTTTGCGTTCCTAGAACCATAAATGCGGTTATGACAGAAGTAGCTGTTCAGTAATTTCTACAATTTTTAAGTTCAGCCGAGCCTCGATCGTTTGACGTTTGGGGATCTCTAGCCCCTCTTGAACTTACTGACAATTCTTATATCACGAGGCAGACCTATTCGATCCCTCGGATCACTCAAAACAATGCTAAATCTAGGAATCACGTCTCAAAACCAAATGAATCAAACTGTAGAACTTCAAGTTCTTAATTCTCTTCTAACGGGTCAAAGCGCCCTTAAACTCCTCGGATTGTCACTAAATTTTACGAGTAAGTCTTAATTGATATTTCGGACCTGTACAAAATTTCAAAACCAAAGTCTGAGCCCGATACGTAGGAAATCATTGAATACTTAGTTTCTTTAATTCTTAAAAAAATTAAAACTTAAATTTAACAATTTCACATAAATATTTATAACTCGGGCTTGGGACCTCGGAATTTGATTGCAGATACACGCCCAGGTCCCATATTTTCCCACGGACCTTCCAGGACTGTCAAATCATTAATACAGGTATGTTTCCCAAGAAGTTTGACCGAATTCAAACTTAGCCTTTAAGAAAATCTTAAATTAGCAGATGGACATATTCTTACTCAAAACTCTTCGAACTTCCAAACCAACCGCCCCCGCAGCTCATAGGTTAGCTAAAGAAAGTGTGAAATGTTTTATTTAAGGAACTGAGGTTCTAAATGGCAAAACAACCAGTCGGGTTGTTACATTCTCACCTCTTAATCAAACGTTCGTCCTCGAACGAACATAGAAAAGTACCTAGACTACTGAATAAGTGGGGATATCAGCTTCACATGTCCTCCTCTGACTTCCAAGTCACCTCCTTTATTGGTTGGCCACTCCATTGGACCCTTACCGTAGAAATACTCTTGGACCTTAATTGGCGGTCCTGTCTATGAATAAAGGCAATTAGCTCCTTCTCGTAGCCCAAAATCTCATCTAACTGAATTGTACTGAAGTCTAATACGTGTGATAGATCGACATGATACTTCTGAAGCATCGATACACGAAAAATTGAATGAACCCCCGATAAACTAGGAGGTAAAGAAAGCTCATAGGCAACCTCTCCAACTCGTCTCAACACCTCAAAGGGACCAATAAACCTTGGGCTCAACTTGCTCTTCTTCCCGAACCTCATAATGCCCTTCATTGGCGAGACCGTCAATAGAACCTTCTTGCCAATCTTGAATGATACATCAATCGCCTTCTGATCCACATAACTCTTCTATTTGGACTGAGTTATGCGAAGCCTCTCCTAAATCAACTTCACCTTATCCATGACATTCTGTACCAAACTTGTACTAAGTAACCTAGCCTCTCTAGGCTCGAACCAGCTGATAGGAGAACGACAACATCGCCCATATAAAGCCTCGTACATGCCATCTCTATGCTGGACTGGTAGCTGTTGTTGTATGCAAATTCCGCTAAGGGAAAGAACTGATCCCACTGCCTTCCAAAGTCAATAACACATGACCTAAGCATATCCTCTAAAATCTGAACTGTCCGCTCCATCTTCTCGTCGGTCTGGGGATGAAATGCTGCGTTAAGCTCCACATGGGTCCCCAAGTTACTCTGTACGAATCTCAAAAAATGAGATGTGAACTGAGGGCCTCTGTCTTATATGATGGAAACTGGCACACCATGCAACCAGACTATCTCACGAATATAAATCTGAGCAAAACCTCTTTGCTGTATAAGTATTCTCCACTGGAATTAAGTGAGTCGACTAGGTCAACCTATCCACAATGACCTACACTGAATCTACCTTCTGCAAAGTCCACGACAACCCAACTACAAATTCCATGGTGATGCGCTCCCACTGGCATTCCAGAATAGGCATCTGCTGAAGTAGGGCACTTGGCCTCTGATGCTCATACTTGACCTACTAGAAATTCAAACATATAGCTACATACTCCACGATGTCCTTCTTCATCCTTCGCCACCAGTAATGTTGAGTTTAGTCACAACACATCTTCGTGCCACCAAGATGAATGGAGTATCTCGAACTGCGGGCGTCCTCTAGAATCCTCTCTCTCAAGCCATCAACATTAGGAACACATAGACGGCACTGAAGTCGTAACACACCATCTTCACCAGTAGAAACATCCTTGGAGCCTCCCTGAAGTACCGTCTCTTTGTGGACCACCAAATGTGGATCATCGAACATTAGAGCCTTAATCTGCCTTAGCAACTAAGACTGAGCAACCACACATGCTAGAACTCAGCTGGGCTCTGAAATGTCCAACCTCACCAGTGTGTTAGCCAAGGACTGGATGTCCAAATCCATTGGTCTCTCCTCTGTAGGAATGAATGCCAAACTACCCATACTTTTTGCCTTTCTACTCAAGGCATCCGCGACCACATTTGCCTTAATTGAATGATAAAGAATGGTAATGTCATAATCCTTTAGTAACTCAATCCTTTAGTAACTCAAGCCACCTGCGCTGCCTCAAATTAAGATCCCTTTTCTTTAACAGAAGCTTCAAGTTGCGATGGTCGGTGTAAACCTCACATGACACCACATACAAATAACGCCTTCATATCTCAACAGCATGAACAATCGCCGCAAACTCTAGATAATGCAAAGGGTAATTCTTCTCATGGACCTTCAGCTGACGTGAAGAATATGCAATAACTCTTCCCTTCTGCGTCAATACACATCTCAAGCCAATGTGGGAAGCATCGCAATATCTCGTATACATTCCTGAACCGAAATGCAATACAAGAACAAGTGCCGTAGTCAAATCCATCTAGAGCTTCTGGAAGCTCTCCTCACAATCATCGGACCAACGGAATGGATCACCCTTGTGGGTAAATTTGGCCATACCTAGTGCCGAATCCAGTCTTTGGAACATCTGAATCCCGAATCTTCAGGTGATGATACCCTGACCTCAAGTCAATCTTAGAGAACACCCTAGAACCCTACAGCTGGTCAAACAATCATCAATATGGGGCAACAAATGCTTGTTCTTGATGGTGACTTTGTTCAACTGGCGGTAATTAATGCAAATCCCCATAGTCCATTCTTCACAAATAGCACCAGTGCGCCCCAATGCATACACCAGGCCTAACAAACCCCTTTGCTAACAAATCTTTTATCTTCTCATTCCACTCGTTCAACTCCTTATGAGCCATACGATATGGTGGAATTGATATAGGATGGGTGCTTGGATCCAAATCAATACAGAAATCAATATCACGATCTAGAGGCATGCAAGTAAGATCAAAAGGAAAAACATCAGCGAACTGTCAAACTACTGACATTGAATCAATAATTGGAGACTCTGCAGTGGTGTCTCGAACATAAGCTAAATAAGCCAAACACCCTTTCTCAACTATGCGCTAAATGTTCAGGAAGGAAATAACCCTGCTAGGTGTATCAACTATGGAGCCCTTCCACTCCAACCCTGGTAATCCCAGCATCGCTAATTAAACAGTCTTAGCGTGGAAATCTAGGATGGCGTGATATGGAGATAACCGATCGATGCCCAGGATGTCCTCAAAATCGATCATATAGAGCAAAAGAAGATCTTCTCTAGTATCGAAACCCTAGAAAGTAACCACACAATTTTGGTAAATTCGATCCACAATCACATAATCACCCACCGGGGTGAACACATGAACAAGACCCAAAGGCTCAGGAGAAATAACCAAAAAATGAGCAAACAGAGATGATACATACGAATAAGTAGACCTGGGATCAAATAACACTGAAGCATCCCTACCACTGACGAAAATAATACCTATGGTGACACCATCTGAGGCCAATGCATATGGCCTAGACGGAAGGGCATAGAATCTAGCAGGAACACCGACTGTGTGGCCTCTATCTGACTGAGTAGTAGCTGGCTGACCTCTTCTTGCCTAAGCCCCACCTCAGGGACGACCTCTACAAGCCAATCCTCCACATATAGGTGGCTGGGCAACTGGTGCTGGAATCATAGACTGATGCCCTTGCTGTACTGCCTTGTCCCGAAGCCTAAGGCAATATATCCTCATGTGACCCGGGTCTCCGCACTCAAAACAATTTGTTGCAGCGACCTACTATCTGGATGGCTGACTCTGAAAACCAGATGATCCACTAGAAGAGCCTGAATAGCCGGCGGACGGCATGAATTCTTTGGCATATCACTGAAATAAGAACTCGAAGAATCCGGAAGACCTGAATACCCATTGGAGGAACCTTGAACAGCTGGCGGGCGATAAGAACTCTATGTCATGGCACTAAAATAGGAGCATGCTTGTGCACCCCAAGTAGGTGGTGGTATTGAAACAGGGGTCCTTTGGGCTAGCCTCTCCTAAATTGACCTCCACCTCTAGCTGGAGCGCCTTTGAACTCTTCGGCGAATTTGGCTTTCTGCTCTCTACCCCTCACATGGTAACCTTCTATTTTGTGAGCATTCTCAAGTACAGCTGATACCTTGTGCCCATCTCTGCCTCTTGGGGCATACATGATCGGATAGTGGGGTGTAACCCTGCAATGAATCTCCATGCTCTCTCTGCCTTTGTGGGAAGTATCATAAGTTCATGACGAGACAACTCAGAGAACCTGGCCTCATAATCGGTCACTAACATCTGACCCTGCTCTAGATTCTCAAACTAATGATGTGGCTTTTCTCTCTCCAACGGTGGAATGTACTGATCAAGGAATAACTCTGTGAACTGGCCCGAGGTGAGGGGAGGAGCACCTGCTAGCCTGCTAAGTACATAAGGTTGCCACCATATACAGGCCCTACTCTCCAGCTGAAAAGTAGTGAAGTCAACTCCATGTTACTCCAATATCTTCATATTGTTTACTCTGTCCCTGCACCTGTCGATGAAGTCCTGGCATCCTCATGACGCTCACCCCCAAAGACTAGGGGTAAATCCTGGTCCATTTATCCAATAGCTTCTGCGGATCACCATCCACAACTGGTCTGGGCTAGGACGCCACTGTAGCAACTGGCTGAACCGCATTTGCGGGTAGTGCACCCGGAGTTTGATATACTGCAGTTGAATGACCGGGAGCCAGAGTGAGAGGGGTCTGGGCTCACCCTCCTACCTGTGAAGTAGCTAGATCTGGTGGAAATAAACCAGCCTGAGTTATAGAATCCATGAACCGTAACATGCAACCCATAACCTCTTAAAATCCCCCTAATGTCATGAAGTCCACCGGGGTTGGCAGCTGTGGGCACCTCTCCCTACTCCTCAATGATAGGATCCCTTATAGGATCCGCTAGTGGTGCTACTAGAATGGCTTTGGGACACCCTTGCACTGTTCCATGGGCCGGTGCCCTCCCCTAGCCTCTTCCTCGACCTTTAGCAACAGGGGGAGCAGCTCCTCCCGGGTCTGAAATGTTAGCAGTATTCGTCCTCACCATATGTGAGAGAATAGAAATGGAAACTTAGTACACTAACTATTGCACGATAGGAAATAAAGAAAGAGTAGTCTTTCCTAATACCCTATAGTCTCTCTAAGATAAATAAAGACATCTTCGTACCTATCTACAAGATTCTACTATATTTACCCCTAACTTGTGAGACCTACGTGAACCTAGTGGTATGATACTATGTTTTCACGACCCATTTCCATGATATGTTGTGAGGGAGTACGACACCGTTGCCAGGAAATCCATTGAGGATTATTTCTAATATCTTATATTGATTTTATCAAGAATTTAAGTGAAATAACCATTTCTATTTGGATATAAGACAAAAAGAGATAGATACTGTAAGTAACATAATATTAAAAATACAAAAATAAGTCTACTAATGCGTGTGTGTGCCAAGACCTGGTGTTATAAGTACAGGCACATAGTAGAATATACAAAAGAACATCTTTATCCTACTATCTGAGATAAAGAAAGACAACAAAAATAAAGGAAGACTCCATCTGGCTGCTGAGCGGCATAGGAAGGGAAGCATCTCACTGTGGAAGTCTATACCACAAACTCAAGGGCGCACACCAGATCGGTAATCATATGAATCAACCTTAGATCCTATACAATTAAGTACAGAAGTGTGTATGAGTATGTAAACAATATGAACCCAGTAAGTATCCCGTCTAATCTCGAAGAAGTAAAGATGAGAGGTCGACTTGATACCTACTAGGGTCAAGATATTATAATAATAATGTGCCATATAAAGCATGAAGATTTCCAATAAAGAACAAGTTACGATGAAAAGCCATAATCATGTTCTTGACCATATTTCAGTTACTGTTTTCCCATTTACATATTTAGCAAGTAATCATGTCATGTCTAAGCATTATCATAAATATGATGCGCAATCATGCCGAGGTTGACGGTCCGTTCCAACGGAAAATAAACTATGCATTGCCGAGGGTTGAATGACCCGTACCATAAATGCATCTATTTTCACTGAGGCGATCGGCCCGATTCATAATTATCAAGAAAATATCAAGAATGCACACAAAGGCTCGTTTATATACAAGGAAACTCTAATAAAGGTTCAACAAGTTCATTTGTTCACTTTTGATTTCCCTTAAGTCTCTAGAATATCATAAATGATCATATTGGTAATTTAAATAATAGATATCTCCAAATTAGGCATGATGTGGTTTCTAACCTACCTATGCAATTAACATCATAGTAGCTATGCACGGACTCTTTCCACCTTGTAAGTATGTAATGACCGCATTTAGCAGCAAATTCTCATTTATTAATCCTATGGGGACTATTCCCTCTTACAAGTTTAGAAAGGAGACTCACCTCGCTCCAAAGCAGACGTCCAATATCAAAAACAACTCCAAGCCCTCAAGTCGGAGCCAAACGATCACAAACTAGTTAAACAAAGTATGAAATAGTCAATATAAGTAAACAAGATCGAATTCTAGCTATTTAAGCCATTTCCCATCCCTTTTCATAAGTTTCCTAAGTTCTAACCCCGGGCCCACGTGTCTTAATTTACGAGATGTTTCGATGGAAGTTGTCCTATACAACCTAAGGATCAATAATATATCATTTCTTGTTCATTACATAGAAAATTACATGATTAAATATTGGTTTTATAGAACCCTAGGTTTAGCTGTAACCATTGATTTTTACTTTGTTTTATGTGTTTAATCTACCTAATGTTGATGTAATTAAACTAAGGATGAAGGGAGATTACGTACCTTACAATACTATGTTGAAATCCTCTGTTTGGAAGCACCCAAATTGCCTAAGTGTGAAGTAGTTAGTGAAATAAATGACCGTAAGCTCGAATTAAAAGAGCTTACTACCTAGCAGTTTCTGCTTCGGCGATTTGGGGACCACATCTAAAATTCCGCACCTGCGAAAGGAGGCTGCATCTGCAGCTCTGGGCTTAAAGCGACTAGACTGCTTCTGCGATCTGAAGGGCACTTCTGCAGAACCGCTTCTGCGGGGCCTGGTGTCACAGGCTGAGAGTCCGGCGCAGCGCACAGCGCCCGTGCGGCGTCTGAGGCGTCGCATACCACCCCAGACCAGCCTTACCACATGCGGAAGCCAACCGGTTTCGCCCTGCCTTGGGCTCGTCAGGGGAGCGACACTAGCCCCCAACCAGTTGTCCCTTAGGAATGCTTCGGTCAACTTCATAGTCATGTCCAAGACAAGTGACAAGCGCCCCAAACTTAACCGGGTCGGCCTGCCTAACTCGGCAAGACCAAAGCATCTAAGGAAGAACAACGCCTTATCGCTAATGCCGTTCCCGTACCCAAAGACGAATTGCCAGATGGCCCGCTCTTTCATTTGATCTTTAACGGTCACGACAATCGGGTCGTGACATTCTCCCCCACCCAAAACGCAGCACGTCCTCGTGCTGTTGGGGAGAAGGACTCTGCCCAAGGATCACGTACAATACTGCTATACGCGCCGCGTGTTTTGCCCAGTCGCACCTCACCTCGTGCAACCGGCCTTGCTGGTAGCCATCCCGGTCTTGCCCCTGCAGACCATTGCAGGATGGGGCAGTCGTCGGCGCGAGCCCCCCCTAAGCAACGCACCCGCACAGTCCTCCCCTGAGGACCCCACCATAACGCACAACAGCAGCAAGTACGTCCCGCTCTGATACCACTTGTCACAGGCTGAGAGTCCGGCGCAGCGCACAGCGCCCGTGCGGCGTCTGAGGCGTCCCATACCACCCCAGACCAGCCTTACCACATGCGGAAGCCAACCGGTTTCGCCCTGCTTTGGGCTCGTCAGGGGAGCGGCACTAGCCCCCAACCAGTTGTCCCTTAGGATTGCTTCGGTCAACTTCATAGTCATGTCCAAGACAAGCGACAAGCGCCCCAAACTTAACCGGGTCGGCCTGCCTAACTCGGCAAGACCAAAGCATCTAAGGAAGAAGAACGCCTTATCGCTAATGCCGTTCCCGTACCCAACGACGAATTGCCAGATGGCCCGCTCTTTCATTTGATCTTTAACGGTCACGACAATCGGGTCGTGACACTGGGCCATGACTGCTTCTATGAAGGCCTGACCGCATTTGTGGTCCCGCATCTGCGGTCCTAGAACCGCAGATGTTATATGGCAGAAGCAACAGTTCTGTCTTTTATTTAATTTTGAACTTCACTCGAGCCTCGATCATTTGAAGATCGGGGCTCTCGAGCCCTGCCCGAACATACCAACAAGTCTGAAATCACGAGATGTACCTACTCGAACCCTCAGATCACTCAAAACAACTCTAAATCTAGGAATCACGTCCTCAAACAAAATGAATCAAATATTGAACTTCAATAATTTGTAAACTCTGAAGTGACAGTGCATTGGTGGGAGCTGGTGGTGCACTGTAAGGCTGCCGGCCAAAATAATGCGGCTAAGAACCACGGCCACCTGAAGTACCATGATAGACCTAGAGAGCTGATTGAAAGGTCCTGGGGGGGGGGGGTGTCCTTTACCATAAGAATCTCTACCTCCAGACAAGGTACCACTGAACCTGCCTGAATGAAGGGGCCTCTTATCTGACCCATGACCACCTCTCTATGACAGAACTATCTCAACTTTGTGGGCCACATTGGCCGCCTCCTGAAAGATTATCTCACTCCCAGTCTCCATGGCTATCTAGAGATGAATCGTCTGAATCAAATCACCAATAAACCTCCTCACCCTCTCTCATTCTTGTTGGGCAGTATAACAAGAGCATGTCGAGCTAGATCAATGTACCGGGTCACATACTGAGGGACTGTCATGAAGCCCTACTAAAGGCACTCAAACTACCTCCAAAGCGCCTCTCTCTATGAGTAACAGGGAGAAACTTCTCCAATAACAACTCTAAAAACTCCTTTCAAGTCAAAGACGCTGACCCTGCTGATCTGGCTAATCAATTATCTCTCCACCAAGTCTTGACAGATTCAGATAGGTGAAAGGCGGCAAAATCAACTCCATTAGTATCAACAATACCCATGTTCCGAAGAACCTCATGGCAGCTATATAAGAAATCCTGGGGGTGCTCAGAAGAATCACGGCTGAATGTGGTAGTGAAGAGCTTGGTGAACCTATCCAACCTCCACAAAGCATCTGCGGACATAGCCACTCCATCGCCGGCCTGATCCACGATACCCGACTGAACTCTAGCTTGCTGAACCACTAGAACCTGAACCTAGAGCGCTACCTTCTCTGGAGTGCGTGTAGCAGGAGTCTGAGCCCCTCTTCTAGCCCGAGAAGTGGCTGGTGCTACTGGAAGCAAACCTGATCTAGTTACAGTATCCATGAGCCCTACCAATCTGACCAAAGTGTCCTGAAGCACTAGGGTGGCAATAAACCCCTCTGGGACCTGAGTTGGGCCCACCGGAATTTCTGGGTTTGGAACCTCATCCTCGAAATCAACTTGAGGCTCTGCCCCTGGTGCTGCTGCTCGAGGCTGATCTCTGCCTCAACCTCGGCCTCTAGCACAGCCTCGGCCGCACCTTCTGCCCCTAGTGGGAGCTGCTGCTTGGGGCAAAGGCTACTGAGCGGTAGATGAGGAAGCACGTATTCTCGCCATCTGTGAAAGAACATAGTAGAAAGGCTATCTGTATTTGATAAACAAAACCGCATGACAAGAAAGAACAAGTGTGAAGTTTGCCAACTCTATAGCCTCTAGGGGATATATACAGATGTCTCCGTACCGATCCCTTAGACTCTACTGAGTTTGTCTGTGAATTATGAGACTCATGTAACCTAGAGCTCTGATACAAACTTATCACAACCCAAATTTTTCCACTCTCGGGAGTCGTGATGGAGCCTACTAATGTAAGCTAGGCAAGCCGAACCTTAACAAAACACTAGCCTTTTTCATATCACTTCTTTTAACCAACATGAAACAACAATATGATAAAAACGAAATTTATATAGAACATAGGTGGAAGTCTCCAATTTTTAAAATCAAAACCATATCTGTTACAATTCTAACACTCAACACCCCAAATACTGGTACCACAGTATCACAGACTGTCTAAGAGTCTCTAAATACAATACCTGAAGAAATCCATAAAATGATTTCGGAACAAGGATATGGTTCCGACTAATATCCGATATCTTCTCCAGGAACTGAACACAGTGCAGAGTTTAGTATCAGCACAACCGACCCTATTTGTTAGTAAGTGTCTAGCCTAACCTCGGCGAAGTAGTGACGAGGCTAGGAACAGACCAGCAATTAAACTTGTGCAGTTATATAATATACAGTGGAAAGTAAAGCAGAAATAAACAAGTAAAGATGGGAGGGGGAAACATGCTACGAGGTATACCAGTATTTATATTAAATCCAGAGTAATAGTTTAAGGAAGCTTAGAAATTACAGCGAACAAAAGAAACTAATATCCAAAATAATCACACTTGTATCAATAATTGTCGCGGTGCAAAACCTGATCTCAATATGTAACAATATTGTTGTAGTGTGCAACCCGATCCACAAATATCATTGTTGTGGCGTGCAACTCGATCCATATCATCTAACATTATTGCGGAGTGCAACCCAATCCATATAACTTAGCATTCTTGTGGTGTGCAATCCGATCCACAAATATCACACAATTTCGGGCATCATCCTTCATGATTTATCATTATTCCTCACCCAAACAACAATCATAGATAAGTGGCAAGAAAGTAAACAAATAATGATAGAACTCCCGAAAAGGGAATGCAATTAACTAGTTAAATCCCGGCAAGGGAACAATATCAATAATATAACAAAAAAATCCCGGCAAGGGAATAACATATAACTCTTTCTCTTTCTTTCACTTTCATCTCATAGTTCACATAATCGCCTGAGCCAATGCCCGAAGGACTTCAATATCTCGTATACCGTCACAATTTGTATTTGAACTTGAGCCAACACTTCACGAAGTTTCTTAGATAACAATTTCTTTCATATGCTCTTTATATCATATAGAAGTCATCAATTAAGTATGGGAGATACAACAAAATCAAATATTTTCAATATAAGGGCTCACGGTCATGATAGACACCAATGTATAGATACTCGTCAACGTGCATATACATCATACTGGATGATTAGCAAGTAGAAAATAAGACTCAACTCATATTCCCTCAAGCTAAGGTTAGACCAAACACTTACCTCAACTTTGATGACCAAATCAATCCACAACAACTGCTTTGCCTCTCGGATTTGGCTCCAACTAAATCAAATCTATACAATAATGACGTTATGGTATTAATATATGCTAACAAATCAAACCCAATGCCTAATTATAGATTTCCAAGCTTGCTTTCTAAAATTCCAAAAATCAACCTCCGGCTCGCTTGGTCAAAATATGAGGTACGGACCAAATTTATATCACCCATGATCCCGATTATATAATTTGTTTTAAAATTCAATCCCAAAACGAGGTCTAAATCAAGAAAAAGTAAAAAATCCATAACTCTACCCATTTCCCCCAATTTCTACCGTAAGTTACATGTTTTAGGCTTAGGAATTCAATGGATATCGATGGAAAATAAAGAAAAAAAGTTAGATTTACTAATCCAAAAAGTCTTGGTGAAATGGAGCTTCAATGAATGCCTAAGGACCTTAGAGAAGAAGGAGCTCATCTGTTTTTGTGAAATTCCCATAGCTACACTGTTCTGGAAATTAAAAATTTAACTGGGCAAAATTACTCTTCGCGTTCGCTGGAAGTGTGTCACGTTCGCAAAGGGTTCACTCAACAGACCATCGCGTCGGGAATGTGAAGGATGAGAACACGAAGAGATAAGGTTGGGAGGGTGGGTTTAGGGATTTGGCCTACATGAACGCGTGATGCCTTACGCGAACGCGTTGAAGGAAACATGCAAAGATTCGCGATCACGAGAGTTTGCATGTGAATGCGAAGAAGAAAACGAGGATAGGCCGTTAGGGTCAAATAACCAAATGCATTCGCGAGGGCCTGGATCTGAATGCAAAGGAGCAAAAATCTAAAGCATCGCAAACGCGGGAGGAAAGGACACGAACACGAACGCGAACGCGAAGAAAGAATGGTCTGTGCACCTATTGCAGATTTTCTACTATTTTTCCTAAGTCCGAAATCACTCCGAAACACCTCTGAAAAATTCCCGAGCCCTCGTGGCCCCTAACCAAACACACCCACTAACTCAACAATATCTTGCAAACTTAACCACACGATCAAATCACCAAATAACATCAAAAACAATGAATCAAACCTCAAAATCAATAGTTTTCTTCAAATATCATAAACCTTCAATTTTAGGGTTTTAAGTTCGAAACACGTTATACGACGTTCGATTTCAACCAAGTTTCATAGAAATATCTAAAACCACATACACAACCTCTATCGGACGCCGGAACCAAAATACGGGCCACATACCAACACCGTTGTAATCCTTTTTCATTTTTTTTAGTTTTCCTTTATAATCTCAAAAAAAATACTTTTACTCAAAAATTCATTTCTCGGGCTTGGGACCTCGGAATTCGATTTCGGGCATACGCCCCCATCTCCTTTTACCCAAAATATTGACCATAGGTAAATTTATTTATTTTAATATCAAATTTTAAAATTTTCCAAAAAATTTCATATTAAAATTTCTGGCTACGCTCCCGGACTGCGCACACAAATCGAGGTGAATATAAATTAGGTTTTTAAGGCCTCGAAAGCACGAAATGAATAAGAAAAGAGGTGATGACCCCTTGGGTCGTCACAATCGTTTAGATATTATTTTTTAAATTAAAAAAATTAGCAACATTGTTTTTTCAAGAATCGTAGTATTATTGTCTTATTGTAATAAATGACAACAACTTGATAAACTTGTTGCTATATCAAAACGTTTTATCCATGTTTCTTTCCTTGTTACCAATATTTTATAATGTTATTGCCATATTTTATGGACAATATATTACATTTGTTATAAATAATAAAAGAACAAGAGTAATATTGCAGAGAAAGAGAGAGAGAAAATTCTTATTGAATTTTGGGGTGGTTTACAATGGGGTAAGACCCCTCTATTTATAGGAGGAAAAATAACTTAGCCTCAAAGTAAAACTCTCAATAAGATAGACATTCAATCTAATTAGAATTCTATTCTTAACACTCCCCCTTGAATGTCTACTCAATAAGTAATGTGCCTCATTAAAAACCATAACTAAAATAAAATCCAATGGGAAAAAAATTCTAGAAAAGGAAAAAGAGTACACATATTTAGTAATGCGCCTATTGGTTGCCTCGTTAAAACCTTGCAAGGAAAACCCAGTGGGACAAAACCTTGTAAGGGAAAAAGAGTGAAACGCGCATTAACTCCCCCTGAAAAGAGCATCAATTCACATCCTTGAGCCTTCGCATTCCAATCTTGTGTACCATCTTCTTGAAGGTTGACGTTGGTAGAGATTTTGTGAACAAATCAGCCATATTATCACTTGAACGAATCTGTTGCACATTGATATCACCATTCTTTTTAAAATCATGTGTGAAAAATAACTTCGGTGAAATATGCTTTGTTCTGTCTCCTTTTATGAATCCTCCCTTCAATTGGGCTATGCATGCTGCATTGTCTTCATACAAAATCGTGGGTAGTTTGTCACATTTCAAACCAGATTTGTCTTGAATATGATGTATTATAGACCTCAACCACACACACTCTCGACTTGCTTCATGAATAGCAGTTATCTCAGCATAATTAGATGAAGTAGCCACAATTGATTGCTTAGTCGATCGCCAAGATATGGCAGTGCCTCCACAGATAAACACAAAACCTGTTTGAGATCGAGCCTTGTGTGGGTCAGATAAATATCCAGCATCAGCATAACCAACAAGATCAGGACTGCAATTATTGCTATAAAATAAGCCCATATTGGTAGTCCCTTTTAAATACCGCAATATATGTTTGATTCCATTCCAATGTCTCCTTGTAGGAGCAGAGCTATATCTTGCTAAGACATTAACTGAAAAAGTTATGTCAGGCCTTGTAGTATTTGCAAGATACATTAGTGCGCCAATTGCACTAAGATATGGTACTTTAGGACCAAGTAGCTCTTCATTCTTTTCTTGCGGTCGGAATGGATCCTTATTCACATCAAGTGATCGAACAACCATTGGAGTACTTAAAGGATATGCTCCATCCATGTAAAACCGTTTCAATACCTTTTCTATATAGGCAGATTGATGAACAAAAATTCCGTTTGCCAAATATTCAATTTGCAAACCAAGACATAATTTTGTCTTTCCGAGATCTTTCATCTCGAATTCCTTCTTTAAATAATCAATTGCCTTTTGGTGTTCTATGGGAGTTCTCATAAGGTTTATGTCATCGACATATACGGCAAGTACAACAAATTCTGATGTTGTTTTCTTTATAAAAACACATGGGCAAATGGCATCATTTATATAGCCTTCCTTTAATAAATACTCACTAAGACGATTATACCACATTCGTCCTGATTGCTTTAGACCATACAAAGATCTTTGCAATTTGATTGAAAACATTTCCCGGGACTTTGAATTATGAGTGTTTGGCATTTTGAATCCATCGGGAATTTTCATGTATATCTCATTATCAAGTGAGCCATAAAGATAGGCAGTAACCACATCCATTAAATGCATGTCAAGCTTTTCAAGGACAGCAAAACTAATGAGATAACGGAAAGTTATAGCATCCATTACGGGTGAATATGTCTCTTCATAATCGACACCAGGCCTTTGAGAAAATCCTTGTGCAACAAGGCGTGCCTTATATCTTTGTACCTTATTTTTCTCATTTCTCTTGCGTAGAAAGACCCATCTATAGCCAACAGGCTTAACACCATTAGGTGTTTCAACTATAGGCCCAAAAACTTCACCTTTTGCAAGTGAATTCAATTCTGATTGGATTGCTTCTTGCCATTTTGGCCAATCAAGTCTTTGTCGACATTCTCCAACAGATTGAGGTTCAAGATCCTCACTTTCTTTCATAATGCTAGATGCAACATTATATGCAAAGACATAATCCACCACTATATCCACTAGATTAAAATTTGTCTCAATATCGATTGGATTTATTGATAGTTCCTTATTTTCCTGAGTCTCGGGCTCAATGGATTCTTCATGAATCTCAGAATTTATTAAATCGTGAATTTCCTCATGAGATTCTTTCGTAGTGTCATTTTGATCATTTGCTTTCCTTTTTCTAGGATTTCGATCTTTGGAACCTAATGGCCTGCCACGTTTTAGGCGTGCTTTCGACTCATTAGATATGACACTAGAAGATTGTCCAATAGAGACATCAATACGGATTGGAACATTCTCTGCGGGGATGTGAGATTTTGTTATCCTTTTCAAGTCCGTGAATGCGTCAGGCATTTGATTTGCTATTCTTTGCAAATGGATAATATTTTGCACCTCTTTTTCCCAAATAGAGGTATGTGGATCAAGATGAGATAATGATGGATTTTTCCACAAAATTTTCCGTTTGGTTTCACCAACTTCTCCCCCTAATTTTGGGAAAAAGTCTCATCGATTCGACAGTCTGCAAATCGTGCAGTGAACAAATCCCCTGTCAATGTTTCGAGGTAGCGAATAATGGAGGGCGATTCAAACCCAATATATATTCCTAACCTTCTTTGCGGACCCATTTTGGTGCGGTATGGGGGTGCTACAGGCACATATACTGCGCATCCAAAAATTCTTAAATGGGATATACTAGGTTCATGACCCAAAACTAATTGCAACGGGGAATATTTGTGATAATTTGTCAGTCTGAGACGAACTAGCATTGCTGCATGCAAAATGGCGTGACCCCAAACCGAAGTGGGCAGCCTCGTTTTCATGAGTAATGGTCTTGCAATCAACTGCAGATGTTTAATTAAAGATTCTGCAAGACCATTTTGAGTGTGAACATGGGCTACAAGATGTTCCACTTTTATCCCAATTGATAAGCAATAACCATTAAATGCTTGGAATGAAAACTCAGCAGCATTATCTAGTCTAATAGACTTAATTGGATTATCAGGAAATTGTGCTCGTAATCGAATTATTTGTGCCATTGATTTTGCCAACGCAAGGTTGCGTGATGACAATAGGCACACATGAGACCATCTAGAGGATGCGTCTATTAAGACCATAAAATATCTAAAGGACCCACTAGGTGGGTGAATAGGTCCACAAATATCCCCTTGTATACGTTCCAAAAACGTAGGTGACTCAGTTTCAACTTTTGTTGGTGATGGTCTAATAATTAACTTGCCTTGATAACAAGAAGTGCAAGAAAATTCATTATTTTAAAGAATCTTTAAATTCTTTAATGGATGCCCATATGAGTTTTCTATAATCCGTCTCATCATAATTGATCCAGGATGTCCCAATCGATCATGCCAAAGTACAAAAGTCTTGGAATCAGTAACCTTTTGGTTCACTGTGGAATGTGCCTCAATTGCACTAATTTTTGTCCAATACAGGCCACAAGATAAAGATGTGAACTTCTCAATAACCCTCTTTTGGCCAGAGACATTCTTTGTAATGATGAGGTATTCAAGATTATTCTCATCTATTGTCTCAATATGATATCCATTTTGACGGATATCTTTAAAACTCAACAAGTTCCTCTTGGACTTGGAAAAGAACATTGCATTCTCTATGATAAGTATTGTTCCCTTTAGGAAGAGTTATAATAGCTCTTACAGAGCCTTCAACTAATTTACTGCTACCAGAAATTATAGTAACATCTGCCTTTCACATACTTAAATGAGAGAAATATTTCTTCTCTTTGAATATCGTATGCGTCGTTTGAATCAATTAAACAAATATTTTTACAATTGAATCCATATTTGCTTCCCATTCAAATCGGACAAAAAAAAAATATCAGCTAGCTAGAAGACGACGTAATGCGGTACCAGAATCCGTGGTTGCTAGATCTAACAAACAAACTAAAACTGGTAAATGTAAATTTAGCTACCACAAGCTGTAAATCTAGTTGAACTGATCTCGTATTCTGGAAATTAAACCATTAACCTGACATCCTTCAGAAATTAGCAGATAGCTAGCATGATTTTCACAGAATTTAAACCAAAAATTTTCGTCTAAACCAACAACATGCTCTAGAAAGCAAATACTGATCAATAGGTAAATAAGCAGCCGTAAAAGGACAAAACAACATACAGACAGAAATTTAGAAGTAATACTTGCCAGAGAGTGAAGGTGAGTTAGCAGAAGTTCGACCCCTAGCGTAGCTAATCTGGTTCAACTCGTTTCCCTAAGCTCACGAGTCCACGGCTCAGCAAAATTGGCGGCCATACAATACACACTTAATCTTCTCAAAAGAACTTTTTAAGACGGCAGAGTCTCGTGCTGATAACGTGTTATAAATAATAAAAGAACAAGAGTAATAATGCAGAGAAAGAGAGAGAAAATTCTAATTGAACTTTGGGGTGTTTTACAATGGGGTAAGGCCCCTGTATTTATAGGAGGAAAAATAACTTAACCTCAAAGTAAAACTCTCTATAAGATAGACATTCACTCTAATTAAAATTCTATTCTTAACAACATTTAAATTATAAATAGAATTGGCAATGATATATTTGTATTGTTGGAAATATAATTTATTTTTCCCAACAATATAGGTGGGTTGTGGCCTAAAAGTTAGCTAATTATTTTTTAGTTTCCGCCAAAAATCGAAGGCGGCAAATTTTCTCTTGTTAATTACTTTTCCGGATTATTAGCCCCCTCTTTTCATTACCATTGTAGAAAGGTTTTGTGTTGTTGCTATATTTTATGTTAATATATATTAGTAGTATTAAAATGTAATAAATTGGCAATCATTTGTATTTCTTGTTGGTAGAACCCTTAATTTTCTCAACAAGTTACATTCACGCATGATGTTTCTCAACAGGTTTGGTTTGTGGCTTACAATTTGGCTAAGTATTTTCAACTTCCCGCCAAAAAAATGCGGCAAACCTATTATCTGTGCAAACCAATTTTTTCTTTTCAATTAACTTTTCCTTCATCCTTAGCCTATTTCAGTTACCATTCTAGCTAAGAGTTTTACCTTTATTGTTCGACAACTCTGAGCAATTGTGTAATGACTCGATTGGTCACTTTGACCTTTAGCACGTTGTTAAGTAGTTTGGGGCCATGAATAATTTCATTTTAGGTATTACGACTTTTATGTGTTATTGGAATTGAATTTTGGAAACTCGGAGTTGATTGGGAAAGAGAATTCTCAATTAAGAAGCTAAAAGTTGAAGGACTCTACTAGAATTGAAATTTTGAGTAAACGACTTTGGAATCGGGATCTGAAGATTCGAGCAGGTTCATATAATGGTTTCAAATTTAGGTGTATGCCCGTATCGGGTTTTGGATGACCGGGGAGCATTTTGACGGCTATTATGGAAGTTGGCATTTTTGAAGAAATTTCATAAGTTTGGCTTGAAGTGCATTTCAGTGTTATTAATGTTCATTTTGGAATCGGAGTTTGGAGTATCTCCGTATGGTGATTATGGAATTGGGAGCGCAGTCAGAAGTGAATTCGGAGGTTCATGTGTAAGTTTGGAGTCATTTGGCTAAAGTTAGAAGATTGAAAGTTTTTGCGAAGTTTGACCGTAAGTGGACTTTTTGATATCGGGGTCAGAATCCGGTTCTGGATGTTGGAGTAGGTCCGCAATATCAAATATGACTTGTGTGCAAAATTTGAGGTCAAACAAATATGATTTGATAGGTTTCGGCATTAAAAGTAGATGTTTAATGTTTTAAACTACTTAAATCTCGGATTGGAGGTCAATTCATGTTTTAGCGTTGTTTGATGTGATTTAAGACCTTGATCAAGTCTGTAAGATGTTATGGGATTGGTTGGGGTCCCGGGGCCCTCGTATTGATTTCAGATGGTTAACTGGTCAAATTTGGAGTTTGGGAGAAGGCTCAAGTGCTGGTCACTATCATAACTGCACCTGCGAGAATTGGGCCGCGGATGCGGAACCCAGAAGCTGCTAAAAAGCCGTAGGTGCGGATTTTTGTCGAGGAAGCAGGGACCGCAGATGCGGTTATTGAGCCCCAGATGCAGGACTGCACCTGCGGAAAGGGAAGCGCAAAAGCAGAACTGAGAAGCTTGGGAAGAACCTTAGATGTGATATTTTGGCCGCCCCTGCGGAACTACAGAAGCGGTAGAGGAGCCGTAGGTGCGGAAATCACTGGAGGTTGCCTCTGTTTAAATCCGTAGTTTGGCTATTCTTCACCATTTTTCTCTTGGCATGAGCAATTTAGGAGAGCTTCAAGAGGGGATTTTTATCATCAATGTCAAGGTAAGTTATCCACGCCTATTTTGAGTTAAATACATCAATTATGTATAGATTTTACTATGTAAAAGGGTAGAAATTTAAAGGTTAAATGAAGACCTAGAAAATTAATATTTTTAGAATTTGACAGCGATTTTGGGTATGGAATGAAGAGGAAATCATATATTTGAGTTTGTGATCTATGGGTAAACTTTAGCTTCGAGAAATTTATGATTTCAGGCACATGGGCCTTAGGGCGTTTTTATTAACTATTCGTTCAAAGTAAGGAATTGTTACAAATTGGGTTATAAAATATAGTTGAGCATATATTAATTGATTTGTATAATCATTGGCTAGTTTTGAAGCATTGTGCATTGGTTCAAGTCCTCGAAACAATATAGAATGCCAGTTATGGACCTTCAGAGCGAGCTCAGTCTTCTTTCTAACCTTGTATGAGGGAATTGTCCCCATAGGTGAGTTAATTGGATACGTGCTCCTATTTGTGGGGACTACGTATGCATGAGGTGATAGAATCTGTGTGTAGCTATTATTATGCTATTGGCCGGGTAGTGTAGGACCCAAAAGCATGCTATGCTTGGAATAATTGAAAACTTATTGTCAGTTTGTATTGCATAAATCATATTGAATTAGTAAATGAATTTGTAAAAAGACTTAAGCTTGGTTTTCTTAAATTATTAAAGAGAATTGGTGTTTCTTGGATAATTGCTCCATGTTGACATCTCGATTCACTGTCTGTGTATGTGTTTATTTTCGAAATGGGCCGAATATCTCGGCAGATTAAATATATGCATCTATAGGCGCGCCATCGACCCTCGACAAGTGCAAAATTATTTCTGTTGGACCGGGACGCTACTCACTAATTAAGATAAAGAAAAATAAATTTTTTAAATTCTTTGTTAATTTTTAAAGGTGTTTACCTGTTTTACAGCTTTGTAAGTTAGAACCGGCTACATAAATCCCTAATTTCTCACATTTTAGTATATTATTATTTGACCACTAGCAAGTGTTGTAGTCGACATCTCGTCTCTCCTTCTTCGTGATTAGATAGGATACTTGCTGAGTACACGTTGTTTTCGTACTCATAGTGCCCTTGCTGCGCATTTTTGTTGCATAGGTTTATTAAGTGGATAATGGCTTAGTGGCATAGCATCATGGTTAACATAGAGCCTAGGTGAGTTGTACTTCCTCGAGGCGATTCCGCAGGTAGTATAGCCTCTTTCAGGATTCTATTTACTTTCTGTCCAATTATATTCCGGACACTTATTGTACTTATTTGGTCTCTCTTAGAAATAGATCATGTACTTTTGAAACCGGGTTCTGAGATGTATTTGGGTTAAATTCAATAATTTTTCAAATTGCTAAATATTTCATTCTTTACTTGGAGGAATATACTGGCGTGTTGCTTTAATCGTATAAAAGGAGTGTTTTCAAAATTACTTACATAAGAAATGAATTAAGTATTGGAGTTGGCTTGCTTGACTGCGGTGTCCGGCGCTACCATGACCCTTCGTGAATTTTGGGTTGTGATAACATGGTATTAGAGAACTAGGTTCCCGTTGGTTTCACGAGTCATGAGCAAGTCTAGTAGAGTCTCACGGATCGGTTAGGAGACGTAAGTACTTATCTTCAGGAGGCTACAGTGCTGTTGGGATTACTTCCCTTTTTGATTTCTTTATCGTGCGGTTTGATTCCTCTAAGGCTTAGTCCTTTGTTTATTTCCTACTCAATCTTACACAACATGAATTGCTGGTTATAAATCGAGAATTGAGGAATTCTAATGGTACTACAGATGTGGTACGGGATGTTTCTCATGATATATTGATTGGACTATTATAGTCACTTTATTGGATGATATCTTATTGTTTCAGCTCAATAGTAGTACTTCTGAGAGCCTTGAGGCTAGGCACAGGTTTCCATGATGCTTATTAACGATTATTCTGCAGTTTTGTTATGGTAGTAGGATGTTTGACTATGTGTCAAGGCAGTGAATGAGTAGAAGGGAAGTTTACTCAGTGCATGATAGGGAAATTCAGTATTTTACTCCCGGCTAGGGAAAGGCAATCAGGCTGAGAATGTTCAGGTTTGAGATGATGGGATAGTGAGACTTGGTGTTTTCAAGTGTGGTAGAATCTTCATCGGCGACATGGTATCGTCGTCCTTGATTGAATGTATTAAGAGGCCGGTGTGCTAGTTTTCTTCAAATTCACCTTTGGAGCAGGATGTTGTGGGTCAGTAATGAAGAAGCGGCGGTCAAAGATTGCGAGAAGCGGTGGTTCAAGATGGAACTGGTGTTCCTAGTGTTGACGGCTCAAGAAAGATGATCTTCGCAAAGGTTTAAAGTTAGTGGAAATTTGTGGGTTCAAGTGCCACGAAGATAGGTTTCATCTAAGGTGACTATTGAGAATCAAAGAATGATGAAAGACATTTGGAAAGTATCAGGCGGTGGCTAAGATTTCTAGGAGGCCAAGTAAAAGAAGCAAATGGTGAGTAGTCGATTAAAGGGATAAGTTCCTCCAAAGTGGAAGAGTGGCGGAGTTGTGTATGGGCATTATGGTAGGTTTACTACACACTTTAGTTAGAGTTTGGAATGATTTGGGATCTTAATGATTGGCAGGTGAAGTTTGCTGCTTTAATTTGAAGTATGGGCTGTCATGCGACAGAGGATTTGGTATAGCGAAAAAGAGCTACTTAAAAGGAAGAAGGACGCAACATAACTTTGAATTGGAAGGATGTTGCTGCATATTTTATTGATGTCCATGAGGGGTGAAAGGACTCGAGCATCTAGAGAGTAAGCTCAGACTCCGGATGGGTTATAATTATCGTAGTGATGTACCCCGTTCAGCACCGTTGGAAAGTGTTGGGAAGTGGTTTCCATGGGAGGGTTATCCCCTGTGAGCACGATTAATGGTCGCGTGGTTGGCAAAGCTTTTGCAAAGGATTTTATTGGTTATATAGCGAGGGAATCGATTGTGCGAAGGCAGTCGATTGTACAAGGTTATGTCAACAAGATATGAAGAATTGTAATGAGTTTTAGAGTTGTGTAGTGGTGGATTCGAGCAAAGTGGGAGAGTCCCACCGCTTATGATTGAGTCGCATGGTTAACTACTTTCACGGTTTATTGTTATCAGCATGTTGATGGGTTATTTCAGCTATGGGAAAAGAACATAAGTAGTAATTGGAGCAATGGGATTGTTAAAGGTGTGCTATGGTTGGCCTTATTGGCTCATGTCAGACTTAGGAAAGGATTCAGGATTTTTTCTTGGTATAGGTGCTGGTCTCAAGAAAGTTATTTTGTCGGGCGCTTTGTCAAGAGGGTATTCATGTGCTATTGAGTTCATGGAGTTGATTATATTCGGGGCCAAGTCATAGTGGGTGGCTCTCAGCAATGGTCCTAATGGATTCAAAAAAGTAAAGTGCGGTGCCTAGTAATTTTGAGCCTATGAGTACGGTTAAGAGTCAAGCTTTTGTAGCAGATTATAAGAAGTGGCCCAAAATGGTGTATTATTTTTGTACTTGAAGCGTAGCATTTAGGAGATATGACACGGTTCATGGGATTTGAGACAGCATGGTCTCGCGATTTAAGGTCACTCGGACGAGTGCAGATGGAGTGTGTTATGTGTTGAAAGGAGTTATTGTTATTTCTAAGGCAATGAGGGTAAAGAAAATAATGATACGTCGGTTATCCATAGTTGAGTTGGCGTATTTATAGTAGAGATCAGTTCCTTTAGCGTGATCAAGTTATGCATGTCATTTATGGCGGGACGTGTGAGGTTTGTCGGCTGCCATAATTGATGTTATTTAGCAGCATTCTTCTGGTATGGCTTGTTATGTGTAGGTGGATCCTAGAAGGGCTATGGTTTCCTGGACCCCTACTTAGAGATGCATATTCTACGTTTATGAGAATTCTCGCTGTATGTTGCTATAGTTCTCCTAAGGTGACTTAAATGAAAAGTGTTATATGATGAAGTGCTAGTCTATTGGCGGTTCCAGAGCTGTGATGAAAAATTGTGTTCTATCTTATATTTGAACGTTGGGTACGGTGAGCGGTATGGAATTTCAAAGAAGGAATAAGGCTACAGTCCGATTTTGGCAAGGATGTAACGAGTTCGGATGAGCAGGAAAAGCGTTTTGAGGTTTACAGTAAGTTGGTAACATCTTCAGCATCACCTAAGATCAGTGTTTTGTGAAAAAGGCTTTGCATTCTGGATAAGGATTCCTGAACGCTTTTCAGTACTAGTGCGAACGGTAGTTTGGATGTGCAGACCCGTTATTTATTTCGGAAGGTTGTGGGAGCATGTCCCACAGGAAGATTGTTTGAGTGTGACATGTAGTCACTTGATTGATTAAAAGACTTAAACCAAGTATGAGGATTGTGGTAATACCATTAATTTGAGAATTTATTCCTGCAAGGCACTCTGGTTATTTAGTTATGAACTGAGGAGGTTTTTTCCGGTTAGGATGGTTGTTCTTATGTGTTATGAGAAAATGTGAGTTACTATAGACCTTTGAAGGGTTATTAGCCTAGTTAGTGCAATAAGAAACTGTATTGAGATTAGTGTATTGATTTAAATGTGAACATCGCTTTATATCAGGCCAGTTGTGTTTGTTTAAGTGAGCGCTCCTTATGGAAGAGCAGTCAGGGTGTTATTTTGTCGTCAGCTATTCAAGGTAATGATGTATTGTGCCGTGTGAGTTGTGAGACGGCTTGGTAAATTACTTATGTGCTGAGGTTCCGCGTGGCGATGATGTTATATGAGCATGATGTCTCTTGAGATTTAGGTTGTCTATCGCACCTCAGTTGTGCTTGAGTTTTGTAGTTTATAGCGGTATATGTCCCCTCAGATACGGTATTATGCACTTAGCGTGCTTGTGACAAAAATTCGATATTTTATTGTAATAAGAAGATTTATCTCGATGTGCAATCTCTTTATGTGAGATCTATGTGTGGATCGGGTGGCACGACGCGATGGGCATGTTATATGGATAAGATTGCGCACCGCAACAGTGTGATGTTGAGCATAGTTTTCTATATGCTATTTTTATCTATATCGCTTCCTATCTTCTAAGGAAAGTCCGTATTAGTGCAGGAGTTAGGTAATTCCTTCCAGAGTTTGAGTTCCTTTTGTATCGCATTTGAATTGGTTGCCTATTGGAACATTGTGGCATCATATAAAAATTTTGGTCATATCACGGTAGCTTATTGCTTAAGAAGTTTGTACTGTGTGAGATGAGATCATTGGATTATTGTGATCTCATTATATGAAGTATATGAAGGGGTTGAGACCATTATTCGGTTTATAATGAAGTGATGGTTCTTTTTAGGAGTATAGACTCAATGATTGGTTGACTCAGCAATTGATTAAGAATTTTTGTACATCTCTTCCATCATGGCGATATTGGCATAGTTAGAGCAAGACCTTTGTAGGCCATGAGGTGCAATGGGAGCAGCAGTGTCATGGAATCTCGACTAAGTTGCTAAGAAGATGTTATGGTTCGGTGAGTAAAGTGTGAATTCAGCAAAGTCGCGCTGTGATGTTCGTCTACTTTTTGTAGTAGTTGACATTGTGATCGTATGATGGAAACAAGTGGGGCATAGAATTTCGGATGTTGGAATTCGGCTCTTAGGCTTTTTTGCAGGAATAAAAGGGGAGATTACTAGAATAGATTGAGCTAATGTGCTCAACTAAGTAATGGTAGCACATGAAGGTGCATGAGGTATTAAACAGTGATTTAAGACTATTTAGTGTACTTATCAGCACGTTCGAGGATGAACGTATGTTTAAGTGGGAGAGAATGTAATGACCCGACCGGTTGTTTTGAGCTCTAGTGCGTCATTCAGTAGTCTGGGGCCAGGAACAACTTCATTTTAGGTATTATGACTTGTACGCGTGATTGGAATTGAATTTCGCGAAGCTCGGAGTTGATTTGAAAAGAGAATTCTCATTTTAGAAGCTTAAAGTGGAAGGAATCAACTAGGATTAGAACTTTGAGTAAACGATTTTGGAATTGGGATCTGAAGGCTCCATTAGGTTCGTATGATGATTTGGGACTTGGGTGTATGCCCAGATCAGGTTTTGGATGACCCGGGAGAGTTTTGACGCATATTGTAATAGTTGGCATTTTCGAAAAAATTTCATAAGTTTGGCTTGACGTGCATTTTAGTGATATGGATGTCCATTTGAGAATCCGAGTCTAGGAGTAACTCCGTATGGTGATTCTGGAGTTAGGAGCACGGTCAAAAGTGAATTCGAAATTCGTGGGTCAGTTTGGAGTCGTTTGGCTAAAGTTAGAATATAAAGGTTTTTCGGAAGATTGACCGGAAGTGGACATTTTGATATCGAGGTCCGAATATGGTTCTGGAAGTTAGAGTAGGTCCTTAATGTCAAATATAACTTGTGTGCAAAATTTGAGGTCAATCGGATATGATTTGATAGGTTTCGACATCGAAAGTATAAGTTTGAAGTTCTAAAATTATTAAAACTTGGATTGGAGGTCGATTCTTGTTTTTAGCATTATTTGATTTGATTTGAGACCTCGAGCAAGTCCTTAAGGTGTTATAGGACTGGTTGGTATGACTGGTTGGGGTTCCATATGTAGTGGGTGGATTCCGAATGGTTAACTGGTCGAAGTTGGAGTTTGGGATAAGGCTCTAGTGCTGGCTGCTGTCATAACTGCACCTGCAAGAATTGGGCCGCAAGTGCGGAGCGGCAGAAGCGACCACAAAGCTACAGATGCGGATTTTGGTGGTGGAAGCTGGAGCCGCAGATGCGGGACTGCACCTGCGGAAAGGAAAGCGCAGAAGTGAAACTGGGCGGCTTGGGAAGAACCGTAAATGCAGTATTTTGGCCGCACCTCCGGATCCGCAGAAGCGGTAGAGAAGCCGCTGGTGCGGAAATCGCTGGAGGTCGAGAGTTGTTGTGATGACCCAGTCGGTCGTCTTTGGAAATTCTTTCCTGTTCCCCCATTAATTACTTCCCCTAAGTTCATTTCTGCTATTTTGGGTTGCCGGGATGTTCGGTAATAGAATTCGGAGTGTTTTGGTACACTTAGTCCCTAAATGAGAGCTTAAGTGTTTGAAAATGGTTCGTAATCAGAAAAGTATGAAGAGGACCCTTGAATGGAAATCTGATGGTTTCATTTGCTCCGTTGGGTGATTTAGGGGTTGCTGGCGTGTTTGGAATGTATTTTAGATGTCCGTAGCTCATTTAGGCTAGAAATGTCAAAAGTTAGAATTTTGAAGTTTCCGGTCCGATAGTGAAATTTTGATTCGAGGGTCGGAACAGGATTCCGAAAGTTTATGTAGTGCCGTCATGTCATTTGGGACGTGCGTGCAAAATTTCAAGTCAATCGGACGTGTTTTGGTTAGATTTTGAATCGAAAGTGAGTTTTGTTTAGTTTTGGAAGATTTAAGTTCAAATCATTGATCATATTGTGTTTCTGGCATTGTATTAGGTGATTTAAGGAGTGGTACACGTTTGGATGATGTTAAAGAATAGGTTTGTAGGTTTGGTTGAGTCCCTGGGACCTCGGGTGTGTTTCAGGTGCTCGACGGGTTGGCTTTAGGAGTTAGAAGGGAATTAATCTTTCTGCTTTTGTTGTTTCCACTTCTGCGGCTTGGGGACCGAAGAAACGGCACCGCAAAAGCGGATTGGGAATCGCAGGAGCGGAAGGGGGCCATGAGGCCAGGAATCGCTGAAGTACTCGTGTTTCCGCAGAGGCGGACTCGCTTCTGCGAGTGGTGGACCGCAAAAAAAATAATCTGAGGGAATTATGAGGATCCCAAATGCGATGGATTCTCTGCAATAGCGGGGCTGCAAAAGCGGTCCCTAGTCCGTAAAAGCAGAAATTGCTATTTAGTTAAGAGAAAATCCAAGGGTTGAATTTCATAAGTTGAAAAATCAATTAAGAGCTCGGGAGAAGGCAATTTCGAGTGAGTTTTGAAGAAAAGATTATTGGGTAATGTTTCTCTGACCCTTTCTAGCTATATTCCATCAATTACTAGTTAAATCCACCTTTTAAATTCAAAATTTGGATAAAAAAATTGATAATTTGGGTAAAAACTCTTTGGCTAATCAATTGAGTTTTGAAGGGGAACTTGACCTCCGATTTGGTAGAATTCAATATTGTTAGACTCGTGAGAGTACGAGGTTTCTGAAAATATGGAAATTATTCGATTCCGAGACGTTGGCCTGAGGGGAATTTTGGCCCTTTTGACTATTTTCGTGCCTTAGCTTTAAGTTTAATAGTGTAATTAGCTACTTGCGATGTTATTTACAATGTGTAATTGGTTTGAATAGATTTGGGCCACTCGGAGTCGGATACTCGTGGCAATGGACTTATTTCTTAGCGGTTTTATACCGGTTCAAGGTAATGACTTGTCTAACTTTATGTGGGGGACCTCTCCCTTTAGGTTATCCTTGTTGTTGTTTAAATTCCTTGTGCGCGAAGGTGACAGGCCCGTACTTTTGCTAGTTGTTGAAAATTATTCTTACTTGGCTTATTTAGACGGTGTTTCTTCGTATATTTAGGTGTTAAAAATGAAACTCCACTTGTTTTGACTTAGGAAAAGCATGTTAGTAATTTATTTGCTCTAGTTGAATAAATTGCAGTATCTATTCTCTTTGGGAGCACACTAGGATCTAGACCTTTAGATGTTGTTGTACTTGGCTTCTTTCTGTAAAATATTGAATTAATCTGAAGTGTTTACGATTGGGACTATGGGTTCAATTCACGGGAGATCCATCTGTTATTGATATGATGGACTATGGGTTCGATTCCCGGTAGATCCCATGCTATTGCCATGATGGACTACGAGTTCGATTCCTGGCAGATCCCCTGCTATTGATATGATGGACTACAGGTTCAATTCTCAGTAGATCCACTATTATTGATATGATGGAGTACGGGTTCAATTCCCGGTATATGCTCTGTTTTTTATATGACGGACTGCGGGTTTAATTCCCGGTAGATCCTCCGTTATTGATGTGACAAACTACAGGTTCAATTCCCGGGAGATCCTCTTTTAGTGGTATGACGGACTATGGGTTCAACTCTCGGGAGATCCTCAGAAATTGGTAAGAATGGACTGCGGGTTCAATTCCCGGAGCTCCGTGTGGCATCCTGACTTTTGAGTCATTTTTCCTTGTATTTGTAGATTGTATTTGTAGCCGGTTCCGTTTTACTTATTGTCTTCCTCGATATTTGAGATTTACTTCATTATCTACTATCTTTTATTCCTATTTTATTTCTTATGTTCATCTCAGTAGGGCCTCAACCTTTCTCGTCACTACTCCACCGAGGTTATGCTTGACACTTACTGAGTACCGCTGTGGTGTACTCATGCTACTCTTCTGCACACTTTTGTTGTGCAGACCAGGTGCATCCGACCAGGCGTACCATCAGTGATTTCGAAGCTATCTATCGGAGACTTGAGGTATACTGCTGCGTCCGCAGACCAGAGAGTCTCCGTCCTTTCTATCCTAGTTAGCAGTACTGTTCCTTATTATTTCCGTTGTATTAGACTTTTTCAGACATTAGAGTTGTATTTACGTTTGTCTTAGACTTGTGTTGCCCGTGTGATTCCAGGTTTTGGGATGTTATCTTTCAGAAGTGGTGTGTGCAGTGTATGTGCCAAGTGGCACCGTATACATTTAATGTTTTATTTAGTGTTTGTTATTGTTTTATTCCCACACTGTTAAATTCCACAATGTGATAAGGCTTACCTCGTAGCGAAGACTGGGTCCCGTCATGACAAGTTCACAATTGGTGAACTAGGGTCGTGACAGTTGTTTAAATCCGATGTTTTGGCTATTCTTCTCCCACTTTTCTCTTGGCATGTAGACCTTTAATAAAATGACGAGATAAGACTCGCTAAACAAAAATAAATGCGGAGCCCTCAATAACTGATTATTAAAAAAATGATTAGAATTTGGAGGGGCCGTTTAGCGAATTTCAACGGCCTTTCCCAAACATTATTACGCTAGAACCTTTAAGCACGATTTAATTAAATTACTTTCTTAAACTCGGGTGTGCATTGAAGCGATCCAAGTCCAAATATCGACGAAGTCCAAACGTGTCGATGGTCACGTGTACACTGGTGGTGACGTGATTAGAAATATGTTTTCATGACGTCGCAAGTCTATTAAAATAAATAATGGTCAAAGCGGTATATAAATAAAAGGCACATAAGCTAGCATGTGTTAAAATCCGATAAAATCAAATACACCAGTTGAGCGACCGTGCTAGAACCACTGAGCCTGGAAGTGCCTAACGCCTTCTCCCGGATTAACGGAATTCCTTACTCGGATTTCTGGTTCGCATACTGTCACAAAGTCATATTTTTCCTCAGTTCGGGATTCAAATCGGTGACTGGGGAGAGCATAAATCTCCCAAGTGGCGACTCTGAAATATTTAATAACCAAATCCCGTTCCGATTGTCCTTTAAGTGGAAAAACTCCTTTACGCCCTTTGCATGCGTGTACAGCAAAAAAGGAGGTGTGACACCGCCACAACACAAGACCAAGAACCTGTCTCGCATCATAGAAATAGAACACACAAATCTAACCTGCAAGGTCATATCCCTACATAGCTTTGCTGTATATGTGTGATCCTATCCAAGCACTGCTCCACGTGAAACACCTTAAGTCACTATGATCGAAATTGACAACCACGCACAACTTGATACGCTATTTGCTGAGCAACGCCCGATTGCTCTTCCCGCTCTACTTACACTATGAGTCCCCGAAGGAACCGCTCCATATATGCCTATAACAAACAAATCATAACACCTCGCAAAACCAAAAGAGAACTATTAGATCTCCCCAAACCACTAATAAGCTTAATAATAGTCAAATCAATACACCCCTCATCAATGCAATCCAGAGCCAACTGAGTAGACTAAAGCTAGAACACGCATCCACATGGCCTACCAACGAACTCCTTATTAAGGGAATCCAGAAGTTATTCCTTCAACTCCTTAACTCTGCTAGCGCCTTACGATACAGTGCCTGGTACCAAATCCATACTGAAATCAACAACCTTGCTCAGCGACATGCCTGGCCACAAGAAACAAATTTGAAAAATTCTCACCACCAAAACTGAATCAACGGTAGAAGCCTCCGCACCAACAGCCATCACAAAGGCCATAAAACCCGTGGCAACCGCACCAGCTTTCCCAGTCGTCCGCTGGATCTTGAAAATGTAAAACCAGTCTACTAGGACATAAGCCGACGCACCACGCCACTAAACCTATGGCATTTCTTGCATAGCCCATAGCATAATAGTCCAGAATAACCCAACATAGAGAAAACTAGTCTAAACCCCGATATCATATTGAAAATCTAAACATACCAAGAAAAGAAAGATCCACTCAGGCCTCCAACTCCAATGAGTCTCTAAACAATGCCGATACAAACGATCCACAACCACAACATAGCCTGAATATGAGAACTTCCGTCTCCAAATCCACACGGCATATGAATTACCATATTCGATCCCAATTTCGCCGTTCGAATACATGCCACACCATTAATACCCAATCATTTCACGAGAGATACTCTGAAATTCTTGTGTGCCACCAAGCAGACTCGAATATCAACAGTCGATCTACTCAGAAAGTGTCGTAATACTACCGAAGTTCCATCAACTTAATCACATTGTCCTTTTTCTGAAACATATACTCTCATCGAATCACTTCCAATTAGCAGTACCATTTCCTTTATTATCTGAGATTGCCCGATGCCTAAGAGTTTTATGAACATCCTTTCAAAACTGAACTGTAACCTTACACACGCTAGTCTCGATCCTCCACAACCTACCACATATACCATAACATCCTAGGATAACATGAGAACTTCATATATTTTTTTAGCCATAGACATCTACATACTCAACTAGTCAATAACTTTCCATTGGTCCCATCTAGAAAAAAAATCATTATATGCCCCATGCTCCTTATGCCCGTAGAAAATATACATCTCCAACCATGGTAGAAATCAACAAGAACTCTCTGAATTGAAATTGCACAAAATCAGACCTGCCAAGACTGAATCCATATAACTCGACCAAGCTAAGAAAGCCATCAAAACCTAAGAGCATTGCTGCAAAATACCTATAAGAACTCATTACCTCGAACACACACACAGAATTAACCATATCCTTACCATACCGGTCCGGTTCGGTCTATTATCATACCGCTCAATCTATCTAAATTTCCTTGTGATTCATCCTCAACTTGATATTCCCTCTTCTTGTAGCACCACAATTCCTTAAACTCAGCTTACCATACAAGACCCAAGCATAAAACCACACTGTCTAAGACACATAAGCCGCTGAATACTCTCTCAAATATGGCAAAAAATATCACATTCCAAAATACTTTACTCTAAAGAACTTCTTGCAAATATAAATTTGTTACCTTTACTTTCCTGATACAAATACATAGAATCCCATAACTAACATAGAAATACCACAAGTCTTGACCTCTTCCAAATGAAAACTCAGTTTCTAACCACATATACAACTTTAAAATACCCGATTGTTCCTTGTAGAATCTTGAACACATTAGAACTATTCTCGAGAGTTATTCACTCTACTCAAACTGCAATTAGCTTGCTCAACCGAATTGATCCACCCGTGCCTCCTTGGCACTCCGACATCGCAGAATGTAATCCTCATCCCAATACAACAAAGAAACTTCCTGCTCTATGCATCGAGCATTCTTTACCAACAACAACTTAAGATATCCCGTGATTCTTTTACCCTATGAAGCATAATATAACCTTTGTCAAAAAATTTCCTTTACTCGAGAAATCCTTGATCTTAATTTCTGTAATCCATAGCTAATGCACTCGCGCGTCTCAAACTGGAACCAACGTAGCACCTACCCGTTCAATCAACTACTCAACAGCAGACTCCTCCCTTTGGCCTGAAACCATAGATAAAAATATACTCTATAACTCATAACACTTATACTCTATTGATGCTATAATACCTAGTGAGATTAGACTCAAATCCTTTATAATCTTGTAGAAACATAAATCATCTAGAATCTTGACTCTTAAGCAAATCTCGCATTCACTCTCGCAATACTTAAGTCCACTCTCTTAAGTGACCCAAATTTAAATTCCAAAACATATACTTCACTTGTAACGAGATCTGTAATAGGCAACATAAGGATCACACAACCTCAAAATTATCATTAAGAGATAACCCACCTGCTTTGCCTCCAACTAACTTTCCTGTATACCTTCAACCGTCACAAAACGTACGCAGTTACTTAATCTTCTTGAGTCTGAACTCATATCGCAACATGAAATTTACTTACTCCCAACTAGGACACATGAAAAGACCCTCCACATACCCACAACTTGTTTCTTCCAATTCATAAGAGTACATCTTGCAATATTAACATACTTATCACATAGTTATCTAATCCTCACTCCAACTAATATAGCATTACCGAACATATATATTCAAAAACATGGTCTCACACAATTAGCAGCTTGGTGCTCAAGCTATAAGCAAATATCCAGCTTCAAGTCCTCCAGACCGGCTCAACATCAAACTCACAAAGATCACATCTCGCCCCTCGATTAGGGAATCACAAGACATCAAGGCATATCTGATGCTGAGCGCTCATGCACACATGGGAATGTGTGGAAGGAATTACAAGAGTTACTTTTCAAGCTAAATCAAGGACGCATGATAAGAATTAACGAATGTGAAGTTTTCCTAAAGGTTCTGTAGCCTCTCGAGGATAAATACAGATGTCTCTGTACCGATCCGTGAGACTCTATTAGACCTGCTAATGACTCTTGAGACCCATGTAACCTAGGCTTTGATACAAACTTGTCATGACCCTAACCCCGATCCAGTCATAATGGCGCCTCTCCGAAGACAAGGCCAGCCAACTAACCCATTTTTCCTTTTCAAAATTGTTAAATATTACAAACTGTCTAAGTATGAATAGATAACCACGAACTAAGCAAGAGAATTTTATAATGTGCGGAATATAACAAAAACACAGCCCAATACCAGGGTATCACAAGTCACGTGCATCTACTAGGTATGTAACGGCAATCGAAAAGTCTGAATGAATAGAGTATGTTAGGATTTATGCCCGTCACTAGAGGGGGGTTGAATAGTGCGGCACGAGAATGTCGATAAATTTTGCGGAATTAAAATTGCACGAGTAAAGTAAGTGCAAATTAAAAGAGTAAGGAGAGGACACACTGCATTTATACTGGTTCACCACAACGTGTGGTTAGTCCAGTCTCCCGAGAGACTCTCTCGAGATTACACTAACTCCGTTAAGCTTACGGGTTTCTAACAATCCGTTACACTTTCTCGTAGATGTACGCTCTACAAGACTTCAACTTGCTCGAGGATACCTCACCTCAATACTTCACCTTGCTCGTGGATACCGCACCACAAGACTTCACACACTAAGATTGAAGGTACTTAGCAAATCCGACAATCAATGAGAAGATATGGTCTTCCCAAAACCTTTCTCTTTTACAATAAGAACTCTCTAAGAAGAGTAGATAAAGAGATACAATATAAGCTCTATGAACAACACAAAGTCGTCTCTCAAATGGCTCAACAAAAGCTCTAAATATGATGTATAAATGTTATCAATATGTTCAAGAATAATGAGAGATATTGTTCATTTGAAATGAGTCAAAAAGACCTCTATTTATAGGTGGTAAAGGTTGTATGTCTGTTGCTTAATAGGCAATCAATAATGCTGATTTTATGCCAAGATAATCGATTATCTACTTTACATAATCGATTATCTTCTCAACGTTCATAAAACTGAACGTTGGAAGGCAATGGATACAAGATAATCGATTATGCACAAGGTGATAATCGATTATCTTACTTCTCGGGAATTTTCAGCAAGGCTGGAATTTTCCCAGAATAATCGATTATTGCCTATTGCATAATCGATTATTGAGGCTCTCTGGAATTTCCAGCTTTGCTGGAAATTTCAGATAATCGATTATGTATATGGCATAATCGATTATTCCCCCATTCTGTCCGGAAATGAAAACTTACTTCAAAAACCATTTTGGTTAAAATGAATACGTTAAAGTCATTTTGTTTGAAGTATATTAAAAATGTTTATGATATATATGATTTAATAAAATGATTTTATGCATATTTATGATGACCTATGTTGAGCCAAAAGACGAGATAACTTAAACGTTGCTCTTACATTGGTTCTACCTAACGACCTACGCCTTGGGTCTTCGGTCTTGAACTTTTGGGCTCGTCTTTGGCTTTTCCATGCAATCCCTTCATCAATATGCTTCTCGGTATTCAATCTTGATTGTTTGTCATATAATAACGTTGTTTGACACTTGACTTCATTGTTTGTCATTCATCAAAACATATACCTGGCAATCATGCTAATACAACCAAAGCACACAAATCATGAATAGAATGATTTCCTACAATTTCCCCCTTTTTGATAATGACAAACAATAAGAGATATGCATATCAGATTCCCCCTAAGTTCATGCTATATCTCAACATACAAGTTATGCAAAACATTCCCCCTTAATTGAGTTTTCCCCCTCAATTAAAGCATACTAGAAGGTGGAGACATTCCCCCTTGTTAGATGCATATCGCCTAATTTCTTCCCCCTTTTGGCATTAGCAAAAAGAGAGTATACACAGGCTACTTTTCCCTTTTGACACTTCCCCCTTTTGGGAATACCAACTGTTAGTGTCAAACATAGGATAGGGAATACAATGAGGAATATACATGACGACGATTTTCAAAAAAAATCATACCAACATAAAATGATACCAAATGTTAGCAAAAACATAACAACCATAATAACGGTTATTTTTAGCAAATCATATTACTTAACAACATATCAACTGTTAATTTTTTGACAAACCAATAGTTGTATTAAAACCATGAATCATTTATTTTTCAAGAATATACCGACTGTTATTCAAACCAAAAATAATATTCATCAAAACATGAATCAATCGTTATTTTTAACAAAAATAATTGATGCCAATTGTTATTCAAAATAAAAGTTATCAAAGCATGAATCAACAAAAATAATTGATACCAATTGTTAACAAAGACATATCAATTGTTAACATATATCAACTATTACGTTTTTATCAAAAATATGATAACTAACCGAAATTCCCCCTCGATGCAATAAGGTTTCGTGCTTGGTGCATCTACTACGATATTGTAGTCTTCAAGCACACCTGCAAACGTAACTAAAAATAGGTTTTAGCTGCCCAAACACTTTTGGGTCCTTGGGGGTTAGGCAAATAATAATCATAGCTAATAGATAAATCCCTATGTTTTGCAAAACATACGGGTGCTATGTGTCCTACACGGTTGCAATAATGACATATAACATTCGGGTTGTGCATATGTCTTGGTTGAGCCAAAAACGTTCTAGGTGATCAAAAGTCGTTATTTCTAGAAGCGTTGAAATTCCTAGAGTCATTTCTAGGCGGTCTAAAATGATTAATTCTTGACTCATTAATAAAAATCCTAGAATTATTTCTTGGTTGAGCATCGAAATTTCTAACATGATTCTTACGCCTTTTATTTTTCCTGGGCCTTTTCTTTTTAATTTCTTCAACTATTTTAGGATTGTCTACACTACGTTTTTCTAGTGTGTTCCTCAGTTCTATGTTTTCTAATTTCAAAGAATCACAAGATGAACAATTAGATTTTTGATCAATTGAAGAGTCTTCATGCATCTCCTTAATTTTATTTCTAAGATCAATATTGTCATTTTCCAAAAATTTATTTTTCTCTTCTAAAACTTTAATTTTAGCCTTGGTCTCTTTGGAAATTTTTGAAGACTTTTTCAATTCATCATATAATTCTTGAAAAGCTTCTTGTAATTCTTCATAAGAGTAAGAGTTAGGAGTACTTACCTCTTCTTCCTCATTGGCCATGAAGCATAGGGCGGCAGTTTCATCACCCGAGCTGTCTGAATTCCATGTCACGCGCTTTTGGTGTTTCTTCTTTTCATGTCCTTGGGTTTTGGACAATGTGACTTGGTGTGCCCAAGTTTTCCACAATTTTGGCATGAAGGACTTGGTTCTTCCTTCTTTATTTCCTTCTTCATAAACTTAAAAAACTTTTCAATTAAATCATTTGAAGAAGTATCGTCATCTCTTTCCGAATCACTTACGTCTACTCTTTTAGAAGATGAGGCTTTGAAGGCAATAGTCGAACTTTTCTCATTTCCAAAAGAAGGTCTAAGAATAGTGCTTTCATAAGTTTTGAGGTTACCTCGTAGTTCATCAATTGTGACGTCCGAGATTCCTACCGATTCTTGGATGGCAATTGGCTTTGGAGCGCCATTCGGGAGTGAGACTCCGTAGGATTTTTCGAACTAGATCTTTGTTCGAGTATACTTTTCCGAGAGCATGGAGATCGTTGATGATCATTGATAACCGTTCAAACATATTATCGATGCTTTCCGGCTCCTTCATTCTAAAGAGTTCATATTCACGTGTTAGAAAATCAACTCTTGATTCTCGGACTTGAGGCGTACCTTCATAAGTAATTTCAAGTTTATCCCACATCGCCTTGGCGGTTGTGCAGCAAGAAATCTTCCGATAGTCATCCGGATTCACCGCACAATATAACAAATTGACGGCCTTTGCGTTATTTTCAACCTTCTTGATGTCCTCAGCATTATATTCATCTTCCTCCTTTGGAACCATGGTTTCCCCAACTTTCTTTGTCGGCATTTGCTCACCGTTCTTGATGATTTGCCACAAGCGAAAGTTATTTGATTGGATGAAGATTCTCATCCGCTCTTTCCAATATGTGTAATTTGTTCCGTCAAATGGTGGAGGCCTATTGGTGGAGTGTCCTTCGCTCATCATTCCTGCGTTCAACATTCTCAACAAAAAATATATATATCGTTCTCTCAACCGGTTAAGGCTTTCAGAGAGTTAGGCTCTGATATCAACTGTTAGGATTTATGCCCGTCACTAGAGAGGGGGTGAATAGTGCGGCACGAGAATGTCGATAAATTTTGCGGAATTAAAATTGCAGGAGTAAAGTAAGTGCAGTAATCAAAAGAGTAAGGAGAGGACACACCGAATATATACTGGTTCACCACAACGTGTGGTTAGTCTCCCGAGAGACTCTCTCGAGTTTACACTAACTCCTTTAAGCTTACGGGTGCCTAACAAACCGCTACACTTGCTCGTAGATGTACGCTCTACAAGACTTCAACTTGCTCGAGGATACCTCACCTCAAGACTTCACTTTGCTCGTGGATACCGCACCACAAGACTTCACACACTAAGATTGAAGGTACTTAGCAAACCCGACAATCAATGAGAAGATATGGTGTTCTCAAAACCTTTCTCTTTTACAATAAGAACTCTCTAAGAAGAGTAGATAAAGAGATACAATATAAGCTCTATGAACAACACAAAGTCGTCTCTCAAATGGCTCAACAAAAGCTCTAAATATGATGTATAAATGTTATCAATATGTTCAAGAATAATGAGAGATATTGTTCATTTGAAATGAGTCAAAAATACCTCTATTTATAGGTGGTAGAGGTTGTATGTCCGTTGCTTAATAGGCAATCAATAATGCTGATTTTATGCCAAGATAATCGATTATCTATTTTACATAATCGATTATCTTCTCAACGTTCATAAAACTGAACGTTGGAAGGCAATGGATACAAGATAATCGATTATGCACAAGGTGATAATCGATTATTTTACTTCTCGAGAATTTTCAGCAAGGCTGGAATTTTCCCAGAATAATCGATTATTGCCTATTGCATAATCGATTATTGAGGCTCTCTGGAATTTCCAGCTTTGCTGGAAATTTCAGATAATCGATTATGTATATGGCATAATCGATTATTCCCCCATTCTGTCCAGAAATGAAAACTTACTTCAAAAACCATTTTGGTTAAAATGAAAACGTTAAAATCATTTTGTTTGAAGTATATTAAAAATGTTTATGATATATATGATTTAATAAAATGATTTTATGCATATTTATGATGACCTATGTTGAGCCAAAAGACGAGATAACTTAAACGTTGCTCTTACATTGGTTCTACCTAACGACCTACGCCTTGGGTCTTCGGTCTTGAACTTTTGGGCTCGTCTTTGGCTTTTCCATGCAATCCCTTCATCAATATGCTTCTCGGCATTCAATCTTGATTGTTTGCCATATAATAACGTTGTTTGAAACTTGACTTCATTGTTTGTCATTCATCAAAACATATACCTGGAAATCATGCTAATACAACCAAAGCACAGAAATCATGGATAGAAAGATTTCCTACAGAGTATTGATAAATGAAATAAAGAGGAAGAAAAGTAGTGCTGCGAACACCGGAAGATACCTTGATAAACTCCAATGACTATGCCTCCGATTAGTCAAAACCCGCTACTGGGTGCGTAAATACTTGAATCTGCACACAAGGTGCAGGGAGTAAAGTAAGTACTCAAACTCAGTGAGTAATAAATGTAAATAAAACGTAAAGCAAATTTACATGCTGTATTAAAGTAGTATAAAATCCTTTAGGTAAGCAGTGAAACTGTGAAATCTCTCAAAATATATTAGCTCAATTTAATCTTCTTTGAAAATATTCTTCCCCCATTTATGCAAATGAATGCAAAACAATCTGTGCAGATGAGCACAGAAATCCTCCACTCGGGCAAAAAACCCATAGTTTAACAGTTAAAAAATGGTAAATAAATATGAAAATAAACATATAAATGTTCGCCCCTCTGGCAATATCTCAGAACAACACCAGCCCCTCGGGCTCACTCTCAGAACAATATCAGCCATTCGAGCTCACTTTCACAAGAATATCAGCCCCTCGGCTCACTCTAAGAACAATATCATCCCCTCGAGCTAACTCTCATATCAATATTGGTACCCGCGCTCACTGGGCTGTACTAGAAGGGGGCCCTTATTGCCCAACACAATATCAAGCCATCTCGTAGCATCAAATCTATGCCCTCGGCCTCATATCACTCAAGCCACCTTGAGGAGTAAATATGTATCTCAGGCCCTCGGCCTTATATCAGTATCATTGTATCCTCACATCTGGCCCTCAGCCTCACTCAGTCCGAAAATCATCACAAGCCCCTCCGGCATTAGAAAAACACTAATTCTCAATATAAAACATCATTTATAAATATAATTTAAGTCTCAAAACTGAGTAAAAGTGACTGAGTTGTAAAACAGAGGAAAACAGCATGTCTGAGTTGAAGTAATAAGTCAATACAGTGAGGAAATAGTGATACAAAACCCCGAAAGATTTAAATAGTTGGCACGAAGCCCAAATATGGCAATCAGCCCAAATCATGATGATAACAAGTATGTTTCAGTCAAATACGCGGTAAAATCATCAATCGGGATAGACCAAGTCACAATCCCCAATAAACAACCCACGCTCATCATCAAGCATGTGTTTCACCTCAATATAGTACTAAAATGTGAAATTCAGGATTTCAAACCCTAAGAACATCATTTACAATCATTACTCACCTCGAATTGACAAATCTCTAGATCGTTATACCTTTGCCCCTCAAATTGGCCTTCCAGTGCGTCAAATCTATCCAAAATAAGAACAAATACATCACAATATGCTAAGGCAACAAAGCCCAAGCAAAAATAATCAATAACATACGCAAAATCGCGAAATAACCAAAACCTGAGCCCCGGGCCCACATCTCAAAACTAATTTTTTTTACATTATTAGATTCCTTATCTCTACACGAGTTCATACATATCAAAAATCTCAAATCCGACCTCAAATAGCCCTTCAAATCCCGTATCAAAAGTCAAATTTCTCAAGCCCAAATTCATCAATTTTAGACTTAGTTTTCATGATTTTCTAGGTAGAATCACATAATAATCTAGTATTGAGTTCAAAAATCTTACCTCCAGGTGTTTCTCCTTGAATACCTCTTTCATTAGCTCTCCCAAGCTCCAAAATCACTCAACAATGGAGGTTCTTAGCCTCAAAAATCGCAGAATACCCTTTTTAAAACATTCCGCCCAACACTAAAAACTTCTTCAGGAACGTGGCATGTCCATCGCGTTCGCGAACCAAGATGCTTCTTAGGACAACACTTCCTTTTTCAGGAATGCGAGACTCCTTCTCGTGAACGCAAAGCTTCTGTTTGCCATACAATTGCGAACGCGAACACTTTATCGTGAATGCGAAGCACAAAAGGGCTAGGACCCCAGCTGCCCAATTTACTCTATGTGGACGGGGGAACACATCGCGTTAGTGAAACACCCAGGGCCTCACCCTTCATAGTGCGGGACCAACATCGCAAATGCGAAGGCCAAATTCACAACCTCATCATGCATCCCTTCGTGAACACGAGAGCTTTCTCACAAATGGGAAGGCCAACGTATCCCATTACATCATTCAAACCTGTTCCAACCCTCGGAATTCTTAAAACAGCATCAAACCTCAAAATTTCATCGAATTCAAGCCTAAGAATTTTAAGAACTCCCATATTCTTTTTGTTAATAAAAAAACCCAACTAAACCACGTCCGAATGACCTAAAATTTTGCACACACATCTCAAATGACACAAATCTACTATATCTCTCAGAATTTCATTCCGACCTCTATATTGTTGATACCCAAATTTTCCTATGTATTGTTTTTACCCAAAATACTTTCAAAATAGCATATGTGTACATACATAAGCACATCAAAGGGCATATCCAAAATACTTTCAAAATAGCATATGTGTACATATATAAGCACATCAAAGGGTTTTACCCAAAATACTTTCAAAATAGCATATGTGTATTTATCCCCAAAATATTGTCATTTTGGTGAATAATTTATCTTATTATCACATACATCAAAATATAGTTTACATGATTTTTACATAACTTTACAAGTCTATTTAGTACTTTTAAAACTAAAATATATGTAATTGCAATTTTAGCCCACTTTTAAATTTAATAGTATTTTAATTACAAAATCGATCCCAATATGTTTTATATTTATAATTACATATTATTTATTAACTCAATGCTTTTAATTGGATTTTAAAGTACTTTTACGTAACGACCTGACTGGTCGTTTTGAGATATTAAGCTTCGTTCAGCAGCATAAGGTCTGAAGCAGCTTAAACATGAGTATCGACTTGTGTGCATGGTGGAATTCGGATTTATGATGGGTTAGAGTGAAATTCGAAGAAGGAACCTTGTTTTGGAAGATGGAACGGTGAAAAGTTGACCGGAACTGAACTTTGTGTAAACGACCTCGGAATGGGTCGTCGATGACCTCAAAAGCTTCGTATGGTGAGGTTGGAATTAGGCGCGCGTCCGGATTCAAATTTGGAGGTCCGTAGAGTATATTGAGGCATTTCAGTAAAAGTTGAAGTTGGAAAATGAAGACGTTTGACCCACACTTGACTTTTGAGATATGGGGTTGAAATGCGATTCTAAGAGTTGGAACAGCTCAATTATGTCATTTGGACTTGTCTGCAAAATTTGGCATCATTCCGAGTTGAATTGATATGTTTCAGCATGAGATTCGTTATTTGAAGATTTGAAAGTTCATAAGCTTTATATTTGTCTTGATTCGTCTTTTCAGTGTTGTTTTATTGAAACTTCCAGGGAGTCTGTGTTAGGTTATATGACTTGTGTATGTGATTAGATAGGGTCCCGGGGACCTCGGGGGTGTTTCGGATGGGCTATTGATCCTTTTTCCTGCTTTTTAAACCGCTGATCTGCTATCTGGTATTTCCTTCTATGAGATCGCATAGCTTATCCCCAGATCGCATAGCACAAATTTTGGGCAGCGTCAATTCTTTCAATGTGATTGCATCATCACCTCCGCGATCACATAGTGTATTTCCAGAAGGGTTTCTATGCGATCGCATAGCCTTGTTCGCGATCGCATAGTTATATTTCCTCCTCTTCTGCAGTAGCATGACCCTTTTTGCGTTCGCATAGCTTCTTTTTTGGACTTCCAATTTTACTCTATACCATCGCATATGTTCTCTTGAGATCCCATAGAACAAATCATTGGGCAGACAGATTAAATCTCAAATTTGACGGTTTCATCTTTTGTTCACATTTTTACTTCTAGAGCTCGGTTCTTGGTGATATTTGAAGGTATTTTCACCTGGGTGACTTGGATAAGTGTTTCTCACTTTAATTAGACAAATTTTCATGAATCTTCTCTTAATTTCATCCTTTAATTTCAGAATTTTATTGAAAAATGGGTAGAACTTCATAGACCAAATTATTGGGTTTTGAAGGAGTGTTTGTCCTCTGATTTGAGAGATTTTTATATGGTTAGACACGTGAGAGTACGAGGGTTCTGAAAATATTAAATCCAACCGGTTCCGACATGTTGGCCCGAGGGGTGTTTTGGTTATTTTACCCGAATTTCACGCTTTAAGCTTTGAATTAAATTGTAGAATTAGGTGCTTGGGATATTATTTACAATGTGTGATTTAATTGAAAAGATTTGGGCCATTTGGATTCGAGTACTCGTAGCAAGAACGTGGTTTCTAGTTGATTTTAACCGGTTTTGAGGTAAGTATCTTGTGTGGGAGACTTCCCCTTAGGATTTGAGCCTTCTATGTTGATTGTATTCCTTGTACGCGAGGTGATGAGTGTGTGCTTGGATTATTTGTGATAAATTGATCCCATTTAGACTCTTAGACCATTATCATCACTGAGTATGTAGTTGTTCTAGATATAAATGAGTTCCCTGTTATTGGTTTCACCTCTATATGTCTTACATGGAACTTATTTGCCCTTTTGGTGTATACTTATTACCAAATTGATTTTATACATGTTTAACTGTGGACGTTTACCCTTCTTTAGTCACATTATCATTCCTAATTGCTTGTATTTATTTGGAAAAACATTAATATTATCTCGTGCAAATTAATTGGTCTTAATTGGAAAGAAGTTAGATATCCTATGTATAGGTAACATTTTCCATAATTGTAATCATTCGTTTCATGTTAATTTCCTTGAGGTTGGACCTAGTATTGTGGAATCGTTGTTTGCATTATTTCTTCCTCAATGAGTTTTTCTTATTGCGATTAGTGTTTCTCTACTACGGTTATTCATTGTAAGTTAGTCGTGTCGTCTTTTGGTGAACGGAAGTTCCTGAGTTGATGCCCTTGCTTTGTTCCTGTATATATATTGTCATTTATTCTGCGGTTGTTGATACTCTGATGTACGAGGTTTCTGATGTGCAGCTGTTTCTACTGTGATGCACGAGATCTCTTCGTGCGGTTGTTGTTGAGGAGTTGCACGAGGTCTTTGTCGTGTTTTTGTTGTTGTTGATGTTTTTGCACATACGGCATAATAAGGCGAGATATGGTATATGCTTATTTGTGGGTTGCGCATGTGGTGGAATAAGGTGGGAATATTGAGATGCACGTGGCGAAATAAGGCGGTAATTACTATATTATTATCGGTTGCACACGTGGTGAAATAAGGTGGGCTATGTCAGGGGCTGATTGTAATGAATTATGAAGGCCCGTGGAGGCATTCCTATTTTGTTTACTATTGTGATTGCGGGTTGCTTACCTGTATGAGTTTTATCGATTGGAAGTCGTGAGGAAACAGTGTACGTATGGCCCGTTCTCCTATTAATGTTTACTAGTTAGTAGAATTCTTGTTAGAATACTTGCACAAGCATACACGTATTTGAATACTCCCATTAGAGGCGAATTTGTCCTAATTTTGCTAAGGATGGAGGTACGCCCTCGTTTATCCATTATTTGTGAGATTAGCCACAGTTAGCCAGTTAGTGGTCAGCATGACCGAGCGACTGATGGGGCACAGGATGCCAGTTGTCATATTGTAGATGTTGGGTTTTCAAGAGTTGTGGTTGTTCGAGATTTCTTGTGAAAATTGTGGAAAGAACTGAATAAGGCTTTTTGTGTACATCATTGTAGGATACGAGTTATTCACTTGTTTTTACCTTGTTGTGTTGTGACTTCAGGATTTGGATTTTTATTTCTGCCGTCATTTTCATATCATCATTTATTGTATTCTCGTTGTTACTTATTACCTATTTGCCTTATTGTGATTTGTAGTGTTTGTAGTCATCCGCGCATACTTTATATATTTACATATCATTTCTATTATTTCTATGATTATACTGTTTATTGATTGCTAAGTATTTTGATTGTTCCTCATCACTAAACCATCGAGGTTAGTCTTGATAGTTACTGTGCGCCGTCGTGGTGTGCTCATGTTACTCTTCTGCACACTTTTGTTGTGCAGATTCACGTACTCCCATTTAGTTCAACTGGCCTTGGAAGGAGGCGTATTGGTGGAGACTTCGAGGTATATCTGCTACGTCCGCAGATAGAGGAGTCCCTTTCCAACTTTCTATAATAAGTATAGTTCATTCAGTATTTCTCATTTGTATAGACATTCTTGAGTCGGAGCCTCTTATATATCCCTTACCTTGTGATTTGTGTGATTCCGGGTTCTGGGAATTGTTTTTTAGTTTTGAGAGTTGTTATTGTATGTGTCAGGAGACACTCTAAGCACTGATTTATTTTTCTAACACGGTTTTTAATTATTATCTTCTGCAATTCAGTTTATATTCTGCATTGTTAGGCTTACCTAGTCTTAGGGACTAGGTGCCATCGCGATATATTCACAGAGGGCGAACTGGCGTCCTGACAAGTTGGTATAAGAGCTCTAGGTTCATAGGAGTCACATATCACAAGCCGGTTTATTAGAGTCTCGTGGTACAGAGACGTTTGTACATATCTGCGAGAGGCTATGTAACCATTAGGAAAAAATCAACTTCGTTTGATTTCCTGTGGTGCGAGATTTTGGAATTCACAATCCTAAACCTATGACTTCCACTCTCTCACCATTGGTGAGGACACGTACTTCCCGAGTTGATAAGGCACCCGCGGACCTTGCTACATCCGTCATAGGTCGGCGCCGGGCTAGATTTCAAAGACGCACATGTGGTGTAGCGAGAGAACCTGCACAAACAACCACCGAGGTACCACAAGCAGATCCAACCGGATTCTGAGCATCTGACATGCCTACAGCTACTACTGCTCCAGCCTTTTAAGAGACTTTGGCACAGTTCATGAGTATGTACACTATTTTTGGCTCAGGCAGGACTGCTTCCACTTATTGCAGGTACACCCCATGTCGGGGGAGGAGCACAAACTCCCGCTTCCCTTACTCCTAGGTAGCGAGTGCATATTGAGCACGTCCCTAAGATTATTCCTGCTCTACCTTCAGCATTTGTTCAGCCCGAGGGCATGGCAGTCGCTTCCGAACAGGAGCAGATGAGACTTGAGAGATTTAGAGGTTTAAGCCTACTGAGTTCAGTTGTTCAGCATCGTAGGATGCCCTGGAATTTTCTGATGAGTGTTATTGCATTCTCCGTAATATGGTACTTTGGATCGAGCAGGGTCCTTTTCACTACTTTCCAGCTTTGAGGAGACGCCTAGTACTGGTGGCGCACCTATGAGTTAGATAGCCAAAACGAGGTAGCTTCACTGACTTGGGCCCAGTTTCAAATATGTTCCTGTGAGAGTTTGTTCCTCATAGCCTCAGGGATGCATGGCGCATGGAGTTTGAGCATTTTCCTTAAGGTGTTATGACCGTCTCGGGTATGTTGTCCGATACACTAGTTTTGGTGGACATGCCTCAGCCTTGGTTTCTAGTGTTTGCGAGAAGGATTGCCAGTTTATTGGGTGACTTCTTTCCAGCATCAGGTCCAATGTGGCTCGTGAGATAGAGATGGACATTCCATATCAGCAGGAGATACACATTGCTAGGAGGATGGAGGGTAGGCATGCCAGAGAGAGAGAGGCTAGGCAGAACCATGAGAGAAAGAGTAGACGAGATCAGGAGAGATATCTGAGGAGGCGAGGAGGCCACATAGACCGGTGAGATATACTCGTCCTTGTTTCGTAGGCAAGGTATGTGTCATGGTAGGAGTTTTACGGGTTAGCCAATTCAGTTCACATTTCAGGATATGCATGGAGATTAGGGTTTTCAGGAGTCGCAGAGTACCCGTACCACACAGTTCCCACTGCATTATCGGCTGAGAGGGTGCTTTGAGTGTGGAGTTACTAGCCATATGGTAGGAGATTGTCCCAAACTTCAGACCGATGTGTCACATATGGGTATTCTGGCAGGTAGAGGGTGCCTGAGATGGGGAGGCTCGACCCGTTGATGTGTTTCACATAGTAGGTTTGAGCCCGGTGCGCCAGCTAATGTCACTCAGGTACAAATTCAGTTTGATATATAAAGGCACTATCTATAATTTATCACAATTCTACTCATTAGGGTGATTTTTCCTTCTTTGTTGTTATATTTATGGGAGCGCATCATGATTTTGCACTGTGTTTACATCATTATCCTATTGGGAGTATTTATGAGTGATAGCCGTGTCTATCATCTGTTTCTAGCCGTTGTCGAGAGTTATGAGGCTAGTAGTAAATTCATGTTGTCTGTTTCAATAGGTTTGATGTGATTTCTGAGTATTCTTGGTTACGAGCCGTGATTTCTAGGCTTCCCTGGTGTGGGGGCTAGTCTGTATGGTAATTTGTAGATAGAATTGATCTAGTGAGAGTCTCTAGATGGGTTGATGTGTACCCTACTAGTGATCCAGTGTTGAGGGCAAGACCCTCGTGATTTCAGGTGATTTGGTATGTTGAGACCGCGCTGTGTACCACGATGAGAGTTATATCAGTAAAAGATCTTTGTGAGTCCATTGTATACTTTAATTCTTTCTTGTTAGATGTCTTGTAATTTATGTTTTAGAAGAATTTTGTGCTAGTTTAATTTGTTTGTTAATTCTGTTATGCGTTTTCCTTTCCCATATTCATTCATTTTCATTCTATGCTTCTTGAGTTTTAGTTTGTGGGATGTGTACCCGTTGGTGGATAACCATGTGCTTTGTCATGTGGTTGTTGTGGTTATTGCATCATCGCCAGTGTGTGGAGGTTTTGAAAGAGTTCCTATTGAATATGAGGCATATAGCTGGTACAAATTTGATCTCAGGCAAGTATTGCTATATGTTATCGAGGGACTATGTGTGCAGTGTCATGTTGTGTGGCTGTAACCTGAGTGTGTTGGCTTTTATTGAATTAACTCGTTGAGAGTGATACCGGATATGGACTTGGAATCGGGTCTCTTTCAAACGGATGGAAGGTGAGGAATCTGGTTTGAAGGCTTAATGGTATTGCTAAAAGGGTTAAATTTTAGCTTAGATGGTGTCATCGTGCCAAAATGGATTGGGGTGGCCTTGGGTCACCCACGGGTGTATGTTGGAAGTGTGCACTCATTGACTTGAGGACTTCGAGATGAATCTTAGCACGTTCGAAGACGACCGTTGGTTTTAAGAGGGGGAGGATGTAACGACCCAACCGGTAATTTTGAGAAATTAAGATCCGTTCAGTGGATAAGTTCTGGAGCAGCTTCAGACCATGAGTATCAACTTGCATACATGGTGGAATTCGGCTCTCGTATGGGTTAGAGTCAAACTCGAAGAAGGAACCCTATTTTGGAAGTTGGAACGGTGAAACGCTGACCGGAACTGAACTTTTGTGTAAACGGCCTCAGAATGGGTCGTGGATGACCTCAACAGCGTCGTATGGTGAGTTTGGACTTTGGCGCGTGTGTAAATAGTTATATTTCCTCCTCTTCTGCAATCACATGACCCCTTTTGGCGTTCGCATGGGCTTCTTTTCTAGCCTTCCAATTTTACTTTATGCAATCGAATTTGTTCTCTTGTGATCGCATAGAACAAATTACTGGGCAGATAGATTAAATCCCAAATTCGAGGGTTTCATCCTTTATTCACATTTTGACTTCTAGAGCTCGGTTCTTGGCGATTGTTGAAGGGATTTTCACCTGGGAGACTTGGATAAGTGTTTCTCACTCGATTTAGACCAACTTCCATGAATCTCCTCTTAATTCCATCCATTAATTTCAGATTTTACTGAAAAATGGGTAGAACTTCATAGACCAAATTGTTGGATTTTGAAGGAGTGTTTGATCTCCGATTTTAGAGTTTTTTATGTTATTAGACTCATGAGAGTACGAGGGTTCTGAAAATATTAGATTCATCTAATTCCAAGACGTTGGCCCAAGGGAATTTTGGTCATTTTACCTAATTTTGCGCTTTGGATTTGAATTAAATTGTCGAATCAGTTTCTTGGGATATTATTTACAATGTGTGATTTAATTGAGTAGATTTGGGCCATTTGGAGTCGAGTACTCGTAGCAAGAACGTGGTTGCTAGTTGATTTTAGCCGGTTTTGAGGTAAGTATCTTGCCTAACCTTGTGTGGGGGATTTCCTCTTAGGATTTGAGTCTTCTATGTTGATTGTATTCCTTACACGCGAGGTGACGAGTGTGTGCTTGGATTTATTTGTGGTAATTTGATCCCTTTTAGACTCTTACTCCCTTATCATCACTGAGTATGGAGTTGTTCTAGATATAATTGAGTTCCCTGTTATTAGTTTCACCTCTACATGCCTTACTTGGAACTTATTTGCCCTTTTGGTGTATACTTGTTGCCAAATTGAAGTTATACCTATTTAACTGTAGACGTTGACCCTTCTATAGTCACATTATCATTCCTAATTGCTTGTATTAATTTGGAAAAACATTAATTTTATCTCATACAAATTAATTGGTCTTAATTGGAAAGAAGTTAGATATCCCATGTTTAGGCAAAATTTTCCTTCATTGTAATTATTAGATTCATGTTAATTTCCTTGAGGTTGGACTGCGTATTATGGAATCGTTTTTTGTATTATTTCTTTTTTATTGAGTTGTTCTTATTGCGCTTAGTGTTTCTCTGCTACGGTTATTCCTTGTACGTTAGTTGTGTCGTCTTTTGGTGAACGGAAATACCTGAGTTGATTCTCTTGCTTTATTCTTGTATATATCTATTGTCATTTATTGTGCGGTTGTTGGTACTGTGATGCACGTGGTTTCTACCGTGCAGTTGTAGGTACTGTGATGCACGAGGTCTCTGCCGTGCAGTAGTTGTTGAGGAGTTGCACGAGGTCTTTACCGTGTTATTGTTGTTGTTGATTTTTTTGCATGTGCGGCGTAATAAGGCAGGATATGTTATATGCTTATATATGGGTTGTGCATGTGGCAGGATAAGGTGGGAATATTGTGATCCACGTGTGGCGAACTAAGGCAGTGCTTACTACATTATTATCGGTTGCACACGTGGCAAAATAAGGTGGGCTATGTCAGGGGCTAATTATAATGAATTGTGAAGGCCCGTGGAGGCATTCCTATTTTGTTTATTATTGTGATTGTGGGTTGCTTACCTACATGAGCTTTATCGATCAGAAGTCGTGAGGAAACAGTGTACGTATGGCCCGTTCTCCTATTCATGTTTGCTAGTTAGTAGAATTCTTGTTAGAATACACGTAGTTGAATACTGCCGTTAGAGGCAAATTGCTCCTAATTTTTCTATGGATGGAGGTACGCCATCGTTTATCCATTTTATATGTGAGAGTAGCCACAGTTAGCAAGTTAGTGGTCATCATGACTGAGAGACTGATGGGGTACAGGATACCAGGTGTTAGATTGTAGATGTTGCGTTTCACAAGTTGTGGTTGTTCGAGATTTCTTGTAAAAATTGTGGAATGAACTGAATAAGGCCTTGTGTACATCATTGTAGGATACGAGTTATTGACTTGTTTTTCCCTTATTGTGTTGTGACTTCAGGATATCGATATTTCTGCCTTCATTTTCATAGCATTATTTATTATATTCTCGTTGTTACATATTGGCTGTTTGCCTTATTATGATTCATATCATTTTTAGTCATCCGTGCAGACTTTACATATTTACATATCATTTCTATGATTATACTATTTGTTGATCGGAAAGGTTTCTTGATTGTTCCTCTTCACTACTCCACAAGGTTTGTCTCGATACTTACTGAGCACCGCCGTGGTGTGCTCATTCTACTCTTCTGCACACTTTTGTTGTGCAGATTCAGGTACCCCATTCAGTTGTATCGGCCTTGGAAGGAGGCGTATCAGTGGAGACTTCGAGGTATATCTGCTATGTCCGCAAACCGAGGAGTCCCTTTCCAGCTTTTTATAATAAGTATAGTTCTTTCAGTATTTCTCCTTTGTATAGACATTCTTGAGTCAGAGCCTCATATGTAGCCCTTAGCTTGTTATTTGTGATATTCCGGGTTTGGGGAATTGTTCGTTAGTTTCGAGAGATGTTATTGTATCTATCAGGCTGCACTCTAAAAACTAATTTGTTTTTCTAACTCGGTTTTTAATTAATATCTTCCGCAAGTCAGTTTATATTCCGCATTGTTAGGCGTACCTAGTCGTAGGGACTAGGTTCCATCATGACATGTTCACGGAGGGCGAACTGGGGTAATGACATTTTACTATTTTTATAAAATCAAAAGGGGAAAATTGGCTATTTAATACATAGCCATTTCTATTTCAATGTTCACCTCAATTTAACCACCAAATTCTACTCAAATTAAAATAACCTAATTCCATTTTTAACCAGACTCGTTGACCAGATTTTAAACCCGCCCGGCTTCCCCTTTAATCCTCACCATAGATCATTTTGATCAATGGACGGGATCCTTTCTTTCCTTTTCAATTCCCATACCCCCTAAACATAAATCATTTCTATCTGATATGCCGCCTCTAAACTCCTCATTCTCTCAAACTATCTCTAGCCCTCTTCGAAGCCCTAATCTTCTCCCATCGGTTTCTACCATGTTTCACCAGAATCCATGGCATCCCAAGCCCTGAGTTGATTTTGCTCACCTCGATTCACCCCTAATCATGGATGTTCAAGGTTTTCGAGGTTCAACCTCAATGATGCCCGATAAGATCTTCTATAGATCTGAGGTCCTGTGGCCTCTACGGCTCCGTACCAACGTGTTCGAGCTTTAAAAGGCGTAGCTATAGTTCATACCTGTTTGAGACCATATCCTTTCCCAGACTTCAAACTTCTAGTGTTTTGGAGAAATCCAAAAAGCTTTTCCAAGTTCCTTTTCCCTTTATTTTCTTAGATTTGTGATAGATTTGTGTTATACTCGAAGTTTTAAAGCTTCTCCCTGATTTTCTTTCCAAAACAAGTTTGTTTCGATTTAGGGTTTTCAAAAAATCTTAAAGCGATTTCTGACTTCTTTTCTTCTTATTTTCTTCATGTGAATCTATTTATGCCATGTTTTATGAGTTTTCGCTAATGTCTTGTATTGTTTCCTCGCATGTCTTCTCCTATTTTTCATTGATACGCATATTGTGATGACCCGACACATTGTCACATGAGTTACCGCCCTATTATCCACATTTTATGCTACTATATGCTTCATTATATGTGTTTGTAGAGTTTGAAGTGATTCAGACAGAGTTTGGATGGAATTGAGACAATTACTCTCTTTGAGAGAAGGCTAGTTTGAAAAAAGTCAACCGGATGTTTACTTATGAGTTATAGGGCTCGGAATGAATTTCCGACGGTTCGACTAATTTCGGGGGGTGATGTATGACTTAGGGGTGAAATCGGATCTGAATTTGGGGGTTCAGTGTAGAATTAGGCTTGAATTGGCTTTTTAATTTTGGCGAATTCCGGTTGATAGGTGAGATTTTGATCAGGATGTCGGAATGGAGTTCCGAGAGTTGTTGTAGCTTCTTTAGTTGATTTTGGATATGTCTACATGTTTTGAGGTGAAGCGGACGTTGTTTGGTCGGGTTTTTGATCGAATGTGTGTTTCGGAAATTATAGTTGAACTTAAGCTTGAATCCGTCGTGATTTGATAATTTTGTGTTAAAGGTTGTGTTTTTCTGATTGGAACATGTTCGTATGATATTTTGGAATAGGTTGGTGGTTTTGGTTCGGGTCTTAAGGTCCTAGGGGTGAAATCGGGTGGTTGAACGGAGGTTTTGGAGTTTGTTGCATGAAAACAAGATGTTGCTTCTGGTACTTTTGCTTTTGCGGAAGGGGAGCCGCAAAATCGGCGACCACAGAAGGGGTTGGTTCTCCTCAAAAGCAGCCTGAGGGAGGCTGGCTTGGATCGCAGAAGTGGAAAGGAGACCGAATAGGTGGTGACCGCATAACCAGAAGTTGACCGCAAAAGCGATCCCAGGGGGAAATAATCGGGCCGCAGAAGCGGTAGCCGTATAAGCGGAGGTAGGACCGCTGATGCGAAAATCCTGCTGGGTGAAATGAACAGTGATTTTCACAATTTTGAAAAGAGATGAACATTTGGACCTCGGACTAAGGTAAGTTTGGGAGCGATTTTGAAGAGGATTTTGGGGAAAATCATCAGGTATGGATTCTTGGACCTAGACTATGTCATTAAAATGTGAAAACATGGATTAAGAATTCAAGCTTTTTAAGGTTAAAAATGGTGGTTAGGGTTTGAAACCCAAGTGAGCTTAAAGTTTTGATTTGAGGGGCCAAATGGACTCCGATTCTTGTAAATTTGATATTTACGGACTCGTGGCGAGACGAGTATTCTGGTGATATGAATTTTTTAATTTTTTGAGAGGTGGGCCCGGGGCTCGGGTTTTGCCAACTTCATGTTTTGGGTGTTTTGGAGTTCTTTCTATTGGGTTATGTTCCATTAGCCTATTATAACATATTCCTTGTGGTTTTGGTCAGATTCTTCACCCGAGGAGGTCGATTTGCAAGGAAAGCAAGGCGAGCTAGGATTTTGGCCGGTTCAAGGTGAGTAATGGTTATGAAGGATATACTGAGGGTTTGAAACCTCGTATTTGCCCTATGTGGTGCTATGTTGAGATAAAGCACGCATCTTATGATTAGTATGGTGATGTATCTGTTGAGGACTCGGACTTCGTCCATCCCAATTGATGATTTACTGTACTTTTTGACTGAGACTAAGTTTGTACCCGTATATATTGGGCTAGTTGCCATGTTTTGGAGCCTTGTGAAGATCTGCAGAACTCCTAGGGAGCCTGTTGAGCTGATTGACCTCACTTTACCTATTGAACACATACCATTTGTCCTGAATTCGATTGTAAATCATTAAATGAACTAAACGTAGTAACTTGCACCCTAAATGAGCAATGCCTAGGGTTGAATACCGTGTCTTAGCTGAGTGGGCCCGAGAGGCCAAGTCTATATTGACAGAAAGTGGTCCAAGACCCCGTAGTGAGGGTATTTGATATATACCGGATGGGGCTGCACGTCGCAGCAGTGTATACATATACATCTACTGGATCGGGCTGCACACCGCAGCATTATATATATCATATTGGATCGAGCTGGAAACCGCAACATTATATATACTATATGGATCGGATTGCACGCCGTAGTGTTATAGCGCTTGGGCTGAAGGAGCCCCTCCGGAGTCTGCACACACCCCTAGTGAGCGCAGTACTATATTATTGGATCGAGCTGCACGCTGCAGCATTATATATTTTATTAGATTACGCTGCGCGCCACAACATATTATATATTATATTGGATCAGGCTGCGCGTCGCAGCATTCTATATATGCTATATTAGATCGGGCTGCGCATCGCAGCAGTGTTAGTAACTAGTCGGATGGAAAGAGAAGTAATTACATTATTCACTATCTTTACTGTTGATATTAGAACTTTATAGTGTTCTTACAGGATTTCTTACATTTTGTTGTTATTTATAGTTATTACTCACTGAGTTGGAAGTACTCACTCTACTCCCTGCACCTTGTGTGCAGATACAAGGTCCCGGAGGCTTAGTTGATATTTGATGATGCTTTTTATTTATGTACCAGAGTTGTCAAGGTAGCTGCTGGCGTCCGCAGAACCTGATCTCTCCCCTATCTATCTTTTGTTTCCATATCTAGACTTTTCCTTTGCATAGGATACTGTTCAGGTGTATTTAGAGGCTCATACTTGTGACGCCTTAGGGCTGTTATTGCTTTGATTACATTTTCTGCAGTATTTTCTATTATTTCAAACTGAGAATTTTAAGCTAAAAATTGTTTTTATGATAATGATTTCGCTGGGAATGCTAAAATGGTCGGGTTTGCCTAACAAGGTGTTTGCCGCCATCTCAACCGGGGTTCGGGTTGTGACAAGTTTTCATCAGAGCCTCGGTGACCAAGACTCGCGAGTCATTAGCCGGTTTAGTAGAGTCTCGCGGATCGGTACGAAGACGTCTGTACGTATCCTCGAGAGGCTGGAGAACCTTTAGGAAAAACTTCATATTCTTGAAATTCTTGTCGTGTGACTTTGTTGATCCGAGAACTAAACATATGTATTCTTTTCTCTCCCAGATGGCGAGAACGCGTGCGAGCGGATGTGGCGGACAACCACCATTGCCACCCACTAGAGGCCGAGGACGCGGTCGTGGTCGTGGTTGAGGCATAGCAGCAAGGGCAGCACTAGTTGACCTACCAGTTGCTTATATATGCTTCATTATAAGTGTTTGCAGATATTGAAGTGATTCGGACAGAGTTTGGATGGAATTGAGACAATTAGTCTCTTTAAGAGAAGGCTAGTTTTGAAAAAGTCAATCGGATGTTGACTTATGAGTCATAGGTCTCGGAATGAATTTCCGACAGCTCGACTAGTTTCATGTGGTGATTTATGACTTAGGGGTTAAATCGGATCTGAATTTGGAGGTCCGATGTAGAATTAGGCTTGAATTGGCTAAGTTTGAATTTTGGCGAATTCCGGTTGATAGGTGAGATTTTGATCCGGGGGTCGAAATGGAGTTTCGAGAGCTGTTGTAGCTTCGTTAGGTGATTTTAGATATGTCTGCAAATTTTCAGGTCAATCGGATGTCATCTGGTCGGGTTTTTGATTGAATGTGAATTTCTGAAGTTATAGTTCAATTTAGGCTTGAATCCGTCGTGATTTGATGATTTGTGTGTTAAAGGTTGTGTTTTTATGATTGGAACATGTTCGAATGATGTATTGGAATAGGTTGGTGGTTTTGGTTGGGGTCCCGGGGGCCTCGGGGTGAATTCGGGTTGTTGAACGGAGGTTTTGGAGTTTGTTGCATGAAAACAAGAGGTGGTTTCTGGTACTTCCGCTTCTGTGGAAGGGGAGCCGCAAAAGCGACGACCGCATTAGCTGCTGGTTCTTCCCAAAAGCGTCCTGAGGGAGGCTGGCTTGGATCGTGGAAGTGGAAAGGAGAACTTGATTGCTCCCCTATCTATCTTTTGTTTCCGTATCTAGAGTTCCTTTGCATAGGATACTTTTCGGGTGTATTTAGAAGCTCAGACTTGTGACGCCGGATCCTTTGGGCTATTATTGCTTTGATTACACTTTTTGCAGTATTTTCTATTATTTCAAACTGAGAATTTAAGCTAAAAAATGGTTTTTATGTTAATGATTTGGCTGGGAATGCTTAAATGGTCGGGCTTGCCAAACAAGGTGTTTGGTGCCATCACGACCGGGGTTTGGTTCGTGACATATATTCTTCTACTTGTGCTCTGTTATTTTTCTATTGGTTTCTACAACATGCTTTTACATGTCTATCTTATGTGTTCCTTTGCTATTTTCTTACTAAGCTTTTTGTTTGCCTTTACCGGACCTGTGTTTTAGTTCTTAAACATGTTTCATCTACTGTTTCCTAAGTTCTATGTGACCTCTTTCCTCTCCTGAACTTGCTTGAGTTTTGAGATTTTCTTAAAAATGTTCTTTATGGTTTTTCGCTCTGTTGCTTCGAACTTGCTATTGTGTCTGTGTGTTTTTTCATGAGACTCTGAGAGAGACCTCTTAGTCCGTTACAATGGTTTGCCTTCTCCTTTTGGTACCCTACTCGAATTGAAACACCGGGGTTGGGGTTTTTTTTTTGAGTTTTGGTTCTATGTTGGGAGTAGGGTTCTATTTTAGAACCCTAAGCTCTCTCAAACTCATGCTATGTCTATGAACTAAAGTGGAACCTTTTTACTTATTTTAAACTTTCTATGCCAGTCTCTTCTTTCTGGTTTGACACTTGTGTGCTTTATATATGAGAGCTTTTCTTTCAAAAGTGCTTTTCCAACTTGTGATCGATTCTGAATTCCTTTTACTAAGGCTCGATTTATTGTTATTGATTTTCCCCAATTGAACCTTTTCCTCGCCCTTTTTCTGACTAAGTTCATTATAACAAAGCTTTCAAATTTACTGGCTCTTTGATTGATCTACTTTCCTTATTTCTCACAAATCGTGTACCATAGAATTCCTACCTTAAATAAAATCTGTGTACTTACCCTTGTTGTGCTACTTTGAAAAGGTTTTTAATTACTTTTATTTCCTTAATTATATCATGCATGTTTGAAATCAAATCCCTTAACCTTAGGGTGACCATATGTGATTGACTGAAAATTATTTTCTTACCTTTGCTCGCTTGGTTTCAGCCCTATAAAAGGGACTACTCTTTCTGCACAAACACACATTTCAGACTTCAAATTGCACATTTTTCATAATTGAACACTATTAAATTCTCATGTACTTGCTGAAGAATTTGAGTTGCTCCTGTTGACTTCTGGCTGTTTATTTGCTCTTGTATTCTGCTATTCTAACTGGTATGCCCCTCTTAGTTAAATAATGCCCCCTTAACTATGTGCTTACACCCTAGCCTGTCATGCTCTTTCTTTCACTATGTCTTTATTGCTTAGCCTATCATGCTTTCTTTCATCATGTGTTTCTTGTATGCTTTCTCTCCTTATATTTCCGCAAATGCTTTTCTTATGTGAATCCCTTCCCGTTACCCTTTGTATGAAGAGTATAGTTCAAGTCATGATGGCATCCTGTTTGCTACCCATGACTTTGAACTAGGTTCTTTTGAACTCTTTACTCAAAACCAATTCTCACTCCCCTTTACCCTTTAGTGTTGCGCCTTGACTCAAGACTGGTGGTGTCCTAATCACCATCCAAGCTCAGGTCTGACCTCTAAGGTCTGCTCTTAATTTTTTTGGACCAAGCAAATGGTCAGGGGTATGCCAGTCTATACGCATGGCTGGGCATGACCACCATTTGATATAGTTCTCTAATCTCTCTCTCACTTTGCACTTATTCCTAGTTCTAAGTTCTTCCCCTTTTGTAAGCCATTGTTTGGGACCCTGGAGATCTCTCAGAACTTGAACGCCTGAGGGCTGGCTATTCCACACTAATCTATTCAGTTCTAATTGTTATGCAAAGTGTAAGCACTACCTGGATCCCTTGAGGCCACTTGGAACTCTTAAACAATCTGGATAAGAGAAGGCATTGGAAATATGGAATCCAAAAGTATTTAATCACACGCTATTGGGTACTAAGATTGAATTAGGCTACTCGGATCTCGCTGTAGACTTTGATCTATTTTACATTTCTTATTTCATCTTTTCTTGTTCTGTATCAATATTTTGTAAAAAGAACTCGGGGAATATTAGTAAACATGTGTGGTAGGGGTTTTCTTTTTCTTGCATCAAATAAAGGGTAGATACCACGTCCATAGGTTTAATGTTTTAAATCAATCACTTAGATACCATGTCTATCGGTTTAGTATTTTAATTCAATCACCTAGATACCATGTCTATAGGGTTCGTGTTTTAACATACTACAGGTCATTAGAAATCACGCATATAGGATTTAATATTCATGTAACAAATTGCATATAGAAACCTTGTCTAGAAGAAGTGCATACGTGTTAGGAAAACAATAGGGTGACAAAATAATCTTTCTTTTATCAGTTTAATATCAGTTCTTAAAATCAGATATAGATATCATGCTTATATGAGTTCATCTCAAACTCGCTTGATTCTGTTTTAAATAATAACAATCTGTCAACTGGCCTCAACTTTTTCGGTAAGAACTCTTATAAACCTGTAATGCTTTTTAATTCTGCCAATCTGCATCCTTCCATTTGAAGCATTTCTTTTGAATCTTCAGTCTAAATATTTACTCAGTCCCTGAGACTCTTTTTCAAAATAGTCCTTCAACTCTACTTTCTTTTAAATTATTCTCGTTTTTAAAACTCTTTCAAAACTCTACTGTGTTTTACTCAAAACAGTCTGCTTACTGGAGTTCTAATTTTCTTTTGTCTCCTGCGTTAGGCCATTCTTTTCTGAAATCAACACTTTCTAAATAAGCCGCTGAAAATACTTTAATTCCTGACAATTGGATACGAGTTTCATAATGCAGACTTTTATCCATTCCTATGTGTTAAACTAGTCTGTATGCCACTTAAGTTTTAATTAAAGACCAAATCAGTATGTGCGAGGCATGCTAATCTAAGTGCTATCTGATTTACTGGGTTTTGTGAGCCTTCATGTTTTTTTGTTAATCCCCTATACTTGTTATATATTTTGTTTGTCGATACTACTATTTATCCTTTAAATCCCCATATATTCCTCTACCCCCATTCCTTTCATTTTATGATTAGAAGTCCGAATACCCCGGGACTGACAGGTTTGGGGCGCGTAGTAGCATGCAACAAATAAACGAGACTAATCGCGTTTAAAATATCTTAATGGGGTAGGAAGGGTAGAATATGAAGATGATGACCGGTGCGCTAATATCACGTGCGACCCCTCTTTGAGAAGTTTCCGCCGGATATTTCATTGACGTGATCCATATTTTGTATAAACCTAGGACCCCTTTCCTTTTCTTTTATTATTTGCAAAAATGTTCCTTTTTCTTTAAATTATTCTTTTTCTTAAAATAACCTTTCTCTCTTCCAAAATCATTTATGCCTTTTCTTTCATTTAAGCTTTAAAATTTTTGTAAATTCTTATGTGTGAAAATTATTTGCTCTCTTCTAATTCTTTTATAGTCACAATTAAGCATGACCAGGAACCATACTAGTGGATCTTGAGGGGTGCCTATAACCTTCCCCTCAAGATAATTTCATGCCCTTTCCCGAACTCTAGTTTTCTTTCAAAATCGCTTCTTCTCTTTAAAGAGTCCTAATGCATTATAATCATTAGGTGGCGACTCTCTAAATACTCCCAGAGGGAATAAGAGTTGTTTTCCCCATAACATTGTAAACCCGATTTCGCTCTTTAGAAAAGGGGTGTTGACAACATGGCGACTCTGCTGTGGATTTCTTTAGGCTTTTACTATTACATGCTTTATGTGACTTTATTTCTTCCTTAATTGCCTTTATTTCTTACCTTTAATTATTTCATCTTGGAAACTAACTTTGCTTTTCATGTCTTTTCTTTCCTTTAACTGTTTCAATTTATTGCTTTATTATTTCAATATCGTTGTAATTTCGAGCATTTATTTTAATCATTTATCTTATGTACGTAAAAATACATGTCAATTTGTTTCATTTTTGTAATAGCATCTTCAACATCATACTCAACTCATGCCAAAACAAATACTACATCAACGCTTATGATGAGTGGTTGCATTCCTCCGATATCAAAACCCCTCTAAATTTGGCCAAGGAATATTCGCGGTAAAACCAGTCGATCAACGTTGTTGTCGACGATTCTACGCCTTTTACTCTCGAGTTGTCCACTCAAGGGTACCTGTCTAGCACATCAAAAATAGAAACTTACTCTGTTAAGCTATCTGTGCATCATGGTCAACCCTCGCCGAGTCAGTTATGTTGTCCGCGTAATGACTCATTAAGTTATCCTAGTCCAAAGTCCATCGGATTTCCCTTGAAACCCAAACGAACACCCAATGTTGTGTGCATTATTTGGAGAACTACATACCTTTATGCTAATTATTGATTTTGTATACTCGAGTCTGGATCTAACCATTTGTTATATAGAAAATGAGGCCCGAAGTCCCCAGATTCGGTATGGTAACCAACATTTACCCAAGGCTGCTAAGCTGGTGGGAGGACCTTTATGCTAGCGATCAGACCCACGTCTGCAAATACTTGGGGAATTTGCCCTCACTTCTGGAAATCCAGCCTGACAACAAAAACACAGAGGTTGCAACTCTATTCTGGGATAGTGATTGGTCGGTGTTTCGCTTCGGGGATTTGGAAATGACTCCTTTACTGGAAGAAATAGGGGGTCTAGCTGGTATTCCTTGGGAGACTCCGGGTCTGCTTATGCCAAAAAACCACAAAGTAGAGGCTTTCTTAAGATGGTGTTGACGCAAGAAAAATCCCAATTTAGTTTGTCTGAAAAGCTTTTACATACCATTTGACTACTTATACGAGAGATATAGCCTTAGCAAGTCCTACCGCACCTACACCGACGAGTTCACCCTTACCTTCTTGGGGCATATTCACAGAAGGGATTTTGTCTTCATGTTCTGTTTCCTAGGGATGATAATCTCTCCTAGAAAGAAGGCTAGGATCCTCACCAAACTAGCCATGTTAACCAAGACCATAATGGAAGGAATCAACGGGCAGTCTTTCAGTATAGTGCCCATGATCATCGCTGAAATCTATTGAGCCTAGGGAAAATGCCAATAAGGGGCCCTATTTTTCGAAGGTTGTAATCTATTACTTCAACTTTGGCTTATAGAACACCTTCAAAAAGGTGACTACCAGCAGGAGATTATACGTAGGGATTGGGAGGATCATATCACCTTCCACCACCCAAAGCGAATGAACTTCATGCCAAACTTGTTCGCTCAGCCGGAGGACGCTGGAAGATGGGTAGAGCTATTTGAGAATCTAAAGGAAGAGCAAGTATGATGGATGTTTGAGTGGTTCCCAATATGGGAGTTCATTGTTCGTTCTCGAGATGCATCATTCCTCACACTCATTGGCCTAAGGGGAACTCATCCTTATGTCCCTCTCCAAGCCGTGAGGCAAGCTGGAAGGAAGCAAATCATTCGAAGAGTAGAAAAATGAGTCACTTCAGGGCCGACTTTCAGGACGATGATAGCCCGCACAGTTGTCAAGCTGAGCATATGTGTCATTGCAAGCTCGTCTTGGATACAGAAACTATTGAGGCAGACAGGTATCATGAAGGATGTGTGCCGCACACTCTGGTTGGTTGGAAGATAATTAAACTGCTTTGGGTCATCCGGGGTTCATCCAAGTTCACAGGCTTATTAATAATAGACTGAAGCACAAGTTAAATACAATCAATTACGCAAATGAATTTGGGAATGCTATAATGAAAACCTGGAAATACAAGAAGCTCACCAAAAATTGATCGACAAGTGGAAGGACATGGCTGTCAATGCTAACAAGCGGTTAGGGTATCTGGAATGAGATCTAGTGGAGTTGGAAGGAAAGTTCTTGAAGAGAATAGAAGAATGCCCAAAATTCCGATGGAAGTGCAGGTGGACATCTGGCTCGAGCCTATCTGCTAGTAAGACAAGGAGAGTTGATGCGGCTGTATGAAGGAGACAAGAATACCGAATATGGGGAAGGTCCTACTGGGATCAAGTAGTTAAGATCTTTTATTTCATGCTTTCGGAGTGTAATAAGGCAACTGGCCATTAATGACATCTTTATGTCCGTTATTTCAAATTACTTTTTTAACTCGTCTTATTTTGTATCAATAAAATGAGGCATTTAGCATTATAAGTTCTCCAAATTCAATTTACCACTAGGCTTACCACGGGCACAATGAGGCACCCAAATTAGGAAACGACTTATATTCCTGCACAACGTGTTTAAATATTGCAATATTCCCTTTCTTAGAATCTGCACTAACTTATTACTTTTTTTGTTTTTTCCTTTATTTTTATTCCCTCCCCAAAGTTTAGTTTGTGCATTCTGGCACCATCACCATACTCAACATTATCCAAGGGCCCTCCATCTCCTCCTCCTCCGAGTTCTATAAAAAATAGGAACAAAGGCAGAATGGGAAATGCCAATGCTAGAAAGGAATTTGAGGAGAATTCTGAGAATACCCCAATTACCAAGGGGGCTGCTGCTCATCTTGAGCAGACATTGCTGAAATTTCGTGAAGAATTGGACCATGTTCGGAACTTGGCAAGTCTATCACTCTTGCCTAACTCCATAAAATACCCCGCAACCACCAGCACAACCCACTCCACAGCTCATTCTCAAACCTAAAACACCACAAACGACCACATCTACAACAACCCCACCTTCCTGGACACTATATCCCAATATACCCAGCCAGTCTCAAGTGCATGTGAATTAGACAACAAAGACTCCCTCATCAGAAATTTGGCCAGTGAACTCAAAAGGTTAACTAGCCGGGTCTAGGGTGTCGAAGGTAGCAAAGGCGTTGAGAGACTGAACTACGAGGATCTTTGTGTTCAGCCAGATGTTGAACTTCCGGAGAGGTACAAACCTCCCAAGTTCGAACTGCTTGATGGAATAGGTGATCCCAAGGTCTATCTAAGAATGTATTGTGATAAGCTGGTAGAAGTTGGAAGGGACGAGAAAATCCACATCAAGCTATCCATGAGGAGTCCAAATGGCAATGCCTTATCATGGTACATCAGCCATGATTCAAAGAAATGAACAAGTTGGGTGACCATGGCATCCGACATGGACCGATTCAGGTTCAATACAGAGAACGCATCGGATGTGTTTTATATCCAGAATTAGAAGAAGAAACCCACAGAGACCTTTCGTGAGTATGCTACTTGTTGGAGGTCAGAAGCTGCAAAGGTCAGGCCGGCCTTAGAGGAAGAGCAGATAAACAGGTTCTTTGTCCGGTCTCATGATCCACAATACTATTAGAGGCTAATGCTGATAGAAGGTCAGAAATCCTCCGACATTATCAAGTTGGGATAAAGAACTGAGGAAGATATCAAAAATGGTATGGTCACTAATCCCGTAGCATTACAGGCCACCAACAAGGCTTTACAGCCTGGTGGCACGTCAAAGAAGATGGGCGTGAATTCCGTAATGGCTGCGCAAAGAACCAAATCCCCTATGAAATACCAAATATATCACACAACTCCACTCATATATCAACCTTCCCTAAATTACCAAGCACCCTCTCCCACATACCAAATTCCACCACCCACATACCAATCATCTCCACCTCCAGCGCCTACGTATCAACCTACATCCCCAAGATATTCCCAACCTGCACCTATGTACCAACCCTATAATGCCCAACCTTCACACTATCAGTCACCACCTACCCACCAAAACTTTCCTCAACTCAGACCAAATTTCGACCGAAGACCTCCCAGGCTGTATACCGCCATCGCCGAACAGATCGACCAACTGTATGAAAGACTCAAATTATCAGGCTACGTCAAACTTATCCCAACCATAACACCAGAAAATCCCTCACAATGGGTCAATCCGAATAAAACCTACACATAGCATTTCGTAACGAAAGGCTATACCATCGACGAGTGTAGTTCCTAGAAGGACAAGATTCAGACTTTGATTGATAACAAGATCATTATAGAAAAGGAGCCCATGCTTAATGTCCGTAACAGCCCTATGTTGGACCACAAGGGCGGAGGCATTCATATGATCGACATTGAGGATTATTGGGACCTCAAAGGGTCAATCAGATTGATTGCTGAAGGACATGAGCCTAAGAAGCCAACGGTCACCCTCAACCCCATTGTTGTTCAAATCCCTCCTTCTGAGGACGATGAGGTAAATGTGTCTATACCACTCAAGTTCGAAATGCCTCCTACAAAGGCACCAAAACCAATTAAGGTTGAGTTTGGAATTCCAAAGGCACCAACACCATTTGAAGCTACTGTATTACCCCCCGTGGATGCATATTCAGGTTCGTATGACGGAAGTGATGCCATTTAATTCAAACACCATACCTTAGTATTACACAGCGAGAGCCATAGGAGAAGGGAAACACATAATGGAGAAGCGATTGCCGCACGAGGCATGACCAGAACCGGCAAGGTATACACTCCGAAACATTTAGCTGAGTCTAGCAAGCAAGCCTCTTGACGGCCTATTGAAACTGGACCCAATGACCTTTGGAGTAAGATAAAGACCAAATAATACTCGATCGTTGATCAACTAAATAAAACACCAGCATAGATTTCCATCTTTGCTCTTCTGCAAAGCTCTGAGGCACATAAAAATACCTTGATGTTAATATTGAGTGAACCTTATGTTCCCAGCAACATAACGGAAGTCAAAATTGCGAATATGGTAGGACAAGTGTTGGAAATTAAGAAGATCACCTTCCACGAGGATGAGCTACCACCAAGAGGACTAAGTCACAACAAGGAATTGTATATCACTGGGTAATGCGAAGATTATTTCATCACTCAAAATCTTGGTTGATAGGGGATCCAGTCTTAACATTTGTCCACTAGTAAGTCTTAGGACATTGGGGAAAGGTTTGCATGAGATCTAATATGGAGATATCAATGTTAAAGCTTTTGATGGGTATCAAAGGTCTACCATTGGAGAAATTAGCAAGTGCTTGTAGATGGGACCTACTTGATTCGATGTTGACTTTCAAGTTATAGACGTCCCGGCGTACTACAAGTTGTTGCTAGGATGACCCTTGATCCACGCCTCTAGGGCAGAGGCATCAACCTTGCAACAGTCAGTAAAGTTCGAATGGAATCAACAAGAGGTGATCATTCATGGTGACGGAAGCAAACATATATACATACACCAAACCATCCCAATGATTTGAGATAGAAGGAGAATAAGCAGGGAAACATAACACCACATCTAGTGAGTCAATGTTGTGGACAAAGACAAGTTGTGGGATAATAATATTGGGAGCATCCTGAATTGGAGCGGGTGTGAGCCCTAAAAAGTACTTGCCAAGAATCTCTAGGGTAGCACCAAACCTGTCAAGCTGAAGAAGCACGGTACTACATTCGGTTTAGGGTATGAGTACACTTGGGAGGACTTCAACCATTGGTTTCCACCATGGTGCATTCCCTATTACCCACTGAAGCATCCTATACCTTATCTGAAGAAGACCTTTCAGCCGGCTGATGCCATATATGGATCAATGGAGGACGAAGCACTGGCAGCGATGAAAAACGTGTTTCTCAAAGATGATATAGGCTTATGTGTTATCTTCAAGGAGGAAGAGGAGGAAGTCCCTTCCATTCAAGCAATGAATCGAGGGGAATGCCTCACAAATTGGTCGCTCAGGACTACCAGGGCACGAAAAACTTCGGGGTAGTGAAGCTAAACAAAGCATCGTGCATCGCATTTTTACCTTTTACTAGTTTATTTGTTTTCTTTCTGCATTGTCTTTACTTTTGAAATGAGATCCGATGTTTCAAAAATTACAAATTCAATCAAAGAATTTCAAGTTTACATATATATCTCGCTCTTATTAATTTGTCTATTATTTACTTTACCTACACAGAATTACTATTACATATCTTGATGATGAACCAATGACTGTGACTTGCAATGAGGCAACGCAACAAACGGATATAGATTCAGAGGAGGATGATATACCATAAGAGGTTGTCATGGAGGTCGAGAACTTTTATAATAGTCCTAGATCCAACTTGGACGAAACTAAGATTGTTAATTTGGGGACACAGAGAATATCAATAAAACGTGAACCAGTGTGCACTTGTCGCCACCGGAAAAGAAAGAATACACTGAGTTCCTAAGAGAGTATGAGGACATCTTCGCAGTCATATGATGATATGACTTGTCTCAGCACATTCATTGTAGCTCACAAGTTGCCAACAGATCTGGCATGTCCGTCAGTAAAGCAGAAGCTCAGAAAGTTAAAACCCGACATGAGTTTTAAAATCAAAGAAGAGGTCACCAAGTAAGTCAAAGCCAGGGTTCTCAAGGTACTAGAGTATCCGAAATGGTTATCCAACTTTGTACTAGTACCAAAGAAGGATGGGAAGGTAAGAGTTTTTGTCGACTACCGGGATTTCAACCAGGCCAGTCCCAAGCATTTTGATCGACAACTGCACCAAGCATGAGCTGCATTTGTTCGTTGATTGTTTTGTGGGATACAACCAGATATGGATAAATGAAGAAGATGTAGAGAAAACATCTTTTATCACACCATGGGGGATGTACTGTAATAGAATGATGACATTCGGTTTGACGAATGCCGGTACTACTTACATGAGAGCCATAACTACCATATTTCATGACATGATTCTTAAAGAAATCGAGGTGTATATGGATGATGTCATCATCAAATCCAAGAAAGTCGTAAACCATATGGAAGACCTAGGGAAATGCTTTAACAGATTGAGAAGGTACAACTTCAAGTTGAAACCTGCTAAGTGTGCATACGAGGTTCTTGCTGGAAAGTTACTGGGTTTCATTGTGAGTCACCGAGGGATAAAATTGGATCCTTCAAAAGTCAAAGCTATCCATTAATTACCACTGCTAAAGAACAAGAAAGATGTGATGAATTTTCTGTGAAGACTCAACTATATCAGCCGGTTCATAGCTCAGTCCACTGTCATTTGTGAGCCTATCTTCAAGATGCTAAGAAAGGATGCCGCCACCAAACCGACTAATGATTGTCAGAAAGCTTTTGACAGAATCAAGGAGTACTTGTCAACGCCACCAGTCTTAGATCCACCCGAACCAGGAAGACCCTTATTACTTTATCTCGCAATCCTTGATGGAGCATTCGGTTGTGTTTTAGGACAACATGATGAAACGGGAAGAAAGGACCAAGCAATTTACTACCTCAGCAAGAAATTTACTCCGTACGAGGCTCAGTATTCTTTACTAGAACGCACTTATTACGCTCTGAACTGGGTGGCTCAGAAATTGAGGCACTATTTCTGTGCTTAAACCGTTTATCTAATATCAAGGATGGATCAGTTAAATATATCTTTCAGAAGACCATGCCTACTGGCAAGCTCTCCAAATGGCAAATTCTGCTAAGTGAATTCGACATTGTCTATATAACTCGGAAGGTGGTCAAAGGACAAGCCTTGGTGGATCGTCTGGCTGAGAACCTTGTGGGAGGAGAATATGAGCCATTAAAGACATATTTTCTTGATGATGAGATAGCTTTCATAGGAGAAGACATTGCGGAATCCTAAGACAGTTGGAGGATATTTTTCAATGGAGCCGTGAATTTCAAAGTAGTTGGCATAGGAGTAGGTCTGGTATCAGATTCCAGTCAGCATTACCCGGCATCTGCCAAGCATAGGTTCCCGTGCACCAACAACATGGCCGAGTACAAAGCTTGTATCTTAGGGCTCAAGCTGGCCATCGACATGAATGTTCAGGAGTTACTAGTGATCGGAGACTCGGACCTACTCATACATCATATTCGAGAAGAGTGGTCAACTACTAAATCTAAGATACTCCCTTATCTGCATCATATACAGGAGCTAAGGAAAAGGTTCACAAAGACTGAAATTTAGCATGTTCCCAGAATACAGAATGAGTTCGTTGATGGACTAGCGACTTTGTCATCCATGATCCAGCACCCAGATACAATCTTTATTAATCCTATTCAGGTAAAGATCTATGACCAATCAGCTTATTGTGCTCATGTTGAGGACGAAGCGGATGGAAAATCGTGGTTCCACGACATCAAAGAATACTTGAAAACAGGAGAATATCCAGAACTCCCCAATGCCACTCAAAAGCGCACACTGCGAAGGTTATCTAACAATTTCTTTCACAACGGAGGAATCCTGCATAGGAGGACTCCCGATTTGGGATTTCTAAGGTGTGTCGAAGCAAGAGAAGCAACTAAACTATTGGAAGAACTGCACACGGGAACCTGCGGACCACACATAAATGGTTTTGTACTAGCAAAGAAGATACTTCGAGTAGGGTATTTTTGGATGACTATGAAAACAGACTGCATCTAGTATGTCCAAAAATGCCATCGCTGTCAGATACATGCAGATATGATAAAGGTGCCTCCAAACTAGCTTAATGCAACAAGCTCACCATGGTCGTTCACCGCTTGGGGAATTGATCTTATTGGAGCAATCAAGCCAGCCGCATCAAACGGGCACAAGTTCATCCAAGTGTCAATTGATTAATTTAGTAAATGGGTTGAAGCAGCATCGTACAAAGCACTGACTAAAAAAGTTATGATAGATTTCATCCGCGCTCGAATTGCTTGTCGGTTCGGAATTCCAAAATCTATTATCACCGACAATGGATCCAATCTCAACAGCGACTTGATGAAGGTGATGTGTGAAACATTCAAGATGAAGCACAAGAACTCTACAGCTTATAGACCTCGGATGTATGGAGCTGTAGAATCATCCAATAACAACATTAAGAAGATAATAAGAAAGATAACCGAAAGGCATAAGTAATGGTATGAGAAGTTGTCATTTGCCTTATTGTGATATCGTGCCACAGTCCGCACATCAACTGGGTAAACTCCCTACATGATGGTTTATGGTATAGAGGCGGTCATTCCCTCTTTGAGGACCATACAAAATAATAGAGTTAGATGACACAGAATGGGTACAAGGTCTCTACTAATAGTTAGCCCTTATATATGGAAAGAGAATGAATGCAGTTTTCCACGGTTAGTTATATCATAACAGAATGTCCAGAGCCTTCAACAAAAGAGTCAAGCCAAGAAAGTTTACACCGGGACAACTAGTGTTGAAGAAAATATTTTCACATCATGATGAAGCCAACGGGAAGTTCTCTCCCAATTGGCAGGGGCCGTATATGGTTCATCGGTTTCTAACTGGAGGAGCCCTTATTCTTGTAGAAATAGACGGAGAAGTCTGGCCGAAGCCAATCAATTCAGACATAGTGAAGCGATACTATATTTGATACACGTTTCTTCATGATGTAATTTGAACTATGCCAGACCTGATTCTCGTTTAAGAGGAGATACATAGGCAGCCCTATGAGTTCGGTCACACTTTACTAAAATTCCATTTCCCCCCGCTATTGGAACTGGGGCAGAATTTTGAGGAGGACCCTCAAAAATCCAAAGTCAGTTTTTCAGTCTTTTCATCAGTATCAACCCAGTGAAATGGGGAAGAATTTTGAGGAGGACTCTCAAAATTCTAGAATCAATCTATTTTTGGTCAATCAGCACAGCCGTTAGAAGCGCCAACCCAGTAAACTAGGGCAAAATTTTGAGGAGTACCCTCAAAATTCCGGAACAAGCAAGGTTGCCATGTCTTTGAACCACGTTGTAGTTTTTGGTTCATCCAAAATAAAATCATTTTTCAAATATATACTTACATTATAATCTACTAAATCATGCATAACTATAATTTTAGTCGCTGTCGTTAAGCAATACTACCCTAGTGATACATGACGTCAGGAGCCGAGGGAAGATGAACTAACCTTTTCCCCATGTATAGAACTCACAATTTTTCTTTGGAACGCAGAGAACAAATCAACTGAATACATTCACACACTCGTACTTTTAGGGTGGTAAACCATTAGAACGATAGCTTATGCACATATTTTACTATCTGCACCTAACATCCCCAGCAGCCACGACGACGCAATCAGCTGTCAACTAAGAAAATCTTGCTACTATTCACTCTTTACATTTTTGCATTCCTGCATAAGGCTACTTATCCGCCTTTTGAGAAGAAGCTCTGTCTCCATCTGCATTTTTTGCATAAAGCTATTTGTCAGGCTTCAGAGGTTAAGCTCTACCTCCATCCTGTATAAGGCTATTTATCTACCTTTCGAGACTAAGCTCTATCTCCATCTACATTTTGCATAAGGCTATTTATCTACCATCTGACGTTAAGCTCTACCTCCATCATGAATAAGGCTACTTATCTGCCTTTTGAGACTAAGCTCTGTCTCCATCTGCATTTTGCATAAGGTTATTGATCTACCTTTCGAGACTAAGCTCTATATCCATCTGCATTTTTTGCATATGGCTATTTGTCTGCCTTTCAAGGTTAAGCTTTACCTCCATCCTGCATAAGGCTACTTATCTGTGTTTTGGGACTAAGCTTTGTCTCTATCTGCTTTTTTGCATAAGGTTATTTATCTGCCTTACGAGGTTAAGCTCTACCTCTATCCTGGATAAGGCTACTTATCTTCCTTCCGAGACTAAGCTCTGTCTCCATCTACATTTTGCATTGTGCTATTTATTTGCCTTCCGAGGTTAAGCTCTACCTTCATCCGGCATAAGGCTACTTATCTACCTTCGAGACTAAGCTCTATCTCAATCTGCATTTTGCATAAGGCTATTTATCTGCGTTTCGAGACTAAGCTCTGTCTCTATCTGCATTCTGCATAAGGCTATCTTCTGCCATTTGAGGTTAAGATTTACCTCTCTCCTGCATAAGGCTACTTATCTGCCTTACGAGACTAAGCATTGTCTCTATCCTGCATGGCTAAATATATTGCCACATTATTTTTCAAATGGAAGAGATATCGCCACCTGCATTTAAATTCTCGCTTTGGCTGAAATATCGCCACCTGCATTTAAATTCTCGCTTTGGCTGAAATATCGCCACTCTTTGCATTCATTTGGCTGAAAGATTTCCACCTTCTCATGGGCTAAAAATCGCCAACTTATTCAAAAGCATAATATTTCGGAGGCACCATCTGCATAGCCCGAGAATACCATTTCATGGCCTGCGAATCTTTACATTTATGCTCTTCATGGCCCAAGACATCATAGTCCGAGGACGTCAACCTAACCGTACGAAGAAAGCATTCATGGTCCAATGGGAACTTGCATCATGTTTTAATTATACACAATATACATCGCATTGCTCATTTTCATGTACACCGGCTAGAAAACGGTTTCCTCAGCAGGAGCGATCCCACTCCGATTCTCCGCAGCCTATCCAACTCCAAACACTTTTTTCCAAACATAATTGTCGCCTCCGCCTTTTCGAATCTCCATGGGCTCATTTTGTCAATGGTTCCTGAACTACATATGGCTTGATTACTGTAAAACCAAGGATATGTAGGCAGCTCAAAATTTAGGGTTCGGTCAGAATTCTTTTCAATCACCGATTCTGTCAAAATTGGCCATCTTGTCTTTACCCGACAACTCTTTCATCCTCCTCAGGTAAAGAGGGACAGCTGTTGATACCCAATTTTTTCCTACGTATTTTTTTACCCAAAATACTTTCAAAATAGCATATGTGTGCATACATAAGCACATCAAAGGGTTTTGGCATTTTTAATATTTTTAAAACTAATTTATAACATATTTTTAAACCATAAAATCCAATAATTATCCCTAAAATATTGTCATTGTGAATAATTTATTTTATTCTCACATTTACATCAAAATATAATTTACATAATTTTTGCATATTTTTACAAGTCTATTTAGTACTTTTGAAACTAAATAATATGTAATTGTAATTTTAGCCCACTTTCAGATTTAATAGAATTTTAATTACAAAATAAATCCCAATATTTTTTAAATTAATATTAACTATTAATTATTAACTTAGTACTTTTATTGGATTTTAAAACACTTTTACTATTTTTATAAAATCAAAAGGGAAAAATTGGCTATTTAACACATAGCAATTTATATTTCAATTTTATCCTAAATTTAACCCCCAAATTCCACCCAAAAAAACAACCAATACCATATCTAACCCGACCCGTTGACCCAATTTTAGACCCTCCCGACTTCCCTTTTAATCTTGGTCGTTGATCATTTTGATCAACGGTCGGGATCCTTTCTTTCCTTTTCAATTCCCATACCCCCTAAACCTAAATCATTTCTATCAGATACGCCGCCTCTAAACTCCTCATTCTCTCAAACTCTCTCTAGCCCTCTCTGAAATCCTAATCTTCTCCCACCGATTTCTACCTTGTTTCACCGGAATACATTGCATACCAAGCCCTAGGTGGCATGTGCTCACCTCCCTTCACCCCTAATCATCGTTGTTCAAGGTTTTCGAGGTTTAACCTCAGTGATGCCCGTTCATATCTTCTACATATCAGAGGTCCTATGGCCTCTCCGGCTCCATTCTGACGTGTTCGAGCTGTAAAAGTCCTAGCCATGGTTCAGACCTGTTCGAGACCAAATCCTCTCCAAGCATTCTCATTTCTAAGGTTTCGGATAAATCCTAAAAGCTATTCAAGTTTTTCCCTAATTTTCTTTGCAAAACTAGCCTATTTTGATTTAGGGTTTTCAAAAAATCTTATAGCAATTTCTGACATCTTTTGTACTTCTTTTCTTTGTGTGAATTTGTTTATGCCGTGTTTTATGAGTTTTCAATTATGTCTTGTATTCTTTCCTCGCATTTCTTCTCCTATTTATCGTTAATACGCATATTCTTCTGCTTGTGCTCTATTATTTTTCTACTGGTTTCTACAACATGCTTTTACATGTCTATCTTACGTGTTCCTTTGTTATTTTTCTTACTGAGCTTTTTATTTGCCTTTACTGGACCTGTGTTTGATCTCTAAAACCTATTTCATCTACTATTTCCTAAGTTCTTTGTCACCTCTTTTCTCTCCTGAACTTGCTTGAGTTTTGAGCTTTTCTTAAAACTGTTTGATATGGATTTTCACTCTGTTGCTTCGAACTTGCTATGGTGTCTGTGTGTTTTCTCATGAGACACTGAAAGAGACCTCTAAGTCTGTTACAATGGTTTGCCTTCTCCCTTTGGTACCATACTCGAATTGAAACTCTATGGTTTGGGGTTTTTTTTTCGAGTTTTGATTATGTGTTAGGGCTAAGGTTCTATTTTAGAACCCTAGGCTCTTTCAAACTCACACTAAGTCTATGGACTGAACTTGAACTTTTTGCTAATGATTTGAAACTTTCTATGCAAGTCTCTTCTTTCTTGTTTGACACTTGTGTGCTTTATATATGAGAGATTTTCTTTCAAAAGGGTTTTTGCCAACTTGTGATTGATTCTGAATTCCTTTTACATTGGCACGATTTATTATTACTATTTTCCCCAATTAAATCTTTTCCTCACCCTTTTTCTTACTAAGTTCATTTGAACAACGCTTTCAAATTTGCTAGCTGTTTGATTCATCTGCTTTACTTATTTCTCACAAATCGTGTACCATAGCATTCCTGCCTTAAATAACATCTGTGTACTTACCCTTGTTGTTCTACTTTGAAAAGGTTTTTAATTACTTTTCTTTCCATAGTTATATCATGCTCGTTTGAAATCAAATATATTAACCTTAGGAATACCTTATGTGATTAACTGAAAAGTATTCTCTTACTTTTGCTCACTTGTTTTCCGCCCTATAAAGGGGACTACTCTTTCTGCACAAACAAACACTTCAGACTTCGAATTGCACACTTTTCACAATTAACACTACACAATTTCAATACTTTCTCTACTACAGCTTTCTGAATTCCTAGTATTGAGCACTCTGCTCCTCTTCTCTTTCTGAAAAACTCTTGAGTTCCTTTTAAATTATCAAATATTTGCTGAAGAATTTGAGTTGCTCCTACTGACTTCTGGCTGTTTATTTGCTCTTGTTATTTTGATATTCTAACTGGTATGTCACTCTTAGTTAAATAATGCCCCCTTAACGATGTGCTTACTCCCTAGTCTTTCATGCTCTTTCTTTCACTATGTGTTTATTTCTTAGCCTATAATGCTTTCTTTCATCATGTGTTTCCTATGAAGCTTTCTCTCGTTATATTTCTGCAAATGTTTTTCTTACGTGAATCCCTTCCCTTTACCCTTTGTATGAAGAGTACTGTTCCAGTCATGATAGCATCCTATTATTACTGCTCATGACTTTGAACTAGGTTCGTTTGAACTCTTTACTCAAGACCAATTCCTACTCCCATTTCCCATTTATGTCCTGAGCCTTGACTCAAGTCTGGTGGTGTCCTAATCACCATCCAGACTCAGGTCTGACCTCTAAGGTCTACTCTTAATTTGTTTGGACCAAGTAAATGGTCAGGGGTATGCCAATCTATATCCATGGCTAGGCATAAACATCATTTTTCTATGGTTCCCTAATCCCTCTCTCACTTTGCACTTATTCCAAGTTCTAAGTTCTGCCCCTTTGGTAAGTCATGCTTTGGGATCCTAAAGTCCCTCTAAACTTGGACGCCTGAGGGTTGGCTATTCCACATTGCACTATTTTGTTCTAATTGTTATTCAGAGTGTAAGCACTGCCTGGAGCCTTTGAGGCCCCTTGGAACTCTGAAACACTTTGGATAAGAGAAGGCTTTGGAAATCTGGAATCTGAAATTGTTTAATCACACGCTATCGGGTACTAAGATTGAATTAGGCTGCTCGGATCTAGCTGTAGACTTTGATTTATTTTACACTTTTTCTTCCATCTTTTCTAGTTCTGTAATAATATTTTGTAAAAAGAACTCGGGGAATATTAGTAAAAGGGTTTTGGAAGGGTTTACTTTTTATTGCATCAAATAAAGGGTAGATACCATGTCCATAGGTTTAATGTTTTAATTCACTCATTTAGATACCATGTCTAAACGTTTAATGTTTTAATTCAATCACGTAGATACCATGCCAATAGGTTTAATGATTTAACATACTAAAAGTCATTAGAAGTCTTGCCTATAGGATTTAATATTTATGTAATAAATTACATATTGAAACCATGTCTATAAGAAGTTCATACGCGTTAGGCAATCTACAGGGTAATCAAATAATCCTTCTTTTATCAGTTTAATAACAGTTCCTAACATAGATATCATGCCTATAGGAGTTCGGCTCAAACTCGCTTGATTTTGTTTTAAGTAATAACAATTTGTCAACTGGCCTCAACATTTTAAGTAAAAACTCTTATAAACCCGTAATACTTTTTAATTCTGCCAATCTGCATCCTTTTATCTGAAGCATTTCTTTTAAATCTTGTGTCTAAATGTTTACTCAGTCCCTAAGACTCTCTTTCAAACCAGTCCTTCAACTCATTCTTTCTTTTAAAGTATTCTCGTTTTTAAATATCTTTCACAACTCTACTGTGCTTTACTCAAAACAGTCTGCTTACTGCAGTACTTATTTTCTTTAGTCTCCTGTGTTAGGCTATTCTTTTTTGAAATCAGCAGTTTCTGAATAACTGGTTTAAAATACTTCAATTTCTGATAATTGGATCTAAGTTGCGTAATGCAGATCTTTTAGCTAATTCTATATGTTAAACTAGTCCGTCTGCCGCTTAAGTTTTAACTTAAAAACCAAATTAGTATGTGCGAGGCATGCTATACTAAGTGCTATCAGACTTACTGGTTTTATGAGCCTTACATGTTTGTTTTCCAACCCCCTCTACTTGTTGTGTGTTTTGTTTGTCAAAAATAGTATTTTATCATTTAAACCCACATATATGCCTCTACCCCCCTCCCATTCCTTTCCCTTTTTGGATTAGAAGTCCTAATACCCCGGCACTGATAGGTTGTGACAGGTAGTAGCATGCAATAAGTAAACGAGACTTATCGCGTTCAAAATATCTTAACGGGGTGGGAAGGGTAGAATATGGAGATGATGGCCGGTGCGCTAATATCACGTGCGACCCCTCTTTGAGGAGTGTGCGTCGGATATTGACGTGATTCATATTTTGTATAAACCTAGTACCCCTTTCCTTTGCTTTTCTTTATTTGCAAAGATGTTCCTTTTTCTTAAAATTATGCTTTTTCTTTAAATAATCTTTCTCTCTTCCAAAATCGTGTATGCCTTTTCCTTCCTTTAAGCTTTTAAACTTATTTGTGAATTCTTATGTGCGAACTTTATTTGCTCTTTTCTACTTCTTTTAAAGTCACAATTAAGCATGGTGGGGAACCATACTATTGGATCTTGAGGGATGCCTAATACCTTCCCTCGAGATAATCTCAAGTCCTTACCCGAACTCTCATTTTCTTTGAAAATCCTTCTTCTCTTTAAAGTGTCCTAATGCACTATAATCATTAGGTGGTGACTCTCCAAATTTTATAAATCCAAATTCCCCCGGAGGAAATAACAATTACTTTCCCCATAATGTCGTAAACCCGATTTCGCTCTTTAGAAAAAGGAGGCGTCGACATATATCAAAATCTCACTATCAACCGAATAATGCCAAAATCTCAGTTTCACCAATTCAAGCCTAAACCCTCCACGGGCTTCCAAAATGCATTCAGATCACGCTCATAAGTCCCAAATCACCTAATGGAGCTAACCTAATCATAAATATCCGAGCTCATATACAAACAAGTCAAATCTTGGTCAAACCTTTCAAATTTCTAACTATAGGTTGAGAACCGTTCCTCCAAATTCTTTTCAATTTCTCTAAAACCTAAAACTAACGATCTACATCAGTCATAATACATTACACGGGGCAAGTCACGCTCAAGAACTGGCGATCAATCATCTATAATCTATTGTCCTATAAAATTTTATTTAAAATCAACAATATCTCAAGAAAGATTAAATGAGTTAGCTATATAATTTGAAAAGAAATTATTAGAGCAATCAATTGTAAATAAGATTATTAATAATTTTGTATCTCAAAAAGTTAGAAGAATACACTTCATATAATAACATGTCTTATAACTTTTTTCTAAAAATTTAGACATCATATTAAACTTTGGCTTTAGGTCCCCGTGTATTTGAGCTGCCCCTGCAGAATATAATAGATATAGGTACTGTAGAGAATTATTAAAGGAAAGATGATGCGTCACGGCGAGTTATAACGTCTCTTACTTTAGGTTAAATATGTTCCTACTAAATAATCTGTGTATAAATAAAGTTACGAATATGCTTCCAGTACAATGGAATCCAATTCTAATAGAGTCAGACTGTTAAGCGTTCACCTACGGAGAACAAAATATCTAAACTGTGAAAATAGATACAAGCATTCACCTAGGTGAACAAATTATCTATCTAAGTATCTAATTTTTTCGAATCAGATTACCTAACCTACAAAAGAGATGTAAAAACCATATTACACAATGCATATGTCCCATTTATGGACTAGTCTAGGAAGCTATACCAAATTAGTGTGGGACAAAGTTCAGTATTTTCCGCATTTGCACTCACTTGCACATGAAAAATCCCCTTATTCGAAAGGGCAACTGGACAATCATGTCTGCTGAGAAGCAAGTCGCTAGCTGGACAACTCAGTTGATATAGTACCCTTCCAGTTTGTCCACAATAAGTGTTTGATACATGAATTCATTTGTTTGTTCTATGTAATTCCATCAAACAAAGCACCTTAATTAGGTAGCCTGAAAATGTTATTGATCTGAAGCACTCGACAAGATTTTGGTCCTCAAAAATGTTCGTTCCTTGTGTTCCTAAGCTGCCTACACTGGAAAAGTTTGGGTGATTTTACGAGCTCTAATATTGAGGAAAGTAGTTAAAAGAGTGAAAGGATTTCTTGCTTTATGAATCAACAACTTAATAACTTTTACCTATGTAACCTGTCTACAAATTAAACTTCTTCTGAATCAATAGTTTAAAGATGTCACTGTGGACATACAAACATGTTGGTAATAGTACGTGTACTGTCGTGACAAGTAAATAAACTAATGGTGACTAAAATTACGTGGTGTTGGTGAGAATAGTAGACAGATGAATCAAACTATCACCCACAAAATTGACAAGTTTGGATAGCTATACACATATGATGAGTTCTGGTCCCCCCTCCGTTATCACCATCACCCTTGAGATTAAACATGGCAAAATATAGTATGGGGAAGCAAAAGTTTTGAGTATACCATTATTTGGTTGTGCTTCCTTCGGCTACACAAAGCGAAGTTAGAAATTCTAACAACAAAATTCAAAGAATGCAAAGATGCCACCTGATATTCGAACATAAAATCTACAATAATTTTTGAGTTATTTTTGCCTACACTATGAACTCCCCCTATGTCGAGGGAATGCGTATACCAAAAAAAAAACTTCTATCCCAATTTATATAGTACAAATTTTCGATGAATAGAAATTCAATTGAATCCTTCCTATACAGGCAGCTTTATTCAACAAAGAAGACAAGTTCAAGGAGAAAAAAACACAGACCATTTGCCATTAATGCACCTTTGTAATAAGTATAGAACCTTTTGTATTTGTCTCCCTTTTCTTCTCTTTCACATGTCAAATACCTAATTAACCTAATTTGCTCTCCGGAAGAGTTGTACAGTTCATGTAAGGTATTAGGGCCTAGGCGAGAGCCAAATTACGCGCCCAGCCCTGGGAATGACCTAAGATTCCTTTATTGGGTAAAAAAAACATATTAGTTCCCTCCGCCATGGACTTGTCTGGGAATTCTATGGGTTATCCCTTCTTGTGGAATTCATTGTTGAAAATCAGACGCCATTTATGACCTAGGAATTAGGAGTCAATATATATGTTATTTATTTATTTATTAATTTATTTATTTTTATGAAGATAAATAGACAGAAATTTTCTTTTTTTTTTAAATGCGGACGTTATTCTGGTACAGATAAATCTAGGTACCTTGCTAGTAGGCAGTGGCGGAGACGCTTGGAATCAAATGGTGCCATCTGACATTGTTTTATATATATAGGGATATAAAATAAGGGATTTTGTGATATATATATATATATATATATATATGTATATATATATATATATGTGTATATGTATATATATATATATATATGTATATGTATATATATATATATATATGGACATATTTATCAAATTTCTGAGTTTTCAATAAATACCTTACTCTTTTAACCTCATTAACTTCTATTTTTTACGACAAAAATCACATATAATGTTTGGCAATTATCAGCACGCACAAAGTTTATTGTACTACGTTTAGTTTATGAGAAAATAAACAGTTGATTAATGTGAATTAACATGGGTGCTAAATACTAAATTAAAAAGCTTTAAAGCTTTGAATTTGATATTCGGGTTTTACAAGTTTATGATTTGTTTGGATTAAGTGTTATTGTATGTGGTTGAGAATATCCTTTAGAGTTTATATCTCAATTTTAAGGGAGATTTGTCAAGTGTAGAGTTGGTTTTAGTTAAAAATTCAGATTGAAACTTGAAGAAAAAAAAAATTATAGGAATTGTATGATCATTGTATCAAAATTGTATCAGATACATCAATACTGAAAACATAAAGGTATTATAAATGTATTGTATTTGTATCACAATTGTATATGACTTGTGTCTGATGCACTACCTGATACGATATTAATACAATTATCATACATTTGTGATTACTCTTTGATAAATAACTCGATCATCAACCAAGTGCATCACTCAATTTTCTTGGAGTATAGGTGACAATAATAATTATTATTATATCAATTTTAAAAAGTATGTACATAAAATATCTAATTTTGCGAAAAGACCGTGAGTTCATGTGCCGCATAATTTTGCATGTAAATATGCCCCTATTCACAAGCACTGCCATTAGTCTTCAACACCACTAACTACCATATTTTAAAAATAAATATTCTATTGATAGAATGTTAGATTAATTAGAATTTTTGTGCTTATTAATTTTCAAATAAAAATAAATTTTATATGTTCAAATGTTAAAAAAAAAACAAATGGTCTAATCATTTAGTATTTATATCTTGATATATATTTTAATATTTGTATATGGTTAAAATTTAGTTTGCCCGATTTTGCTATTTAATCGAGTTCGAGGGATCACGTAGAGTGTCACCCTCGCAATGGATCAGGCTATAGCACGAATTCAGGTGTCCATTGAGACCGAGGCCAGCAGCAATTGAGACTAAGTATTACCGACTTCGAGTGAAGTTCAATAACAGAAAGGCGAGATATCTGTGACCGGTCGAAGATCAAATAAAAAATCCTACGATAGATCAAATCAAGGGCGGTTATTTGTACAAATTGTGGAATTTACTTCTGTAATTAAAATTATACCATAATTAGGATTCTTACAATATATAAAGGGGATTCCCCATCATTTGTAAAGGCATTACATCCACGAATGTCTAAGCAATAAAATATTTCTCAGCTTACTTGTTTGTCCATCAGCTTATTGCGCCTTTAACTATTCTGGCATAACTAGCTCGAGGGTATCCGGGCTCGAAGGCTATATCCAAATGCTGGTTTGCTTTATATTATTGTCAATTTGCATCATTTATCATTATGTTTATTAATTGATATTAGGTGAAATCTGTTGGAAACACGTTCTCAAGGCTTTATACTAAAACGTGTGTTCCTATGTGTAGGTTTTGATGAATGACAAACAAGCACAAATTGATATATGACGATGTTCAAGTACAAGCGCACAATTGGTGGATAACGAGATTCAAGCACAAGACAAAGTTTTATAGTTTAAATGAGTCATTCTTAATTGTGATCTTGATCCGACAACTTGACTCATGACATGGCTTCTCTCGTAAAATTATTTTTTACAAAATCATGCATATTTAATTTAATGCTAAATGATCTTAAATCATGCATATTTTCATTAGTCAAAATGATTTTTAAACATGCCTCTAAAAACTGGACAAAGATAATCGATTATGTACTTATGATAATCGATTATGTTAAGCCAAGACTGCATGACAATCGATTGTGAACTAATGGCAATCGATTGTGTTAAGGCAGTGAGCATCAGGCTTTTCAAACCTGCATGACAATCGATTGTGAACCTTATGACAATCGATTGTGATGAGGCAGTGTACATCAAATTTTTTCAAAACTCAGAATAATCGATTGTGAAGCTAATGACAATCGATTGTGAAGAGACAGTGTCCATCAGATTTTTAAAAGTCACAAAATAATCGATTGTGAACTTATGACAATCGATTGTGTTGAGGCAGTGACTTCCAGACTCTTTCAAAACTATAAAATAATCGATTGTGAGTATAAAACAATCGATTGGCAAGAGGAAGTGTCTAAAATGATTTTCAAAGTCTGATAAATAATCGATTGTTAACATTGCACAATCGATTGTGAAGCTGACTGTTGTCGTAAAGTTTTCAAATACCGTCAGGTAATCGATTGTTGATTTTGTACAATCGATTGTTGATATTAAAATCTGGAAAATATTTTTTGAACGTTGCTGAATAATCGATTGTTGATTTTGTACAATCGATTGTTGATATTAAAATCTGGAAAAAAATTTTTGAACGTTGCTGAATAATTGATTATTGATTTGGTATAATCGATTGTTTTACGTAAAATCTGGAAATGATTTTTTGAATGTTACTAATAATCGATTGTTGATCTTGGACAATCGATTGTTAAGCGTAAAATCTGGGATTGGTTTTAGGAACGATTGGCAAACAATCGATTGTAGCTTCCTGACAATCGATTGTCACAGAGTAAAATCAGCAACTCTTAATTGGCAATTAGGCAACGGTAATGCCAAGTTTTTCAACTATAAATACAGCTTCATTTCAGTGTTTTAAATACAACAACACACAACAACTGATCATTCTATTGCTATAAGCTTGCATACTATTGTTTATCATTTTATATTCATTTCATAAAGCTTTTGAGAGCCAAAGTCTTGTCCATAGTTGTTGTGATCTTGAGCTTACTTCTTTTACTCATATCTACTCATTAAGGAGTGTTTTGTTTGAGTGTTTAGTGTTTTGTACACTTGTAAGAGAATTGTGATTCTCTTGTAGGAAGGAACTTGTGTTTCCTTGGTTGAAGTCTTGGAGTGTTGTATCTCCGAGCAAAGGTGTTAAGGCGTGTGTCCTTAAGTTGTAAAGATTTGTTGAGCACCCGTAAGCTTGACAAGTTAGTGGAAAATGTCGAGAGAGTCTCTCGGGGACTGGACTAGCCACGTGTTGTGGTGAACCAGAATACATCGGTGCGTTCTTTCCTTTTGTTTATTTAACGCACTTAATTATTTCCTGCAAATTTTAATTTCCGCAAGTTTACGCTAAATTTTATTATAACGCTATTCACCCCCCCTAGCGTTAAGCGTATTAACTAACAATTGGTATCAGAGCCCAACTCTCTGAAGACTTAACAGTTTGAGAGAAACTTCCATGGCTTCTACTCGTGATTCTTTTGCAGGAATAGAGGAAGGACAGTGCTCCACCCGACCACCACTATTCAACGGTACAAACTATACGTACTGGAAGGAGAGGATGAAAATCTTCGTTCAAGTAAACAATTTTCATCTCTGGGAGGTGATAACAAAGGGAAATCAAATTCCAACCAAAAAGGTTGAAAACGAATGGGTTCCCAAGTCCGAAGAAGAATATGACGCGAATGATATCCGAAAGGTTCAAAATAATGCTAAAGCAATTAATTTATTATATTGTGCTGTAAATGCTGACAGTTACAGGAAAATATCGTGTTGCACAACGGCAAAAGAAATGTGGAACAAGCTGGAAATTACGTACGAAGGTACGGACCAGGTAAGGGAAGCTAAAATTGATTTCCTAACCCATGCTTATGAATTATTTCACATGAAGGAAGGTGAAAAGGTGGATGAAATGTTCGAACAATTTTTAATAATCGTAAATGACCTACATGCCCTCAAGAAGACATTCACGGATAGAGAATTTGTTCGAAAAATTCTTAGAAGTCTCACTCCGGCATGGCGATCAAAGGCCGACGCAATTTAAGAATCCATAGGCGTCTCAAATGTCACAATCGACGCATTAAGAGGTAACCTTAAGACTTATGAATCTACAATACTTAACCCTCTTGTTGATGATCAAAGGAGGCAAAGAATAGCGCTTAAGGAAAGCACAAGCCAACCTCAAGTTGATGAGGACGGAGACAACGAGTTTGGACTCGTTATCAAAAGATTTCAAAAGTTCATGCGAAAGGAGTATGAACGAAAGGGCAAAAAGCAAGGCGAGCAAATAAAGTGCTATGAATGCGGTGAAACCGGGCACATCAAATCAAATTGCCCGAACATCAAAAAGGAGAAGAAACCTTTTAAGAAGCAACGTGCATACATTTCTTGGGGAGGAGACTCCGGAGATGAGTCAAGCGAAGAAGAAGAAGACGAAGCCGCAAACCTTTGTCTTATGGCGCAAGAAGACAAGCAAGATAAGGTATGTCAAATCTCTTCTAAAAACTTCTTTACTCTTGAAGAAATGTGAACTGCTTTTGATGAGCTATATACTGAATTTATTAAAGCTTCAAAAACTGTCAAGAGCATAAAAGAAAATGATTCTCTAAAAGAAAAAGATTTTCAAAAACAGCTTTCTTTGAAAGAAAAGGAGTTAGAAAAACTGGTTTTAGAAAATGAGAAGCTGAAAGAGGAAAACAAGTTTTTTGGAAAAAGAAGCGCCGACAAGCCCGAAAGTTCTATTAAAAATTGCTCTTCTTGCATGCATCTCGAAAATGAGGTAGATAGACTTAAAGGTACCTTAGATAAGTTTAATTCTTCTCACAAAAACTTGAATGAGGTCCTTGTTAATTTGAAGTCAACCAAGCATGGCATAGGTTTTAAGAATGAGCCTAAAGAAAAGGTTGAAGCCAAACCCCAACCACCTAAGGCTCAACCTAGGATTAATAAAACAAATGCTTATCATAGAAATAGCAATCCTAGAACAAATGTGCATGCTAGACCAAATGTTGAACATTTTAGAAGACCTAGAAATGACTTACCACCTAGAAATGAGTACCCTAGAAATGATGCATATTCTAGGCCAAACACTAGAAGGAGTTTTGAACCTCTTAGAACATCTAGACATGACCATTACTCTAGAAATGCTGCTCATTTTAGAACTAATAGTAGGAGAAATGGTTCTCATGAAATGCGCAATAGTCATAATGAAAATAGAGTAATTCATGTTCGTCCATCAAGTTACTATGAACCTAGAAGGATGCATAACCCCAACGTGACTTGTCATTATTGTAGACGCACTGGTCATATTGCCCCTGCATGCTTTACACGACATAGACATATCACTCAATCGCATCATTATAATATGCCTAACCCTCAAGGACCCAAAATGGCATGGGTACCTAAAGCGCATTAACTTGTTTTGTAGGTATGTTTGAAGGGATCAAGTGTGGTACCTTGATAGTGGATGCTCCAAGCACATGACGGGAGATGAATCCAAATTCCTTCAACTAGAACACAAAGAAGGAGGAAGTGTTATTTTTGGTGACAACAATAAAGGAAAGATTATCGGCATCGGATCGGTCGGTAAGGATGAAAATTCTTCTATTAAGCATATATTACTTGTGAAAGGTTTAAAGCATAATCTCTTGAGCATATGTCAATTATGTGACAAGGGAAATCTTGCCTATTTGATTCGGATGAATGCTTAGTGTTTAGACGTAGTGATTTTAAAATTATCCTTCGTGGTTTTAGAGTGGATAATATTTATATGGTTGATCTTGCTAATTCCTCACCCGAATATGTTGATTGTCTTATAAGTAAAGAGGATGTACTTGGTTATGGCATCGTAGAGTAGCACATATCAACATGCATCTTTTGAACAAATTGATTTCTCAAAACTTAGTTATTGGCCTTCCCAATTTAAAATTTGAAGATGACTCTATTTGTGATTCATGTCAAAAAGGGAAGCAAACAAAAGCATCTTTCAAATCCAAAAATATTGTTTCAACTTCTAGACCATTGCAATTGCTTCACATGGATTTATTTGGACCATCTCGCATTGAAAGTCTAGGAAGAAATCGTTATGCTTTTGTGATTGTTGATGATTATTCTAGATTTACTTGGACTTTATTTCTTGCCAATAAAAGTGATGCTTTTCAGAATTTTAAATACTTTCTTAAGCGTGTTCAAAACGAAAAGGAAACAACCGTCACTTCAATTAGAAGTGATCATGGGGGAGAGTTTGATCACAATCTCTTTGCGGACTTTTGTGACGAACTCGGTGTGGAGCATACCTTTTCCACTCCACGTACACCACAACAAAATGGGGTGGTGGAAAGGAAAAATAGGTGTCTCGAAGAGATGGCTAGAACCATGCTCGAAGAGGCTAAGATTCTCAAACATTTTTGGGCAGATGCCGTGAGTACCGCATGCTACATCTTAAATAGAGTAGTCATAAGGCCAATACTCATGAAGACCCCTTATGAACTCTACAAGGGAAGGAAACCAAATATCTCCCATTTTAGAGTATTCGGTTGTAAATGTTTTATTCATAACAATGGCAAAGATAAATTGGGAAAATTTGATGCTAAGTCCGATGAGGGAATTTTCATTGGTTATTCTTCACGTAGCAAAGCATATAGGGTCTTTAATAAAAGAACCGAAACTGTGGAGGAATCCCCTCATGTTGTATTTGCCGAAAATAATGCTCGCTTGGCGAGAAAGGATACTGGCTTTGATCTTGCAGGTATCTTAGATAGCTTGAAAGACAAAATACAAGAGGAAACGCCTAAAGAAAATCAAGACGAATTTTTGAAACAACCAACGGAGGAAGCGCCACAATTGGAGAATGAAACGAAAACGCCTAACGAGTGGAGGACAATCAAAGATCACCCTCTCGAACAGGTAATTGGCGACGTCGGAGAAAAGGTAAGTACCCGAAACTCCCTTAAGAACACCTTAGGACATACTGCTTTTGTGTCTCAAATTGAACCAACAACCATCTCCGAAGCAATTGGGGAAGAATTTTGGACCTTGGCAATGCAAGAGGAGCTTAACCAATTCAAACGGAATGATGTTTGGGATTTGGTGTTATACAAGAAGAAGTTTATGTTGAACAACCCCCCAGTTTTGAAGATTTTAAATCTCCCGATCATGTTTTCAAACTCAAAAAGGCTCTCTATGGTTTAAAGCAAGCTCCCCGAGCTTGGTATGAAAGATTGAGTAAATTTTTATTGGAAAATGATTTCATTAGGGGGAAAGTTGACACCACCCTTTTTGTTAAGCATAAAAACAATGATATTTTATTAGTTCAAATATATATGGATGATATCATATTTGGTGCTACTAACAATATTTTATGCAAGGAATTTTCCAATTTAATGACAAGCGAATTTGAGATGTCTATGATGGGTGAGTTAACATTCTTTTTGGGATTACAAGTAAAGCAAATGAAAGAAGGTACGTTCATTTGCCAAGCCAAATATTGCAAAGAATTGCTGAAACGATTTGAAATGAATAATGCAAAACCAATGGCGACTCCCATGAGCACATTCGATCATCTAGAAAAAGATGAGAAAGCTAAGGAAGTCGACACTAAGAAGTATCGAGGTATGATTGGCTCTCTTCTCTATCTTACTGCTAGTCGTCCGGACATCATGTTTAGCGTGTTCTTATGCGCCCGTTATCAATCGTGTCCGAAGGAGTCTCACCTTACTGCGGTAAAACGGATTTTGAAGTACCTTGTTGGTACTACAAATGTGGGTCTATGGTACCCCAAAGGTTCTTCATGCCAACTCGTTGGCTATTCCGACTCCGATTTTGCTGGATGCAAATTGGACCGCAAGAGCACTATTGGCACTTGCCATTTGCTCGGTAGCTCTCTCGTTTCTTGGTTTAGCAAGAAACAAGTAAGTGTTGCGTTGTCCACAACCGAGGCTGAATATGTAGCCGCGGGGAGTTGTTGCGCTCAAATCCTCTGGATGAAACAACAACTCTTGGACTATGGCCTAAGTCTTGATCATATCCCTCTTAAATGTGATAATACTAGTGCCATATGCTTGACGAAGAACCCCGTTCTTCATTCGCGAACAAAACACATTGAAATAAGACATCATTTTATAAGAGATCACGTTCTCAAGGGCGATGTCGAAATCGAATTTGTTGAAACCAAAGACCAATTGGCCGACATCTTCACTAAACCCTTAGAGAAAGAGTCCTTCTTCCGAATTCGTAGTGAACTCAGGATTCTTGACTCCACATTGATCTAAGTCATGCATTGCATCTTTTTATCTTACATGATTTCTAACTTGAGCGTCGGAGACGTCTAACGAATTTTTGCAGGTATCGCCCTAAAGGTAGGGGGAATTATAAAGCATGACACGCAATAATCAAGTCTACTTCAGAAAAATCGGTTTCTATCGTCTAATAATCGATTATCTCGTATCGATAATCGATTGTTCTGCTATTACTTGAGTTATTGTACTCTCTTTAAGTACTCACGTTTTCTTTCCAATAAATAAACAAGTTTTATTTACATCTTTGGCATCTTCTCATATTATTTTTGCTAATGGCAAAAGGGGGAAGATAACGGGTATGCACTCTCAATATTTATAAGCTTAAATTGAGGGAATTCATATATTGAGGGGGAACTAATTGCATACTTATTGCATATCTTTACTTATCTTGAATCGTCATTATAAATTGTTTAATTTGCATAACCCGCTTAAAGTTTGCCATTACCAAAAAGGGGGAAATTGTTGGAAACACGTTCTCAAGGCTTTATACTAAAACGTGTGTTCCTATGTGTAGGTTTTGATGAATGACAAACAAGCGCAAATTGATATATGACGAAGTTCAAGTACAAGCGCACAATTGGTGGATAACGAGATTCAAGCACAAGATAAAGTTTTATAGTTTAAATGAGTCGTTCTTAATTGTGATCTTGATCCGACAACTTGACTCATGACATGGCTTCTCTCGTAAAATTATTTTTTACAAAATCATGCATATTTAATTTAATGCAAAATGATCTTAAATCATGCATATTTTCATTAGTCAAAATGATTTTTAAACATGCCTCTAAAAACTGGACTAAGATAATCGATTATGTACTTATGATAATCGATTATGTTAAGCCAAGACTGCATGACAATCGATTGTGAACTAATGACAATCGATTGTGTTAAGGCAGTGAGCATCAGGTTTTTCAAACCTGCATGACAATCGATTGTGAACCTTATGAAAATCGATAGTGATGAGACAGTGTACATCAAAGTTTTTCAAAACTCAGAATAATCGATTGTGAAGCTAATGACAATCGATTGTAAAGAGACAGTGTCCATCAGATTTTTAAAAGTCACAAAATAATCGATTGTGAACTTATGACAATCGATTGTGTTGAGGCAGTGACTTCCAGACTTTTTCAAAACTATTAAATAATCGATTGTGAGTATAAAACAATCGATTGGCAAGAGGCAGTGTCTAAAATGATTTTCAAAGTCTGATAAATAATCGATTGTTAACATTGCACAATTGATTGTGAAGCTGACCGTTGTCGTAAAGTTTTCAAATACCGTCAGGTAATCGATTGTTGATTTTGTACAATCGATTGTTGATATTAAAATCTGGAAAATATTTTTTGAATGTTGCTGAATAATCGATTGTTGATTTTGTACAATCGATTGTTGATATTAAAATCTGGAAAAGATTTTTTGAACGTTGCTGAATAATCGATTATTGATTTGGTATAATCGATTGTTTTACGTAAAATCTGGAAATGATTTTTTGAACGTTACTAATAATCGATTGTTGATCTTGGATAATCGATTGTTAAGCGTAAAATCTGGGATTGATTTTAGGAACAATTGGCAAACAATCGATTGTAGCTTCCTGACAATCGATTGTCACAGAGTAAAATCAGCAACTCTTAATTGGCAATTAGGCAACGGTAATGCCAAGTTTTTCAACTATAAATACAGCTTCATTTCAGTGTTTTAAATACAACAACACACAACAACTGATCATTCTATTGCTATAAGCTTGCATACTATTGTTTATCATTTTATATTCATTTCATAAAGCTTTTGAGAGCCAAAGTCTTGTCCATAGTTGTTGTGATCTTGAGCTTACTTCTTTTACTCATATCTACTCATTAAGGAGTGTTTTGTTTGAGTGTTTAGTGTTTTGTACACTTGTAAGAGAATTGTGATTCTCTTGTTGTAAGGAACTTGTGTTTCCTTGGTTGAAGTCTTGGAGTGTTGTATCTCCGAGCAAAGGTGTTAAGGCGTGTGTCCTTAAGTTGTAGAGGCTTGTTGAGCACTCGTAAGCTTGACAAGTTAGTGGAAAATCTCGAGAGAGTCTCTCGGGGACTGGACTAGCCACGTGTTGTGGTGAACCAGAATACATCGGTGCGTTCTTTCCTTTCTTTTATTTAACGAACTTAATTATTTCCTGCAAATTTTAATTTCCGCAAGTTTACGCTAAATTTTATTATAACGCTATTCACCCCCCATCTAGCGTTAAGCGTATTAACTAACAAAATCCCATTCATTTAAAACCACATTATAAGTTTAATTATTATCTAAATTTTAGGGTAAAAAGTTTGACGCCCACTGTAGGGCTAAGTATAATAGTAATTACTTAATATTTTAAGCTCCATAACACACACTGCTTTTACGCTTGTACTCGTGAGTATTTTTTATTTCAGGAATCAACATGTCTAACTTTCCAGCAGTACCCAGTGACACTGATACCAGCCTTCGTCTTCATGGAAAAATGAACACGTAGTCGCCATGGGAAACAGAGTACCTCTAATCAATCCCGACGCACCACAGACTAAGATCCGGTTGATGTCAGTTCTCGTGTCGTAATTCATGGTGATTTAGGCGTCGACCCTGAAAATAGCGTCCTTAAAGATGCTCGAAAAGCTGATCATAACACATAAAAAGCGAAGAAGGTTGAATTAGCCTTCGAATGATATTTCACATGCTACATACTCAAAAATTAGAATCGAGCCCCAAGTAGAATCGAACTCGATACATCACAAGAAGTTGCTCATAGGGTTGAATCCGTACAGGAGAATTTGAACGACAATGGATCCTTAATCGATCCCGTCTTCATAAAGATGCTCGAGGAGCTCACTAAATGGATTGAATCGGGAGAAAAAAAGATCCAGACTAATGATAAAAAGGTAGAAACGTACAACCCCCGGGCTGATCAAAAGGAGCACCCCCGATTCTGAAGAGTTTGGATTTGAGAAAGTTCGTATAGAATCTTTTCCCACCAACTTCAGCTCTGAAGCCCATTCTGAAGATATTTCGCATGCCAGAAATATCCAAGTACAATCAACCACTGATCGTAACGAGCATCACTTTTTATACATGCGCAACAAAAGGAAATAATTTGGAAGACGATGAAATTAAATTTGTTCTGTTGAAAAAATTTGGAGAAACTTTATCAAAGGGGGCAATAATATGGTACTACAATTGGCTGCCTAATTCAATCTATTCTTTCGCCATGCTTGCCAATTCGTTTTTAAGGGCAAATTCCTAAGCAATAATGGTCTTGACTCAGAAGATGGACTTCATAAAAATAAAATAAAGGATAATGAAATGCGAAGGGAATTCGTATCTTGATTTCAGATGGAGCGCGTGGACCTGCCCTATTTATCGATGATTGGGTTGTCCAAGCCTTTACTCAGGGTTTGAACGAGCGAAATTCAGTAGCATCACGTCAACTAAATCAGAATTTGATTGAATATCCAGCGGTGACCTGGGTCGATGTGTATAAGAAATCCAAATCAAAGATCAGAGTCGAGGACGATAAATTTGGAGCCCTGTCTAATTTATTTTAGCCGAATAGATCCGATGTCAGGATTCAAAGAGACATCGACAGAAACCCCTGATTGAACAGAGATCTGCACCAACCATATAGTGTAGAAATAAAGGATAGGGACTGAATCCCGTTCAAAATGATAAAATCAATGATCGAGGTCAAAATTCGCATGGTCTCATAATTAAGAATGGTTTCGATAAACATGTTGAGCAAGGAATAACCATTGTTATTAGAATACAACTTCAGCATCGATACTTTAGTTATTGTGTCCGCCACTAGAAGAATCAAGGATACTAGGTGGCCCAGACCCTTGAGACTAATCCAGCTCAAATGAATCCAAATCAGATGTGCAAGTACCATGCAACCCATGGTCACAAAACCAAAGGCTGCAGACAATTAAGGGGGGAGGTAGCTCGTTTATTCAACGAAGGTCATCTTCGAGAGTTTGTGAGTGACCGAGCAAACAATCACTTTAGAGCCAGGGATGAAACATAAAAAATGAACAGGAGAAACCGCATCAAGTGATTCATATGATTGTCGGTGGGGTCGATATTCTCAGGTTCCAACATTTAAACATACCAAAGTTATAATCATAAGAGGAGAAATGTACCGGGGACTACTTACCAGAAGATACCTTATCTTTCAACGATGAGGATGTAGAATGGATCAAACATCCTCACAACAACGCAGTGGCAATATCTATCTTTATGAATAAAATTCAAGTAGAATGTTTGTTGGTTAATCCAGGTTGCTCGGTGAATATTATTCGATCAAGGGTCATAAAGAAACTCGGTCTTCAGGATCACATCATGCCTGCAGCTCATGTTCTCAATGGTTTCAATATGGTGAGTTAAACCACCAAAGGGGAAATCATGTTGCCAGTGAACGTGGGCAGAACTATCCAGCAAATGAATCTCCGCATGATCAAATGTGATATGAGGCACAATGTGCTGCTCGGAAGACCTTGGATCCATAATATACGGGTAGTACCTTTAGCTCGGAAGACCTTGGATCCATAATATACGGGTAGTACCTTTAACTCTTCATCAAGTCTTGAAATTCCCAACAAGGTAAGAAGTCAAAATTGTGTACGGTAAACATCCAGCAGCCAAAGAGATATTTGCAATTGATGAAGTAATACTAGTATCAGCACTTACATCAACCAAGGGACCAGAATTGAAGGAAAGGTAGGAAGTCAAATAGAAGCCACAGTCCCCGACTTCAACCAGATCGAAAAAGAAAGAAACTCTAGATTATGATGATTATATGATACCTCAAACCTTCGTACTCGTTGATGATTCTGATGCCACGAAATAAACGGTCGAAGAGCTAGAACAAGTCATACTGATCGAGTATATGCCTGATCAAAAGGTATACCTGGGCACAGGGTTAACTTCCTAGATCGGGGAAAACACACTAAATATCTTTTAAAAGTTATGGATTATTTTTCTTGGTCCTACCTTGACATGACATGAGTCTGATAATTTAAGATTGTAACGTGTTTTCTGCCCCTACTTGCCTATGCTTTAATTATAAATTACTACAAAATAGTCCCAAAATGCTCACAAGTTATGCTTGATTGCAGGTTTGATCGACAAAGTTACAAAATGTCAAAGATCGACCCAAAAAGAGTGAAACCTGCTCAAGTATCAAAGACCAATTGAACTGAAGGAAAGAAGGCCAAGTGCGGACCGTGCAAAAGCAAATGTGGCCGCACTAGGAGGTTCAGAGACACGACTAATTTGGGCTTCAAGCTACGTGGCCGCGCTACACATTGCACGGTCGCAGTGAAACTTCGCAACCATGCTACAAGATGGTGCGGTCCACGGATCAAAGGTTCAAAGAGATGTGAAATCCCAAGATTCAAGCCACGCGGTCTGCGGTCAAGATTGTGCGGATGGTGCTGGCTGCCGTCACTGTCGCGGTTCAATCCATATGGTCTGCGGTCCTCAAGTTCATAGAAGCAGAAATTTGAAGTCCAAGAGCCAGTGCTGCCGCAGTCCATTTTGTGCGGCACGCACTAACTTTGTGGGGGTATTTTTTTCAGTTTTTCCAGCCTAATATAAATAGGGCAATTTACCATTTTTAGGTTATCTTTTGTATCTGTGAACTTCAGACGACTGCTGCGCCGAGTTTTGTAGCCATTTTTGGCAATTTTGCTTTTCATTAACGATAGATTATTGTAGTTTCTTCTTAGTAATTAATTAATATGCTTAGTTCTTCATTTATTTCTTCAATTTCTGTATCTAGCATGAGTAGTTAAACTCATTAGCTAGGGTTGTGGCTCAACATCATTGTGGGTAACTAATAGGTGTTGCAATCTAGGGTTAGATTGACTATGGGTAATTTCTATTTGGGTTGATTTTACATTTTAATTTAGAATAGGTGGTTGCAAACACTGATTCAAGCTTTGTGGGTTTAACTCTTCTTGAGAAAGAGTCTATGACCCCAAAATTGACCGAACAAGGAATTCGGATGGACTCATGAGAAATGATAGTCCCAATTAACGGGTTAAATCTCGAGAGAGTAATCACCCGACTTGAACCCCAGTTGCTTGGTCTAATTTGCCTACCCATTTGGTCTCAAGAAAGAGTCAATCGGGAAAAATCACTCTCTCCACCGAGAGGTGTGGGAGTGGGTAAAATTGTATAATAGTTATAGCATAAGTCCCAAATATGTCATCCTAGTAACATCTATCCGTCAATTAGCCACCAAGGTGATTTCACGACCCTAGTGCGCTTCTTCCCATTAGATACCACTTAGCAATATTCTCGTAGCATAATTTAGTATTAATTATTAGTTTTATAAAAATAGTTATAAGTCAAAAACACAAAAATGTTTGAAGGGACATTAGGAGACAAACACATCTCTAGACTAAACAGAAAATCCAACTCCACTACTAGCTCCCTAAGGAAATCGATCCCGATATCTATTCGGGTAAAAGCTATTGCGACCCACTCTTCCTACCATAGTGCAGCGTCAAGTTGGCAGCGATCACTTTTTGGCGCCGTTGCTGGGGAGCTTACGGTGTTGACTATCTATTTAGCTTGTTTTGTGTTTTGCTTCTCTTTCCTTCTTGTTTACTAATTTTGTTTCTGTCGATCACTTAGGTACAAAGCCTCTTAATGAAAATTACCCTCTCGGTAAAGTGATAGAGGGGGAGGAGGTAAAAGATCTAGACCAAGATGAGGCCTTGCCTCATGTTCCATGGAGAGGCCGAAATGCCAATGCAAATGCCAATGAGAATAACAAAATTCCAGGCCTCCTGCGCCACCACCGAGAGTGGCTCCAAGAGTTCAACCGAATCAAGGATACACCAGTGCTATTGTTCCTCCCCGAATCCGGGAGGGGATTTTTCAATTCACAAATGTTATGTTGACCTTGCTTGAGCAAAGAGGGTATTTCATGTGCGCCTCAGATCAAAATGCCTACAAGCACTTGATGGGGTTCGTGGCTACATGGTGGGGTAGCAAGCACACAAACGTGTCCGAAGATGCATTGAGATTGAGGCTTTTCCCATTCTCTCTTTGGGATAGAGCGTTGGATTGGTTAGACAGGCTCCCCAATAATTCTATCACCACGTGGGATAAATTGGCGGACAAATCTATTGCCAAGTTCTTTTCTCCAAGTCATATGGCGTCTCTTCGGGATGAGATTCTAGCCTTCAAGCAAGAGCCAATGAAACCTTTGCACGAGATATGGGAAAAATATAGAACAATGGTGAAAGAGTGCTCCAAAAATGATATGACCGAGGTGATGATATGACAAACATTTTATCAGAGCATCAACACCACGAATTAATGCATTGTTAACCAATTAGCCAGATAGAACTTTATGAAACTTTCTTACCAAAAGGCATATAATGTACTTGATTAAATGGCCGACACTTCTTCGGCATGATAAAGCCGAGAAAATGTGCCCCAAGGTGACCCCATGGTCTTCCATTTGCACAAGGAATTGCCCGATCATGGCCAAGCTATTGTCGAGCTTACAACAAATATGAATAAATTGGCGAAGGCACAATTGCAACAAGTTGAAAACCCGTGCCAAGTCAATGCAATGGAAAGTGTTTCTATGTTTAAAAGGAGGTAAATAGGGCAACAACAACCTCAAGATAATTGTGAGAAATTTGACAACAACAATGATGGTGGTGTTTATTCGAATGAATGCTACAATGATCAAAGTAAGTAAGTTCAACATGTCAATAACTACCAAGGGAATAGAGGAAATCAAGGAAATCGACAATGACATCCCCAAGGAAATTTGGACAATCAACAAGGATGCGGTAATTGGAATAATAACAACCAACAAGAAGGTGGTGTCAATTGGAACAAAAACAATTAAAACAACAATCGGGGTAACCAAGGAAACAATCAATGAAATTGGAAGGAGAACAACAATAATTGGAGCAACAACAACAATCAAGGAGAGTGGAATAATAGTGGAAACCAAAGCAAATGGGGGCAAGGCTTTCAAAGGCCCCACATATTCCAACAATAGAAAAATCCACCTCCCTTTCCTTCTCAAGGTTCAAGTTCTTCCGGGAGTGATATGGGGAGAATTAAGAACATGTTCGAGCAAATGATCAAAGAGAACCAAGACTCCGATGCGCAATTGGCTTCTCATAACACTTCTTTCTAGAACTTGGAGGTGCAACTAGGGCAAATTTCTCAACATTTGAACACTCGCCCCAAGGGTGATATACTAAGTGATACGGTAGTGAACTTGAAGGGTGGGAACAACACTCATATGATGGAGATTACAACTAGGAGTGGAAGAGGCGGTGATGTGCATGCCTCGAGAGAAAAGCGAGTTGTAGAGGATAAAGTTGAGTCGCTTGATAATGATATGCCTTTGAATGTTGATGATGTGGTTGAACAAAATGTGAACAATTATGTGCAGATTTATATTGATGAATAGGCTGAGATAGAGACTAAATATGTCTTGAACCCATCTAGGGAACACGTGATTGACATGCCCAGGCCGGCTATGCCAAAGGCCAAGGCACCCTTGCCTAAGCCATCTCCACCTTATCCTCAATGGTTAGCAAATCAAAAGACATACAATCAGTTCAAAAAGTTCATTTACATGATGAAGAGCCTCACAATTAATATGATATTTGTTGAGGCACTTAAGCAAATGTTGGGGTATGCAAAGTTTATGAAAGATTTAGTAACAAAGAAAGAGCTCGATGAAGTGTGAAACAATTAAAATGTCTCATCGTGTTAGTGCCATAGTGCATTTAATGGCACCCAATCTTGAGGATCCCAGAGCTTTTACTATTCCTTATACTATCGAAAGTGCGGATTTTGCTAAGGCCCTTTGTGACTTAGGGGCTAGAATTAATTTGATGTCATAATCGGTCTTTAAGACTTTGGGAATTGGACAACCTCGACCTACCTCAATGAGACTTCAAATAGTGGATCGATCGATGAAGTGACCCTTGGGCATTATTGATGATGTTCTTATCCGTGTTGATAAATTCATATTGCCAGCCGACTTTGTCATATTGGATTGTGAGGTGGACTTTAAAGTGCCGATTATGCTTGGGAGACCTTTCCTAGCTACGGGGAAGGCATTGGTTGAGGTTGAAGCAGGAGAGTTAAAATTTTGAGTGGGAGATGAGAAGGAGGTATTCCAGTTTTACAAATCAATGAGGCAACCCAATAGCACGGAGGTGTGTTCATTTGTGGACATTGTAACAGCTGTGATAGTGGATGACACAAGTTCCATGATTAATTTTGAAGATCCTCTTGAGGCCTTGCTTCTTAACATGGATGTCAATGATGATGCTAGTAGAGTTGAGTGCGCGAATTTGCATGGTATGGTTTCATATTCATATGAGCCTAGGCAGTTATCTGTTGATCTTGAAAACCACAAAACTCTACCAACAAAGCCATCGATTGAGGAGCCACCGATGTCAGAGTTGAAGCCACTTCCCCCACACCTCAGGTGTGAATTCTTGGGTTAAAATTCTACTTCACATGTTATTCTTTCATCTTGCTTAATTGATGTATACGTTGATGCCACTTTGGCGGTTCTTCAAAAGCGCAAGAAGGTGATTGGATGGACATTGGTTGATATTCGTTGTATAAGCTCCAAAATTTACATGCATAAAATCATCTTGGAGGAGGATTCAAGGCCTTCACTTGAACATGAAAGAAGACTACATGAGGCGATGAAAGAAGTGGTAAAGAATGAGGTTATCAAAATGGCTTCACGCCGGTGTGTTTTATCCCATTTCTAACAGCTCGTACTTCTCCGCTGCAATGTGTACCAAAGAAGGGTCAGATGACTGTGGTGACCAATTCCAATAATGAGCTTATTCTGACTTGGACAGTGACGGGTTGCAGAGTTTGTATGGATTATCGAAAGCTGAACAAGATGACTAGAAAAATCATTTCCCATTGCCATTTCTTGACCAAATTCTTGATTGTCTTGTGGGCCGGGATTTTTATTGCTTTCTGGATGGTTACTCAGGGTATAATCAAATTATAATTGCCCTGGAGGACCAAGAGAAGACAGTTTTTACATGTCCTTATGGAACATTCCCTTTCTCTAGAATGCCATTTGGATTGTGTAATGCTTCGGCAACCTTCCAACATTGCATGATGGCTATTTTCACTAACATGGTGGAGTATATCTTGGAGGTCTTCATGGATGATTTCAGCATGGTTGGGGATTCTTTTGAGGAGTGCTTGGTAAACGTGGATAGAGTGTTGGCCTGGTGTGAAGACACCAACCTTGTTCTAAATTTGGAAAAGTGCCATTTTTATGGTAAAAGAAGGTATAGTGTTGGGTCACAAGATCTTGAAGTGAGGAATTGAAGTTGATAAGGCCAAGATGTCCTTTCGAGGCTTCCTCTCCCTACTTCTGTCAAAGGGGTGAGGAGTTTCCTTAGGCACGCGGGCTTCTACCGGAGGTTCATAGAGGATTTTTCTAAAGTGGTACGTCCGTTGTGCAAGTTGCTAGAGAAAAGATGCTAAGTTCTTATTCGATGAGAGTTGTATACAAGAATTCTAGCTCCTTAAGCTCAAGTTGACTTCTACCCCCACCATTACCGCGCCAAATTGAAGCTTGCCTTTTGAGCTCATGTGCGATGCTAGTGACGTTGCACTTGGGGCTGTTTTGGGCCAAAGGATAAACAAGATGTTCCATCTAGTTTACTACGCAAGCAAGACCATGAATGAGGCTCAAAGGAATTACACAGTTACCGAGAAGGAGTTATCTGCTATTATTTTTGCTGTGGAAAAGTTTCGACCTTACCTTCCAGAGGCCAAGGTTATTTTGCACAACGACCATGCCGCCCTTAGGTATTTGATGACCAAGAAAGATTCAAAGGCAAGATTGATGAGTTGGGTTCCTCTTCTTCAACAGTTTGATATTGAAATTGTGGGCCGGAAAGGGAGTGAGAATCAACAGGCGGACCACTTGACCTGTTTGGAGGAGGAGGGGAGACCTTGTGACGGCCTTGAAATCACTGATACATTTTCTGATGAGCAACTCCTTGCGGTGTCAATGAATGGAATGTCGTGGTTTGCCAATGTCGCAAAATTATCATGTTGCCAGAATTATCCCGTATGAGCTCTCTGCTAACCAAAGGAAGAAGTTCAAGAGGGATAGCTTGGATTTTTATTGGGAGGAGCCATATTTGTTTAAGATTTGTACCGATGGTGTGATTCGATGATGTGTCCCGGAGGAGGAACAATTGGGTATTTTGGAGGCTTGCCATTCCGCTCCCTATGGTAGCTATCATGGCGAGGCGAGGATGGCTTATTAAGGCGCTTAGTTGCTGATTTTATTGGCCTACCTTGTTTAAATATGCGGTTGATTTTGTCAAGAGATGTGATGAATGCAAAAGAGCCGACGGGATTTCTAAAAGGGATGAGATGCCGCTCAATACGATTCTCAATGTGGATATTTTTTAGTTTTGGGGCATCAATTTCATGGGTCCTTTCGTGAGCTCTTGTAGGAACACTTAATTCTCATGGCGGTGGAATATGTCTCAAAGTGAGTTGAAGCCGTGGCTTTACCCAACAATTAAGCCCGGAGTGTTGTGGCATTTTTGAAAAAAAGTATCTTCACAAGGCTCGTGCTACCATTAGTGACAGGGGTCGCACTTTTGCAACAAGGATTTTGATTCGTTGCTTGCCAAATATGGAGTCATTCACAAAGTGACCACCCCTTATCATCCTCAAGCTAGTGGTCAAGCAGAAGTCTCCAATCGGGAAATAAAAAGTATCTTGTCCAAGACGGTCAATGCTAATAGGACCGATTGGTTGAAAAAGTTAGATGATGCTCTATGAAAATATCGGATGGATTAAAAGACCCCAAATGGTATGTCCCTCTACCGGTTGGTGTTTGTGAAAACTTTCCATCTTCCGATCGAATTGGAGCACAAAGTTATGTGGGCCTTGAGGAAGTTGAACTTGGAATGGGATGTTGCGGTAAATCTATGTGTTTAACAACTTAATGAGATTAGTGATATTAGATTTCACTCCTAATCCATATTTTCCTTGTATAAGGACAAGATGAAGTATCTTCACGGCAAATATGCTTGGGGAAAGGAATTCAAAGTTGGTGATATGGTTCTTCTTTTCAACTCCCAGTTACGTCTGTTTCCGGAAAAGCACAAATCAAAGTGGAGTGGGCCATTTGAAGTTGTGTTCATGACCCCATTTTGTGCTCTTGATCTAAGAAACAAGAATGGTGAAATATTCAGAGTCAATGGGCACCGTTTTAAGCATTATCCTAGGAAATTTGATGATAGCCACGCGGTGGCGCTTCTCCATCTAAAGTGATATGGTGGTAACATGCGTCGTGCCACGATGGTAAATCAGGCGCATCGTGTGAGGCAACCCATATCTTTTTCTTTCTCTTTGATTTTCTTTGTAGTTTACGATTTTGAGCTAATTTGTTGTGAGATGTTGCATGAATTGTGTTGATGCAGTGCAAAACAAGTTGGAAAAAAAGTGCACTGTCTCTGAAAATTTCTAGTGGGGCCGCGGTACACATGTGTGCGGTTTGCACTAGCATGAACAAAAAGGGGTACTCTAGGAATTTTCCCCCGCGGCCACATTCTATTTTGTGCAGTCCACGATGGTCCTCCGTGGCTGTGATATGCTTTTGTGCACAGAGGTTGCATACTAAAAGCTCTTCTGAACAAACCCATTGCGATTCGCGGTCGCTTTTGCACGGCCGCACTGGTAGGTAAGGATGGGTCCCATCAGCTTTTCTATAAATAGACCCCTAGGGTCAGCGTTTACCCTTTTCGAACTCTAAACACTAAGAAGCTTAAAACTATGTTCATACTCTCACTGACCGTAATTGTTTGTTGCTTCGATTAATTGCATTTCATATTCAATCTGGTAACATTTCCCTCATCTTTCCTGTATTAATTTTATATTTTTCATTTTATTTTCTTTCCTAGTAGATTTAGCTTCTTTTACTTCTCGTTAATTTGTTCTTCTTGGCTTAGTTGTTAACTTAAGGTAGTTTAAAGCATGGGCTTTGTGTGCCGAATTTTCTTAAATATTAGGCAAATAAGTACGGACAAGAAGGTTTAAAGATTTAAAAATAGCAAAAAAAATAAACCCTAACTTAGTGCTCGTGAAACTTAGTGTGGTCCACGGTGCCCACATGCGGTCTTTGGTTCCTTTTTGTGTGGACCGCAGTGCTCAATTAACTGAAAGCCAACTTTCTTCTAGCGCGGCCGCATTGCATTTTTGTGTCGTCCACGCTGGCCTACCGCGACCCCATTTTATGCGGATCATGGTGCGATGATTCAGAGAAGTGATGTTCTGGGCCTTTTCCCAGTGGACCGCGGTCGCCTTTGCGCGGTCCATGGTACCCTATACGACCGCACTCCTGTTTGTGCGGACCGCGGTGCCATGTTTTGCAACTAATCCTGCAACTTTTAATCTACTGTCTGCAATTCCATTTCAATGTCTGTTTCAATTCATGTTCTTAAACTAACAATGTTAGATGTGTTTGCTTGCAGATAATGGTAAAACAAAAAGGTAAAGGTATAAAACAACCCGGCCGAGGCGATTCCTCCCTGGGAGGCAAAGGAAAAAAGGTTAAACTCGCTCCCTAACCTAGACTAAAAATAAGGAAAACACTAAGGATTGTTGATATAGTTGACGACCAATCGGGGAGTGAGTATGACCTTCTCTACACCTATCATATGAATTATTGCCAGCTCCCTTAGTTCTAGCTACCCAAGCTCCATAGCATATATCTTTTGAGTCGTCTGAGGGCTCAGTCACTGGCCGCAGTGATTACTCCACATCCCCCACAACTTTATTATCTAGGAAGAGTGCAGAAGGTGGAAATGGTAGTGAGGAGGAGGTACCATAGAGTGGTATACCTTAAGTTGGGGGTATTGAACGAACAAGAAAAATTGCAGCTTGGAAAGATTGATTTGTCATGCAAGTGGCTTTCCACAAGTTTAGGGAATGGTGGCCAATATGTAAGATGATTCTAGAGAGGATTTTTATCACGAGTGACCTGTTGCCCCTTCATCTAAATGTACATAGACAGTTTCATACTAGAGTGGGTTGGGAGCATTTTCGGGATGAGTGTGTAAAATCCAATAAGAACATGGTCAAGGAGTTCTACTGCAATGTGGCCCATGTCAAAAAGGCACAATAGTGACCAAAGTGCGAAACAAAAATATGGCGTTCTCCGGGAAGGCTTTCAATGACTACTTGGGGTTTGATGACAAAGATGAGACCCGGTACAATGAGAAGTTGGCAATGGGTGAAGAGGTTCACGCGTTGTTAGCTAGATACCTGGCACACCCGGGTACTATTCCAGATTGGCTACAAGCAGTGGTGAAGATTGTTCGGATAACTTTAAATTTTGAGGCTTGGGGTGGTTGACCATTGTATGAAACCGACTTGACCCCACTTCCCACAATCATACTATCCCACCTCCCCATTCTGTATTGATTGCTTCTATCATGGCAGGTTTCCCTATCAATGTGGGGAATGTAATGTGTTGGGAAATTACTGTGGTGGGGTTGAGAGTGACTGGAACTACCCATTTCTCCTGGATTTGAAAGTGGAGAAGAAGTCATTTAATGTTAAGGTAAGACCGGTGGCCCCATTCTAATGGTACAGCCTACATGGGCCAGACAACCCCAAGGACAATAGGTACAAGCTACCTGCTTCTGCCCCAACTGGCCAGTCTTAGGAGCCAGTTATGGTAGACCCTTCTACTGAGCCTTCCATTGAGGTTGTTGTACCTATTACTGACTTGCCTCCATGACCTTTCTATACTTTTGATCCCTCTACTTCAGCTGGCCTGGGGATTCCATCTTCCCCGGCCCATCCTATCACCGCCCACTAGATGAGCCAGATATTGCATATCTTGAAAAAGTAGATGGCAGTTGCGATGTCCAAGTTGTCTACTCTGTCCTCTACTATTGAGGCTTATTCAGCACAATAGATAGCTCAAGTCCCTCAATCCATTGAGGACGAACTTAAAAAGCTCCTAGAGAACTAGGAAAATATGATGGAGACACGGGATGCCTTATCTAATGTAGTGGATTTTCAGGGCAAGGCTCTGACGGAGCTTCCCCGGGGACACAGGAAGATGAGAAAATCACGGGATTCCAATGAGTCCTTAAAGTAGCTTAGAGAAGATGTGGACAAGCTATTGGCGGACCAAATACCTCTACACTAGCTATTCGAGGATCCAGCCCCAGTAGCACCACCAGTAGCAGAGCCACAGCAGGACCAGACACAGAGGCTTCCCAGGAAGAAGAAGAAGAAGCTCCCCAGTGCAGCTGAGGCGATCATTGAGTTGGAAAACCCACATGAGGCTTCCTGTAGTATGCCACAGGATGCACCTGATGTCTAGCCTATCCATGTCACAGCCCAGTCCCAGCATCTGAGCAGCAGGAGACTCGGGAACCAGTCTGAGATTCCCGCACATACAGAGGACCAGGGGACCATTTATGATCCCATGCAGACGGACCAAGCTTAGGGAGTTCCTATATCCTTTCTTTGTTATTTTTGATACTTATTTGATAGTTGCCATTAGGGACAATGACTGCTTTTATTTGTGAGGGTGTGCCTTATTTTTTATCTGGATGACTGTATATATTAGTTGACTTAGTTTATGTTTCTGTTGATTTTCTAATTTTGTATGTATATAACTTTACATTTAGTTACGTGTATCGTACTTTTTATCTTCTATTTGGTGTGTATATAAAGTTCCATCCTTGTATATATTCATCACCCGTATTCTAATCCCCTATTCTAAATATTGATTCTATTTTCTATTTGCGCACAATTTTTTTTTAGCTTAGTAGTTAGGCTCGCAAACATTTTGTTTTATTTTTGGAATTTTCAATAAGCACTTTGTTTTCTTAATGCCACAGTTCTTTCCAAGGGTGGATTATTATGTGAACCGAGTGTCTCTTCCTAATGATAGATGGCGTGAAATCCTCCTTAAGGGTTTGAGTCCATTTTTTATTTTTCTTTTAGTTTTAGTAGTTCATAGTTAAGGGTACGTCAAGCAAAGCTTCACTTGGGCCTAACACATTTGCCTTTGATCCCATGGTCAACGACAAGTGGTTGTGTTTAGGATGGTGAAAGTAGTGGCCTTGAAACTCTTGTGTTGACCAAACAAACATCATGTGGTCTTTCGGGACTATTGTGTGCTCAATCGTGTCTAAGGTTGTTGTGGGCCCCCAACTCTATGACTTTAGCGATGCTTGAATGTGTGTGGTGAGAAGTTGAATCTTGTGTCCATGTCCCAAGCCAATGGTCTAGAACTTGTCCCAAATGTTTGTTGAGGCGAAATTTTGAGGGAAAGTTGATTTGAGAAGTGATTATAGGCCCACCTTGATCGAAATGATAAGTTTAACAATCACATAGCCTGCCAATGAGATAATCCCTAGCTAACCCTATTAATACTTAAATGTTTTGCTTTCAAGAACCATAGCTACAAGACTACACCTATTCTGAATTATACCCTTTCTTGGAAACCAAATCTTCCCTTGAGTAATAGGAAAAGTCTAAGTTTGGGAGGAGAGACACGAAAGGAAACAAAGTAGTAAAAGGTACAAAAGCAAAATAAAAGGAAGGAAATGAGAAATAAATAAATGAAAAAGACAAAAAAAAGCCCAATATGAACAAGAATAAAAAAGGTTCGAGGAAAACAAAAGTGAAAAAAGTGTGGAAAAGTAGAAAAAGGAGAAATATTTTGAATAGCATGAGAAAGAGTGACAATGTGTCTCTCTAACCCTTTGAAAAGAAGTGAAACACTCAAAAGAGTCAAGAGAGTTGTGCCAAAATGAATCAAAAGAAGTGCTTAATAGAAGATGGAACCTGTATAGACCAACAACTTTTCATGCCCTCAATAAAAGCCTTCACATTGACTTCACAAAAGCCCTATATGATCTTGAGTTGGATGACACTCGCATTACTGGATACTTAGATGAGGGTCAAGCATATGGTACTTAGAGCCGGACTTGTGGCCTTTCCTTGAGAGAGACGAGTGAATTCCCATTAACCTTGGTTGGTGTGCTTAACATTAAAAGGTGACATTTTCTTATGGAGAGTTGAGGATGTTAAGTTTGGATTCCACAGCAACCAAAGTAGTTGAGAGAGATCTTTGATGTAATGAGTCAATTCTTGATGCTTTTATGTTACACTTGATCCATAGTTTTTCAAAGATTAAATGTTGTTAATGATCTATTCATATTCTAGGCAACTATTAGTCCCAATTAATGTATGTTGAGGTTACTTTAGGATAACTGGAATTACTTGGATTTTCCTTTAAGGGATGGGTCTTATTTTGTTTGCTTGAGGACAAGCAAAGGTTTAAGTTTGGGGGAGTTGATAAGTCGAGATTTTAACGTGTTCTATGCCCCTACTTGCGTATGTTTTGACTATAAATTGCTACAAAATAGTTCCAAAATACTCACAAGTTGTGCTTGTTGCAGGTTTGATCGACAAAGTGACGAAATGTCAAAGATCCGCTTAAAAGGAGAGAAACCTGCTCAACTACCAAAGACCAAGTGAACTAAGGAAAGAGGTCCTAGTACGGACCGCACAAAAGCAACCGCGGCTACAATAGAAAGTTCAGAGACATTGCTAACTTGGCTTCAAGTGGCGCGGCAACGGTACACATTACGCGGTCCGCGTTACACAATACGCAGTCCACGGTGAAGCTTCACGTCCGCGCTATCAGTTGATGCGATCTGTAGAGTAGAGGTTCAGAAAGATGTGAAATCCCAAGATTCAAGCCACACGGTCAAGATTGTGCGGACCACGCTTGCTGCATTCGCGGTTGCGGTTCAATCCACGAGGTCCGTGGTCCTCAAGTTTAGAGAAGAAGAAGAAATTTGAAATCCAAGAGCCATTGTTCCCGCGATACATTTTGTGCGGCCCATATAGATTCCCAAGGGATATTTTTTTCCAATTTTCCAGCCTAGTTTAAATAGAACATTTTACCTTTTTTAGGTTATCTTTTGTATCTGTGAACTTCAAACAACTGCTGCGCCGAGTTTTGTAGCCATCTTTGGCACGTTTGCTTTTTATTAACGATAGATTATTGTAGTTTCTTCTTTTTAATTAACTAATACGCTTAGTTCTTCATCTATTTCTTCAATTTGTGTATCTAGCATGACTAGCTAAACCCATTAGCTATGGTTGTGGCTCAACCCTAATGTGGGTAATTGATGGGTGTTTCCATCTAGGGTTAGATTGACTATGGGTAATTGATATTTGGGTTGATTTTATATTTTAATTTAGAATTGATGGTTTCAAACACTTATTCAAGCTTTGTGGGTTCAACTCTTCTTGAAAAAGAGAGTCTAAGACCCCAAAATTTACCTAACAAGGAATTGAGATGGACTCATGAGAAATGATAGTCCCAATTAACGTGTTAAATCTCGAGAGAGTGATCACCCTACTTGAACCCTAGTTTCTTGGTCTAATTTGCCTACCTATTTGGTCTTGAGAGAGTCAATCGAGCAAAATCACTCTCTCTACCGAGAGGTGTGAGAGTGGGTAAAATTGTGCAACGGTTATAGCATAAGTCTCAAATATGTCAATCGAATCCTAGTAACATACACATGTAAATTACCCACCTAGGTGATGTCACGACCCTAGTGCCCTTCTTCCCATTAGATACCACTTATCAATATTCTCGTAATATAATTTAGTGTTAATCATTAGTTTTACAAAAATAGTTATAAATCAAAAACCTAAAAATATTTGAAGTGACATTATGAGTACAAACACATTTCTAGACTAGACAGAAAATCCAACACCACTACTAGCTCCCTGAGGAAATTGATCCCGACCATTATTTGGGTAAATCTATTGCGACCCGCTCTTCCTACCATAGTGTAGTGCTGAGTTAGCAGCGATAAAAATCATACCAGAGATCACAACTCATCGATAGATTTTGGACCCAAAGTTCAGACCAATAAAGCAAAAGAGAAGTCCACAATCCGAGGTAAAGCATGCATTCATCAAGGATGAAGTAACCAAATTTCTCAAAATAGGATCCATCCGAGAAGTAAATATCCCGAGGGTTAGCAAATATAGATTTAGTCCCAAAGAAGGGGAATAAACTTATATTGTGTGTACACTACAAATACTTAAAGAAAACATGCCCTAAGGACTCTTTTCCTTTTCAGAATACTGATCGCATGATCATTGTCATGGCCGGCCACGAGATCCTCAACTTTCTCGATGCCTACTTCGAGTACAACCAAATACATATGAACCCGGAAGATCAGGAAAAGACTTCATTTACCACTAACTACGGTACTTATTGCTATAATGTAATGTCGTTTGGGCTAAAAATGCTGGTGCTACCTATCAACACCTAGTAAACCGATGTTCAAACAACAAATAGGTAATTCTATGGAGGTTTATATTGATGACATGCTAGATAAGTCCCTGCACACAGATAACCATTTGCAGGAAACCTTTGACAAATTAAAAAATACAGCATGAAGCTTAACCCCAAAAAATGTACATTCAGGGTCGGTTCAGGCAAGTTTCTCGGCTTTATGGTGTCAAATCAGGGAATCGAGATCAATCCCGATAAAATCCAGGCAAGTGAAGACATCACAGTCATGGACAACGTTAAGGTCGTACAAAGGTTAATATGATGGATAGTCGCTTTAGGCTGGTGCATATCGAGGTCTTCAGATCAATGTCATAGGTTCTTCTCACTGCTCAAAAAGAGAACAATTTCACTTGGACTTTGGAATTCTAATAGGCATTAGAAGAATTAAAGCGGTATCTTTTGAACCCGTCATTGCTTCACACTTCAAAAGCGATCAAGAAACTCTACTTACATTTGGCAATCTCAAAGGTTGCGGTAAGTGGTTTCCTAGTTCGTGAAGAGCAAGGCACACAATTTTTGATTACTATGTAAGCTGAACGTTAGGTGAATAAGAGACCTGGTACCCTCACTTAGATAAATTAGCGCTTGCTCTAATAAGTGCCTCTAGAAAATTCAAACCGTATTTTCAATGTCACCCAATTTGTGTTGTAATTATTTATCCCCTTCGCAATAATTTGCACAAACCCGAGCTCTCGGACCGACTGGATAAATGGGTCATGGAAATCAATGGGTATGATATCGAGTATCAACCTCGATCGTCCATCAAGTCTGAAGTCTTAGCAGATTTCATGGCCAACCTTACACAAGCCCTTATGCCCGAGGTCGAAAAGGAACTATTGATAGAGTCGGGTACATCCTCAGGGGTGTGGACCCTTTTGACATACGGTGATTCGAATGTGCAGTGGTCCTAGATAGGCATCGTTTTGAAGCTACCCACAGGCAATACGATTAGACAATCTATCAAAACCCCTAAGTTGACTCATAAAGAGGCCGAGTATGAGGCCATGAATACAGGTCTCGAACTAGCTAAAAGTTTTGGAGCAGAGGTCGTCGAGGCCAAGTATGATCCCCAACTCATGGTTAATCGAGTCATAAAAACCTTCGAGGTTCGAGAAGATCAAATGCAGAGGTACTTGGAAAAATTGCAGGTAACCTTACACAGCTTAAAAGTATGGACCTTACATTATGTACCTCAAGAGCATAACGGTGAGGTCGATGCCCTTTGCAAATTTGGGGTCATTAGTAGAAGATGATGAAATTAGCTCGGGGACTGTCGTAAAAATTTCAAAGTCGGCAGTCGAAGAAGGCCTGAAATATACTCCAAAAGCCTAAGTTAGGATTGGAGGAACAAATTTATCAATTATCTGATGAATGGGAAACTTCTGCCTGGCCCTAAGGAATCGAGGACTCTGGGAATGGAAGCTGCATGATTCAAATTTTTCGAAGATGGAGCATTGTACTGAAAGATGTTCGATGGGCCGTCGGCAATATGCTTGGGTCCGGGAGACACATACTATGTACTACGAGAAATTCACGAGGATACTTGCGGGAACCATTCTGGTGCCAAATCACTGGTTCAAAAAGTCATCAGAGTAGGATACTATTGAGAGAGTATGGAAAACGATACTAAGGAATTCGTTCGAAAATGCAACAAATGTTAAATACATGCACCAATGATCCACCAGCCCGGGGAGCAACTTCATTCAGTCATATCCCCATGACCATTCATGAAATGGGGAATATATATCATCAGCCCTCTACCATCGGCCCCAGGTAAAGATAGGTTCATTTTATTTATGACTGACTCTTTCTCTAATTGGCTTGAAGCATAGGCCTTCG